>OY744527.1:55316732-55411732 GCA_963556195.1 Sepiola atlantica
ATATATATATATATATATATATATATATATATATATATATATATATATGTATGTATGTGTGTGTGTGTGTAGATAAGTGATGAGAATAAAAATAGAATAAAATGCAATATTTATTAAATCATCAATTGTTCAAAACAAGACTTATATAAACAAACTATTTTTCGACAAATAAGTCAGTAAAATTTACTGTAACGCCAACATTTGAAAATATGTATTAAAAAAAAAAGGTATACAAAGAAAAATGTTCTATTGTGATTATAAAATTAAATTATTCTAACAATTTATTATTCAAGAGGTTTATATAGTTTGCTTGAAGCATTGTTTATTAGTATATAGAAATGTGATACTTAGAAGGCAATACAATGCAGAGGTGTGACGGATAGACACAAGTTGGAGCAAATAAGACATATAATGGTGGAACAAATTAAATAGTTTCACCCTTAATACAATGTATACATACATACACATATATATATATATATATATATATATATATATTTATTTATTTATTTATTTATTTTTCACAAACACACATATATCTGTTTATCTACACATTGTTACAATGTTATGTAATACCTGTATCAAGATGGTCTGGTGGAAACTCCGTATGATATAATATTTCAGGAACTCTTCACTTCAGAACCGTGCTCAACTCAAGTTCAAGCGTGCATACGAAGGAAGCCGTAGGATGCAGTCTCGCAGAAAATACTGGTTAAATTTGAATTTCAAACCAGATTCAAAAAATAAAATAAACTTTCTTTTTTTTTCTTTTTTTTTTATATTTTATTTATCTATTTTTATCTAATTTATTTATTCATCTATTTACCTTTATTAAACTTTTTTATAAATTTATTTTTTCTTTTTACTTTTTAGAATCTTTTCTTTTTTTATGTTAAATTTTAAATTCTAATCTAAATTTATTATTTATTATAAACCTTTAAAACAGTATTACTCACAAGGAAACGTGTACACAAGTAACAGAAGTGATCGTTAAAATGAGCAGTTGAATTAGTGTGTAAATTGCAGATCTGGTTGTATCAGCATTGATTGATTCACTGACATTACAGACTAACCTTAACTCAAACCCGTGTAAAACAGGCATGTCAGACTCTGGATCCCCTTAGGGGCATGTGGATCAATTTGTGTTGTCATAAGGGCTGCACACAACTAATTGAAGTCGTTCAATAAGATTATTGCAGAATATTTAGGAACATACAATATGTACACAAATGTATACAAATGACTTTTTTCAATCATTACTTTTGATAGTATGCTAAAACTTATACTAAGTTTCATTTAAATTTATTTTTCATTCATGAGGGTTAGAAAAAAATGAAATTTTAGCTACACCTAGCCGACAGATGCATTTGAAGCACATTCGTGTGATATATCGTTTTTAAGTGTAAAGAAACGCCCTGAATAAAGAAAAGCACACCCTTTTATTTTTTCACTAAACAACGCACATTTTTCCAGTTTAAATTATAAAAATTGTAATTTTGTCCGTTAAATGATAAAATTACAGTATCTTTTATGCAAGTGGATATAGCCTATTTATACCTAAATTCAGTATTGGTAGTTGTACATTGTATTAGTCCAATACTGGATGACTATGAGCAATATTTAACAAGACAGACATAATCTGATAGTCTAAGAAGATAAAAAAAGATTGTATTGAGTCAGACTTCCAAAGTATTGAACTGCTTGAATGGTATTCACAACTTTTTAGTATGACTTAAATACTAACATTGGGTCTGTGCAGGGCCAGATTTTCTTATGGCTCTCTCGTGATTAGGGGACACAAAAGACTTACATGGACACTAATAACTGGAGGGCCACTGGAGATTTGTGGGAATTCGTTTGTTTTCTGATTACTCAAGGGGTAAGCTAGTAGGACCCATAGTAAAATACATCCAATAAAACAAGGAAAAAAAAAAGGTACATGTTAAATAGTTGTTTCTCTCTTTCTTTCTCTTGATTGTCTACATTACATTTTTTATTTGATGGACTTCATTCTTATATTACGTTCGCTTTTATGTTCTAATTCTCTCATATTGCTATCTTTTATATGAGACTTGCAAACAAATTTATCATTAATTTATGCTTGAAGATTTTGTTAGGATGTTATGGATTCTCATAAGATAGCTTAAGTTATGTCATCCCATAAAAATGATAGCAGTGTAACAAAAAAGACGAGGGAAGGGGGGGGGGCATTGATAAGGTTTGGCTTAGGGTCTATAAAAATGATAGCAGTCTAACAAAAGAGGAGGGAGTGGGAAGGGCATTGATACGGTTTGGCTTAGGGTCCATAAAAATGATAGCAGTCTAACAAAATAGGAGGGAGGGGGGCCATTGATAAGGTTTGGCTTAGAGTCTATAAAAATGATAGCAGTCTAACAAAAAAGAAGAGGGAAGGGGGCATTGATAAGGTTTGGCTTAGGGTCTATAAAAATGATAGCAGTCTAACAAAAGAGGAGGGAGTGGGGGGGCATTGATAAGGTTTTGCTTAGGGTCTATAAAAATGATAGCAGTCTAACAAAATAGGATGGAGGGGGGCATTTATAAGGTTTGGCTTAGGGTCTATAAAAATGATAGCAGTCTAACAAAAGAGGATGGAGGGGGGCCATTTATAAGGTTTGGCTTAGGGTCTATAAAAATGATAGCAGTCTAACAAAAGAGGAGGGAGGGGGGCCATTTATAAGGTTTGGCTTAGGGTCTATAAAAATGATAGCAGTCTAACAAAAGAGGATGGAGGGAGCCATTGATAAGGTTTGGCTTAGAGTCTATAAAAATGATAGCAGTCTAACAAAAGAGGAGGGAGAGGGGTCATGGATAAGGTTTGGCTTAGGGTCTATAAAAATGATAGCAGTCTAACAAAAGAGGATGGAGGGAGCCATTGATAAGGTTTGGCTTAGGGTCTATAAAAATGATAGCAGTCTAACAAAAGAGGAGGCAGGGGGGCATTGATAAGGTTTGGCTTAGGGTCTATAAAAATGATAGCAGTCTAACAAAAGAGGATGGAGGGGGCCATTGATAAGGTTTGGCTTAGGGTCTATAAAAATGATTGCAGTCTAACAAAAGAGGAGGGAGGACAGCATTGATAAGGTTTGGCTTAGGGTCTATAAAAATGATAGCAGTCTAACAAAAGAGGATGGAGGGGGGCCATTTATAAGGTTTGGCTTAGGGTCTATAAAAATGATAGCAGTCTAACAAAAGAGGAGGCAGGGGGGCCATTTATAAGGTTTGGCTTAGGGTCTATAAAAATGATAGCAGTCTAACAAAAGAGGACGGGGGGGGGGGCATTGATAAGGTTTGGCTTAGGGTCTATAAAAATGATAGCAGTCTAACAAAAGAGGATGGAGGGGGGCCATTTATAAGGTTTGGCTTAGGGTCTATAAAAATGATAGCAGTCTAACAAAAGAAGAGGGAGGGGGGGCATTGATAAGGTTTGGCTTAGGGTCTATAAAAATGATAGCAGTCTAACAAAAGAGGATGGAGGGAGCCATTGATAAGGTTTGGCTTAGAGTCTATAAAAATGATAGCAGTCTAACAAAAGAGGAGGGAGGGGGGTCATGGATAAGGTTTGGCTTAGGGTCTATAAAAATGATAGCAGTCTAACAAAAGAGGAGGGAGGACAGCATTGATAAGGTTTGGCTTAGGGTCTATAAAAATGATAGCAGTCTAACAAAAGAGGAGGGAGGGGGGCATTGATAAGGTTTGGCTTAGGGTCTATAAGAATGATAGCAGTCTAACAAAAGAGGAGGGAGGGGGGCATTGATAAGGTTTGGCTTAGGGTCTATAAAAATGATAGCAGTCTAACAAAAGAGGATGGAGGGGGCCATTGATAAGGTTTGGCTTAGGGTCCATAACTAAGTAAAACCATCTCTGGTCTGTGAATAGTATTAAACTATCTGACTCCATTAGTCTAACACAAGAGGCAAAACTAGTTGATTACTCATCAGTCGGGTCAGTGAACATCATACACTAGCAGATGGTTTATTCACCCCAAACAAGACACATTGTCACTAAGAGCTAAGGGGCTACTGTGAATTAGGGACCATGCCTATAGGGACACATTAAGTAGGGAGTTGAACAGCCAGATGTCTGTTCACATTATATTTAAATTTCTGCATATTAGTACAGTCGAAAGCAAGAAACAAGGGGGGAATTTCAAAAGTCTAGCAGTTCGAGGGAAGAAACTTTTAGAGTAGAAGATTTTCTGGTATCTGGGGACCTCTACAATGAAGGGGTGGGATTTTTCTGTTTGTCGGGTTAGTTGCAGGTATTTACGTCGAGGGGGCACCAGTGCTACGAGTTCGTCGGAGCACATTCGATTAAAGTACTTGTAAAACAAGCACAGGGATGCAACATTGCGGTGATGGTACAGGGGTTGGAGCTTGATTGACAATGTGAGATTTATTAGATTGGAGACTCTATTTGGGATCCTGTCTAATATAGAGAGACTAGTGGTTGATGCACCAGCCGAGATGTGGCAAGATATGAACTTGCTAACAATGATCAGTGCCTTTCTAGAGAATCGTTTATGAAAATTTATTTTAAGAATATATTTTAAAAATGCTCTTATCTTTAAAACTTTAATCTTTTATTGAACATCTTTGTTTAAGTGAACTCGAGAAAGATTAATTCGAAACTAATGAGATCTGTGGAAATTCCAAGGTTGCTCTCTTCATCTGTCAATGTAATTTACTTTTAATGATAATATTTCTCTTGGGATATAATACATGTCTGTCATAGATAAGGTAATAATATTAAGAAAGTATTGCCTCTTCTTCGGTAAAAAATAATTGCCATTGTCAGCTAAATATTCTTTAAATAAATATAATGAATGTCACTTTTTAAATGTATTCAGTTAAAATTGTAACAAATATATTAAAATTAAAAGAATATGTTTTTAAAGCTGGTTAAATCGAACGGGCAACAGAATTCATTTTAATATGGATAATGTCACATTTTACCATAGTAACACGATTAATTTTCAGTTGCCTTTTTAATTTTTAATGATTGAACGACCTCATTTTTTAAATAGGTGTGGAAGATGATAATGTAGGTACAAGTGTGGATAAGCCTGTTATTATATAGATAACATCCCATTACATAGACAATTTCAAATTGTGATTCTATTGGTATAAAAATGTAGAAAAAGAATTTGTATCTGAAAGTTTTTTTTTAATATACTAACTTAACTGTCCTCTGGGTGACCTTTTCAGCTTGTTATTTTAGTGGAGAATTGAGATCAGTATTTGTTTGTTTTTTATTGTCACTGTTGTTGTTATTATTATTATTATTATTATTATTATTTGTAGATGTAGTAACAGTAATAGTAGTAGGTATAGTATTGTTATTATTTATAAACACAATAGTCATAACTACTTTCTTCATAGTCTTTCTTGTCATTATTATTATTGGTAGTAGTAGTAGTAGTAGTATTCTAATTCTGAACAGCTTCTGACACACTTTGACCTGTCAAGGGTGCTTTATATATTTATCCCAGTAGTTTTGGAACCTATAAATGACAGACACACATGCAAGAAAAAAATTTATTATAATATAGACATGATGATGATGATTATCCTAAGCAAATAAATGTCGAAATTGTATTTAGGAAAAACTAAACATCTAAAAATAGAATATTTAAAAAGACATTCAAGAATGTATGTAATTCCTGTTGGCTACTTTTTGGCTATTACATTTGCATAAAAATCTAATTTTGTTAACAAAGGGTTAAGACGACTCTGTTAGACTATTTCCATCTTTTTCAATGCTATTGTATCATACATATTTTGCCTAATTTATTATGAAAACATTGTTTAATGTTGTAAATTTCTTTTACATTCGATATTTAGGAGCTATTGTCGTGATCAAAGCTTAGAAAGTGGATGACAAATCTTTACAATTTTGGAGACACAAATACATTGATTTACCTCAACATTGGCAAAAATGACAAGCAAGGCCTCCGTGGAGGTGGGGTGAAATCAAAACGTGTTAGCAACAGTAAATGCTGACTTTAAGTCAATCACTGGCCCTCACAACTATGGTGGAATAATCATGAGTGGCTGGAGATTGCCAGGTCAGATGTTGAAAACTGTGGGGTATTCATTCGAGATACCGTCTGGATCAGAGAAGGCGATAACTCAAGCCTTCTTGGATGATTAGCTGATTGACACATGTGCAAGTAGTATTCCGAGAATGTAATTTGCATAAAATTATCACTCACTCATTCGCTCACTATCCAAGTTTATCGTCTATGTTCATTTGACAAGAAGTTCAACATTGTTTGGTTGTCCTTATGCTAAGTCTCCAGTGATCACGATTGTGGGATTGACTGTCCATTTGCCACTGATGGTTTCTTTCCATGTCTTCCTAGGGCACTCAGTTTTCTTTTTGCTGTCCAGCCTTAGGTCCCTTCATGTACTGGTATACTCCTTGCTTCTTTCAACATGCCCGAACCAGCAAAGATGGTTTGCCCTTATTAGGGCATCAAGTTTTGGAATGGCCAATTTCTCAAGTAGAATGTCTGACCTAATGTTCTGGATCTGGTCCGGCTTTACATTGCATATCCACCTAATCATTGCCCTGTCATCTCTCTGGAGTTGAACAAGTGAGGGCCCAACACTCACTACCATACAACATCACGCTTCTTACGCAGCTATCATAGACCTTACCCCTGGTAATGATTGGGATGTTAGGATTGGAAGAAGTTTTCTAAACTTTCTGCAAGCTGTTTTGACTCTGATGGTCAAACTTAGTTTGCAGCCACCTCCAGCACTCAGCATATCTCCTAGGTAGCAAAAAGAGTCTACCACCTCCAGAGTGTCCTCGCCTATTTCAACTTCTGTGTAAGGGCAGCCCTCAATTGTGTGTGCAAGTCCTAGACATCTCTTACATCTGAAGTCTGGATCTGGTGTGAGCCTACCATGCACTCTGCTGCACTTTTTGTGCACCCATAGAGTGCAGTGGTTGCACTGTATCGCATTGCTCCTAAACCCCCTTCTACATACTGCACATGGGTATTGACCAGAGTCCTTCAAAGACTGGAGTTCTGAGCCACTAACCACCACCTTTGTCTTTCGAATGTTGACCCTCAGACCTTTTGCTCCCATGCCCTTCTTCCATACTTTCAATCTTTCTTCCATAAAATTATGTTTTAGCAAAACCGTTGTGTGTATGGCCATTAGGAATTTTAATTCTTTGCTAAAAAATATGTGGAGTCTTGTATTATTTGGCTTATTCGGACTACTATTCTCATCTTGATTGTTATATTTACAATGTTTCGCCCGATGTAACCTCTGACCTCTTCAGGTGCATCTTTTCATACTTGGGAACATTCTAATCTAACTTGAGAATCTGTATGTCGAACTTGGCTGACAGAATTTATTTAATCCACAGGGTACATACTAATGGTACCACCGGGTACATATTATTGGTAATAACTAAGAATTACATAAATTAACACAGCTACCCAGTCATGGTTGATTGAATGAGAACAATCTACCCTTGTGGATTAAGTATAATGTTCAGTTCAAAATTCTGTCCAGGTTTTTTAGTTCGACATAATAGTTCCTAACTTTGACTAAAATGTTTCCAATTTCGAAAAGATGCACATGAAGAAGGTTGGACATTACATCGGCTGAAATGTTGTGAATGTAACAACCAAGATTAGAATAGTTTAAAAAGTAGTGAAAAGTTGTTATTGTTGAATGAAGCTCTTCTAGATGCCTCATCTTTTTCCATTGATTAAATCAAAGTCTTGTACAGGTCTGAGGCTTTAATCATCATTCTCGTTTACTCACGGTAATTTCACAGAATACATTTGATAACTTTAGGCAACAAAGGAACCATTAAAATGAACAACTATCAAGCTCACAAGAAGTTTTTCTGAAAACACTTCTTAAAATCGTATTTAACATTTTCAAGTTATACTTGTAATTCACTGTTTGTGACATTCTTGCAGTTACTATTTCGTATTTTTCGTCTCTGATGGTAATCAAAAGGATTTATGTATTTGTCATTGTCTGTTATTCCGTTATTCATCTGATTTTCTGAAAATTGATTCTTTAGTTTTTCACAAAATTTTGCATGAACACTATGACCACAGAAAACTGACTATCAGATTTTTTCTGGAAAATTCTAGTTAAAATGTTCCCCAATGGCCAAAGATCCCCCCCCCCCTTTTTTTTTCTTCAAATATCTCAATTTTTTTTCATTAAGGATTTACTCAACATCCACCAAAAGTGGTTGTTTACATAAAACGAGTATAGGTGACCCCTGTGGAAACGCTAATTTTCTCCCAAAAAGGACTGAAAAATTACCCCGTCGTCCTCCCAAATTTGCAAAATTTGCATTTACGTAGAAATATCTAAAAATACACTAATCGGTTTCTCCTTCAAAATTCAACAAAACTTGTGATTAATGGTTGTTTACATTATTCAAGTAATCGTGATTGCAGGGGGAGACAACTCATGCTTTACTTATTCAGGTAGTAGTGATCTCAAAGGGAGACAACTCATGATTTACTTATTAAATTTTTAATTTTCACAGGAATATTGAGCACCAAACAATCTGGTTTGACTTTTAAATGGAAATCTTGAGAAAAAATACATTCGTAACCTTTCATTTATTTTTCATTTTTTTAAATTGTTCACGAAACATCTACAGTTACTGTTTGCTATTTATTTGCATTTTGCCACATAAAAAAACTTGTGCCACCATGATTTTTATTCTATTTCTTTGACAAAATCGTTTTAAGATATTTATTCTTGTGATCTATCAAAATAATCCAGAAAGATAGTGCTCAATTAAACGTGAATAGATATGAACAATTTAGACAATATATAATATAATGTTTCAAAATATTTGATAATGTTTGAGATGTAAATATTACAAAAACTACATTGTTAAAACAAATGAAATTGCACAACATAAGATTTTGTCCTTCAAATTTAAAAGAGAAAATCAAAGGCATGTGGATTTCATGATCGATTTCACAAATGTTCAATATGTGCACCAAATGAGACACAGCCATCTCTTCCAATGTTATTGGTCGTCCATATCGTTTTACCCTGCACCGACAGTCTTCCTCTTTGAATTTTTTTTGCCATGCCCAAATCTGCATTGCCATTGGTGACTTTTTAGAGAACCCTTTCACAAATGTACGCTACACAGTCTTGTTCGACTTTGTTCAAGAATGCTCCAACACACAAAATGCACTTTCTCTTTACGTGAATGGCATTTCCATATCTGTAAACACATGAAACATAAAAGTTTAACTAAAAAAACAAATGTTGTTAACATTTTAATCATTTGAATGGGAACTGACAAAGCTATTAGCTTACAAAATATCAATTTTTTTTTAACATCCTGTATAACGAATTTATTTTCTAAGAAAAGAAAAAGCTCAAAGTCTCTCCGTTACTCATGACCCATGGGTGGGTGTGTCGATAAAAATAACTTTGCCAAACCATTCAAGTACGCCTGAGGATGAAAGTTTGAGAGATAAGCTTTTGTAATTATTTGATGTGAAACTTTGCACCATGGAATGAATACAGTCTGCTTTCTTCTACCAAAAACAAATTTGGGCTAAAAACTTGATAAGACGTTTGAGAAACTCGAAAGAAAGTCAAAATCAGCAGATTGATCGGTTCATTTTTTCTAATTTCAAAAGGTGTTTTCATATTTAATACAGATTAAAAATGTAACTAATTGGTCAATACCAACTAATTAACTAATTGGTTAATACCAACAAAATAAAGAAAAAAAAGGAAAAGGTCTTGCTTTGAGAATGATATATTTATCGAAAGTCTTAGCCTAAAAAAAGAAAAATAATACTAAATAAATGATTTTATTTATTTTAAAATAAAAAATAAAAAATAATGTAACATTTTTTTTCTTTCATTTTTTTTTCTTTCATTTATTGCATCTTCTTATCACACACTAGTTTTATCTGAAAGACTTTTTACTTTCAATTTTGGAAGAGAAACAAAAATGAAATTGAAATCAATTTCTAATTCTCGCAATTACTTTTCTGGGAATTACACCATTATTAAAAACTTTAGAGTTGGTTTTTATTTGACCATTTTTTAATTTTTTTTAATTAAGACTTTTGTGAAATTAAATTAATTTTATTAACATATCTTTTGATTATTAAGTAAATTAAATGTAATTGTTTAAAATTAAAACTTAATTTAAACAGTCATGTTTATGCGTCAACTCACGCATACAGATGATATCTTGTCTGACAATTTTATTATATAAAAATTTTCTCAATCATTTTTTATTTATTTTTATTTTTCTCATCATGGAC
Source organism: Sepiola atlantica (assembly GCA_963556195.1). Classification (NCBI taxonomy): domain Eukaryota; kingdom Metazoa; phylum Mollusca; class Cephalopoda; order Sepiida; family Sepiolidae; genus Sepiola; species Sepiola atlantica. Next base: position 55,327,051 of record OY744527.1, read on the forward strand.
TTTTTTTTATTCTGATTTGGTTGTCCCTTGCTTTTATTTGCGAAATAATTGACTTTGTTAATTGCAATCTTTTATTTCTTTTTTAGAAATAGATTCTCACATGAAAATCTGTTGCTATTATAATTACATTTGATAGAATCAACTTATGTAAAATCATGCGTTCCGGATAACTCTTGACCTCTTCCAGGTGAAAGGTCGTTAATTACATCCATTTTTGGAATTAGCTTTTCTACATGAAACTTCTCAGTGAGAAGAACCACAAATGACTAGCTGCAAACGGACAAGACTTTCCAAACAATTGGGAAAAATGATTTGGGGCCTATGCACATTTTTGAACTAGAGGGAAAATCGTATAACATAACATCAGAATTATTTCTGTAGGGAGAAGGGGGTCACTATTTATTTATTTATTGACAGCAATAGTAAACTTTTAAACATTTATTTTGAAGCTTCAGTGGCCCCAGATCTGTAAAAGGCATGAAATTTCAAAATTTGTAAACTATTTTTTTTCTTCATTCCACCTTATGCTACAACTGCATTATTGATTCATTATTTTACTCAGAAACAACCTATGTCGTTGTCACTGTCCATTAGTCTATTTGTTCATTTGTCTTGTGCTTTTCTCAAGATTCGTTGATTATTTTTTGTAATCTGTATATTAGATTACTTTTGCTCAGTGCTGTTGACGGTGGTTTCATAACCAAAAGCGACATAAAGAAAAACTGTTTGTCATTCTTTTTCGCCCTAACTTGTTCCATGTCAAGAATAACAAAAAATATATTTTCAATCACATTAACTGATTTTAAGATTATGTCCTGCTTGAATTTGTCTCGTCATTTTTCAGGAGAAGGTTGAGGTATTTTTACTCTCTGTCTGTTTTTTTGCTGTGACTCTCCTCATTGCTATAAAAAAGTCCATAGGATAAACTTTCGCTTTTCACCGGGTTCACACTCGGAAGCTGATTGGATAAGATCGTTACATTCGTTCGCTGCAGAAAAAGGACAATGGTGTTTGATTTGTTTTACAATGATACTTTAAATTGCTTAAAATATACTGTGCCTGTGAGTATTTCACTGCTGGTAGGAACAGAGGTTATGAGTTCGAACCTCCATCATATAAAAAATATTTTTGCTTTGTGTTTGTCCAATAATGTACTTACACATTTATAATAATCACCTTATCTTGATTAACTTTTTATTCTTATACTTATTTACTATTACACGCATACATTTTATTGTCATAAGATGGATACTACTACTACTACTACTACTACTACTAATGATGATGATGCTATTAATAATAATCATAATATATTTACCTATTTTAAAACTAGGTTTCATAGCCTATTATCTAAATAAATAGATGCACAAGTTGGGCCCATTTCTTGCACTAACGATAAAGTCAATCGCCCTATTTCAAAATAATTCAACTTTACACAATAGACGCGCCATCATACTGCGTATGTATATGCGATATCAGTCGCAAGGTTAACTAATTGGCATATTGGTTTTGAAAATGAATTAACAATTATTTGTTATTGTTTTTTAATTCAATGATTGTTTTGATTTTAATATAACAAATAGTTGCTAACAATATTGTTTTATTTCCTGTTCAAATGTTTAGCATTTGTGTTCAAATGTTCCTTTCTTTAGGATTAACTAGATTTCCAACAAGTTGCGATCTATTTCTAAATTGCAAGTGAAAAAGCAAATTGATATTTTTTCTTTCTTTTCCTTTCTTCATTTAAAAGATAAATAAATTTGTATCCAAACTACCAAAATGTTAATGTTTATCTATCTATATGAATATATGGGAAAGATTTTGTTTTGTGTTTACAACTAAGTTATGAATGAAATGTTTATTATTTTAAATTAATTTTTCAAGTATTTCACCCTGTGAACTTTGTGAAGTGATAACGAGCCGGCAAAGCAAGCTAGTTACTTATGAATTTATGACTAAAACAAAACAAATTCTAAAGTATGTATGCACTTTTTCTTAATAATATTTATATAGGGTGGGAGTAGGAGTTTCTTGGGTTCTTTAGTTTTCCAAGGCATCGCTGGGACACAGGTCTTGTTAGTTTTAAATAACGTTATAGTACAGAAAACTGAGTTGGCTGAATTTTTCAGAATTTTTTTATTTGTCCCCAAATAGCAAACATGTCAATTTCTTGTAAATATCTAAATTATTTTTTTTTCTCAAAATCAACCAAAATATTTGATCAATGGTTGTTTACATGAATCAAGTAGTGGTGACCTAAGAAAACTCTAGCTTTCCCCTAGGAGGATTTAAAATGTGCCTCCCTCTCCTCCCAAATATCTAAAATGACACTCAATAGTTTTTCCCTTTAAATCTGCTAAAAGTTGTGATTAATGGTTATTTAACTGATTCAAAAAGTGATAACATGAGGAAAACACTGGTTTTCTACTCATCTGCTGAAAATGTCTTCAAAATTAGAAAACAAGTGCATTTTTTTGCAATTATATAATAAAAACTACTTGATTAGACTTTGTCCAAAATCCAGCAAAAGTTGTGTTCATGGTTATTTACCTGATCCATTTACTGTTGACCTAAAAAAAAAATGTTTCCTAAATGAACAAAAAATTGCAATTTTTCACAAACATCTAAAAAATCCATTCATTATTTTTTGCCCAAAATCAACCCAAATGTTTGTTTACATGATTCAAGTAATGATGATGCTTTACTTGTTACAGTTGTGTGAATGAGGCTTCTGAGTAAAATAGTAAAATTAATCTTTTACTTGTTCTTAAGACAACTAATTATGTCTTTACAAACTTCCTGGCATGAGTTACTTGATAAAATGACTTTTGATTTTATAAATGACCACGAAAAACTAGTGAAATTGTCAGTCTGTGACTCTTCTGTGCCGTGTGTAGCTTTAATCCACAAAATGATCAAAAACTAGTGACATATCATTCACAACTGTTATCAAAGATCTTGATAGAGAAAAATCATATGAGAATGATACGATGGATGTGTAATGGGATTTTTTTAAGACAGGTTTAGATCTGATGACCTGAGAGGAAGATTAAATCTGGACACTATAGGGAGATTTGGGCATAAAAAGAGATTTTGTTGGTTTTTGTAATATTGAAGAATGGATGAGAGTTCTTGTATGAGTAGATGTAAAACAGTTGAGGCAGCAGGGTCAGGCAAAAGAAAACATGCGAGGAAGTGTTAATGATTGATTTGAGAGAAGAGGAATAGAGAAAGACCTGGCCAGAGATAGGTTGGTTTAGAAGTCAATTGCTAAAAGCCATCCAAGATATGGACATTAAACCAAATATGATGACACTAATTGAACTTGAAACAGCATTCACCCGGAGTGGGTTGAGCCAGCTCAATCCATCCTCAACACTGTATCTCTCACGAAGGCCGACTAAGCCTGATGATTTGAGCTCAACTATTGGGTGATCTCTATCCACTCGCTGTTCCAAAGGCGAACTCTGTAGATATGGGGGGGGGGGGGGTCCAGGTTGGGTTCCAGGTCATCCTTAATCGTCATTAACCAGGTTTTTCTTCATTCACCACATCGCTTTTTCCAACCCCATAGCAGAGCTGGGGTGATTGCTTTGTAGATCAACTCTCCTTGTTGATGGTGAAGGGCATTACCCAGTCAGCTCAAATGTCTCATGAGGATGACTTGACGGAAGGAGTTAATTTTGCAGCAGGAACATACTGTGTGGTTAAAGAGGAAGTGCTGCCATCGGAAATGAAGGATGCGATGCGGACAGTGGTGATCAAAAGTTTCTAATCGCCTAACGTCTTCCACTTGTATTGGCCAGGATTCACTGCCATAAAGAAGGATCATTTGCACCAGCGCTTGGTAGATCCTTACTTTGGTGCTGTGTCTTATCTCAGATCTTGACCAGAGTAGGAAATTAAGTTGGCAGAAGGCATGACATACAATGTCAATTTGCGCTTTGATATCAGTTCCACCTTGACTCATGGCTATAATGATGATGCCAAGATATTTAAAAATTTCAACCTCTTGAAGAACATCACTATTGAGGACGATGAGTGTTTTGTCTGTTTGGGCGAAGCCGGCAGCGAGTATTTTGTCTTTGAGGCATTTATTTTCATCCCAATCTGCGATGTAATATGCTGAAGCTCATTAATAGTAGACTGGGCATCAGCAAATGTTTCACCGAGTAGTCCAAGTCGTTGACGCCAAAGTTGCAACCAATAGTGACACGGGAAACTCTTTTAAAGCATTCGAAGTGACCCAATCAATGGTGTAATTGAAAAGTGTTTGTGAAAAAACACATCCTTGCCAAATGTCTGATCATATTTTGAAGGGTTCCAAAACCTCATCGTACATGCATATGCAGGATCATGTTGAGCAGTCGTATGATTTAAGAAGACTAAGAAGTTTAGGCAGAATATCATCTACTTGCATAACCTTCCAGGGGGTGCCACGATCGACAGTCGAATGCAGCAGCAAAATCAATGAAACAGATTACCATCCTTTGCTAGAAGCACCAATGATGTTCAGGGATTTGTCTTAGGGTGAGGATTTGATCGGTGCAGCCACAGCCTGGATGAAAACCATATTGGTTTGGCGCTGTTTTGGAGTCATGTTCTGATTGGAATCGTCTCAGAAGAATCAAAGCAATATTTTAGCAAACACATCGATCAGACTGATACCACAGTAGTTGTTGCAGCAGCGCTCATCGCCTTTCTTAAAGAATGGTGCAGGTGTACATCACTCCAGATTTGGGGGAGTATTTCAGTCTCCTAGACCCGGTTGATTATGTGATGGATGGCAGGTCATAATATATTTGCGCTGTGTTTGAGAATCTCAGCAGAGATGTTATCTTTGTCTGCAGCTTTGTTATTTTTTAGACTTTTGATAACAGCAACAACCTCTTCAAGCGTGTCTAGGTATTCATAAAGAGTCGGATTGGCATACGAGTAGCGCATGGGGGTTTTTGTTGATGGTTTAGCAAATTGATGAATTGATCTCTCCAGTGGATGAGGCGTTCATTAAGATTGGTGATTGGTTCATTATTCTGGTTCAAGATGGTTTATCACCTCAGTCTGTCTTTGTGCTTGAACGGAGGAAGATGTAAAGTTTACGTGAGTCTCCAACAACTGAGGCATGTTTCATGTTTTCTGCCCCTTTCCTCGGGAATGTATTTCGATCAGCACGAGCAGAACGGGTAGCTTTATGGCGTAGTTAATGGTGATAATAATGATGATGATGATGGGGGGAGGGGTAATGAATTAATTTTTTCATATATTTTTTTCTTTTTTTTTTTTATGGAAATCACTCCAGACAAGGCATGAAGCCACTTGATGGAAGGAGCTAAAAAAAAAATACTTCAAGGTCAAAAACTAGCTAACGATAAGTGTTAGATGGAAGAAAACACCAATTTTTCCCCCTTTGTCTGAAATATAGCTCATGGAATGTGAGGACTAAAGGACAAAATAAGGGAAGTGAGAGGAAACCCAGGTCCACATTTTACTATCCTGAAAAAAAATTGTAAATTTTGTCCATTTGAGAAGCATTTTCAGGGCTTAGGCGGCAAACCAGAGTTTCCCTGTGATCTCCAATATTTGAAGCATATAAAACCATCATCGACAACCAATAATGTCGTTATAGCATGAAATGAAATGAAGAAAAAAACAGTTTTCCAAATATTGAAATTTCATGCACTTTTCACTTCTGGGCATTCCTCGTTCTGAAAATTGTTTTTCATGATTGCTAACAGAAATTGTGTCGTCGTCCCCCCCCCCCATCCCTTCCAATATACACAAATAATTCCGATATTATTTGTTTCAGCTCAAAAAATGTGTATCAGGCCTTCAATAATTTTTCCCATTGTTTTGGAGAGTCCTGTGGATGATAAAACTGAACAAAACATGTGTCTCCAGATCTGTTAAGTCTGTTAAATATCTGTAAAGTCGATGACCTATGTTGTCTTTTGTATCTTAATAATAATTGAAACAGAGACACTGTTTTATTTTATCAAGAGAAGATGTTGGATGTTTAACAAATCAATTACATTTGTTTTAATGTCAATGTTTAAAACTAAAGTCTTTTTCTTTTCTTTCTTTTTTTTCAGAAAGTCATGACACTGCCAAAATAGGTCAAGGTAAGTAATATTCTTCATGTGTTCAAAAATTGTTTCTGTATGGAAAGATTGCAAGACCATTGTTTGTTTTGTCCGTGAGCCACTGCAAGTGTCAGTGTGCCATGCGACATTTTGTTTCTATTGGTCTCAAATTTTAAAAATGACTTCATCATAAATAACCTGACAATATACGAATAGATATGTCCATGTAAATTCACAGAAGAACTTTAAAAAGAAAGCCTTGCATTAAGCAAACAATTATTAAATGAGGTAATATTATCATATATGTTTATGTTCATTTCAAAAAGAATGCAATTATTAGAAATCAAATTATTTACTTGGTAGATTATTTTAAATCTTTATAGTTTTTTTAATGTATCCATACATCTATGAGATGGGTTTTTTTTGTCGATTGGTCTGTCACAGTTCAATAAATATTAATATTTAAAAATCTATGCGTTCAAGCTTTATGAAAATTGGTGAGTCGGTTGTGACAATAGGTCTGTCTACAGTTTGGCTTTGTGTGGCTCAAGATTTTTGAAGTTATTTACAAAAAGAGATTTTCTTTGGTTTGTCACTAGAACCAAAGTTACGACCGATTAAAGTTGACTAAGAATATTTTGAAATTGATAAGGTAAGTTGACGTATATCATTAAGTTTCATATAGGTAATAGTTTCACAATTATGTTTTATTTATAATATGTAAATATTTGGTAATTTTTAATGGTGCGCAGATTTACAAAAAACAAAAACATGTTTGGTTGAATTCAACAAGTCAATGGCGGAATAGCGAACGGTAACTTAGCCATCTAGAGAATTTGCATTCCCTTCTCAAAAATTGAACACGCGATAATATTCTGCATGCGAGCCAGCTACGTGCTCGCTTCAGTTCAGGTTGTAAGTCAATTCGTTCGATACATCTCTTCCACATACATCTAAAGAATGTTTCGATCTTGTTTAGAAAAATAGAATGATCTATCATAAAATTATCATAATTATCATAAAATTATGATCTATCATAGAATGATCTATCATAAAATTATCATAATTATCATAAAATTATGATCTATCATAAAATTATGATCTATCATAAAATTATCATAATTATCTTAAAATTATGATCTATCATAAAATTATCATAATTTTCATAAAATTATGATCTATCATAAAATTATCATAATTATCATAAAATTATGATCTGTCATAAAATCATCATAATTATCATAAAATTATGATCTATCATAAAATCATAATTATCATTCGAATCTGTTTAATAAAACTAATTGAATCCATTTTTCTTTTAGTTTTGATTCCCATCTTAAATTCTTCAATATTAGTTTCTGTTTACATTCATTTAGTATTCATCGCTAAGCTTTAATTGCAAGTATGATATGAGATCTGTAGTTCTGCTGAGGAATGCTATCCTTATTTAGTTTATTCCAAATTATGGTTTGGATTTCTTTTCTTTGTATTTCTCGCAGAATCCTATTTAAAGCATTCATAAAGTTTCTACTTAATAAATTTAAGGAGTCAAGTAACAGAATCCATCAGTTGATAGATTGTATCTGTCATCTTACGTTTCTTCAGTGGTCGTTGGAGCATTTCGCACTAGACGTGGATTTCGTAAAAACACATACAAATAAGGAATTCTTTTAAAATTGTTCATTTCAATTATGTACATGTAACAAAAATAATAATTGCAAATAAATAATTACAATTAAGTTTTTTTTTTGCTTGTGAAAGGCAAAATGATTAAAATGCATGTGACTGATTATCGTTATATAATCTATTAAACATTTACGGAACAATGAACAATGTTATTGCATTTGATACAGGCTTGTTATTTGGATGAATGTTAGTCAAAATATACCAACTCTGAGTAAATGTACATTGCTTGAAATCTGGCTCAAAGGGAAGGTGCTTAACTTGACCTACTGCCCGTAGTAGGGTCAGTCACACTGTAAATAAACTCGAATCCAAAACCTTTAAATAAATGCAGTAGGAGCAAGTTATTGTTACCATCCTCACAGCTCAAATCCCATTATTTCTTTGAGTCTACATTTTCTTGCTAACTTTTGTTTCTGCCTAGGAGCCAAATGAACTGTCTTGCACATATTAAATCACATGTTACCCCCTCCCCTCCTCAAAGTCTTTTTCTTCAAGTCAGCTCAGTAACCTGTAGACCACTTACCATCCGTAGAAATAGTAGTTTTTAGTACATATATTTCTAAATTAATTAAGAGTTTTTGAAACTTAATTCGTTAAAATAAAAATACAAATATAGTGAGGTCAGCATCATCATCATCATTTAACGTCCGTTTTACATGCTGGCATGCGTTGGGCAGCTTTTAGAAATTGACTTCCAAACTGACCTAGCTCTGGCTAAGTATTTCTCCTTCTTTCTTTGAAGTCCATTTTTATCACTTCCTTCCATGTTTTCCGTGGCCTTTCCCTGTGCACTGGACCTGCTACACTAACTGTTCTACACCTACCAACCCAAGAACTCTCATCCATTCTTTCAACATTGTCATACCATTTCAACATTGTCATACCATTTCAACATTGTCATACCATTTCAACATTGTCATACCATTTCAACATTGTCATACCATTGAAGTCTACTCTTCTGCACACATCTCCCTCTGCTGTCCAGATTTAATCTTCCTTTGTCAACAAATGTATCTAATTTTGAATCTCTTTTTGCAAACGATTAAGCAATTTTCATTAAAATTTTGAAAAATAAATATTTATTTAAATTAAAAAAAAGTTAATAAACATACAATTGTATGCATTTCAAGAATCGAAAATTATAATTAGTTAAATTTTTTTCTCAACTGCACAAGTGACAGAATCATTCCTATTCATTTCACTGTTTTATTTGGAAAGAATTTGGAGTGGAAATGTATTGTCTTAAAATGTTTGTTGTAGATAAAAATGTTTGCAATTTTAAAGAAGAGTCCGAGTGAGAGGTACCAGAAAGTGAGCTATTAGAGCTTAATGTTTGATTCCACATTTGTGTTTTGATCACATCAATTATTTCCTTAATGGTTTCTTGAAACGGTGCTAATAAACTTGTTAGTTTAATAATTTATACTAGCAGGGCCCTATGGAAATTCCATGGTGCTTTTTACATCAATCTGTATAATTTATTGTTAATAATAATATTCTTTTTGAAATAATAAATGTCTGTCAGGGTCAATACTATTAAGAAAAAAAATGACTCTTTTTTTTTCTTCCGTAAAAATAATTGTCATTGTCAGCTAAATATTCTTTAAATAAATAAAACGAATTTGTCTCTTCTTTATTTATTTATTTATTTATTTAAAATTGTAGCAATTTAATTCTTTTTAAAACAATTATGTCGTCTTACTGTAAAAATAATTGTCAGCTAAATATTCTTCAAATCAATAAAACAAATGTCAATTTTCGACATGTATTTCTTTAAAATTGTATTATTTTAGTCGACGGGACGACATAATTTGATTTTGGAACAATTCATTTTAAAATGAATAGAGTCGAAATTGTTTATCGTAGCGACATCAGATTAATCACCAATAATCATTTTTGCTGATCAGCTGATCTCATTTTTTTAAATGTGTGTGAAAGGTGATAACGTACGTACAAACATGAAAGGCCTTAGTGTATTATTATATAGACTAGCAGAACCCATGGAAATTCCACACTTGCTGTCGTCATCTATCTGCATAATTTACTTTTAATAACAAATTTCCTTTTGAAATAATAAATTTTCTCAGCAAAAATGACTCTTCTTCCGTAAAAATAGTTGTCATTGTTACGTACATATTCTTTAAATAAATAAAAACGAATATGTTTCTTCTTTATTTAAAATTGTGGCAATTTAATTCTTTTGAAAACAAATATTTCCCGTCGTCTTACTATAAAAATAATTGTCAACTAAATATTTTTAAAAATCAATAAAACGAATGTCACTTTGTGAAATTGTTTATTTAAAATTGTACTGTTTTATTTGACAGGACAACATAATTTTGTTTTGGAACAATTCATTTTAAAATGGGTAAAGTCAGAATTTTTTACCTTAGCGACATCAGATTAATCACCAGTCATAATCTTTGCTAAGTGGACGATCTCATTTCTTTATATGGGTGTGGAGGGTGATTACATATGTACGAACATGAAATGCTTTAGCGTACTATAATGTAGATATTTAGCATGATTCCATTTATTTTTGTAAATTGTTATTCACAAAAGACAAAAATGTGGATCAACATTTGTTTTATTTTTACATTTTACTCCTTTTCTAGCAATTGAAATGACGAGCAACCATTGATGTTATGTCATTCTAATTAATAGAAAAGAAATCGATCAATGGTTGCTTTCAAATCTTAAATAGATACAAATTAAACCTAAGTTGTTTGATGTCATTTAAAGATAACAATATAATCCTAATTATTGACCCGAATTTGCTGTAACCGATAACATTCTTTTCCCCTGATTTGTATTAACAACTAGCCGTCCCAACCCGGCGTTGCCCGGGAGTATTTTTACTTTCATTTTTGTTTTACTTTTTTTTAACTTACGCTGTTTGATTTTTTACCAAATTATTTTTTTAAATAGGATTTTCAAAATTAAATTTAATTATTACGGTATCGTTTGGTCATTAAATTATTAATTGAACCAAATTCTTATCAAACTATAACTAATTTTGTTATGCTAATGTTTTAATGTCTATTTATAAAATTATTGGATGTGAAAAGCTTCAAAAACATTCAATCTTTTAATACATGAGAATTTGCTAAGAATTTTAAAGGCAGAAATTACTTTCTATTTGACAATTTAAATGCTTTTAAATTCCTTCAAATTTCGAAGGGTCACAAAGCAATTCATTTTTTTTTTCTTGTTGTTGTTGTATTTATCTCCCTCCCACAGCGGGAAGATTTGACACAAAATCGGGAAAGTGGGATTCAAAAGCCAGCACCCGAGAGGAAGAGCACTCTGGCCTTCAAAAAATGCCTGGTCAGCCCCGTCGGCGTTTTAGGCGATTAGCAATAAACTAACCCCTTTTCAAAGGGTGTGAAGGTAAAGCCTTGGAGGGTGCACCTCCTAGAACTGTACAGGACAATACCTCATTCTTTTTTAACTATTAACAGAAGATTAAAATGGCTGACTTGTTTACTAAGAAACCAAAATGCATTGTGGTGGATTTAATTATTTTTTAAAGAATATGATTTTCAAAATGTCCTTTTATTTTGTGCTATTGCATTTTTGATTTTCAATAAATAATCGATTAATAGAAAATAAAAGTAATAATTTAAAATAATTCATTAAAATAGAAATATGAGAGTTGGCAGAACTGTTATTAATTTAAGGTTTTTTTTTGCTTTCATCTCAATTGATTTTACATGAAATATTAGATCGTTATTTTAACAAAACTCTTAGAAATCCTTTTCACAAATATGATTTTGTTAACAATCACTCAAATACCATACACTTGCAAATTTATTGTGAAAAAATTGTGGGAATATTAGGATAACTGCCAAAATAGCAAAGTATACAAAATATCCAACCATCAGTTGGAAGAAAAATAAGGAAAGAAGAAGTAGATCTGATCATACATTGCAATGTTGTTCAGGCCAATCTCACCCGCCCACTCCTATTTACTTAAAAATGCACTTCCTCCCCATCCCCCAACTTGCAAGAAATGTGAATTACCTCCCCTTGCAGTAAAACATATCCTTATAAACCGCAGCAACCGTAACCAAATCTGTTCATAACATTACCAAACAAACAATATGGAAGAGCTTTTTCAAGAGACTGACCCAAATAATATTTTTAACTTCTTGAAAGAAACAAACTTACACCAGAAAATCAAACACAATCACTCCCCCATTATGAATAATATAAAAATCACCTTCACAAAAGGAACAATTTTATTGGGAAGATAGTTAAAAAGGGAGACGGCCAAATAACAAAATTCATTGTAAACCAAGTGATTTTCTCACTGGTTTACTAAAAACAAATCAAATGTTGCCTTTTATTTCAGGCTCAGGTATAGGAAGTGGCGGATGTATAGTAGATACTCGCAAGGACTGTGGACTCACCACATTTGCGTTCAGTTGGAGCTACTGCATTACTTTCACTAATATCCTCTCCCTCCAGTAGGATAGACAAGACTCTCAAGTCTTGGTAGAGCAACTAGTCTAGAAGATGGATAACTCGGAAATAACACATTTCCTCCTCCGCTTAATCCAAGTATTGCTTCCAACCATCTTGGATTTTTTCTTGCCACTGGACTTAAGCATTGCTGAATCAGGAGAAGTGTTTCACTATAAACTCGTCCCCGTGGAGATACCCCTTCAGGGGGTATCCATTGTCTCATAAGACAGAAGGAGGCTAAATGGGGGATCTTAAAACTGCATGTAAATCTCATAGATGGATTCTTTGAAATCTATTGTTTTCTTAGTTTTATTTAGAGTATTGTTGCAATGTAATTAAACCAGCTTCATAAGTTGTGGAATTACAATTGCCAGTGGATAATTGTATTGTGTGTGTGTGTGTGTGGTGCTGAGTGTTGTTGTCCTGCATCCCCCTCCACCCCAATCATCATGATCAGCTGCAAAGAACAACACGCTCCTCCAGTGCAAGTGATCTGTGCCACCTTGTGCGATTATAAAAGCACAGATAATCGAAGAAGACTATTTGCCTCTGCCACTGCCACTTGTAGCTGAGAGAGAGAGAGAGAGAGAGAGACTGGCTACTAAAGCTACTACGACTACTTCTACTACTGCTGTTGTTGAAGCAGATCTGCTAGGTGGCTTCCAGAATCCATTAAGATTTTGTTAGCCTCCTGCTCCATATGTAATTCACCTGTCGTCATCAGCTGGACACTGGATGTGTGTGTTTCAACAAACATCATATGCATTCATTGTCCTTATCATTTTGAACTTGATGACAACTTAATGGTGAAATTCTAAAAAAACTAGCGTTTTCACAAATCTAAAAAGCTATTTTTGCTTCCCAATTTCTTTTGACCTACTTTCAATTCTTCGTCTTCTTCTTATAACATATTTTTTCTCTCTTTTTGCCATCATAATCTTTTTATTTGATTTCAAGTACAATCTTTTTTTTTTCCTTCAAATTTTCTTTTCCCTTTTTGAATGCTTGATTGAATTGATTCTCATAAGATCTTTTTACCTACGTTTTCCCCATCTGTTTATGTCTTTTATTTATTAGAGATGCAATCATTGTGCATCAACCGAGAAAGAGAGAGAGAGAGAGAGAGAGAGAGAGAGAGAGAGAGAGAGAGAGAGCCTGCCAGGAAAAGGTAGTTTTATGAATGAACAGATCATTCACAGTTGTATATGCAGCTGCAGCTGACGATCTGCACGCACAGAAAGGAAGCCTGGATTTTGAGCTGCCACTCCAGCCTGCTGGACACATCTACCTCCTCCTCCCTCTGCTAAATCAATTAATTACCATGTAAATGGCTGCTATGTCATAACTAGTATATATATATATGTATTGAAGGCTGATAGCAATGCAGAAAACTTTAAAAAGAAATACCTACATACTTATTTACCAGCAATACTTCAAGCGAACTACTATTTTCTTATATATAGAGACATATTGGAATTTATATATAAAAATAAGTAATTAAAAACAATTCCTAGACGTCTCGGAAACGATCGTATGCCTAACCGTTGTTGATCTTGAATTTTTGGAACTGTAATAAATAATGTTGTAAATTTATTTATTTCTACTCATTCTATATATATATATATATAGAGATAGAAGAAAAAAGAGTGATAAATATGCGACGATTGTCCAAATTTATTTCAAATTTCAATTCTTCTATCTCTACTATTGCTCTATCTCGTATATTGAGCTTATCCTTTTCACAATAGGTTCCATCTACTAAAAGTTTTCACTTTGGTTTATTTTGATCCTATATATATATATATATATAAAGGAAAAGTAGAAGATATATTTATCATTTCTATAAGGTTGATGTAAAAATATTATGACCCCAAAATAAGAATAACTATTTGACTGACTGAAAGCCTTTTTGATTGATTAGATTTAAATGAATGAAAACCTAGGAAAATATCTGTAAACTCTAAATGCTGTCTGAAAAGTTCTTAGTTCTTCAAATGAAATGTTTATATCGACTGCTTTAAACAATTTACTCGATCACATTTACAGTTTTGGTTTAACTCCAATGTTTTATAAGCAGAATATCCCTTGTAGGCAATTGTAATAATTAAGTCTCCTTAGAATCAGACAAAATAGCCACTAGTTGTGATGTTCTTGTTTGCCTCAAATGACACCATGTCAACAAGTGAAATAGTTTCTTTTAATATTGTCTTTGCTTGACAATAGTATTTAATATAAAGTTGGTAAATTGATAGATAAAGTGTATCGAACCATGCTGGAAGATAACCTGGATGACTTGTTTTCATTCTGAATCAAATCAACAAGCCTTCCTCCGTATGTTATTGATTATTTTCAAAAATGTAACCGATGCCTTCGTTTTCTTTTTCATTGATTTTATTTTCCGTAATAAATGCACTTTCTTATTCTCTTGATCTGAGTTTATTTTCTTTTGATGTTTATTACGAATAGAAACTATTTTTCAAGATTTCCTCCTGCTTGACCTTGAACATGACCTTTTAGTTCTAAAGATTTCCACTTTGTATTGGTAGCACATTGTGAGTTTGCATGCACTGACAGGTTGAGGCATGACACGATTGCCGATGAACATCACCTTCACATTCGTACCAATCGGAGATTCTCCACGGCAACTTGGTTGATTTCTATTTGATACCAAGGCAAAATCACTTTACCTTCTGTTTCTGTTTTTTTACCTGGATACAACATTACCGCAAATGCATTCATTACACAAGCCAATATGTTTGGTTATAAAAACCGTACATTTTTTTTTTTTTTCATCTCCGTTCAAGGCAGATTTTTTTTTTTAAATAGCAAGATTTTCTTAAAATTTAAATAAGTGAATTAAGATTTAAAATGATTATCTATTTATATAAAGTTAGGTATGTGTAATGATTATATATTTCTATGTATAGGATTCACTCCTAAACTAATTAACCAATCATTATGAATTTTGGAACACAGCTGCTAGGCATAGGGGTGGGTAATGTGGACTGTATTTATTTTAATTTAGTTTTGTGCAAAGGGAGCAAAGAGGCAGGGTGCTTCATGAAAATTCAGATACTTTTGATTTTTTGTAAAATTTAAACAATAGGTGTTAAACATCAATTAATAAATATTCTCCAAATTTCAGTTTCTTTGGAGTAGTTTAAAGGGTTTTTGTGGGACATAATATGGGCACACTTGAAAATTTAAATATTTCAGATTTACATTAAATTTTATCCATAGTCATTAAACACCAATTAAGCAATATTCCCTGAATTTCAATTTCTTCTTAATGCCCTTAGGCCTTAAACTCTAGACATGGTTTAGAATCATTATATCTTGATGCTAATCTTTGTAAGAGGATATAAAAGTGGTGCAAAATTTTTCTGTTTAGGGAATTATATTTTACCCGTCCTGGGATGGGTATACTTTTAGCTTTCAGTTTTGTTTAAGCATATTTTCTTTAACACAAATTTCAACTAGAAATTGGTTAAATGATGATCCTTAGTAATTTTCTTTATTCATTATTTAAAGTTAGTACATGTGGGTTTTCTCTCTCTCTCTCTTTCTCTCTCTCTCTCTCTTTAAAATAAAGAACGGAGAAAAGAAAAAAATAAAGCTTAAAACCCCCCAAAAATATGATTAGTCTAAAGGTTTATCTCCTGTTTATGTGAATTTTAAAAACTGTTCTTATCGATGTTTAATGATAAAATATTCAACACGCTGATAAGTTAAACGCACATGGTTACAGACAATTTTAAACATTCAGATGAATTACGCATAAACAGAAATGTTTCCCTCAAACAACCTTTCCTTTGAAATAATATAATTGAGGAATTGGGAAATATATATGAAAAATAAATGAAAAAATAAATGAATATTGAACTGTACATATGTATGGGTAGTATCCTTGGGCACTGATGAAGCCCCTCCCAAGAAAGATATTATCGATACTTTTGTATAATTTTGCATACTTTTTATACCAAGAATATGTATGTTTGAGGAGGGCAGAAACAATTGTATGCCAATGAAAACCTTTTTTTGATGAATATATGAAGTTTGCTCTCTTCATTAACTAAGCTCTACATAACATTAAAATAAAAAATATTTTATAATAAAAATAAAAATAATAATAATAAAAATAATAATAATAAAAATAATAATAATAATAAAAATAATAATAATAATAAAAATAATAATAAAAATAAAAGTATACATTACTCTATTCACCATTCTAAATGATCTTGTATTTTGCAACTTCGCATAAATCTTAGTTAAATTCAAATTAGATGTTTAACAAATTTTGATATCATTTTCTAAAGTGTTTTATGCACGTGAAACCTATTTTAGATCCTATTTAAATCAATCGATTTAATTTACGTGTTCAGAAATATTAAATTTGAAGCCTGTTTGTTATAAAAAGAGCATTTTTGGACTGTTTGTTAAAATTTTAGATAAGTTTATTACAATTTGAAAACTTAATAATTTTTAAGTTCATGATTGATATTTTGTTTGTTAAAATTTTAGATAAGTTTATTACAATTTGAAAACTTAATAATTTTTTAAGTTCATGATTGATATTTTGTATCGCTATCATGAATATTCGGAAAATAGAACTCAATAAAAAGCTTCACACTTTCTTTCTCAACAGTCAAATGTACAAGACATTGAAATAACGTAGGAATATTATGCTGATCTAACACTTACTGTATGTTTGATAAAATGTCAATATTATTACAGTGCTGAGATGAATAAGAAAAATGTTGTTAATTATTGCAATTTCCAAATTGTCTATCTTGAAAGAGTTGTTATAATTATATTAAAATTCTATTAAGTCACTTATAGAGTATTGACGCAAATCAAATGGTAACCGATTAAGACTCTAGCCTAACCGCTTCATAATGAAATCACCAGCTGTCGCAAATCAAACGGGGAACTGACGAAGATGTATTTATTAAGGATACCATCAAGAAATCTGTTGAATGCACAATCGATTGCATTTATATGGGGGGTGAAAAGGCGTCGGCAAAGTCCTAGCGCAGGATTCTTCGCTTAATTCCAGCATTTTAGGCAGTGTATTAATCGGAGACTTGTTTTTTGTTGACAAACTTCATTGCACCGTTTATCATAATTTTCCTTTTACAGCCACCGTACAAATAGAAAAAATGGACATGTTCAATAATCACTGCTGTAAAAGAAAGTTTCTAGACTGATTCCTTGTGAATTCAGATGAACTTTCTAGAAATGACCTTTTCTAGCTTTTCTGAACCATCTGACTTTTGCTTCATTGCAGAACAAGCATAAATAGACATTTTGATCAGATTTCCTGTTCAATTTAATCATCATTTTTACATTTGTTAACCTATAATAAAGACGCTGTTGTAAAAATGACCCAAAGTCAACACATTTATGGGTTTTTTTTTTAATAATGGTTAAATAATAGTCAAAACGGAAAGTATCCAAGATCCGTGTTTTTTAAATGAACTAAAGATAAGTCTATGTTGATTTCAAATTATACCTGAGCAAGTAGACATGGATTATAGTGCGTGTCTATAGTCTCCCGTCACAGGATTTAACAACTTTCTTGGCTACAGTGAAAACCGAAGAGTATTTGGTAAAAAAACAAAGTGTAAAAAAAAACAAAGTGTAAAAAAAACAAAGTGTAAAAAAAACAAAGTGTAAAAAAAACAAAGTGTAAAAAAAACAAAGTGTAAAAAAAACAAAGTGTAGAAAAAACAAAGTGTAGAAAAAACAAAGTGTAAAAAAAACAAAGTGTAGAAAAATAGTCTTCATTAAATAATTAATACATAATGACTTTTCTGAATTAATTAGAAATTCTTTATGGAAAATATATTTTTATTATTAGAAATAACGTTGATAAACACACAGAAATGTTCCCTTGTGATATTAAACTTGTACATGTTTTCCTATAAGAAAGTAGATTTATTTCTCGTCCTCTCACAAAAGATTTGAATAAAAGACGCTTATTTTTGTGTTACATTTTCTTTTATTTCTATCATGTAAGCAAATTCTTTGTGTGCTTTTATTTTTCTAATTGTTCCTATGAAAATCATTTAGTGATAATAATTCTGAAAGTTTTTGGTAATGATAAAATCATATGAAAGAAGGGAGTTTCAAATGTTTGTAATTCATATCCAGCAAAAAGGGATTATTAATCGGTTATTGTTGCTAGCAGCCATTTTAGAAAATTTCATTTTTAAGTCTTTTATTGGCTTAAATGATTATTCTAATTGATTCTCTTGATAATCATTCATTGCTTTAAGAGTTGGTGAAAGTGTTCAATTTCTGTTGAACAAAATGATATAATATGAAAAATGCCCCTAAACAAAACATTTTCAACATTTCTTTTTTAAATTAAAATCGTTAGAATTTCTTAAAAAGGAACAAAACAAAAATGTTGAATTCACACAGTCGTCGTCTTCTTCTTCTTCTTCTTCTTCTTCTTCTTCTTCTTCTTCTTCTTCTTCTTCTTGTTTTGGTATTTACGACACTGCGAGTGTCCCGGACTCCTGGGTAGACAACACCAGGCAACATCTCATGCCTGCTCTCCATGTGATCTGATTCAAAGAGTTGATATCAGTCATGCTGCATGCAGTCAAATCACCTCTTACGCACTCGAGCAAAGTCTTCCTTGGTCTACCATGCACCCTTTGTGCCTGGGGTATCCAGACCTGTTATGGAGTTGATGCAGAAGGTGGCACACTGTATATGACCAAACCAACCACCTTAGATGCCAAGCGCATAAGACATCTAAAATCACACCAATACCAAGCTTCTGATGAAAATATGTTCGTCCTCTGTACATTCAAAATGCTATAAATAATATATATTGCGTATATAAATTATTATGAGTGAAAAAAAAAGATTCCTTAGAGTCAGATCCTTTTAAAATTTTAGATGGTTTGCAGCATTTGAGCCACTTATCGCAAAATCCTGTTTATAGCAAAGATATTGAAAGAGGTAATTTATAAAACTCAAAAAGTTTAAAAATAAATAGATTTAACTGATATTTTAGAAGTGCAATTAGCTATACATCTACTGATGAATGTCCTTTATCATTTTTATAGCGTTTATATTTATTTTGAACTTTTGGAATTATAGATTAAATATAAGAGAGAGGTGAATATAAAAGGCATTATCATTTCAAAGAGTCTTGTGCTCTTCTTTCAATTCATTTGGAATGTGGAATTCTTTGATTTGGTTGATGTGAATTTCTTTATAGAATAACAAGATCAGTGATGCTGATAGTTTTTTTATTTTTAATGCAGCAAGTCCATAGATGATGATTGTTCATCATCGTCTTGAAGAGCAATTTTAAACCATTTTGAATTACTAAAATTCAGTTATCTTTGGTGCTTATATATAAAAATGTACAAGTGAAATATGGCAGTTCCAAATAAATTAACAGGAAAACTCTTTGATATACTTACGTATCAGGCAAAAGTAGGTACCTACACCAAAAATTATGGAAAATTATCGAGTAGAATTTTAATTAAAAATGTAAATATAAATCAGTTTTATCATATTTTTCCATTGATAAGAGTACAAATACTTTGAAGAGTTACGTAAAACAGGGGAGATAAGTCATTTGGCCAAGTCATAATCAACGGAGAATTGGAAAAATCCAATAAAACTGATTTATATTTATATTTTTAATTAAAATTCTACTCAATAATTTTCCATAATTTTTGGTGTAGATACCTACTTTTGCCTGATACGTAAGTATATCAAAGAGTTTTCTTGTTAATTTATTTTGAACTGACATATTTTACCTGTACATTTTTATATATAAGCAACTTGTCTTTTATTGTTTTGCTTTTTAAATTAAATTAATACAAAACAAAAATAGTTTTTACACTTAATCACAGTTCAAGTAGGAATTATACAATATATGATTTCTTTTTTTAAATTAACAGAATAAGGTTTTTGTAATTGACAACGTTCAAACCCAATCTGACTATCACAAAATCATGGCTGCAATTCAAAGAAATTTCACCACAGCAAAATGGAATATGTGTAGTTTAAAAGGAAGAAAGTCATCTTTTTCTAATGGCTGTAAAAGAAAATATTTAACTTTGAGACGAGGAAAGAGAAAGTTTAAAATACTCTCTCTCTCTCTTTCTCTCTCTCTCTCTCTCTCTCTCTCTCTGATTAGAAACATTTCCACTAAAATTGACAAGTTGAAATAGGATGGGAAGGGAATACATTTTTATTGCTCAGAAGATACTTCATCATCAAAGATTAGAAATTTGCTCATTTTGAAAAGTAACATTCTATTTTATAAACAAAATTGTGCACAACCAACTCAGAAAAATATTGATGTTTATTTCTGGGTTACACGGGGAGTTTACTGTGTTCTTGTAGATGTTTCTGTGCCAGAGACACCGGACATGACAACCTAGCAGCATGCCTGCAAGATCTAACAGCTTTCCATGAGTGTCAAATTGTAGGAACCTTTATATCAGAGTGATTGATTCTTTGGCTCTAAAGCTGTATAAACCTTGTCGTAGTGGCTACAACCATGACAAAAGTAATGGACAACACCCAATGTAAAAGTGGTAATCTGGATGCCATGTTTGGAGATGTGTTCCTACCAAAATACCTAAACTGCTTGCTTGCCAATTTTCTTTGGAATTTAACTCAACTGACTCAGTAATTAATCATGTCTATATAGATGAGGAAATACTTGCAAATTGTCCGAAAAAGCGATCCATTGCAGCTAACAATGTATAGCTTTATATAATTATATTGGTTAGTCATTGTTGCAACCTTGATAACCGACTGGTCAGCTATTCTTATTTGCTTTTTCACTTATTTACAACCTATCATCATGTTCGCTTCAGTTTGTGTCCGAGGAACTTGATCTGGCCAAGAAGTGGCAAAAGCACAGGTGGTGAGTTGAATCATTTCAGTGAGCATTTAAGCAAAGCAACAGACCTTTTATGTTAAAATGAACCGTTTGAAGTGAGCGACTCCTCGACTCTCTTCTGATCGTCTTTGGTTGGTGAGTTGACCTTCATCTGCTTACACTGATCGTAGAACTACATTTAACCTATAGCCCGTCGTTGAGAAACCACTGAACCCAACAATGCACTACTTCTTTGGGCTGATATCAGTACAGTCAGACACTTTCAATTAAACATGAATATTAACTAAGAGAAACGGGTAAATATTTTATCAATGAACTTTTACTTTCTGCTTTGCTAATTTTCGTGAAAAACCAGCAAAGAAACCCAGCATTGCCCAGGAAACGTGGGAAATGTTTTATCAAGTTTTCTATTTTCAATGATTTATCACATTTTTACTTTAGAAAAATCGCTTTCCTATAGCAAATAATAAACTTTGAAGGAGTATCTAATTTAGTTATTTGTAGTAAATTTGAGAAACTAAGTATTTAATTAAAAAGTGCTCAGTATTATAAAAAGCAAAGCATTTACTATAGAGGTGTAACGATTCAGCGATGCACTGATGTATTGCCAGTTTTTTGTTTTGCTAACGACTTAAATCAAGATCCATGAAAACACATGACTATACACATTGACAATTTCATGACTGTTTAACCATCAAATATTCTTTCTCAGTAAATGAATTTAATTTCTTATTTATGTTTATTTAAAATAAATATATTGTAGTTTAAAAATCTTATATATAGTAAGCTATGAAAATATATTTATGGCAATTAAGCTACACAGAGGCTCCCGCGTTTCATCCCCGGCGGGAAACTTCAGGCTAAAATGCATGGAGTTATTTTTGCCGGGTGTTTTTATATACACCGGCTGGCTAGTTAATCAATCAGATTCTTTGTTGTTCTCTCAGCCAATCGTTGGGCTTCCCGCGAACAAAGGTGTGGTTAGTATTATGTTCTTCCCATATCCTGTTCTATTGTTCTTTTTTCTCTATAGTCTGGCCTATATCCTGTTTCCTTTGTTGTATCAATATAATAGGTGAATTTATTTTATTTTAACACGTGGTTCCTTGTATTTCTATTTTAGTTTTTTTTAAATTGTTAAGTTTTTGTTTAGTTTTTGTTAATTTATTTATTTATCGCTAGCCTAAGGTAAATTTATTTCTGTGTGGACAGCTGTTTGCTATCTCATTTCTACAGTTTAATAGATTTCGAGCGTCTTTAAAATTTAAGATTTCAAATTTTTCATTCAGGCATAATCTACACGGGTCGTCTAAATTTCTACATGTACTGGCCTGTCGTATTATTACGATATAATACGATATAATACTCATCACTATTAACACCATAAATCATATAATTTGCATACCTTTAAATCTCTGGCACCTTCAATCTTTCCTCGTCGTGTAGAGGGGTGTGTCGTCTAGTGGTTGAATTCTTTCTTCTTTCTTTCTGCCGTGAACCACGCCGCTGCAACACAAAAGCTGCATGACGGACTCAGAAGACAAACAATCTTTTGAACTTAATTTCTGTTTTATTTTAAGCGTTAGTTATACGTCAGCTGGGAGATATCCACTAACGTCGAGAGAGTGAGCAAATTACTGCTTTCGTAATTACTTATCAATTAAGTCCTTAACCATTCGTGGAGGGGGGAGGGAGAGATCTTTCGCCTGTATTTTCTTAAAAGAAATAATTCTCCTATGTATGTTGCAGACTACATCATAAAAATCACGTCTGATAGGTTCGCCTTCAAAACCCAGACTGCTAAAACTCTGTTTCCCACGCAAAAGCCTGTGAAATCACAGAGCCTCTATGCGCAGGTGCATTTGTCACAGCCTGACTCCTTTAAACCCCTGACCTAAAAGGTCTCATCAAAATGGTGGCCTGTCATGTGTGTGAGCTCCAATCGTGAGAACAGCCCTATTCCACATCCGACTGTACGGGTCCACCCGCACTAAATCGCGCAAGCTAAACCAAACGATTTTCAAGATGTGTCCGTTCCCATAGGGCCATTATCTAACAACTTAACATCTTGCTAGCAGCAGCATAAACCCGAAAGAAAGCCTAACTTTTAGCATGTCCGTATAGCAAAAAAAAAACTAAAAAACTTGTAATCATCTTAACTAAAATATTTGCATAAAAAAACTAGAAGTGAGCGAAAATATGTTTGTAGACGTCGGCTGAAAATGATTTTAGAAAGACCGCACAGAACATTGTATAAATCTGCTGAAATTTGAAGTTCTCCGACTTTCTCTCTTCCCTTCTCTCCGGAAAACATTCACAACAAGAACTCGTCTTCTACCACCACCCCGCAAAGAACTTTCCTTTCGTCCTCTGTGTACCTAAAAACCAAACAGAATTTCCATGAACAGAGTTTCTTTCCAAGAACCCCCCCCCCCATCTGTGGAACACAATACCACGGGACTTCTTCTCTGCTGACTACAATATGGTCATCTTCAAGTCCAGTGTAAACAAATACTTATCGACCCATCATCAAGTCATCAAATTCTGCCAATTCTACCCATTATTTCTAATCTTTTTATAGTATTGCCCATCATCCAACCGACAATCTCATTAACCCTTATCCTCAAGTAGCTTTTGGCTTTTGTAAGTAGGTAAAATAAGGAAATATACAAAGAAAAAAGTTGTTAAAGAGCAGACTATTTGCAGAACCTGTAGAAGAAAACTTTGATAACAAAATTATTGATAACTAAAATTATTGATAACTAAAATTATTGATAACTAAATTATTGATAACTAAAATTATTGATAACTAAAATTATTGATAACAAAATTAATGATAACTAACTAAAATAATTGATAATTAAATTAATTGATAATTAAATTATTGATAACTAAAATAATTGATAACTAAAATAATTGATAATTAAATTAATTGATAATTAAATAATTGATAATTAAATAATTGATAATAAAATAATTGATAACTAAAATAATTGATAATTAAATTAATTGATAATTAAATTAATTGATAATTAAATTATTTATACTGATGATGACATTCATTTTTTTTTAAATGTTATTTTTCCTTTTCTTGTTCTTATTAGAATTATTGACAAATTAAAAGATAAACAATTTTTTATTAATTATAATGAACTTTTAAAATAAAATAAAAGTTGGCAGACATATATGATGCATCCCTACATTTTTAAGCACCAAATTTTCAGATAATAAAAATATTTCTTTGAAAAAAAGTGTGGCTTTTGGTATAAGATATGAAACAATATGGATATTTGCTCTATAGACAGTAGAAACCTACTCAAAATAATTTTATGTTTTTAAAATTTTTATTTTATTTAACCCTTAAATGCTTTTTGTTTCAAATATGACATATTCCAATAAAATTTATATATTTTTTGTACCAAATATGCCATTTGTTGCACATTTGCAACATCATTTATTTTTATTCAATAAAAAATTTTTTTCTCCAAAAATCATTTACACTACTTCATATTACCCCTATGAAACGTTTTTCACTTGATAAAATTTTTTTCAAACCAATATAAAAAAACAAACATTTAGGGGTTAATTGTCATCAATAATTTGATTTTAATTATAAACCGATCTTAGCATTTTATCGTTCTGTTATTTTTGATTATCTTAAAACTGACTATTTAAACAATATAAAATATTCTTCAATCAAATTTAGAAAAGATGTTCAATTCTTTTATTTCTTCAACTGGCATATCTCACTTGAAAAAAGATGATAGCATTAGATTGCAATTATATCTGGAAATATTCTTTGATCTCTTGTTTTGAAAAGCTGTTAAATGTTGTCCGATATTAGAAGAAATCAATACGAAAAGGTGACGAGTTGAAGGAGATTTTCAGCTTTAAAGTTCAAAACAGCAACAATGAAAATGGCTTCCATTTTGTAGCAGTTTTAACTATGAAACTTTTCATGATCATTTTTGTTTTACATTTTCCATGGACTAATAATAAAGATATTATTAATAAGGCTTGAATGGGTAACGTGAGACTGTGGTGTCACATGAAAATTGGAGAAGGTGTCTTCTTTTGATCAGCAGGTTCCAAATAGATTGTTCCTTGCCTGCCGTTCAAGGCTCTACAAAACCTTGAAATCCTCTTTTATTTCAACCCAAAGAGAAGAAGCCAACATGTGACCAAGTAAAATGGCAAGGTTCATATTTTTGTTACAATTTTTGCACCAAGTCATGATTATCGCAGGTTGGTAGATATTGGACCCTCCTTGTACCAAGCTAGGTGCAGTCGAATACTGGGTGTTTTAAAGAAAATGAAATTAAATCTCTATGTAACCTTAGGAAATGAGGAAACCGAAGTGGAGACGACAAAAAGGAAGAAACACGTAATCGTTATCTGATCATGTTAACAGAGAAAAAATATGTGGGTGTGTTGTCTATATATTGGACAGTGGCAAAGATACACCCCCCCCTCCTCAGACACCCTATTACTGCCCCCCCTTCTCTCTCTCTTTCTCTCTCTCTTTCTCTCTCTCTCTCTCTCTCTCGTTCTCGTTCTCACTTCAACCAGCAAAAAAGATACCAACTGCAAGAATACACTCTCTCTATATTGATAAACAGAAGAAAATGAATAAGAAAGACTTATTTTTTAAGACTGTCTTATGATTATTCTTATTATAATAAAGAGCAACGGCCCCATTATTACAACTAACATAACAATTCTGTATACATTTGATATTAAACATCACTCAATAAGTCCCTGGTGGCACTAATAAAAAAATCCATATGAGTTTTATAAAGTACTAACCTTCAAATGGCACGTGTCAAAATTTGAGTCCAATAGGATTATTAGTTTACAAATTATAGTTTTTAAGTGAAGCTTCAGTTGCAAATTTTCAAAACAATGGAAAAATTTTAATTTCGTGTTTTGATAAAGCATTGGTTTCCGATGAGAAAACATACTGTTCAAGTAAAGTTATGGCTTGATAAGTGTTATTCGGAATTTGCACTGTCAGAAACAATGGTTATGAGGTGGTATGCTGACTTTAAACACAGTCGTACAGACACAAATGATAGTGAACGCTCAGGGGACCCAAATTCGGCAGTTGTCCCGGAAAATATCAAAAAAGTCCACAAACTCATCTTGGCTGATGGTAAATTGAAGTTGCGTGAGATAGCAAAAGAGTTGAAGATATCAGAAGGCGGTGGTATTCACGATTTTACATGAACATTTGTCAATGAGAAAGATGTGTTCAAAGTGGCTGCTGCGTTTTCTCACAGTCGATCAAATACAACACCATGTCGATGATTCAAAGCGTTGTTTGCAACTGTTTCAACGCAACAAAAAGGAGTTTTTTTGTTAATATGTGATAATGGA
Organism: Sepiola atlantica; assembly: GCA_963556195.1. Taxonomy (NCBI): domain Eukaryota; kingdom Metazoa; phylum Mollusca; class Cephalopoda; order Sepiida; family Sepiolidae; genus Sepiola; species Sepiola atlantica. The sequence goes on from OY744527.1 coordinate 55,353,547, forward strand.
TGAAACATGGATTAACCACTTCACTTTGGAATCAAATCAGCAGTCAGTTGAGTGGACAGCAGCACGTGAAAGCCATCCAAAGTGACCAAAAATACAAACATCAGCAGGTAAGGTGTTGGCCTCCATATTTTAGAACATTATTTGTGCGTTTGAAGTAAGAAATCGCCCAAAACAGCCACAATTGAAGAAGAAAAAAGTGCTCTTCACCAAGACAATACACTGTGTCACAAGTCAATTGCAACAATGGCAAAACTTCATGAATTGCACCTCAAATTTCTTCTGTACCCACCCTATTCTTCAGATCGGGCCCCCAGCGACTACTAGCTGTTTCCAGACTTCAAAAGCATGTTCAATGGAAAGAGATTTGGCTCCAATGAAGAAGTGATATTGGAAACTGAGGACTATTTTGAGGGCAACGACAAGTCATTCTACAAAAAAGGCATCAAATTGTTAGAGAAGTGTGAGAATCAGTGTATCACCCTAGAAGGAGACTATGTTGATGAATAAAGTTGAATTTTGCCTAAAAGTTGTTGTTTTATTAGTAAGGCCTGGGTTTATTAGGTGATCTGTTATATGATCAGATTGAAACGGCTTGATCTTGCTAAAAATCCTTCCACTTTGAATTATGCAGATTATTTGTTCAATAAACTCTAATTTAAGTAGATTTGTGGAATATACACTATATGCATGGTGTCTCTCTCTCCAGGGATGCAATTGAAAACAAAATCCTATACCAAGATCAAACAGAACTTTTCTTGTGTACAATATTATGAGAAATCAATTTTTGGTATTAATTTTGTATTAGGGATTTTTACAGTAATATTGTGAAGTCTGCGTTCACACCAAACATTTATAACAGCAAAGACAATGACTTACTTTACTGTATTTCGTTTTATATATAACTTGAGAATTTAAAATAAGAATACAAATAATGATATGGGATTCACGGCTGTGGGCAGGGGTTCACAAGTTGAAAGATTCTATCATTGGTTTACCGATAAGTTTCCTTTCATGTAAATAGAATGTTTATCTTTTTATTTTAATATTTTCTTTCTTCTTGAAAGTTCAAAGAATGCCATTCACACATTCTAGTTTCATTGCATGTTTTATTGATCTCTTCAGTTGATCACTCTATTCTGTGATGCACTTCAATTTTACTCGCAATTAATAGAAAACGAGAATGAGGTATTGATCTTTCATACTCATAGTAGTAGTAACAAGACACGTTTCATGGAGATGAATTGACAACAAGTCTTTTGATATTTCTCAAACCCTTCCAAAAGTCTCAATAAAATTATCAATGCTGTATCATAAAGATGGTTTTGATTCTGTCCAATTCTAATCTTCTTCCATCATTAAATAACTTTCCCATTTGCTCGCAATTGCTTCTTTTTTTTTATTGACCATAATAGATTCTTTATCTTATATGACCTTCAGTAAGATTTAGTGAATTCTGAAAATAAAGCCCGCCTGTTTTTTTACAACCGTTCCACCATGGAACAAAGTGTGTGATTATTTTTTTAATGGTGGAGTGATTGTTCTTATGCTTTGTTGTGAAACTGTTCTGAAGAATTTGAACCTGCAAGTTCTTTTCTGACAATCAATATAGTTTTAATACTCTATTAAATCAGTGTCTATTAAATATATCAGTCAGTGGAACTAGACAAACAGTATTTATCATTGTCGCAAAAGACACCCCTAGGGTAACATTAGCAGCTTGTCTTGGAAAACAATGTGTCTGTTTCTTTCCAACTTTGGGAATATTCTTTATGGCTCGAAATTTTCTTATATGTGGATGAAATGTCTCGTTATTGATCTGCCATAAAGATTCGCAGAAGCGATTGCAGAAGAACCTCTATTATTTGTCGAAGGTCGTCACAGGAAAATGACATCAATTAGGAACATTAATTGATTCTTTTCTTTTGTTGTCCTTTTTTTAAATTTTGGCATAACATTCTTTTTATTGATTCTCCATTGAAATTCTCGACTGTATTTATTTTCGATTAAAACTATCAACGTGTACGCAACATGCAGTTTGAAACTTCATGAACGTAAAAGATGAACAGTATTCTTAAACAGGATTTGATTTTCTGTTTTATTTTTTTTTTTTAAGTTTTCAAATGTTTTTCTATTTTCTTTGGTTTTCATCTCTTTACAATTGATACCCTTTTAAATTGTCTTCAGCTCAATTGCATGTGTGTGTGTGTGTGTGTGTGCGCGCGCACATATGTTCAGATCAATACAACTTCTGACTCCTTCTTCCTTTTCTTTTTTCTTGTTTGTGCCATCCTTGTTTGATAATTTATTCATTATTGTACCTAAAGTAAATTTTTGCAAATTCTCATCTGCACTAAAATTGCCAGTTGACTGCACACATCTGGTCGAAATAATTACAAACGAATCCAATTTTACTTATTATCAGTTATCAGTTTACTTATTACTCATTACTGAAGGATCGGGATCCACAGTTTAAAAAACTCTGTACTAACAGAGTTTTTTAACTGTGGATCCTGATCCTTCATTGGATCACAAGATAAATGAAATGAGCCGCAGATAGAAAAGAGAAAAAAACAGGCGAGAGCTAATAGCAACATATAAATAACTCTAAATGTTGCATGGCAATCATAAATTGTTACTAGTTTTACCTATTTCTCCCATCACAAGGCAGACTTTAATAATCAAAACATTATATTATTATGAATGTAATATATAAACAAAAAATATATTAGCGCAGTTAAAATAACAGTAAAGTTTTGTTTCGGCAGTCAACAGTCATTCTCTCTCTCTCTCTCTCTCTCTCTCTCTCTCTCTCTCTATTTTCCTTGAACTCTTATCTATCAAACAAGTTTTTTATTGTATTTTAACAAATAGTTGTGATCAACAACTCTAATGATCGCCCAACACATGTCTTGAATCGTTAATCATTAAAAAGGTTGTCGCTGCTACATAAATGAATATACTTGCAGTTTGTCTTTGATTTATTACATGAGGTTATAATAAATATATAAGGGTCATTCTGTGAGTCGCAGTAAAAAAAAAGTTAGAAAAATACTACATTAAGTAGATCTATGTCGGTTTTACTGATAAAATTGACACAAAGTTTGTTGAACAATATTATGTATATTAAATTATGAATTGATTTATGATATAAAGAACGAATATAATTTATTTTTGTTTTAGTTAAGTAAACTTTGGTAGTTCCAGTTAATGAGAGAAAATGATTTTTGGTGAACAAAAATGTTCATGGGTCATAATTTTTAAGTGAGTTTGGTTTGGTTTACGGCATATCAACCCTATTTAATGCTGAAACACAATACATATTATAAACGATTCATTGTGTGCAATTAAATAAACATTTTATTTTACCTATTACTGCTGGGGACATATTGTGGGTTCATACCTTTCCCAATAATATTAGTGCATAAATGACCACAATAGATTCGATAAGATTTTAACTCTGTATAGCGGTGTAAAAAAGCATGTAAAACAGACGTAAAACCGGTGGTGGTGATGATGATTCCATAGACTGAGAGTATCCATTATGCCAATGAGGCACCCCGATTTATAAGCAATGCATTGATTTCATTGTGTACATTTGACATAGTTTTAAATCTACATTTAATTGAGATTTTAATCTAGGCTGGGATTCTCACAAACATAATTTACACGAGGGGATGTTCTCATAAGTTCTTTTCTCTGTGGGAGATGAGATATTTTATCTGATTAAAAAAGAAAGTGAAATTTCTTTATTTCTATGAATGTTTTCCAGATGAAATGTGTCATTCTTTGTTTTATATTATTTTCTAGTCAATTTGTCTTATTAATATCATTTTTGTTTTTATTTCTTTTGACACTTATTCCAATCCATTCATCTTTTGTCTTTTCAGGTGCTTATGAGCAGGAGCTTGCTACGAAAACTTTAATGATACAATCCAAAAGGTTCTATCTGGATGTTAAACAAAACAGAAGAGGAAGGTTTATCAAAATTGCTGAGGTAGCCTGTACTTGTCCTATACTCTTTCTTCTTCTTCTTCTTCTTCTTCTTCTTCTTCTTCTTCTTCTTCTTCTTCTTCTTACTTCAATTTCTTTTTGTTCAGAAAACTATGTTCATATTTTGTCTTGATTTGGATAGAATCTTCCGATTAAACCGCACCATTCCTTTTTTCTCAATTTCACCTCACTATACTTTTCCTAACAAATATTGAATGTAAACATGTTCATCTCTACCTGTACAAAATGAATCACTCACACGGAGACGTATTGGAGTAACTATTCATGACATCCAAAAAAAATTATTTTCTCAAATCCAAAGTTTGATTCATAATTAATTACAAATTATCTTCATCCTTATTAAAAATTTATACATGTCTAATATAAAAAGAAAAATTAGCCGGATTCTTAAAGTTAGACCTGAATAGCATTGCATTTGCCAAATCGATATTTGATTCTACCTAGCCAGTGAATTACATAAATTTTCACTCTGTTTTTTTTTGTTTTTTTAGATATAAAAAAAAAAGAAATTCCAATCGATTTCATTGATTACATATTCTATTCTGTGTTGGAAAGTTCTCCTGCTAAGTTTGTGAAAGAGAGTTGAGAGGAACTGAATTTTTTTGTAGAACTTGTAAGCATTGGGTACACAAGAAATGTAGTGGAATAATAGGTAGTTTGAGAGATGATAACCAGTTTGTGTGTAAGAAGTGTAAGACAATGGAGACGGATTAGATGTGGAGAAAGTATATTTGCATGGTGAGGCTATTGAGGTTGTTCAGAGGTTTTGTTAACTTGATGATATCATTGGAGCATAGACGGGAGCTGATGTGATAGCAAGAGTTAGGAGTGGATGGAGTAAGTTCTGGGAACTTCTGCAATTACTAACTAGCATAGTGTTACTGCTGTCGACCAAAGGACGAGTCTATCTGGCATGTGTAAGCAATTTGATGATGTATGGAAGTAAAACCTGGCCGGTGAGGGTTGAGAATATGTGTTGCATGGAGAGAAATAATATGAGAAATGATACGATAGATGTGTAATGTGAGTCTTAAAGACATGTTTATATTTTATAAGAGGAAGATTAAATCTGAACGTTATAGGGAGATGTGTGCAGAACAGGAGACTTTGCTGGTTTGGTCACATTGAAAGAATGGATGAGAGTACTTTGGTTAGTAGATGTAAAACCGTTAAAGTAACAGGGTCAGTTGGCAGCGGAAGGCCAAAAGAAACATGGGAGGAAATGGTAAGAATGGATTTGAGAGAAAGAAGGGTAAATAAAGACCAAATAGAGATAGGTAAGTTTTGAAGTCAATTTCTAAAAACTGGCCAACACATACCAGGATGTAAAAAAGACATTAAACCGAATATGATGATGGTGATGATGATGATGATGATGATGATGATGATGATGATGATGATTGAGTCTCAATTTTTAGAGCTGATATATTTTTTGTTAAGTTGTTAACTTTGAAACGTAATCTTGTTTAATTGTTATGCAAATTGTTGAGAAATTCTTTGGATTGTCTGTACTTTGTTCTGTTCCATTGTTTATTCACTGCTGTTTAATTTCTGTGCAATTGTATGACTTGCACTCGGTTGAATGCCGAATGCCAGTTTCATTGGCTGTAAGTAATTGTTGGCACATTAAACATTAATATCATCTCATCAGCTGAACGGTTTACAATTACTGCAAGGTCTGCTAATAGGATAATTGAAAGATGAATATTTGCTAATAACCTCTTTATTATCTTATTTTCAATAACAACTAATGTCAGCCTCTTCTTTCATTAGTTAAGCCTTTCATTCAGCTTTTTTGCTACAGTCTCTTTCATGTCAATTCAGCAGAAACACTTTTCTTAATAAATATAAAATCCTTTTCACAACAATCTACTTTTACTTTCTTCATTCAAGTTCCAAATATAAAAATATGCCACTTTAAAAGACCATATGAAAATACAGAGTTTAACTATTTCCTTTTCGTATTTACATCTAATTGCCCACGTAATGATTAGTATGTGGTTTGGTTGGCTCACACAAGCATATTCAAACTTGCGTAGTGATACACAGGCAATCAGAGCATCATTGCGCATGACCAAAGTTGTATAGCGATACCATAGGCGTTTTGGAACATAGTGTACATGCTCACCTTTCCTCATTTCCACCCGGCTTGATTTTAGCGCCTTTTATGAACAGTTCCTCAAAAAACGCTGTTGAGACCAGACACTACAAATCTCTCCTCGTCTTTTGCCATAGCGTGGCTTGACAAGATAGAACTCTGGAACTCAATTCCCTTTCAATACCCGCCGGCTGAATCGACCTATCTTATATTGTTATGTGCTCGTGTTATCAACTCCTTCTGGTTCTTATTCTGTTGATGAAATTGTTAAATAAAGTTGATTTAATCGTAGAGCAGATGTTGGTATTTTTTATATGGAACTTGGTGACCCTTTTCTTCTTCTTCTTCTTCTTCTTCTTCTTCATCTTCATCAGATAAATCAAGGCCAATCAGATAAATACAGACACTACTACAAAATAGCTATCTCCAACAAGCATCTCAAACGTCACCAACAACTCTACTATTTTCATTTTATATATTTTTTTATATAGAAACAAAATAAGCCAGATAAAACTTCCTGATGTTCCAAATATATATATATATTTTTTTAAATTTGACAGTTGAAAAAGATTATTTAGAATAGTAAAATAAATGTTTTAAGTTTAAATCTAATAATCATATTTTTTCAAATGTTGAATTATGTATTTGTTGAATAAATTCAATTATTTTTTGTCAAATGAAGAAAAAAAGTATTTTTCTGATCTGTCTTGACCAAAGTAGTTTTTGAAGTTCTACCAACAGAGACAAGAATTTATTACTCATGTTAAAAGAATAGATGAAAGTTCTTTGATTAATAGATGTAGAATAGTTGAGATAGCAGGGTCAGTTCACAGGGGAAACCCAAGTAAAACATGGAGGAAGTGATACGGATGGACTTGAGAGAAAGAGAGATAATTAAAGAACTAGTCTGAGATAGGTTAGCTTGGAAGTCAATTTCTATGAACCGTCCAACACATGCACGCATGTAAAATGGACGTTAAACCGAATATGATGGTGGTGGTGTTAGAATAGTCACTGCTTTTGCAGTTTATGGATTGTGCTGGAATAATAATATTATAATTTAGAAACTCGCTCTTAACATGGAGAGGAGGGGGGGGTGATTAACTATTCTGTACTTTCATCTAACAATTTAAAAAAAAAAAGATATTGTAAAAAATGAATTTAACTTGAAAATTTTATCTAAAAAATAACCTGGTCCGTAAACTGCATAAGCACCGAATAGTCATTACTGGCAATGCTGTTTCTTCCTTTACTACCCCGTCTACTGGCTAAATTGGAGCTAATAAGCTTTCAGTTTCCACTTGTATCACTTTTGGCTGATCTCCTACTTTTCAACATTGATCAGCAGCTTATTTTAATCTAAACATTAAACGTGTAACTGACGGCATGTAATTATATCAACTCTTTGACTTAGAGAAGATAAGCATACACAGCAGTGGATAAACAACAAGAAAGGATAAAAACAATCTCAAACATTGATGGCCATTATTTGAATCAATTAGAAAATAATTGTTTAGTGTTATCCTTTCTGCACTTGATTGTTTTGTCAGTTTGAAGAAATATTTATGGAAAATAATTGCGGCTCGTCTCCTCACATCATATCTGATCTCTTAGACTTATCGAATGATTTATTGAATTTCCTTCTTTTTGCTCTTTACTTTTAAACAATAACACTTTTATTCCAATTTAGATAAATTTTACATTTCTATTTATTACAGAAAATCAAACATCCGTTCAACACATGCCGGCATGTAAAAACAGACGTTAAACTAATCATCATCATCATCATCATTATCATCGTCGTCGTGATGGTGGTGGTGGTGGTGGTGGTGGTCATGATGATGTCGTCGTCGTTGTTGTCGTCGCCACTGTGTTCTGTTAACCTTTATCAAACAAACAAAAGTTTTTTTTTTATGAAAAGATGTGGGATATTTAGCTAACGGCCGGAGTTCAGTGTTCGTTAATGTAACATATCTTGAGCACAGTGAGGTGGCCTTGTGCTAAAACTTTGGTTGCCAGGCAGATGTGATTTTTAAAGTGCATCTGTAAACACTAACATAACATAAAAAAAACAATAAGTTATAACAAGTTTCAGCGTACATGTGAAACGGCGAAATGAAAAGTTGCCAGGAAAAAAATAATTGTGATCTTTATAAACCAAGATTTAAAAAAAGGGTCCCATTCAAAATTCCATACATATTCCCAAGTTCGACATAAACTCGAAGAAGGTCAGAGGTTACATCGGCCGAAACGTTGTGAGAATAACATTCAAGATGAGAAGAATAGTCTGAATAATCCAAATAATACACTTTATAAACCAGTCGAGAACCTGGCTAGCTAAGAAAGAATGATAAATCAAGTTCGTAATTTTTTAGTTAAGTGTCCTTGAAGTAAAAAATTATGAAGTTGAATTATCGTTCTTTCAGCAAAGATAATCAATCATTTAAATATTGGCACCCGAGGATTGATAAAAGAATGAAAAATTCCAAACATAATTCATAATGACTCTTATTTTATAGGTTTTTATTGAAATGATTTTTTTCTTTTAATTAATTAATTACTCATTTCTCCATTTCTTCAGTCTTTACAGTGACAGTTCATTACTATTTACATCGGATAAAGCAATATTCAAAAGCAGTTTTGTTTTCTTTCTCTTAACAAAATGAGAAATTACTAAATATAATAAGTGCTTTCATCTGAAACAAAATAAACCATTACATAAATACCGGCACAACATTTTATGACTAACACTAGTAACACGTGGCATACAGCGTTTCCGGTCTTTCTTTTCTTCTGCTGTTTACACTATATTTGCATGTGGTCATTTTGCGTTAGGATGTAAAAATCGAAAATATTTGTACGTCTTTAAACTGTTGATTCGATTTAATTCCTGTCTTTATTTACACTTTACTATCCACCCGTTTCATGTTTTCTGTAGATGGTCATTTCTTCGTTACGATGTGGAAATCTAAAATGAGTTTTACTCCTTCAACCTGTTGATTTCAATTATTTTTCGGTCTAGGTATAAATAACGCGTTACACTACATTTAAATTCTTTTAAACAGAACAAAATCAAGTTTTTTTTGGAACAATGTAAATAATTTTAGAGTCTGATTGGGCGATTTCAATGATTAATGGATACTGTAAAAAATAAATTTCACTTCAAAAATTCCAATTTTTTTTTTTAAATCAAGAAAGGGCAGATTTATGCTTAAATCGCGAGAGCCTCCCATGGATGTGAGTTCTCGGCTTTTGGGTCAAAAATCCACTTTTTTTTTTTTTTTAATAAAAAAAAAAATGCTGATTTCTGCCAAATCGTTAGAGCCTTATGTTCTTATTTTTTCTTGGCTGGATTTTATTTCTCTCTCTCTCTCTCTCTCTCTCTCTCTCTCTCTCTCTCTCTCTCTCTCTCTCTCTCTCTCTCTCTCTCTCTCACTTTATCTTTTTTTCTCTTTTCCTGTTTTGCTCTCTTCCTCTTCTTGTCTTGTCTTACCTTCCTTTTCCCTCTTATGATAGTTCTCTCTGAAAACTGAAAATGTTAAATTTTGCCTTTTGTTTTATCAAAGAATGACTTCTTGGCTCTTTCCCCTCACATGCGAACATTGTGTCTTTCTATTAATTTTGACTTTCTTAGTTTAAACTGAGTTGTTTAGGAAAACCAAGCCTCCCCTCAAATAATCTGAAAAATTGACATGTCAGCTCAATTAATCTGATGATTAACTTGGTGCATGGTAATAATGGTATGGTTAAAAATGGCACAAGTGAATAAATAGGAAAAAATGCCACAATTTTGTCAGTGGTTCAATTATTGAACAGCGCACACAACTAGAAATATATATGCGTTATTATCTATTAATAGTTGTTAGCATAATGCATATTTTTTCCTGTGTGGAAGATGATCACCCACTTTCCGACCAAATAACGTTTGAACGACGTGTAACCATTTTAGTTAAATCTTAGATGTACATTTTGCCACCCGGACTTAGGTATGGTTAAGGAAGTTTTACCCCCCCCCCCCCCTCCCTAAAAAAACACACATACACAATTTATCCCCCCTTAACAAAAAAAATCTTGTTATATACCCTTAAAATGCAATCTGTTTAGACAGTGGCCCAGAAATGGGTGATCATTTTACGTTATGCTTATACCCGAAACTGATTTCTCACTTTACTTCTAAAGTAATTGTTTTTCTTTTTTACTGCTCCCCCTCCTTACTTTATATGAATAATTTATTTATATATCTAGACACGCAGATTCTAACATGCAACCAGCATAAAAGACTTCTTAGAGAAAGGTGAAATACAATAAGTTTGCAAAAATATTGAAAAAAATAAAGTCATAAAACAACTGTTAATCAATGTAAACCTTTTAAAAACATTCAAATAAACATTTTTAATGCATATCAAAGGATACGAGTGACTTTCACAACAGTAAACATATGGTAACATTTTCTAAACATTTCAAAAGAATTATAAACTTTACAAATAGCATTTTGTATCAAATCAATTTCCTGTGGAATTTGATACGGGTTTTAAAGGAGATATGAAAATAGAGAGGAAACCTAATTCATGCAAAGGCCGTCACACGCATTGAAAGGAATCAGCAGCAGCAGCAGCTTTCAAACACTCCTTTGTAATAGCCGTTATCTTACTTTATAATGAAATGGGAGGATAAATATCTCTCCAAACCAAACTAGACATTTTCTTAGCCAATTATAGTTATTAGACTATTGATCAATTGGTAGGTGGGCAGCTGACACATGTCCGCTGAGTACAAGTTGTCAAACTTTATCAAACGACGATTGTAACTTGGACAAGACGACAAAGTACTTAATAATAGCACAAGTTAGGCAATTCTCTTTTCTCTCCTTAAACTCTGCTTTCATAGAATGGAATAACGATTAATGAAGCAAGGATCACCTGAATCATCATCATCATCAACATCATCAGCATCATCATCATCAAGATATTGTCTTGGAATTGTTTATTTTAAAAATTATGTGTGTAGATATGCTTAATGTTAATCACATCAGTTATTTAGAATCTCAGCATTTCTTCCAAACAATTTATTTTTAATTAAACTATGTTTTGGGGGGGGGGGGAGATAACATATAAAAAAATACAGTAAGTTATAGCGTACACGTGAAACGGCGAAATGAAAAGTTGCCGGGAAAAAAATAATTGTGATCTTTATAAACCAAGATTTAAAAAAAGGGTCCCATTCAAAATTCCATACATATTCTCAAGTTCGACATAAACACACCCGAAGAATGGCCAGAGGTTACATCGGCCGAAACGTTGTGAGAATAACATTCAAGATGAGAAGAATAGTCTGAATAATCCAAATAATACATTTTATAAACCAGTCGAGAACGAGGTTAGCTAAGAAAGAACGATAAATCAAGTTCATAATTTTTTAGTTAAGTGTCCTTGAAGTAAAAAATTATGAAGTTGAATTATCGTTCTTTCAGCAAAGATAATCAATCATTTGAATATTTGAATAAATTTGGTGAGAACTACAAATGTCAAAATTACTTGGAATTATAAGCATTGGGAATTTATCCGCCAGTTTTCACCATGTGTGTGTGTGTGTGTGTGTGTATATATCTACGAGGCCTGTCTAAAACATATCCGACTTTAGGCCAGAAAAAATATTTCAAATATGTGACGGGGTTGGGACCTTAATCCCCTTCAAAGTAAGTCCCTTCTTTTGGAATGGTGTTCATCTCCGTCATCGCGTTAGATTCAGCAGATGTTTGGAGAAGATGAGATTGGTGTAACACAAATTAAGGAGTGGTTCAACCGATTCAAAAATGGCCGCACATCAGCGGAGAGTGACCAGCGTTCTAGCAGGCCCCAAACTGTTCGAAATGCAGCTGTTGTTGAGAGGATGCGAAAAAAGAGATGATGCGGAACGCTACGGCGGAGATGAACACCATTCCAAAAGAAGACTTCCAGAGGTGTTTCCGGCAATGGATGGATCGGTGGGCTAAGTGTGTGCAAGCAGAAGGGACCTACTTTGAAGGGGATTACAGTCCCAACCCCGTCACGTATTTGAAATATTTTTTCTGGCCTAAAGTCGGATATGTTTTAGATAGACCTCGTATATATATATATATATATATATATATATATATATATATATACACACACATACAGATTCACTTTATATATTAGATAAAAAACATTTAAGAATGATTACACATGTTTCATAATTAATTTTGATAATTGTATGCTGTCTCTAGATTCTATGTATAATACTTCTCAAAAGTTTAAAGTTTTAATATTATTATTACTGTGTAGCATTTAGTTATCGTTGATCTTAACTGTGTCTGTGTAGAAGTGAAGCAATAATGTTTTAGGTGTTGGCAAATAGAGCTAATATCAGATAAAAGTAAAGTAACTCTTCTTGAAGGAGAGATGTGACTTTATTATGCCCAGTTACAGATTCTCTTTCGTTGATGGTAAAAAAGTAAAAATAAACAAAAACTGGTTCAATTTATATCAGGTTTACATGTTTATCAACTGTTTATTAATTAAACATGTTTTTCTGGTCACTTTAAATGGTGACTATGAATATTGCACACACACACACACACACACACACACGCATATATAGTCTTGGAAGTTTTTCAACCTTTAAAACTATATGAGAGGGAAAAAGACTCCAAAAAACAAACACTTTTTAGTCCCAATTCCTTTGTTGGCAAACTACTTGTAAGTCAATTAATCTCTTGTAATCGCTATTAGTTAGCTTCCAAGAATTCACGCTTTCGAAGGGATCATTAATTGTTTACCATGAAAAACTGTTTTGGTGATTTAAAAACAAAACCGTATTTTATTTCATGGCTCCACAGCAGTGTTGATCAAACACCACCTCTCTTAAAAAAAAAAAAAGAAAGAAAAAGACGTTTTGAATATCAAATCTAGTTTTTTGCTAACCTATCTTGTTATAAAAAAATGTTCTCCTTACCTGGGTTGTTCATCTTTGTTAAAAAAAAAATAAGTAAATTAAGATAGACAAAATTAGAACATTGTTTATATCAGTTCCAAGAATTCAAACAGAACGATTATTTGGCGTACGATCGTTTCCAAAACAATTTGGAAAAATTTTATTTTGTATTATACTTTTGATACTCATATATATCAAAGGTGAAAAGAAACCATAAAGTGCTCAATCATAAATTCTACAAGACCTAATATAAATTATTTTATTTAACAACTATACATTAGTGTCTGTTAAACGTACCAGGGTTTCATCATTACGGACAGACGGACTGGGGTAGAATCTGTTTTTATGTCTGCGTCAAATCATCAGCGCCTTGCAAAGATCGAAAAAAATTGGTAGAAATGAAAGAAAAAAACAGGGAAAAAAATATTCATCGCCTACATGTCTTTTTTCAAAGGTTCCTTTGTGGGAGAAATTCCGTGTTTATAAGGGGCTGTCTAGATCAATTAGGGGCATTAGCTTAAAGGTTTTTTATATATATATTTATTAAACGAGCATTCAATGTTATTCTGTATTTTGCGGTGTCAGATATTCTGTGTTCCTATGTGGCTGTCTGTTATTAATTGTATATTTAAGTTATATTAAATCTATTTGAATAGTTCATATATTTTTTTACTTATTTTTAGAGGATGATTATATTAGAGTTCAAAAGAGGTTATTATATACTTATTTTATTTCTGTATCTCACACTGATGCTGGGTTAATATGTGCATGCATAGTTTATTGCCGCTTTAAAAAAACGGTATGGCTCTTATGAAAAGATCGTTTAAATTATGGAAAATGGATCTTTATACTAGTCTAAGTAGAAAATGCAGATTTACTACTTAGACTAGACTAGATTGATCTTTTCTGAAAGACCTTACCGTTTTTAACTATGCATGTACATATTAACCCACCGACGTTGGAAAACATGAGATAAAGAAAGAAAATAAGTATATAACAATCCCCTTTTAAACTCTAATCTAAGCGCCCTATAAAAATAAATAAAAAATATATATCACCATGCATACTTTTCATCTGTACATGGATGCTTTAGATGGTGAGAGGAAGGACAAATAACATAAATAAAGGGTGAATGATAAGAGTAGTAGGAGGAGGTGAATGATGTAACACATCACTCAATAGGTCCTGGGCCTAACTAATAAAACAACAACTTTTAGGCAAAATTCGGCTTTATTCATCAACATAGTCTTCTTCTAGGCTGATACACTGATTCCAATGCTTCTCTAACAATATGATGCCATTTATTTTTTTAGAACGATTTTTCTTTGTCCTCAAAATATGCCTCAGTTTCTGATATCACTTCTTTATTGATGCCAAATTTCTTTCTCTTGAGCATTCTTTTGAGGTCTGCAAACAGTCAGTAGTCACTGAGGGACAGATCTGGAAAATAGGGTGGGGAGGAAGCAATTCGAAGTGCAGTTCGTGTAGTTTTGCTATTGTTGCGATTAGCTTGTGCCACGGTATATTGTCTTGGTGAAAGAGCATTTTTTACTTCTTCATTTGTGGCCGAATTTTGGCAATTTCTTATTTCAAACGCACCACTAATGCTATATGATATTTGCTATTGATGGATCTTCCTTTCGCACAGTTAGAATAGCACTTACCAAGCAATTGCTTTGTTTAAACAGTAGTTTTTCCCCATCAGAAAGCAATGCTTTATCAACACACAAAATTCAAATTTTTCCATTGTTTTAGAAATTTGCAACAGTAGCTTCACTTAAATAACTGCAATTTGTTAAACTAATAATATCTGATTAGGCTCAAATTTTAATATGTGCAACTTGAAGGTTAGTACTTTATAAATCATATGAAGTTTTTATGAGTGCCACCATCCATATTCCATATATCAAGCCCGGGACTTATTGAGTGATGTGTTAACTAATTAAGAGAGAGAGAGAGAGAGAGAGAGAGAGAGAAAGAGTCTATTATGACATCACAAGAAAGTTTTGTAAATATTTGTATATTTTTGTAACTGCTGACTGCCACTGATGTATATACTAAACAGTTTGTGTACTTGTATGTTTGTTTGAATTAAGAGATGAGCCATTCTTAACCGCAGCTCTCCTCAACCAGCATTGTTTGATTCCAGTGACAAGGACAAGTCTGAGTTGACTGAAATGAATACCGGGAAAAAGCAGAGAAAGACCAATGTTATTTCAGAGTATTTCCTTCTCCTAGACTAGTTGCACAACCAAGGCTTGGGAGTCTAGTCTACCCTACTATTTAATCAATAGCTGAAGGGTGAATATATGGAGCCATACCTTTCGAAGGATATAGTGAAAGTGATGCAGTAGTTTCGGCAAAAACATGTAATGATATAAAATATGCTAAGAACATTCTGTAAATTATGTACAAGTGTTGCAAAATTTACTTTAAAACATTTTAATTGTTCCACGTTTAAATAAATACTAGACCACCCATGATCCAAAGAGTCAGTATCTGTTAAATATATTATTAAATATTTGAAAATTCAAAACTGTTTTTTCATAAATATTTAGAAATTCCAAGTTACAGCTGCTGCCGTTTTCAAACAAATATACACCTCCGCAGACTGTTAGTATTGTATATAGATCATCGTCAGCCAGTAGTTGCGGTTACTGTTGCTTTCACCCCCCCCCCCTCTCTTCTCTTTCGTAAATTATTTGTCATTTACCTACTTCTCTTATTAATCATCCTTTATTTGAGTCATTCACTTTTTGTAAGGTTATCTAGTGTGTACAGTGACAAGCAAGATACAAGACTCACAGAGCTTTAGTAGTATATAGATATAGCAAACTACTTCAAAAAATGATATAACTCAAAGAAAAAAATGAAAGAGGATAGTTAACATTTGTTTTTATTGATTCAAAAATCGTTACGTAGTATTTATTTTTTGGAAGAGATTTGATTATACTGGATGAGGTTTCTATGATCTGTTCACTTTTCGTATGATTGACAAACTTCTGGAAGACATAACAGGTGTTACTAATAACAACAACAATAATAATGGATATTGATAAAAAATCAATCCTTACTATATCCAACTGTATCGTCTTCAGACAAGAATCTAATGTGTTTTAATGGATTTTATTTGTGCTCATATCTTCACAGTCAGAGGTCATATCTTCACAGTTAGTTTCAATCACCAAATTATTGTTATTGTAAAATCGATGTATTTTTCAGTTGATGGCTTCACCTGCTTCTTTATTCCTCATCAAAAAAAAAGAAGCTTTTCTATTTTATTTGTTTTGTCAACTTAGAATCACATGGTTATTCTTATGCTAGTTTTTTTTTTATATATATATATCTAAATGTATAAAAGCAAAAATTTTTTCCATCTATCCTAACTATATTAATATCAAAACAGGTTATGCTTATTTAATTCTATTATACAACATAATATTTTGTAATACTGTATATATAGTAATCTGCAAACACTTATAAACACCTTTAGATCTCCTTAATTTGCATATTTATTTTATAAACAGCTTCTAATAAAGTAATATTCTGTAATACACAGTTGTAATTTTTCATGGTCATATTTTCTTATATATACGCAATATTTTTGTTGATAGTAACACATCTGTCACTATGATTCTGAAAAATATTACTACACTTTGATCTTAGCTAAAAGGCCAAGGAACAATGTTTTTATGACGGCATTTTTAAATGAATGAAAACAAAACTGATTTCATCTATTATTGTATTATCTTTTAATGGGGTGGGTAGCGTAATATCGGTTCTGTTGTTATTATAAGACCGTCCTCCTGGGAATTGCCTCCTCTTTTTTTTAAGGAAGTGAAAATAATCCTCCCAGGTATTACATCCTCCTTTAGAGAATGAGGTAATGTAGTATCTGTTCTGTTGCCATGATACCATACTCACAAGCATTATTTTCTCCTTTTATGGGGTGATCATCCCAGTTATTACCTCCTTATGGGGAGGGGAGGGTCAGTATAGTATAGTGTTTATTCCTCATCATACCATCCTTCCATGATTAATCATCTCGGGGGGGGGGGGCGTCATCATACCATCCTCTCAGTCATTACCTCCCCCTTTGGGGGTCAGTGTAATATATGTTCGTTCACCACTGTTTTTATTCAAAATTGCAGTCTAGTTTTGACAGTCATCATAGTTCGCATGAATTCATTTCTTCATTAAACTTATGTAGTTTTTATAAACATAGTCGTTTGGTTTAGATAATCCTGAAGATTATTTTTTGGCTCTATTGTCAGTGTTAGAATTTAAATGTTTTAATATTCTTTTTAGCAATCGCTTTGACAGGAAGTCTTAGTTATTATTTTAATGGCAATTGCTTTGATATGAAGTCTTCTTAGTTATTATTTTAATAGCAATTGCTTTGATATGAAGTCTTCTTAGTTATTATTTTAATGGCAATTGCTTTGATATGAAGTCTTCTTAGTTATTATTTTAATGGCAATTGCTTTGATATGAAGTCTTCTTAGTTATTATTTTAATGGCAATTGCTTTGATATGAAGTCTTCTTAGTTATTATTTTAATGACAATTGCTTTGAAAGGAAGTTTTCTTAGTTATTATTTTAATGGCAATTGCTTTGAAAGGAAGTTTTATTAGTTATTATTTTAATGGCAATTGCTTTGATATGAAGTCTTAGTTATTATTTTAATGGCAATTGCTTTGATATGAAGTCTTCTTAGTTATTATTTTAATGGCAATTGCTTTGATATGAAGTCTTAGTTATTATTTTAATAGCAATTGCTTTGATATGAAGTCTTCTTAGTTATTATTTTAATGGCAATTGCTTTGATATGAAGTCTTCTTAGTTATTATTTTAATGGCAATTGCTTTGATATGAAGTCTTCTTAGTTATTATTTTAATGGCAATTGCTTTGATATGAAGTTTTATTAGTTATTTTAATGGCAATTGCTTTGATATGAAGTCTTCTTAGTTATTATTTTAATAGCAATTGCTTTGATATGAAGTCTTCTTAGTTATTATTTTAATGGCAATTGCTTTGATATGAAGTCTTCTTAGTTATTATTTTAATGGCAATTGCTTTGATATGAAGTCTTCTTAGTTATTATTTTAATGGCAATTGCTTTGATATGAAGTTTTATTAGTTATTTTAATGGCAATTGCTTTGATATGAAGTCTTCTACGTTATTATTTTAATGGCAATTGCTTTGATATGAAGTCTTCTTAGTTATTATTTTAATGGCAATTGCTTTGATATGAAGTCTTCTTAGTTATTATTTTAATGACAATTCCTTTGAAAGGAAGTTTTCTTAGTTATTATTTTAATGGCAATTGCTTTGAAAGGAAGTTTTATTAGTTATTATTTTAATGGCAATTGCTTTGATATGAAGTCTTCTTAGTTATTATTTTAATGGCAATTGCTTTGATATGAAGTCTTAGTTATTATTTTAATAGCAATTGCTTTGATATGAAGTCTTCTTAGTTATTATTTTAATGGCAATTGCTTTGATATGAAGTCTTCTTAGTTATTATTTTAATGGCAATTGCTTTGATATGAAGTCTTCTTAGTTATTATTTTAATGGCAATTGCTTTGATATGAAGTTTTATTAGTTATTTTAATGGCAATTGCTTTGATATGAAGTCTTCTTAGTTATTATTTTAATGGCATTACTTTCATTCCATCTCAGCTTCATCCTTTCGATTGGTTGTTAATCCATTTGGCCTTCACTTAAGATCTCTTTTAAATGACATTTAGCAAACACTATTATTACTAGCATGTGGAAATTCCATTGTTACTTTAAGAAAATGGGTTTTAATTTTATCATTTTATATACATATTATATATTTTTATTACTTTTAATGAAAATCTTTAAGGCCCAATCGAATGACAAAACATGTAATTTAATCAGTAAATACATACAGGAAAATACATTGCGTAGGTTAATTTCTAAAAAATAAAAGATTTTTCATGATTTTTATCATTTTTTTATGTTTTTCTTACTGTCAATTTATGCCCCCTCTCTCTACCGATATAATAGCCTCTTATATATCAACACGTGTTAATTACTCTCCAAAATTGCACATATAGCATTTACTAACAGAAAGAATTAAAAGGAGATATAAGCTGTGTATGCCCCATTTATTTCACACGTGTCTGACGCCTGTTTGCCTTTTCTCCTTCCGATTCTTTAATCTGATCAAAATCTCTAACTTTTTATTCTTCTGCTACTTTTTTATTTTAACAAAGTTCACCCCAAACAAGGCAAATTGTCACTGTAGACGTAAGGGGCTACTGAAAATTAGGGTGAAAGTTTTGGGGGTAATCCTAAATCGGGAGCTGTACAGTGAGATATTTGTTCACATTAGTTTTAAATTTCTGCATGTCGGTATAGTCGGGGAAACGGGGCAAGGAGGGAGTTCTGAAGGCTGGCAGCTCAAGGAAAGAAGCTATTGGAGTATAAGACTTTCCGGCATCTGGGGGACCTCCATAGTAAATGGATGGGATTTAGCTGGTTGTCGGGTTAGTCAAGTGTCATTACGTCGAGGGGGCACCAGAGCAGCAAGTTCATCGGAGCACATTCCATTGAAGTACTTATAAAACTGCACAAGGATGCAACATTACGGCGATGGGACAGGGGCTGGAGTTTGTATGTAATAAGAATGATATCTACACGTTTAAATCTAATGCTTTACTCTATTCTTATTGGTTGATTATGCCATGTGATCAAATACACGTGACATATAAATGGTTAACAACGCTTCTATTATTGTCCCCTTGGTAACAAAGATACATATGACCATATGTGATGTAATGTTATCCCTCTTTAATAACACCACACCATTTTGCATGATTATTTCCTATAAACCACGTAACCATTTTTACTCAAATAAACATTTCAATTCCATAGAAAATAACATAAACAATTTGACCTTTACTAAATTTCAAAATTCTCTTCAAAATCAAAACAAACTCCAAACTTCAAAACAAAATGTCAATCTTAGATTTTTGTTTTGCTTTCAGGATTCCATTCTTAGCTAAATCAAACTTATTTCAAAAGTATTTTTGAAGAATAATTTTTTCCCGCCTGTTCAAATTCTTTTTGACTTTAATCATTTTCTGAATTTTCATTTATTTTATTTATTAGTATTTTAATTTTAAGTACTCCCTTTTTTTCCTTGCAAGGGCTATTACATAACACAGAGTGCATTTTCAAATATCGCCAATAATCAAAATTCCATGATATTTTGTTCAAATGGCATCAATAAAAGTGATCATCTTTTCTGTTTCAGTTCAAACGTTATATAAAATTTGCTACGATTAATAACATCTTACGTTGTTCGAGTTTTATATATCATTCTAACTTCTTCCTTGCAATTCCCATTATTATAGTCTCATTGATAAATGTTTAAACGACATAACACAAATTCACATTGTGTAAAAATAAGAAAGATTGAAATGAGTGATTTATAAGTGTAAAACATTTTGTGGAATAATCAGATGTATTTTTCAAACCAGAAAATACAGATTTTTATTGGTAAGATTTTCTGGAACTTTTTAAAAAGAGGCTGCAATGTTAGCCTCTTTGTAAATTTATTAGTCACCTTTACTGCCTTCTTAAAAACTATTAGGATGATACGGATTGGATGAGGAACCCTGTGCCCTTTTTCACCCAGCTTATAAAACCATATTACCCCTTTTTATTTTATTCTTATTTTTTATATTTTATAATATTCAATTTTTTAGGTGGGGTCCAAGGATGCACTCAACATGGTTGGGGGGGGGGGGGGGGGTAGAGTAAAATAACATTTATTGAAATACTTTTCGGTAAATTTATACTATTCAATCCCCTTCGAGCTATACCTGGTGTTTTCCGGGAATCATTGAGGCCTCCTGTGTACTGTGTATTCATGCTCCAAGCCCTGAACCCTATATTACCATTTCTATTATTTTTTATTTCTATAATTTTCAAATTTTAAGTCAAATCAAATAAAGTTAAAAAAATCATATTTTTATGGATGTCCGGCGCAAATGCAGACGTCACAATCTGATTGTAATCTCTTTGATCAAAATGAAAATACTTATCCAAGTACTCTGGCAAATGCAATTTCAAAATATATATGGTTTAGGGGGAGGGGCGGTCTATCTCTAAAGCCCAAGAAGAAGTTTGTAAGCAAACAAGCAGACAGAAACTCAAATATATAAACTGCTTTCACTTGTCTCCATGTCTATCAACTGTTTGTCTCCTTTGATGATAACCATCTTTACATGTACTAAACATATATGCAAATAGAACTCTTTTTTATTGTTAACTGTGTTATGTCCTTCACAGGTTGGTGCTGGTGGAAAGAAGAGCCGCCTCCTTCTGGCTATGTCGACAGCTGCAGAATTTCGGGATAATTTAACAGAGTTCAGTGAACATTATGCATCCTTGGGTGAGTTAAGAAACAATTAGAAGATCCTCATTTGCCATTTGCATTCAAAATAATCTCTTTGAAAAAACACCTTTTTTTTTCTTTTTACCATAATAATCTACTTTCAAAATGACGTCGTAATACAGGAATCTGAAGATTAAGAAAATTAAAGTATCAAATGAAAATATTTTTTCCTCCAAGAAAATATTAGAATTCATCTTCAGTGGGGGGAGATTTTAAATTTGGAAATGTTGCTTTATTTTTAACTAGGCGAAGTACCTATCAACGCCGGTTTTCTCGAACCCTCTCTTCTGTTTGTCAGTTCAAATAATAAAAGGTTTGATTTTTCCGAAGGAGAAAGTTTCTAGAGAATATTAAATTCACAAGCGGTCTCCAGCTGCATGTATATCTCGGTCATGAGAAGATGACATACAGTGTTTAGCATTCCAAATAGTCACCCATCTGGTACTGGCCAAGATCCAAGTCACTTAACTTCAATGATCTAACAAGAACCGTTGTGTCAACACAATTATGTTGTATACTAGGAAATAACTGGAACGCTATCGGAAAAAAACAAAACAATGAAATTCGAACGCTGGAAGATGGCATAAAACTGAACTGAAGGCGAACGCTTTATCCACACGGCCACTGATCAAACAAAAATATTATGAGTTTAATGTAGGAATACAAACTCTGCATGGATCTAAAATAGATTGCTTGTCTAAAATAAATTTTTAAAAACATAAGGTTCCATTTTTAATTAAAAAAAAAAGTATGTCAAATACGTACAATGATTTGACTAAAAAAAAACAAAAAAAAAACAATCTTGACTTATTTTTATGTTTATTTATTTTTCGTAATGGTAGTGAAATGGTTCAGAAATATATTCAATTGGCTTAGAAAAGGAACTTAAATGTCGGAACATTTTCTTCTAATGTTATTTTACTGAATAGTGCAAATATTTGAAAATTCTTCTTAAAATAGCGAATACAATCGTGTTCATTTTTAGTATATTGTCCACTGAGAAGATCTTTCAACTAACATTCATCAAAGGAATAATGTTAGTGCTCGTATTATTGAAAGAGTTAGGAGTTGATGGACTAAGTTCAGGGAACTTCTACCATTACTAGCCAGCAGAGCGTTATCGCTGTTGACCAAGGGAAGAGTCTATCAGGCAACTGCGCAGTATGATAATGTATAGAATAAAACCTGGTCAATGAGGTTGAAGATATGTGTTGCATGGAGAGAAATGATATAAGAATAATAGGATGGATATGTAATGTGAATCTTAAAGATAGACAGATCTGATAAGCTCAGATGTGTGCAGAATTGGAGACTTAGTTGGTTTGGTCACATTGAAAGAATGGATGAGAGTTAAACAAATATTCAAGAGAAGAAAGTGTATAAAAGAGTAAGAGTAAGTATCCCAAACCAAAATTTTATTTTTATTATATCTAAAAACTTTTAGTGTGGGTAAATAGATATTTGCAAAACATAAAGAATGGTAGCAAATTTATTTTAGTAGCTCAATTAGCTACCGAATTATGACTGTTTAAAGTTTGTTGGAAACTAGAAAAATAACCGTAAATATAACTTGCAATCTTGGAAGTTTTAAATCTGCGTGTGAAAGTTGTTTTATAAATAACTCTTTGGAAACAATCTGACAATATATTAAAAAAATTTCTGTAGTTCTAAAAATAACTTGACTGGTTAGTAATTAACAAATATGCTTAAACAAAGAACAAAACTTTATTTTAATAAAGTAAGTATTTTATGTCGAATTTGTGTTTTTGTTTTTTTTAAACATTGTTTAAGAATATTTAAATCTATTAACAGTTCATGTTGAAACATTCTAGGAGTAAAAGAACGAAAGAATTATAGTAAAAATGAGTTCACAAAGATTTATGCTTATCAATGGTCTCTTTCTCTCTCTCTCTCTCTCTCTCTCTCTCTCTCTCTCTATATATATATATATATATATATATATATATATATATATATATATATATATATATATATATATATATATATAGCTATATATATATATATATATATATATAGCTATATATATATATATATAGCTATATATATATATATATATATATATATATATATAGCTATATATATATATATATATATATATATATAGCTATATATATATATATATATAGCTATATATATATATATATATATATATATAGCTATATATATATATATATATATATATATAGCTATATATATATATATATATATATATATAGCTATATATATATATATATATATATAGCTATATATATATATATATATATATATAGCTATATATATATATATATATATATATATAGCTATATATATATATATATATATATATATATATAGCTATATATATATATATATATAGCTATATATATATATATATATATATATACATTATTAGATAAATATTAAATTATTTTTAACTGCAGATGCTGGCATTTCAAGCTTTTGCTATCATCAGTGTAGGAAGTGACAATTTCAGACGGTCGGAAGGCACGACCCAGTTAGAAAATCAGCCTAGAGTCTGCATGCTAGCACTCTAACCCCACTGCCACGGGAAATTATCACGTAAAGAATGGAAATCAAGTTCTATTTGTGCCTTAAGAAAGTGGGAAACAGACAGTAGACAATCGATAGTATATATATATATATATATATTGCTGATAATATTTACAATTACATTGTCAGTTTTTTATCCTCTGATGAAAAGAATTTGTCTTTGAATATCCATGGATTAAGGATATGAAACTCCTTGCTTTGAACTTCTGTTGTTTTAATAAATATTGTATCTTTACAATTTTTTATTCTCATCTTTCATCCACAGAATATATACATATATATATATTTTGATTTTTAACGGTCCCAATTTTAACCAACTTTCCAAATTTTAATTTTAAATTTCTTTTCTTTTCTCCCCATTTCATTCTTCCAAATATGATCTAAGGTTAAGATCCGATTTTAATGAGATCTCAGTTTATAACCGCTGTGTAAATAAAAAAAAATAATCATATATATATATATATATATATATATAATTATTAATGACAATATATGTATTAGCATATACCATCAGTTCCTTTTACTTTGTAGTCTCCTTAAAAGATTCAGCTCAATGCTTGTCAATTATTGATAATAGAGCAAAATATAAGGCAGTTCATATTATATTCCAAAAACCATTCATTTGTCTAGTGCCAAACAACATTTTTATGTTACATAAAAATGTTGTTTGGCACAAGACAAATGAAACGGACCGTAAAAAATATATCTCACAGAAATGTTATATTTTTTGGAAATGTGAAAAAATAAAGATAATAAAATAAAACCATGGTTATTGGAATATAATATGAACTGACTTATATATATATATATATATATATATATATATATATATATCGTCTCACGGCAAACGTCTTCTAAGAGAGTGAAAAAGGCATACTTTTTATGACTTGTTACTCGCCAATAGCTACTCTCTTTTTGTTTGACGAAGACAAAATGGATGGAATTGAAAAAAGTGTTGGATTAAATATTTTTTATATTATGCAATATTCTAAATCGTTTCATGTTGAGATAAGAACAATCTCCAAAATATGGCAAATTTTAATAACGAAATAGAAATTTAAATTGAGCCCCGATAAACTTGTCTATAGTAAATCTACAAATCCACACTCGGACCGACTTTACTTTATATATTAGATATTTTTACATTTTAACTGTTTTAAATATTTTTTTATCGGTTAAAATCTTGAAAAAAAAATAACTTGTTGAAGTATCCTATGTTGAAACATGTTTATCAAAATATCTGACATTTATATTAGACACAAATGGACATATTCTTCCTAATCGGAACAGATGCTGCATTTTGATCTTAGCCAAAATGATGAGGGTTGCCTAGAAGGCTTTCTCCCAAGGATGGAGAATAAAAAGCTGAATGCGCCTCTATAGTATCAAATAACCGCCGAGTATGAGCCACTCAAAATATGTGCCTTATTTCTGTTCCAAAGGGGGGGGGGGGAGAAAGACCACTCTTGCCGTTGACACTGTCACTTTTATATTAATTCTGACCTTGTGCCTAATTTGCATACGTTACAAATCTCGTTTCGCTCGAGACGAGACTCATGACTCTAAATGCACTTATTTTAATTCACTTTAATCCATACTTAAGCATCCAGTCTTGCTTGCAAACACAGCACGCCACCCGCTGCCTCTTCGAACGACGAACCGCAGCTGGCTCAACGTCAGCAGTCTGGGGGTTCTCCCTTTCAACCTCGTTACAGAAGCTTACCAAATATTCAAACAAGTGCATTTGCAGAAGCACAATCACTATTTCTATTTCGTAATGTTCTAATGTACCTTGTCGCCTCCTTTGCCCTACACGAGACATATAAAAAAACTATTTTTAAAAAAAGGTGGATGTCTTATTTTTGTGAAGATTGTAGTTTAATGGGCATTTCTCTATACAAAGACCACATCAATGTGATTGCTCTTAACACCTTCACAGAGAACATGGGACAAGAATGATTTTGTCAGCTATGAGAAGATTTCATTTCCTTTTAATTTCTGGATCCGATTCATTCCATAAATGATTGTTGCCAATCGATCTGGGATGCAACTGCTTCAAACTGATCGCTCTGCATGCGATATATTCTTCTCCAACTACCCTAGCTACGGCAGTTTATGATTTTCTGTAACAAGGATCATCTGACAAAATAGTTTCCTGCCATCTAGTTTCTTTGGTGTGATCCAAATGGTTGTGTGAAGATTTCTATCCTGATAACCGAGAAGGCCTTAAATTTCTCCTTTTGCATCTTCTCATGGAATTCTACAGATGGAGTGTTGACATCCAAGTGCACTTGCTTGAATATTTGGGAAGCTTCTTTTTTCTCCATCCTTGGGAGAAAGCCTTCCAGGCAACCTTCACCAGTCCATTGTACACAAGCTTATGCAGTCTAATTACCCGATCAGTTGTACTTCCATGGCACCAGTTATCGACCCACCAGCAACTACACTAGGCTAGACACGCAGATGTCTCTAAGCTCAGCATCTTAAAGTATTTCCATATGATGGAGAGGAGGTTGAAAATTGTGTAGAACTCTCCTGTCCTGTGTTTCCACAATATTTCACTTCAGCAGTGCTTGGTCAAATACACATACTGTCTGTACGATTTGAAAGGTTTGCCCCAGCACTTCATTCACTGCTGATATTTATGTTGCTGGGAATCGGATTAACCATTTGATCAGATTGGAAACCTTTATTAGAGAAGCCTTCATTAAAAAAGAACATCTGATTGCCATCTTCTTCGACATAGAGAAGGCGTACGATACCACCTGGAAGTACGACATATTAAAAGACCTTCGTGATCTTGGGCTAAAAGGCAGAATGGCTCTCTTTATAAAAAACTTCTTGGAAAACCGAAACTACCGAGTGAGAGTCGGAACTACACTCTCCGACGTAAAAGAGCAGGAGAATGGGGTACCCCAAGGAAGTATCCTATCAGTGACACTTTTTAATGTCAAGATGAATAACATCGTTAAAAACCTTGACACTACAGTTAAAGGCTCGCTGTACGTGGACGATTTTTTGATTTGCTGCCGGGCAAAACATATGCATCTGGTAGAACGTAAGTTGCAACTCACATTAAATAAAATCAGCAAATGGACTGAAGAGAACAGCTTCAGATTCTCTGAATCAAAGACGAGGTGTGTCCATTTTTGCAACTTACACAAAATGCATAATGATCCATGCCTTAAACTGGCTGGTAAGGAGATACAAATGGCAGATGAATATAAGTTCCTTGGTCTTATTTTTGACAAAAAGCTGTCGTTTATTCCTCACATCAAGTATCTCCGGCAAAAATGTAACAAGGCAATGAATCTATTGAAAGTGATAGCTCACACTGACTGGGGAGCAGACAAAGAATCCCTACTTAAATTGTACCGAACAATTGTAAGGTCGAAACTTGACTATGGAAGTTTCATTTACGGTGCAGCAAGACATTCATATCTAAAAGAATTAGATACTATCCATCACCAGGGACTAAGACTTGCATTGGGAGCATTCCACACATCTCCAGTGGAAAGCCTATATATTGAGGCTAATGAAGGTCCTTTGCATATAAGGCGAGATAAATTGGCACTACAATATGTGACCAAAATATTGTCATGTCCAGCAAATCCTGCCTACGACTGCACATTTTCTTCTCAATATAAGACTCTGTTTGAGAGAAAAATCAGTGCCATCAGACCCTTCAGTTACTGCATCGAGGAGTTAAGAATGAAACTGGAAGTGGACTCAGGTCTCATCCACGGATCCATAATTTCAAAAATTCCACCATGGGAATTAAAACAACCCACCTACATCCTCGATTTAGCAACAGCTTCAAAGAACCAAACAAACCCCATCATATTTCAAGAGGAATATGAATATATCAAACACCAACATTCTGACTAAAAATACATAAATAAAGAATCAAATAGAGTTGGGTGTGCGGCTGTCTTAAATAAGACAGAAATGCAATACCGAATAACTGACAGTGCGTCAATTTTCAGCGCAGAAGCTGCAGCCATATACTTGGCTTTAAAGATAATAGAAGGTAGTAGCACTGATAGATTTATCATCTTCTCTGACTCCCTATCTGTAATCACAGCAATGAAAAATAAAAAGTTAGACAACCACATAATTGTAAAAATCTTAAATAAGATTACTAATCTTTACAACAAAAAGAAATGTAAAATTAATCTATGCTGGATACCGAGCCATGTCGGTATTCGTGACAATGAAAGAGCGGATAAAGCCGCAAAAGACTCTTTAAAATTGACACCAACAAATACAAGGATCCCATATACAGATCTTCGGCCTAATATTAAGAAGATCACAAAAAAAAAAATGGCAGGAATGTTGGAATGAGTTGTCAAACCAACAAATTGTATCAGATTTGGCCAACTATAGATGAGTGGCCCCTGGAATATAGAAAAATAAGGAGAGAAGAGGTTATAATAACCAGACTTCGAATAGGACATACGCAGATCACTCATAAGTACTTATTGGAAGGAGAGGAGTCTCCAATATGCATAGCGTGTCAACAGGCCTACACAGTCAAACACATACTAATAGACTGTCAAGATCTACAGCAAACCCGTAACAAGTATTTCGACTCCCCAAATTTAAAACACTTGTTTGAAAACATAAATCTAACAAAAATTCTAGACTTCATCAAGAAAGTTGGATTATACAAAAGAATTTAATTGCAAATTACTCTTTTCACCTTTCATTGTCTATGAAGACAATGTGAAATTGCATTGACTAACTTTATTCGACATTACATAACCCATAGTTGGTTGCTATGCCGTAAAACAAACCAAACCAAACCAAACCAGTTACTGGTGTTGATCCTTGCGCTATGGATCTCTCTGGTTGTGTCAATATGTATGCTCTCAGTCTTTTGTTAGCCAGTTTGTTGTCCAACATTATATATTTGTAGCAACAGTGGGACTTAGCTGATACTTCTCTCCTTTGAGTTGATGAATGTAGGCAAGTCATCCTGTGGCATGACCCCGTGACCTCGGACTGAACAGCTATGTCATTGACTCTGTGAGAAGTATCTTCATCAGCTAGTGTCTGCTCAAGATGATCAATGTTGCCTCAGGTCAAAGGTGTGAACACTATGATGAGGATACACTGCGCCATAGATGATTCAAGATTATCACTTGTGTTCACTTCATAGCAAATGGAAGCAGTATTTATTTAAGCTTGTTCGGACAATAATGACCGATTTCAGAAACAAACATTTATTCATTGAGATCATCATGCAGCACCCATTTATCAAGCTTTTTAACCTACCAGTTTGCTTCAGATAATGTTACACGGTTGAAATACTGACATCAAGTGCCTTAGACATTTCTCTGACACTTTGACATACGTTTTCTATAGTTCATTGTCAAAAGTATTTGACCATCCTCTACCTTCTTCATCTTCAAGGCTCTCATTACCACTACAAGAATTTCTGAAACCATATTCATACTGTCCGACCCTTTTCCCCCTATAACCTGTTTGGGGAAACATGACCGAATTTAAACGAATTTGCAAAAAAAGTATACACATTTCTCCTTTTTTTTTTTCATCTTCTTTATTAAAGAAATTGGACATTTATTACATCAATTATCAAGCATGTAAAATTTTGTATAAAACATTTGAAAAAGAGCGAACGTAAATGAACCTTTTAAATGTGTGTTTGAAATCCGCCAGTATTTTGCGAAAAACCTAATACTTGTGCGACTTAATCTGACAATCATAAAAATCAAAGACAAAATCAGTATCTACTGAAAGAATCAGCCAGACATTTTGTTATGTTTTAGGGATTTGCAAACGCAACATGATATACAAGAAATTGGATTACAGCTTCAGAAGTGACAATCTGCTCTGTACTTGGAGGCCATACCTATCTGACATCTTGTTTCTAGATGTGATTTATCAGAACAGGAGACTGATGGGATGGCCACGTTGAAAAAATAGATGATGTAGAAAAGTTGTGGTTATAGCAGGTTCAGTTCACAGGGGAAGGCCAAGGAAAACATGGGAGGAAGTGATAAAAATCGATCTGAGGGAAAGAGGGATAAATAAAGACCTGGGTAAAGATAGGTTAGTTTGGAAGTCACTTTCCTAAAGCCATCCAATGTATGCCAACATGTAAAATGGATGTTTAACCTAATATGATGATGATGATTATGAAGCAAGAAAAAAAATTATATTCTCAAAAGACATATTCTATTTAAGTCCTGGTAAAAATGAGTTTATATCTGTTGGATTATCTGTGAAATCCGGGTTGTGTGGAAAAATAATAAAAAATTACTTGTGGGCAAGGTCTATGATTATCTAACTATCTATCTGTTAGTTTTGTCTTCCATAGGTGGTACTGATGCGTTGTTTTGACCATTAGGACCAATACTGTGTAATAAATACTTAACATGTTAAATACGCATTTTGTCCTTAACTATATTTCATACCTAATCGAGCGTGTCGAACGTAAACGCAATTAGTTTACACAATAAAAATCATATTTTGTGCGTTCTTCTTCTCCCGATTCTCAGTCATTGTCGCACAGATCTTGTTTTTGTCAGCAGTTGTTCTGATCGACAGCTAAAATCTAAGTCATTGGATATTCTTTTCTTTTAAAGGCAGACAAAAATAATTTGAACAAGCATCATGTCAAGTGGACAATTAGTGGTTTATTAAGACCCACACTATTTCGTTACATCATGGATGGTTAATTACAACATATCCTGGAGAGAGAGAGAGAGAGAGAGAGAGACCATTGATAAGTGCAAAGATTTTTAAGCTACATTTTTGTTAACTTATCTTAATATATTTTTACTGCTCGATTGCTTCTCCGAGATTGGCTCAGTTGCTTTTGACCAGAATTCTCTCTTTTTTCCCCCTGAAGTCGCTTCCCTTTTACCAAACTCACTTTTGTTCCCAGACTTTTGATTCTTAATCATTGTCAACCCCTTGACCCCTGTCTGTGACATTTCCTCTCCTTATGCCCATTAGTTCATTCATACTCATATTTTACCTGCTATCATATGTATTAGCTAATTCACCTACCCGAATATTTTACAAACAGTCTCAGTTGTTTAACGACTTGTAATTGAACAGTTTTGTTTAGTGACCCGGTGACCGCTCATAAAAAATTGTTACAATAAAATTATACTGGCAAGGAATCAGTTTTATGCAACAGCGGCCAAGTTTTGTTTTACTCTAAGCTGTTTCTGATAAGTAGAAAGATTTGCGAATTTCTTCTTTTTACATTAAGAGGATTTTATTTATTGAATCCGCAAACCTAATAAAAAAATGTTTAATTCTTAACCACGTGTCAAATAAGAAGCTCAAAAATGTTGCTTATATTATATAATCCAATAATTGAATACCTAGCAAAACAAAAGAAGAAATGTTTAGACAAATGACACCCTTTCTTTGATATTTAGATTTTGTTAGATTTTAAGGAGGTTCAAATTTGACAACCATCGCCATTTTAAATGTAAACATGTAAATTAAAATTCGTAAAAATTACAGAATTATCCAATTTTGATGAAATTCATGTTTTTTATAATGGATGGATCAGTAAATCTATAAATTTGTTGGATTTTTTAGACCCCTTTTCGTGTTTCATTTTGATTCAACTATAATTGTTTTTTATTTTTATTTTTATATTGTATGCTATAATAGAATAATGACAGGCTAAAGGTGTGTTTAAAATAGAAAAAAAATTTTTTTTATATAGGTGTGTACACATTCAAAATGAGTCACAAAACCTGAAAATGAAATTATTTTACAAACTTAAAAAAATATTTTGTATAGAAAGTTTTTGATTGTATCCTTAAAAACATCTGATATTTTATGTCATTCGATTACATTTCTACTGGTATTTGTTTCTTTTTTTTACTGTTTAAGTAATGGGAAAATATAAAGTTTAAGGACATTTTTGGTTGAACTCGTATTTTAAAGGAATTTTTGTTTTATTTTGGTACATTTTTACAAAGTTTGATTTTTAACGTTTGAAAAATCAAAACTTTATTAATTAGAATTCATCTCTCTTCTTGAATTGTTAATTATTAACTTTCGAATCGATGTGATTTTATTTTTTGTGTATCATCACTTTTTTCTCAGTTATTTATCAGCTATTTTTACTGTTTCTTGTAAAAGTCAATAACGCAGAAATTTAAAGGTCACTTTCAAAACATGATAATAAAACTAATGATTAAAATCTACTTAAAATGTATTTTTTTTATATTCATTTTAAAACGGTGATTAAATTTTTTATGCTCCTCAATATCTTCAAGGTTAAATTTAAAAGAATAATATTTCTCAACTAAGTCATTGATCAAAATGTTTTACATAAAACGGTTGAATTTTTTTTCGGGGGGGGGGGGGGCTGTACATCTTAACTTTCTGTTATGATTAATAAAACGAATTACAGTTAATATGGACGATCCATTGAACGTTAATA
Organism: Sepiola atlantica; assembly: GCA_963556195.1. NCBI lineage: Eukaryota > Metazoa > Mollusca > Cephalopoda > Sepiida > Sepiolidae > Sepiola > Sepiola atlantica. The sequence continues at coordinate 55,386,052 of OY744527.1, forward strand.
AATTACACTTTTGACAAGATTTTAAACAAAGAGTAAGTAATATATTTTTACAAAATCCAGTTAATAACAATTTACTTTTCAACGGTCTGGAAAGCTATTAAAATATCTGGAAAACTATTAAAATGTCTGGAAAGTTAACAAAACAAATATTGAACCGTGGAAGTAAATGAATTGTTACAAATATGAAACAGAAATGTAATTGCAAACTCACAAAATGTAATTCATAAAAACTTTAGTAGAGAATAAAAAAGATGATAAAACAGATGAATTAATGGACACACCAGTTGAAAGTGTTGGTGTAATAGCAAATTTTATGGCAATCTCTTCAGTTTTTGGAAGAGAATTGTTATGAAAAGGGTACAACAAAAAAATATGGATGAATTAAAAATAGGACCTAATTACATAACACTATTATCATCCAAATTAATAAAAGTATTTTTTTTTTAATGGAAATCGACTCTGAAACTTCTTCGTCTTTCACTCTCATCAAATCTTTCTTGGAGTTCATACATTAGATCGATTGCTCTTTCTGCTTCTCGTAAAGTCGGTTCTCTCTATCGCTCCAAACACTTTCTCACACCTGAGGCTATTCTTTATCTCTACAAATCCACAATCAGACCATGTATGGAGTACTGTTGTCATATTTGTGCTGGTGAATCTCTATCCCATTTGAAGGTTCTTGCTAAGGTGTAGAAACGTATCTGTAATTTGATTGGCCCCCGCCCTTTCTTCTTCTCTCTCACAGACATGATGTTGCTAGTCTCAGCCTTTTCTATAAGTACTATTATGGTATGTGTTCTTCAGAATTATGTGATCTATTCCCCGCTTCTTTTGTTTCATCTGGTTTGACTCGTTGGTCTAGTGGTCTCCATCAATTTGCTGTTTTGATACCTCATTGTAATACATCTTCCTATTCCAGTAACTTCTTTCTAAGAACTGCAAGCTTGTGGAATTCTCTTCCTGCTGACTGTTTTCTGCCTACCTATAGCCTTAGTTTTTTTTAAGACTAAGCCAATAGGCATCTCCTGTCTTTACGATAATCATATTTAGTTCTTGTTAGCTCCTTACGAGCGATTTTCATTTAAAAAAAAAAATTTAAACAAAATCATGTGTTCAAACCCATTACCGTCTTTCTCCTTCTCAAAATGGTATGTAAATTTGTGATGAACACCATGACTTCATTATATGAATAGAAAGAATGTTAGAAGTAAAAGAGACATTCACATTGAATAATACATACACTAGAAATAAAGGTGACTATATATATATATATATATATATAAAGATAGATGAAAGAAGAGGGATAAACATGTACGAATGACAAATTTATTTCAATTTCGATTGTTCAATGCAAGGTGTACTCGGTAAAAACATGTTTCTTATTCTTTCCTTAAGCCAAGGCTTTTCAAAGATTAAAATCTTATCATCAGAGGAATTATATAGATAGATAATTTGGCAGTGGAAAAGCCAAAATTCAAAATTTGAAAAAATATTAAGTAATGGAGAGTGAGAATGTGTGTGTAAAAGAATATGGGGTCTGTCCAGTTGGTAAATGTCTGTTGATAAGGTGGTCCGTTGAGCTTAAACCATTTCACTATAGGTTCTATCTTCTAAAAGTTTACTTTTAGTTTCATATTTTATATATATATATATATATATATATATATATATATTAGATAGAAGGATGAAAAGGAATTAGAAAAGCGACGGAGGCAGATCTTTTTTCAATTCAGTTGCTCAATGCAAGGTATATTCCGCAAAAAAGCAATTTATTTAATTAATTTTTTTCCTTAAGCCAGGCTTTTCAAAGATCAAAATCTTATCATCAGAGGAAATTGCTGGGATAGATAAGTTGGCGAAAAGCCAATATTTAAAATCTGAAAAAGTAATATATATATATATATATATATATAGGTAAATTCAGAGAAATTTATAAAATCTATTCATCATTCTTTCCAAAATTCCAGTAGACCAGACAAGTTTGACTATTTGATCGAATTATGCGTCTATATCAACTCTGCCTCTGGATGAAACTAACTTTAAGCAACATCTGGTCTTTTGGATCTTTCCTTTAAACACCGTAAAACCAGTTTAATCGATAAAAATAAATCTCTTACTTTTGCTAGTTGATTTCCTTATTGATTGCACATAAGCTAGTCTCGCTTAATTCTGTTGCTTATCGTGTTCATGATGATACTTTCTGATATTATTTTCTCAACAATATATGCCATTAGCCTTCCACTTCTTTGTTTACATATTTGCTCTTCAGCAGCATGTTTCTCTTTAAGTTGCGTCAGATTTTAAATCAATCCCACATTTGCTCGATTTGCTAACTTATTTCAATCAACTTTTCCATATCCAACCATAGTAGGCTCACATTAAACAATAGATACTATTTTTTTTATTTTTAACTTAGTTCACCCCAAACAAAGCAAGTTGCCACTGTAGACGTATGGGCTACTCAGAATTTTTTTTTTGGGGGGGGGGGGGGGGGTCATCCTAAATTCTAGTTCTCAGCTATATCTAGCATCCTTCTTTTAACGTCAACATTATGATAGCACATAGCCTCTTTTACCTCCTTTTTTTTCACTCCTCTCTTTCATCTTTCATCGCTGCTGGTATTCATTGTCAATTCGTGACTGATTGTCTAAATTTCATATTAGTTTTATATGAAAAATAAGTTTCATTTATAGGACTAAATAATAAAATTAAATCCTTTACCTTTGACCTCTTCTTAGTGGAAGTCATGGATGCGTAATGTGAGTCTTAAAGACAGGCTTAGATCTGATGAGCTCAGAGGAACATTAAATCCGGACAATATAGGGAGATGTGTACAGAACAGGAGACTTTGATGGGATGGTCACGTTAAAAGAATGGATGAGAGCTCTTGGATTAGTAGATGTAGAACAGTTAAGGTAGCAAGTACAGGAGGGGCAAGGAAAGCATAAGGGGAAATGATAAAAATGGACAAATAAAAACCTGGTCAGAGATAGATTAGTTTGGAAGTCAATTTCTAAAAGCTGAGCAACGCATACAAGCATGTATAACAGACATTAAACCAATGATGATGATGATGATGACAGCAATGACAATAATGATGATCAGTAGTAGTAGTAGTAGTAGTAGTAGTAGGATACTTTTTTCTTGCATTGTAAACTCACATATTAAAAAGAAATAAAAGTTGTCCAATGCATTCAAGCATGTATAATGGACATTAAGCCAATGATGATGATGATGACGACAGCAAAGACAATAATGATTATTATTAGTAATAGTAGTAGTAGTAGTGGAATACTTTTATCTTGCATGGTAAACTCACATATTAAAAAGAAATATTTCCAAATATAAATCTTACAATGATTTGTACCGATTATTAATAGATTTTATAATCTAATATTTTTAATGATTTGACAACAATTTTTGGGTATATTTGCTTCACTTTCTTTGTCTTGGTTCCATTGTCATTTCTTGTAGAAACAGCCGACGGAAGTAAAAGAGATTCTACTGTGGACAATTCTAGAGGCTACCGTTTTAAGTTAAGAAACAAAAAATAGCATTTGATGACTTTATTTTGTCAGTTCTACAAGATCACTGCGGTGCAGAAAAGGGCTTGTCTCGAACAAGCAGCACGGCTCTAATAACAAAAAGATTGTCTCTCGTCAGTAAGCATACATACAACTATTGATTCTCTATTGTTTTTTAGAAATGCTTAAGACTTTTCAGTATGTATTTATCATATTGCTTGTTTTTTGATTTCAGGTCCTCCAAATCCTGATAATCTTCCAGAAGATGGTAAGCTAAAAACAGAAACCATGGTTAAAGATAACAGACGCTATTACCTTGACTTGAAAGAAAACCAACGTGGACGATTTTTAAGGGTAAGTGAGATTTTTTCGCATATTTTTTATTAGATCTTATTTTCTTTAAAGAGTTTTAATAAGAACTCATCCATTTCAGACAATGTCTTCAGAATTATCTAACTTTTAAATGCTGACTAATTTGTCAGCAGAGAGCGGTCAAAATATGCCGATCTTCTCGACAGATTTCTATTTCAACGGATTGCTGTGGAGACGAGTGAAGTGATAGGCTCTGCCACGCGCGACTTCCTCGGCAGACTTGGTCTATTAATGACGCGCAACACCGGAGACAATCGCGAATTGTCTTGGCTTTACGAGCACCTCTCTATCGCCATTATTCATAGAAACGCCTTTAGTTTGCTCTCGGCCTGTCAAACCAGCAAGACATTCGAAGAAAACTATTGACTATGATACGATTATGTATAAGGAATCAGGATTTCTTGATATTGAACTAAACAATGTCCAAGTGACGAATAAGGGATTTATTACTTATTTATTGAATGTTTAATCTTATAGTTTACTTTTTCACCGAATGGATCAGTGTAATATATTTGTTTCTTATTTTTTATTTGTGATTGAATAAATGTAATGCTTAAAAAAAGTTGTTTGCCAACACATCAGATAACTTTATTTCATGTTTACTGATTTGTTACACCATATAATTAATTTTTATGTTGAACTCATCAATGATGATATTCTGTTATTTTGCATACTTTTCAAAGATCGTGTCTCTCATGAGAGCTGCTTGATTAGTATCCAATTTGAATAGAGAATCCAACTTTTAATACAATAATTTCACCCCTTTCTCTGTATTTAACTCAGTAGGCTACATTTCTAGCACCTCTTTCACAGGATTTATAATTTAAAATCAAAAACAACGTTGGAACTCTGTTATTGGTATCAACATTTGCCACAACTTCAAGCAGTATATTTCTACTGGGGCTGAGAACTTTTTTCTTTTTCAAACTTTATTTTTTTTTATGGAAATCTCTCCAGACAAGGCATGAAGCCACTTGATGTAAGGAGCTAACAAGACTGAAAATTGATTATCGCGAAACCTACGTTTTGTTACCATTTATGTGAAGTTGTCATAGCTTAGATTTCAATTCTATATTGGTGTGAACAAATTATTACAAGCTTTTATAGAAAAAGGGATGAGAATCGGTTAATACAATAATATTTGTTAAGTTGAGGATAGTGAGTTGAATCCTTTGAAGGATCAACATTATCTCCATAATAATCATATGAAAGAACGTAAGTAACAATGTGTTTTTGACTTTTCTTTTCTCTTGAAATCATCCGTTCATAATTGCTAAACATTAAAGAACACTAATTTGAAAGCAACGAGAATTGGCTTATTATTTTATAATCAATTTATATATTCTTGCCTTCAAGAAAAAAGGTTGAGCATGTCACATGGGAAGAATTTATATCAGACTCATTGAAAACCCATTATTTTAAGTTGTTTGTTTTTTATTAAGACAAAAAAATAAAATAGAGATGTTAACATTGTTATGTTATGCCTATGTTTAAACGTATGTTTACTGGGGTGATGTCGGATGGCGAGGTGAAATGGTTAAGTGACTGCTCCACAATTATTGGTTTGATAAGTTATCCAGAATTTTACACGTGTGACCTTTTGTCTGTCACTTTTTTGCGATCTTTAACAGTTTTATAACAAATGTTCAAATTTGTCAGTTTCACATGATAAGATTAAAAACATTCTTTACACTCATCATCATCATCAGCAGCATCATCATCAGCAACAGCAATATAATATTCAGTTTAAAGTCCATTCATTTGACATGCTAGCATGCGTTGGACGGCTTTAAGAAACTAACCTATCTCTGGCGAGGTCTTTATTAATCCCTCTTTCCCTCAGGTCTATTTTTATCACTTCCTCTCATGTTTTTCTTGCTCTTCCCCTGTAAACTGAACCTGCTACCTCAACTGTTCTACATCTACTAACCTAGGAATTCTCATCCATTATTTGAACGTGGCCATACCATCGAAATCTACTGTTCTGCACACATCTCCCTATACAGTCCAGATTTAATGTTCCTCTGAGGTAATCAGAACTAAGACTCACATTACATATCCATTGTATCATTCTCATATCATTTCCATCGATGCAATGCATCTCATCAACCCTCACTGGCCAGGTTTCACTTCCATACATCATCACACTGCATCACATGCCTGATAGACTCTTCCCTTATCCACTCAAAAGAGTGTTGACTCTTTATTATTTTAATACATTACTTAATTAATTTATGCTAATTTTAATTAACCAAACTAATACTGCTAGTCAAAATTTTACACAAATCATTAAATCTGTTAATAAGCTTTTATAGCACTGGTAAAATACCTCATTGTGTCACATTTGGAATTTTTCTAAGATTCAATAAAATTCCACATTAACCTCTTATCATTTTCTTAGATGATGAAGGAAAAATTATGAAAAGAAATATGTAATTATCAATTGTGATAACGAATAACTGCAGAGTTTTGGGAGGGTCAGGGTTAATCCCTTTTAGGACCTTTTGTTACTATTGCTGTATCACCAATTATTGTTCCATCAATATAGAGTAAAACAAACACTCAATATGAAGAAACATTTGGTGAAATGGCTTGAAATTTATGTCAGGCTTTTTTTCTGCCCTCAGCTTTTCTCAGTATGTTGTTGTTGTAGAGATATGCATATTTATAAACAGCTGCTTGACATCATTTTAACGTATTGATTTTCTTTCCTACGCATGCAAGTCGATTTGAGCAAATAATCAGGTTACTAGAATGCAATCATTTCAATATGAAAAAGCTTATCAATTCTGGTAACAATCTTAAAAGAGAAAGTATGATCTAATTAGTTTTTTGAATAAATATCTGTGGCTTGAACATTTTAAAATAACTAATAATAACAATAGGTTCATTTGAATAAATTTGTTCCCAAAGATCTTTTTTCAACTCGCTTTCATGTTATAATGATGCTTCTTTGATGAATGTTAGTTGAAAAAAAGATCTTCGTAGGGAACAAGTTTCATTTTTAGTCACATGAAACTTAAGTATTTTGAAATCTCTTCTTTTTTTTTTTTACATTTTTAAATTTTTAAATTTTTACTTACAAAGAGAAAAATTGTTTTGCTGATTTCAATTTAAAATGTAATTCATTCTATAGTTTTTCCCTTAAAATATTCAAGTTTATCTGGACAAGAAGCTGATATGATGAGAGGCTTATTTCACCACTAAAGTCATCTACTTTTCTACTGTTGTCCCAGGAAGATTTTAGAATGGCCAGATTTCTCATATCAATTCCATTTAAGTGCGCTCCATCAACGATTTAAATTTGACTTCTCACCATTGGAGTTACTTCATTTTGAACACTTTTCTATACTGCCTCTACGAAAAAAAACATTGTTTGCTCCTTCTTCAAAATATCCTTTTCATTGGACACTTTAGTAACGGACAATTACCATCTGGACAAATTCCATATCTTTTTCACACAAACTCTTTTTCACTCCATTTTTAATAATATTTTTTCAAATGTTTGAACTTTGGCTTTTCCACAGCCAACTTATCTATCTGTATATCTCCTCTGATGATAAGATTTCGATCTTTGAAAAGCCTTGGCTTAAGGAAAAAACAATAAACATTGAATATACCTTGCATTGAACAATCTAAGTTTGAAATAAATCTGGACATTCGTACATGTTTATCACTCTTATTTCTTCTACCTTATGTATGGTGTGTGTATTTAGGCAGCATTTCCTCATTTATGCAAACATTGTTAAAAATAACAGAATTCGTCTGTTTAATTATACCTTTTTTTATTTTTTCAATTTTTCTCATGGTTTTTTTTGTATTAAAATCAAAAAAATTAAATATTCCATAGGTTTCATGAACGTTTTTGATTCTTCGTCAAATCATCCTCAGGTGTCAAGCAAATGAACAAAAAAGCTGGAGAAAAGAGAATTTTTAAAAAGACGGCAGAGAAACGCACAGAGAACGTTTTTTTGCATTGTTCCAGGAAGTCGTTGACGATTTAAATTCAGCAACGCTGGATGGCATCACACACATATGTATTATTACTAGGAATTTTTATAAAATAAATAAAATAGAGTATAACAAACTACTCACAGAAAACATTACAAAAACTACAAAAAATAAATACAAGCGAATGTAAGAATATATAATAAATGCTGAAAGTAAACAAATCATCAATAGACTAAAAATTAGCGACAAAGTAAATTAAAACCTAAGGAAGCCTATATCTTATTTAAAGACTACAAATGTAATTTTAACAATAACCCTAGCACTCGCTGAATTAATCCGACCAAACCAGAAATAGGAAGAATAAGTAAAACAATTCTATCTCGAATTAACAAGCAAATAAAAAAAGACCTAGAATTAAACCAGTGGGTGAATACTTGGTTTAATATCGAAAATAAAAATAAATGTACCTTCCTACAATTTGACATAGTGGATTTCTATCCATCCATATCTAAAGAACTCTTCAACATCACCCGATATATTAATGAAATCTTATTCTGTTGCAATCAGTGGATCCACTCACTTGTTGCTCTTCATTGAAACAATCCGGTTTAAAACCTATCTATTTCAACCAAAATGCAGTGAATAAATGTGAGTCAAGCCTTATTAATATTTATTTATTTATTCATTCATTCAGGTGTCTCAGACAATTCCTAGAGGTGGACCCAGAACGCACATTGCTATACCTGCCCAAGGAATGATTGAATTTAGGGATGCCCTCACAGATTTACTGGATGAATTTGGAATTGAAGACCATGGTAAGATGAAATGGATGATGAATTCTTGGACAAATTCATCATATTCATTTCTTCTGTCTATATTGTAAAAAATGCAAACATCTAGCTAATGCTTTCCAGAATGCAAGACGCGTGTGCAGAAGGAAATACGAATCCCGAAAAAAAACAAATGGTGGTGGCAGAACACAACATCATGCAGATGTAGCCAGAAATCTGTTTACTCTCATCTCCGAGAGCTGTCTATGGTCCTACTTCTATGTTGTTAGTCTTCCTTTTCAAAATGTTAATTCCTTTGTGTATTTTATAAAAAGACGCAATCTGATAGAACAATACAAGCCATTTATGAAAGCATTCATAATATAATTGTCTGTGGCCGATAAAACTTTTTAGCTGCAGAATTTTAGGGACCTGTAAGTATTAGTGAAGGGACTCGCATAGCTGGCAAAAATCTTGTATTTAAGCTTCACATGTGTCCTTCTTAGGATGTCAATAGCATTTTCTTAGTCTTGGCAGTTGACGATATAGTTGTACACATGAGGTGCAATATAATTGATATATTAATGAAATCTTATTCTGTTGCAATCAGTGGATCCACTCACTTGTTGCTCTTCATTGAAACAATCCGGTTTAAAACCTATCTATTTCAATGAAAAGTGTAATAAAATGAAGTCAAATGAATACAAAAATCCAAACTCAGTTCAACATGAACTTTGTTGCACTTTTATTCAATACAAACAAACAGTGAATATTGCTAGGGTAGTATTTGATCTAGTAACTTTTTGTTACACTTTTTATGTCAACAGTTATGTGTTACTTTTCTATGTTGGGTATAATAGTTTATTCAGTATCTCTTGAACTAATTAGCTATGAATAAGATCCAACCATCCAAATGACACTGCACTTTTTAAGATATTTGACAATCTTTATTTGTTCCTTTTTATGCAGAGTGCTCTGCCCCTCCCCCTCAAATTTGGTTGAATTAGAAACAGAAACAAAAGAAAGGCTTGACTGACATACACAATCAAGCCATTGAAGTCTCCCAACATGCGTACATTGCTAAAGATTTTTAAAATATCCAAAGTATTTAATCGAGACATCTGTTGGGAAGATTTCTTTTTAACATTTGTTTTTAAAAAAGCTGTTATTTAAAGCATCTATCCAAGTTTTAAAGCATTATTAAATGGACCTTTATCTCTTGATGAGGATTCATTTATATTTATCAGTGCTCAGCTCAGATGGTCTGGGCATAAAACATGAAAAAAAATTGAAAATGTAGACTTCAATTGATCTGCCTTTTATAGAGTACTAGCAGGGATACCCGGCATTGCCCGGGGCAAAAGTGAAACTTCTATCTCTCTATCCGTCGTTCTATCTTTCTCCCTCCTCTGGTTTCCCCACTCACTCTCCTCTTTCTTCTCTGCACACGCACACACAAACAACTCTTTTTTATAGATTCCTCACGGAATGAGTCAGCATAAAGAGAAGTAACTCCTTGATTAAAAAATCAGAGTTACTTCCCTTTAGTTAGTACATAAACTGGATGAAAAAACAACCTCCCCTGGCGAAATCTGCACCAGTTTAGGGTCAAATAATGAATATTTATTTCTAAATTTTAGATATTACACACGGGGACAACACCGATCAAGAAAATACCAACTTTGTGGGTCTTTGTTTTGTTGTTTTTTACTTTTAGCCGGACATACATACATACATACATACATACATACATACATACATACATACATACATACATACATACATACATACATACATACACATACATACATACATACATACACACATACATACCCACATACACACAGACAACTGCCCTTTATATTATAGAAGAAGAAGAAGATAATAGATTAAATATTTTTTAAAAACTGTTTTGTGTTCTCTTCAGTATTTCTTTATACGTCAAAAATATACGTTGAAAATTACAAGATTCCTAAATACTAAGTAATATTTCAAATCTGATGCACATTTCTCTGTAAAGATAATGTTCTTTTTAAGCCTTGTATTATGTGTGAAAGAAAATTGAAATATAACCATTAATTGTTTCCAGGTTATATCCTGAATTTGTACACAAGGTTGGAAAGGGGGTGGGGCGTGCTAACAGCCTTGAATTCTATTGACTGCTGCATGTCACACTTATTGTGTGTGTGTGTCCCCTTCATTCTTGATCCTGGGTTCAATAAGATGAACTTCACTCTTGTTATATTTTTAGCATTTGGGAACCCTTTTGCAACAAAATCAATAAATGACTGAGAAATTGATCTGTAGTGCAGTGTAATGGAATCTTTTTTATGAACGACATCAAAGGAGAAAATTTTATTCCCTCTTCTTGCCTGTTAGTCTCACTCGATTGACGAAAGATGGAAACACTTGACAATTTTTAGAAATTAATGAATACTGTATTGGCAGAAAAGCCAAAATTGACTACAAGCTATTCGATTCGTGTTAAAAGACATGAAAGGTCAATTTTCTCTCAGTTTTAGACATTTATTACTATTCTGATAAAACAATATTGTCGTATCTAAAGAATACCATATATATCCAGAAAAATAGTGTTATTTACAATATCATTATAAATTATGCACTTCTAGCTGCTTAATATGAACAAATGCCATGTGAAAAAATATTTTGTGATTTGTGTGAAAAGGTTTTGTGATCGTGATTTTTGTTTCTTTGCCATAAAAATGTCGAAGAATAGTTCTTCAGTTTTTCTGTAGAATGATTGCAACATAGTGAATTTTTGTTGCACTAAAACCAATGAAAACACAAATGAGTATTTCCCTTTTTTTTCGACTTGTAACCTGTCCATCATCATCAGCAGCAGTTTTTTGTTTTTTTTATTAACGTGCAGGTTGAGGTGCATCATCCACGTTGGTGAGCCTCCATTCGGGTTGCTGGCTAGCTGCATGCATGGCAAATTTCACTCAACACCTCCAAGAAATCCTATCATGAGGATCAACTGCAGAGAGCTTCTATACTATGCAATTTCTCTGCAGCAGTTTTTTCCCAGGCAACTTAGGTCGGCCTCTCCGCCTACCGGAGACTTCCAAATTTCAAGCTATCTTGATGGCAGCACTGTGTGCATGTCCGTGGTGGTAGAAATCCATATCATTCACTTACAAGTTATTAAGAAGATAGAAAGACTGACCAGACTATACATACAAGTGAAGTCATTTTTTTTTAAATCGACCAAGTTCAGAATTCCGTGAAAAGATTCAATTTTAAAAACTACATAAGACTTAAACAAAACAATCTTAATCCTTCAAGATCTTCATTTTCTCTTATCACACCAAAGTAGTCCAATATTTAGATGTGGCTCTGTAGGAATTTTTGCATATCAAAAATGCATGCTAGTAGGCAATTTTGACTTTGGTAGACTTTTGCTGTCCCCTACATTTTCAATTTTTTTATATGGCGGCCACTTGTTACAAAACCATATCTCTGGTAATTCTGGCTTGATTTACTGTTTCACTGTTTCTACTAAGATGACACTTTAGATAAACGTCATTACTAATGTCATTTTTATTCTTTTTTTTTTTATCCCTCCCCCTTCCTTCTTCACCCCTGTCTTCATCTAGAGCGGCTAGAGATGACCTCTCTATGTCAGCTCATTTTCTAAAGGTTTAAATATTTAAAACAAAATCTTCATTTGCATTGTAAAAGTTGTATTATACTTTTCTCTTTAGTTTATGATCGTTGTATGATTGGAAAAAAAGCATTTGAACTCGTTCGTCATTCAATTAATATTCATGCATAAGGCACTGATTTATGGGCAATAAAATTAATATTAAGCTACTTAATTTGAGACTCACTTCAAAAGATTATTTAAGAATACTTAAAATCACTCATTTTCAGAGATTTCATTCATGGCTTATATGACAAGCGTATAATTCTTGGACAATAACAGACAAAGACAGTCAGCTAATGTAATTTTTACAAAAATACAGCGAGAATTGAAAAGAAAATTCAAATTAATCTTATATAAACAGACAACAAAAGAGTCATGAGACGATTTTGTAAACAGTTACAGACAACTAGTTGTGACTTTGAAGGGTCGATAATAAATAAGACAACATGGTGGTATATTTACAAGAGAAATAGGGTAGATCACCATCACACCATAACACACCCATTTCAGCCTTGCTCCGTATGGAGTCAATACTTATTTCTTTTAGGGTTTATTTCAATGAAGTCCGTAATCTTACACTTTCTTTTTAATTTTCATTGTTCAGAAACTGTTTGCAGGATTGTCATCTCAAATGTGTCGAATACGACATCTATTATTCATCCTCTGGAGTATTATTCTCGGCAGCATCTGAATATCGTTTCTTAATCTGGTTCATGTGTCTTTTGTGGGTAAACTTGGGTCCCTTTATTACCATGTAAAGCATGTTTCCAATCCGTTTATCCACTATCCCTGTTTCCTAGTAGGATTTATTGTTTTTGAACAACTGAAAGAAAAGCTTTTTCTCCAAGAAGCGTCCCATTGTGCCATTAGTTTTTCATCCTGGTTTCGTATCGGTTGGTAATAGTTTATCAAACTAGCAATAAAAGTTGATTTTTTCTTTTTAACTAATTGTAATTTTATCAACTAGGATGGGTAGAGCTGGCTAAAAGAAGCCCCAAACCGTTTAAATTATGCAAATAGCATCAGTGGTTTAAAAGTTATGATAATTTAAAGTGCCGAAATTTGTGTTTTTCATTGGACATTTTTCTTTAATAATCCTTTTAAAAAATGGGCCAAAATATGGACCTCATCATTTCAAGAAATTCAGTAATTTCTCCACCATTTATTTATTTTTTAAGATATTCTTATGAAACTTGGTACTCTTATGTAAAATCATGTGGTCTTTCTGATTATGGAGTCAGATTTTATTTATCTCTTTACATTAAGCCATGAATTATAAATTAAATGGGTAAATTTCAAAGTTTTTCTAAACTAGCACGTTGTATCATACGGATTGTGAGATATTTCAATATAACTTTACTTTCTTTTAAGTCACTACATAGTGTCTGTATAACAGTAACTGCACTATTACTATCTTTTTTAAAGAAATTGCGTAATTTAAGCACAACACCATTTTTTTAAAGCCTTACACTGCACTAAAATGGTTCTTTCAGCAAGGTTGCGACAAGTTAGTTGCAGTGTTTCACAGTAAGGTCCTGTATATATTTACTCCATAATATACTGGGGAAAAATAAGATTGGATAAAATTTGTAATCCAAGCACTGCCACATAGAACCTAAGTCCGGGTGGCAACAGACCCCCCCCCCCCCCCCCGAAAAAAACAAGAAGATGGTTACATCTAATATTTAACTAAAACGGTTACACGTCATTCAAACGCTATCATATAAGAAAAAAAGGTCCAAAATGAGCATTTGTTTTTCCAATTTACAAGTTTGTTTGTTTTTTCACGATAATAAAAAAATGTAATGCTTTACTTTATTTTATTTTTTACATTTGACCAGATGGACGAAACTTATATTTATATAAGATAATAAAAATCAAACTAAAAAGGAAAATTGAAAAGTATTGTGGTTTCTTAATTATTAACAATATTATTTGTCAATTAAAAATAAATGAGATCAAACAGAACAAAAAAGGAGTGAAAAAGAAAATATACAATAAATAAATGGGTCATTTTTAACAATATCGAACAGAACGAAAAAAGGGTGAAATAAACAAATGTGATGCAAATAAATGTTACCAAATGCAAATTAAGTTACTATTCTACCTATTTTTTGTGTTTTATAGTATTTTTAAGCGCTTTTATTTCCAAATTTTATCTATTTTTTTACACTTACTAAATCTGATACATACAAGATGGCGACCGCATGGGTGCGGCGAAAATCGCAAAAAATCGAATATTAAACAAAAATACAGCTAATAACTGTCATCAATTGGAAGACAATTGAATGTTCAACCGAACTGTGCATTTTATTAGCTATATTTTGTTTAATATTCGATTTTTGAGTGATTTTTGCCGCACCCATGCGGTCACCATCTTGTATGTGTCAGATTCAGTAAGCGTTAAAAAAAGATAAAATTTGTAAATAAAAGCACTTAAAAATACTTCAAAACACAAAAAAATAGGCAGATAGGTAGAATAGTAACTTAATTTGCATTTGGTAACATTTATTTGCATCACATTTGTTTCTTTCACCCTTTTTTCGTTCTGTTCGATATTGTTAAAAATGCCTGCCAGGTCGCATTTTCACCGGATAAAATTAAAATTCTAAAGAAAATTTAAAATGGATAAACATTTAAATTTGAAAAAGACAAAAAAAAACAAAGTATATAATACTCCTTTTTGTCGTACAAATAGCGTAAAGAATTTAAGCAAAACAAAACTCATAAAACGCGTGTTTGTAAAAGCGACTAGTTGTTATGATCTTACATAGAAGAGGGGAGAGAGAGAAGAAGAAGAAAGTGAGAAAAGAGAGAGAGGAGAAACTGTGAAAAGAGAGAGAGAGAAGAAAGAAAAGGGCGAATGCTGCCTGTAACTCGCTGTCAGGCAGGCGAACAGGGGTGAGGAGGGGTACGTTTAAAAAGTTAGTTTATAAAAATACGTTTTCAAAACATTTTTTTTTTAAGAATTTTACAGAATAAACGTATAAAATAATAAATGCAGGACACACAAATTATCAAATATTTACATATTATACATCAAAATAATTCTGAATCTATCCTTGATATGAAACCACGTGATTTGAGTCAATATCTCTAATAAATTTCGAAATATTCATATTTAACTTTGATCGGTAGTATCTTCGTTTCTAATTGTAATAAAAATCCAAATCACGTGGTTCCCAACCTATTCATCTATGTTTAATTAGCATGTGAAATCTCAAGAATATCCAGTCACATCAATCCGCTGCATTTTAATCGGAATGTAGGGTATGAAAAATAAAAATGAAAAAAACAGTTTCCCTTCCGTGTTTGTCATTTTTTAACGTTTTTTCATTTTTAACTTGGAGTATAAAAACATTTAACGTAGTAAGGCACATGAAATTAATATCATAGGAATGTTTATTTTATTCTCTTTCCATCCATATAATTGTTTTAAATATTGAACCACAAATAACAGAGATATGACTTTTTAAAGAAGTATGGGTGTGAAATTTTGCCGTTGTCCAACGAAAAAACGCTATCTGCTTGTAATGCTAATCAAACACTGTTTTAATCTTCCTTGAAAACATTGCTTCTGCTGGCATCATGGAAGGTGGAACATTGTTATTTGGGATCATCTTATATACCTGCAAAAATTCTTGAATTGCTTTTTCGGTAGGTGTACCCCTCGCTTTCTTAAGCACTCTTTTGAATGTATCCATGAACCATTCTGCCTGACGATTGCTTCTCGCATGATATGGTACGATTGTGATATGCTCCACTACAAAAGTTTGACAGAATAGTTTAAATTCACTAGACGTGAATTGTGTTCCGTTGTTCGATACAATACAGTCAACAACCCCAAACCAGGCAAACAATTCATGTAAAGAAAACTAATGGTTATTTCCGTAGTTGGTTTCTTACATTTTAATATTTCCGGCCATTTTGAGAAACTGTCCACCGCTATTAGGTATTAGAAACCATCCAGTTGGCCAGCAGAATCTATGTGGATCCTAGACCCTGGTTATCAGTTTTGGGTCAGGATCTAATCTTTATAGGAGATGTCTTCGCTGTCAAGGCACAACCGTTGCATATTTTCACCGCATTTTCAATGTCTTTGTCCATGCTCGTCCAATACACATAACGTCTCATGAGACTGTTCATTCTCGAAATGCCTGGGTGACTGACATGAAATTATTTTAGTATTCTTCTCTGTAATGCTGTAGGATTTGTCAGTGTTTTTCTTTTATTCTCTTTTTGATGTTCTTTAAGAAATCGTTGGCTAACGCCATTTCTTTTATTTCTTCAAGTGTAACCAGAAACTCCTTAATGGCATTGCACAATGTATTTTTTACTTCTACCTCAGTTTCTAGGGAGGCAATCACTGTGTCTTCAAAGAGTTCAGCATATTTTGAGATAAGTCTAGATAATCTGTCAGCGTGACTGATTTTTGATGATGGGAGATACTCCATTTTATAATTGTAATTGAGGAGAATGGTACCCTATCTCTGTAGTCTGTTTGCAGTATGCATTGGTAAACACTTTTTTGACCCATAAATTGGTCGGTTTGCAACGCAAAATGCCTTCCGTAAGCGAAACGATGAAATTTGGTGACTGTAAAAAAATACCCAGTGCTACCTTCTCGATTTGTGAGTAACTCTTTTCTGCAGGTAGTAATGGACGAGACGTGTGAGCGATCTGTCTTCCATTTTGTGTAATATGCAAGCTTCAATGCCGTACTAACTAGCATCAGTAGCTACAATGATTTTGCGATCTGTATTGTAGTTCTCTGCGATATGTTGAAGTGTTAAATCAGATTCATTCTCTAGTTTATTAAGAACCCTTCTTCTGATTTCTGCATCCGTATTTTATACTAAACCTTGTGCAAAGATTAAGCATTTAAAATTATTAACGCTCAATTCCAACAACATGAATCATTGCAGTGTTTCTTAACTATGCTAGCAAAAGTAGTGTAGTCTTCGTCTTCTTACCTTGTGAGATTCATACATTTCCATCTTTTGTTAAAAAGAGACGTTTTAGGGCTAAACAATGTAGTTAATAATTGTATCGCTTCAACAAATGTAAGGTCGCTGATTATTTGTGACAATATGTAATTGACGAATTTTGTATGCTCAACCATACCTAATTTTCTTAGTAGCAAATGAATCCTTTTAAAATCGGTCCAATTCCCACAGTCCGTATTATAAATTTCCTGATATCATTTGAAATATGAAACAAACATAATTTCTTTTTTCAGGGTCATAATTAAAACTATCGATAGCACTTCAAATAAAAGCACTTTCATCTTCATCATTTTGCCCCCTATTCGATAATTCGTATATTTTTTTCTGTTCTTGTTGGGTATGAGGAAACATTTCCTCAAATCTTTTCATTTGTTCCAGTTGCCTTTCTTGGAATTTCTCTATTTTCAATGAAGAACAACAGTTTCCAACCGAAGCTGTTGTTCTTGCTGGTGCCTAATAATTTCCAAAATAACGCTTTCAAACTCCTCCATTTTTCGTCCTTTAAAATAGGCTACCGACTTTTCTGTGTATTTTTTTATGGTTGTAGCTTTTCTCACTGGGAGATAAATTCTTAACCTCTTAGTGAGATAAAAAAATAAGCTTGTTCAAACTTATTTTCATGTTCCTGATTAAACAATAAAAACCGCAAAAAATCAACAGATTTTTGTTAGGTTTTCTATTCTTTCTTTTTTTTTGTGGTCGAACGATTTAAATTTTAAACTCTTGCTTTGAAATCTTTTTCGTCCTAAGAATAAACTTTTTTTCTTGCAATCCTATTTTCTGATGTTGGAATGTTTTTTCCTTCGCAAATTTGGCACACCTTGTATGTTAAAAATTCAGTACGACTTTAACTTCTTGCTGTATTGTTGTAATTAACAAATTTTCTGAGCATACCACCTAAGTCTTTTTTCAAAAGTCCAACATTTCAGTTGTAGTGATTATATGTTATTATATAGATAAAGTTATTTGTAACAATTTTCTAGAACCGTTCTATTGTTTATACTGATTTTTCTTAAATACTTTCTTAGCTAAAAAAAAAACTTTGAAAAATCAGTTGTGGTCTGCTTCTTGTTTATATATACAAATAAAGCTGTATTAACATTACTCCTCCATCGAGTTTGAATTAATTATATTCTATAGATTTAGTACATGCGGATTGGCAGCATTACGGTCATGCTCACTAAGGGAAGGACAAGCAGAATTATTATATAGATGACTAGCTGTAC
This sequence comes from Sepiola atlantica, assembly GCA_963556195.1. NCBI lineage: Eukaryota > Metazoa > Mollusca > Cephalopoda > Sepiida > Sepiolidae > Sepiola > Sepiola atlantica. The sequence goes on from OY744527.1 coordinate 55,404,568, forward strand.
GAGCCAGTGTTGCCTGGGATTCGTTAATTTCAAAATGTATTTTGTAAATATATATCTATGTTAAAAGCAAGTAAGGGACACTAAAAGCTAAGGTGAATAACTATTATTTTTTTAATGAGAGTTTTCTTTAAAGGTGATTGATTAATAATGTCAGTACTTCTACAGAATTTAAACCGAACTGTTTATTTTTAACCCTAAACTAACCCTAACCTAAGTTTAAGGTTTAGTTCGCAAAAAGTCGGTTTGGTTTGGTTTGGTTCAAATTCTGTAAAAGCACCAGAATGTCTATATATTATTCTTTTTGAAATAATGTGTAGCGAAGTACGTTAGTTTATAGCAAATAACATGGTACAACAATAACAAATGAAAATTGGTCAAAATCAAAGTTTGATTTGTCCGCTTAAATGCTATTTTGGTCCAACTTTAAAAATCCGGGTAACAATGTGATATATTAAATTTATATGTTAGATTATTGAAACCTAAACCCACGCTCTACTCTCGTCATGTGGGTAAAACGGACGCGCACATATCCGAGGCTGAATCCTTAGAAAGTAACCTCCAGTCTGTAGTGGAATGGGGTCAAATGAATGGTAACATTTAATTCTGCTAAGACAAAGCTCCTTTTCTTCAACAACCACAAGAAACCTCTTCAACCACCGATTGCCATGGCAAATAACACCCTATTTGAGAGTCCAACGTTCAAACTTTTTGGCCTAACATTCACAGAGAACATGAATTGGAACAAATACATAAAAGACATTGCCAAGGTTGCTGCAAAGGTGGGCTCCCGCTACCGTGCTAGAAAACTCCTCACACCTGACATTATCCTGTATCTCTACAAAGCCACCATCCGCCCATGCATGGAGTATTGTTGTCACATCTGGGCTGGTGCACCATCCACCAGTCTCTCCCTCTTAGACAAGGTCCAAAAAAGAGTTGCTAATCTAATAGGTCCCTCACTATGCACCAAGCTCCAGCCCCTGTCCCATCGCCGCAATGTTGCATCCCTGTGCTTGTTGTACAAGTACTTCAATGGAATGTGCTCCGATGAACTTGCTGCTCTAGTACCCCTTCGACGTAAATTCACTAGACCAACCCAACAATCAGCTAAATCCCATCCATTCACTGTGGAGGTCCCCAGATGCCGGAGAGCCTTTTACTCCAATAGCTTCTTTCCTGTGCTGCTGGCCTTTTGAACTCTCTCCTTGCTCCCCGTTTCCCCGACTGTACCGACATGCAGAAATTTAAAACTAATGTGAACAAGCATCTTGCTGCACAACTCTCAATTTAGGATAACCCCCAAAACTTTCACCCTAATTCTCAGTAGCCCCTTACATCTACAGTGGCAACTTGCCTTGTTTGGGGTGAACTATGTTAAAAAACATAATGGCAAGCAAGAGATTGATGTAAATATTTATTTTGAATAAATATCTTAATTATATTCATAGTTGATTATTTTCAACATGATTTTACTATGTATGAAACCGAGTGCAAAAAATTCACACAGAATCCCTTGCAATTCTCAATGTTATTGTTGCAATAAATTAAAAGAATTCATCATTTTCTATGTGTCTTGAAGATTTGTATGACTTAATAACTAATTTCTTGTTTTGTTGACTGAATATTTCCTTTTCTGTTTTCAGACCGCAGTGAATTACCAGAAAATCGAACGGCACGAGTGGAAGGGAAAATATTTTACTTTGATGTTGGTTCTAATGCTCGGGGTGTTTTTCTTCGGCTTACAGAGGTAAGTTCTCGATCATCACGAGCCGATGTAATAAAAAATCTGTTGAGTATGAATACTTTATTTCAGCTCTTCTTTCTTTTAATGAGGAAGTTGTCTCCGCTTACCTCCCCTTGTTATTCTGACCATTTTTGATACTCCACTTATTATCTCCCTATACCTCTGTAATATACCTCTAACTTTATATATCTATTTATATAGTTAGGTATGTGTATATATTTATATATTTGTATGTACAGGATTCACTCATAAACTAATTAACCGATCATTATGGATTTTTGAACATTGCTGCTAGGCATAAGGGGTGGTATTGTGGGCTATATTAAGCTTAATTTAGCTTTATGTAAAATGGGATCTTCCTGAAAATTCAGATACCTCCGATTTTTGTTAAATTTTAATAATAGGTATTAGACATTAATTAATAAATATTCCTAAAATTCAAGTTTCTTTGGAATATTTTAAAGGGTTTTTAGAGGGCATAATATAGGCACACCCTCCAATTTGAAAATTAAAATATTTCAGATTTTTATTGGATTTTATCCATAGTCATTGGACATCAATTAAGCAAGATTCTCTGAATTTCAATTCCTTCTTATAACCTTGAATTTTAGACATTTTCCAGAATCAAAATCATATAATGTATTTTGATCAAAATTGGAATAAGGATTCTAGATATAAGATTTAATATCATTATATCTTGATTTTAATCTGTGTGAAAGGACATAAAAGTGGTGCAAAACTGTTTGGTAAATTAATTTTACATATACTAGGATGAATATTCTTGTAGTATAGATGGATAGATAGATGGATAGATAGATAGATGGATAGATAGATAGATAGCTAAAGGGGGGAAAAGTTGGTCGATCAAAACAGTACAATTAAATTGACTTATGGTGAGCTTTATTATCAAGACTTCTTCAGAAATTAGTGCTTTTTTTTTTAATGTTTACAGGCTTACAAATTAATTTTTACTATTTATTTGTTGATAACATAACAGGAAATGAAAAATAATGAGATTAGTTTAAACAAAATGAATATTATATATATTTATATTAGACGTCTGGTAAGTGTAGTGCAGAAATATGTGAATAAATATGCTTCTAAAGCTGCAGTTGTTTACTCATGAAAGTTCACAACCTTGCAGCAAATAAAAAAACTAGAAAATTGATCATCCTAACATAAAATTGTTTATTATTTTATATTCTGCATATATCTGTGTAAGTAAAAAAAAATTTTTTTTTTTTTGCATAAAACCCGTAAAAATTGTTACCAAAATCCTCAGAAAAGATTACAACATTTTTAGGTGTGCTAGAGAGAAATAAGAACATAAGTCAGTCATGAGACTGCATACTTCCACCTGACAACATAAGGATGGGCCAAAATCTTATCTGGGCCTTACTTTTCCATATTGTATGAAGTATTCCCAAGTATGCCATGGTAACGTTGCTGATCAGGCTGAAATGGTGGTTACTGTTATCAAAGAGCATCAGTTCCATACATAAAATTTTGAAAAATCGGAAGTTGAAATTTAATCAAAATTTCGACCATGACCAAACTTTTTCAGGTCAAGATCATGTACGATACAGGACTTTATTGGCTACAATATGGGCCAAGTAGTGAGTCTCTACGATGACCAGAATTGAAATTATTGCCAAAAATGTGACTTTTACCTTTTCCCTGACCATGATATCTCAAAATTAGATCAGTTTTAAGTTTAACCATGATCAATATTTTGACCAGGTTTGATGACGATTGATCAAGCTATGTGGATGTTAAGCTGTACACAAACAAAGTGACGAAGCAAAAAATAAACTCTATCAAAAACATAATCTCTTTGCCGGAGATAACTACGGCTAGAAAATATCACTTGATTATTAGTGAATACACTCTTTCCAGCACAAACATAAAATCTGATTTGTTTTACAGCCTTGAAAAATGCAAGGAATTTTTCAAAATAGGATTCTTTTGAAGCTCAATTTTTCAATTTGGATGGATTTGTGCCATTTTTGTGATCTATGGTACCTCGATAGGGTATCTTATATCGGTGCTGTTATAGATGCTGCGCCTGATTTCCGTGACTTCGCGTCGGCAATGATCAGGCGGGTCGTGGAAGCGCCTGAGAGTTGCGAAGACGAAAACGCCAGGCAGGCGATAATATAAGACGAATAAATTCAAAGAAAAAATACATAGATAAAAAGATAAAAACCGAACAAACTGTAGGATGGGGGTCAAATGAATCATTTTCAATCAAATGTGTAGAAAGAAAAAATTGGGGGGGGATTTTATCAATGTTTTCTTTTTCATTTGTTTTGCTGTTTTTCTTTTTTCTTCTTTTTTCTTCTTCTTGCTAACATAAAACAAAGAAGAAAAAAAATGGGTTAGAGTTAGGGCTCCCGTTCTTAGTGATAGCCACGCCCTGCATTCAAACTGCCAAGCTCTAACTGGAAGACTGGCAGACGCTAATATAAGACGAATAAATTCAAAGAAAAAATACATAGATTAAAATCTTTTTTTTTTTTTTTGTGAAAATAATGTTTTTTGGGGGGGGGGGGTAAATTTTGTCAATGTTTTTATAGGATAAAAGAAAGAAAAAATTATATTATTCCGTCAGCTCTCGGGCGCTTCCGCGACATGCCCGATCGTTGTCAACACAAAGTCACGGAAATCAGGCGCGTCATCTATGACAGTAGCCTTATATCGCTAGAAGTATACATGATAAAGACAAAAGTTTGGTATCAATGGCAAAAGTATTTATTACAAGTTGATGTATGAAACTTATTAGATTTATTTTTGAAATGATTGTTGTTAAACTTATAATACCAAGATAACCTAGAGAGGATACGTGGCCGAAATGACTAGGATGTTCGTTAAAGTGTACGGTTTATCCTGTTGTTCTGAGTTCAATCTTAATCAAAGGCAGCAAGATGGTTCAATAATTTAATTGAAAGAATATCACAAGACATGAAGAATGGAATGCAAACTGTGTACCTCCAGGGCTTTAATAAAAGGTTGGGTTCAAAATTCCATGACATTTTCTGAGTTCCAAACAAGCACCTGATAGAAAGCTGGATGGCAAAATGGCCAAAACATTGTGATAACGACAATCTAAATGAGGAATCCAGTCCAAAAATTTTTAATCTCTATACTATTAAAACGTTATGCTATTTTTAGAGTTTGTCTCTTCCTGCATAAATAAAAACATGATTGATTGACAAAAAAAAGGAATAGGCAGAGTACACATTACTAAAGTGATAGTTTTTATAATGTCAATACCAGAGTTTGAATCTCATGTAAATCTAAAGAATTTTTTTAAACTTGATACATGTTTTATTAACATGACATAATAATATAAAAAAAAACATTACATAATTTTTTTTTTTAAACTAAATGAGCTTTTTTTATATATATATATAAAGGGTTTTAAATATTAATTCAAAGCAAATTATTTTTGCTTAAAAACATATTTTCTAATGTTCTTTTGCCAATAAAAACTACATAAATACATTCATCGTAGTTACTTACTCTCTCATGCAAATACTAAGTAGCATATTTTTCCCCCACAAAATTTCACAAATATTTTTCATTGTACTAGTTATAAATCAGTAGAAGCTATGTAATGATGAAAATTGACATACCCATGGGCTGTAGCAACACCGCTCCAGAAGTAGGTATAAACTAGTAATAATTCATTTCTTATTGTGTTAGAAGAATATATAATGTTGCCAAGTATTTTTCATTTTGCTTGGAATATGTCATTTAATACTGTTAGTTAAAATACTACATTTAATGTAGAATGGTTAATAAAAATCTGTCATCTGTTTATTTACTTTGTACTGATTTCTTACGATTGCTGTCCTTTGATAACATCAATACTAGGACCTCCTAGAACTGCACAGGACAGACCCATAGACCGGCGTAAATCAAGCCCCGAAGGCCAAGACAATACCAGTCTATGGGGTGAAGTATCCATCGGAACAGATACTACACTTTGATCTTAGCCAAAAGAGAAAAAGAGTAGTAAAGACCTGGCCAGATATAGTTTGTTTTTTTTAATTTTTTATCCAAATCGCTCCAGACAAGTAATGACGCAACTTGATGAAAGGAGCTAACAAGAACGAAAGATGATTATCGCAGACAGGGGATGCCTATTGGCCTTAGTCTTGAAAAGACCAAAACTATAGGTAGGAGGGAAACAGTCAGCAGGAAGAGAGTTCCACAAGCCTGCAGTTTGGAAGTCAATATCATTACATGGTTTTTAGAACTGAGTCAATACATTTTCACATTTACATTCCTCCTTCTGTTTATCAATTGCTGTTCTTAGTTCCTCAAGGATTTTCGTGGATTTTTTATTGTATTAAAATGTATTTAACTTATTTTCTAACAATATGTCTGTGAGTATATTTGGGAAGATCAGAATACTATTATTCGTCGAAGTATGATTGATTATCATGGACGGCAGCATAGGGGAGGCTGAAGCCCCCTCACTTTTTGACTTGGGACCCCCCCCCCCACTTTACAGTAATCAATAATTAAGTTGATATGCATGTGTTTAACCAGGGGCCCCCCCACTTTTTAGGAGAAACCCCTCCCCCACTTTTATAGCTGTCCCGCCGGCCCTGATTTTGCAAAGCAGGTTACGAATGAATGTTGCTAATATCAAGTAAAATGGATGATGGCATTCCAACAAAGGTTTGTATTTCATGCAAACTTATTAGAAAGGCTTAGATAAGAATTCATAAGAGATGATCTGTGGATGGGGAGAAAAGGGTGTTTGCTTAATCTCTTTTTTTCTTATTCTAGGCTCGGCCTGGTGGATACCGCAGCTCCATTACCATTCCAGAGCGTGCCTGGTCTAGGTTTCGGGACCTTATGGCAGAATTTGCTGATAAAATGAAGTCCAAAGAGGGCCAATAGTAGGTTTCATCTGACAGAGGGAATGTGCTTGGTGATGATCTCTCGGAAATAGCCAAGAAATGCTGTGGCCATGGCAGGCCTCAGTAGCCGGCAGAGTCAAACTGCGACCAAACCATGCTGCAAGTACTGACCAACGGTATGACCAAACAAAACCAAAAGACAGAAAAAAACCCCAAAAAACTGCAGACAGATTGAAAGAAAAGGAAATGAGAACTGAGACTCAGACCGACTCCTCCTCCTCCTCCTTCTCCTCCTCCTCCTCCTACGATGGCTGATTTGCCTGTTCAGATGATGATCCTTTTTTTCTTTCTTTTTTTTTTTCACGACAAGTATTAAAACAGACTCACAACTTCAATCCCTACCTTGATCGAAAAACCATTTCCTTCAAACTTCATCGGCATTCAGTTTGCTCGCTCATTTCAAAACATCTGCTGTAATCCTCATCTTTGGTGATGATGATGAATGGTAGTGCCCCCCCTCCTCCCCAACTCCCCCCCCCCCTCCACT
>OY744527.1:55414232-55484232 GCA_963556195.1 Sepiola atlantica
AAAAAAAAAAAAGCAAAAAAAAAAATATTATAAATTTAAAAAAAAAAAAAAAAAAAAAGCAACAAAGAAAGAAAGAGTTGTACAGTTGTCGTCCTTGTCTTTAAGCGAAACTGTTCCCAAACTTTGTTGTGCAGATGATTAAATCTATAATGTTGCTCCGTTGCAGTGTTCTGATCTCTGTTACTTTCAGTGTGTGTGAAAATATGAATGTGCATTACTAACTGTTGATACATGCAATCGATGATCGGAAAATGGATAAAATCAATAACCATCATTATCACTACAAAATTGAAATAACCAGATTTTGGACATAACCCTCTGCATTGGTTCATTTGTCAGACAAACTGATTCCTATGTGTGTGTATGTGTGTGTGCGTGCATGCGCATATATGTGTTCATCTTCTCCTTCTGCACAAGTGCACGTGTGTATGGGTGGGGGTGAGATAATTCAACAATAACATCTACCAAAAGTCACTCTACATCATTATTACACACTGCAAACAAAAAGCCCAGTTTTATCTTTTGCAGCATTTCTCTTCCTGATAGTTTCTTTTCTCTGCGTGTTCCTCAACGAATGAATGTATATTTGTGCCTGTTAGTGTTCGACTCAAAAGTTGAATGATTAATACTTTGCTAAAAAAGATTTAAAAAGAAATGAAAGAAAGTGCAGATAAAAGTTACATTTCAAGTTATTCTACACTGATACTTGTTTTCTTCTTGTTACTATTGTTGATGGCTTGTTAGCCGTTCCAAACTCCAAACGATGGCTTCTTGCCGCTAAACTGAGATTTACTTTCAATCTATAAAAGATCTTGCTCGAACCAGTTAACGAAATACTGTCCACTCATTCTTTGATGGCTACAGATCTCACTCAATCTTTTTAATTGTTTCAATGGCTGAAAATGTTATTTGACAAAATTATTTTTCTAATCTATTATCTGATCAAATCCATATTTGGTTTTCTCACTGAGGGCACAAGTACACCTTTCTCATCTTCTCTCTTTGAATACAATTAGCGCATTTTGAGGCAGTCTCTCTTGTTGACACTGTAGTGTTGCGAGAATCACTACATTCAGGCCAAGAACTGTTGTTGAAGATTTTGACCTCGATCTAAAATCCAGTTGGTCAGGACTTGCTTTTATCTGAGCAACCATTTTATTAAAAAAAAAAAAAAAGAAAGAAAGGAATTAGTGCACATCTCTTACTCACTGGGAATATCAATGATATGGCATCCCCTGTGTGTAGGTGTCCTTCTCAAATAGCAGACCCCATGTTGTTGTTGGTATTAAGCTATCCTCTTGATAGGAGACAGAGAGAAGACGGGAGTTGCTACATCTGAAAAGGGTGCACAAGCTCCTCTCCCTTGGTGAGTGAGCAGAGTAGTGGCTAACTCATAAAGAGAAGCTGGTAAACTCTAGAAATTATACCTAGATTGAACGAGTGCGAGAGAGAGGGAGAGAGCTGGTGCTGTTTATTCGTTCGATAGAAAGCCCATTGATATTCACTCAACCAGCTAGAACTAATGAGTGTAGCCCAAGTAAAAGCACATAAGTACTGTTGGGTTCTACACCTTCCTTCAAGAAACTTTCTCTATTTGAAGCTTACACTGGATACATGTACAGGTTGGCCTATCTCTAGAGGGGGGGGGGGTGAGAATATGTGGCTAGCACTGCCTAAATTTATTGGGATAATGTAGCCTTGCTATGGTTTCCACTTTGTGGGCAGATGGTGATTGCTAAACTGGTCTCATGAGTGGTGGTGCGAAATCCCTGGTTGAGCTGGAGTCTCAAAAGACAGCCTTTAATTAAAGCTACAATGGTAATGGTGGTGCCAGTTCTTCTACCAGGGATCTTTGTGATTGAGTTTGGTTTGTATGAGTTGTTTTCAAGATGGCTTTGCAATGGGACTAGAAATGTGCAAAATTCGTTCCAATAGGATTGAGTGACAGGTAATGTTAACACCGATAGGATTCTGTAATGATTAGTTCACCAGGGAGACTAGTCTCGTGCCAAGAATGGACATGCATTGAATGGAAATACATCTACCCTCATGTATCTTATCAGCATAATGTTTGCGATAGAACTATAAGCTTTGGAATTGATTGCACATTTCATAAAAGGGCAAAGATATTTGGCCTTCTGGCTAGGAGCAAAGTGTAGTATCTGTTCCGATACCAAACTTCATCTTTTCAGTGAAGGAGAAATTCTTCTAGGTTGAGGCAATTTTTATTTTTGTTCCAATCCAGAGTGCCTCTATTTAATGAGCCGGATTTTCTTCACATTAAAGATCGACCTTGTGTCTAACTCTGCCCTCGTGGGGAGGCAAGTAAATAGAGACTGATACATTTATAGAAAGATTTATTTTTATCTTAAATTCTAAAGTTGGATCCACTTTGATCCCTAAATTTTGTCAATTCATGGATCCTCGAAAGAGTTGATGCCATAAAAGTCGAAAATATTGTCCGTTTTTGACTAGATAACAGAATGGTGCCAAGTCTTTGGATTGTCCCGTAAAGCAAGGAACCCTTTTTTGTTTCGTTTAAGAATCTGCATTTGAAAAGAACATGTGTATTTATGTTAGAGTTTCCAAGGCAACTAAAGTTCAGCCTCTGCTTTTCAAGTTGCCAATTCATACATCAACACTCTTTAACAACTATGCACACAATTATCACATGTCTGAACAATCCGCAATAACATTTGATAACTTTAGCTTGGGAACCCTTTCCAATTTAACCTAATATTGATTAAAAGCTATTTCATATAAGTGCACCATTCTTTCTAATTATTTTTTGGGCGGGTTCACTTCAGTTCTGTGTCATTAAATGAAACCAACGACCTCAAATTTGTAGAGCACACAACATTTACAATTTCAAGCAACTTTTGTTTTGCTAGCGAAATTGTTGTTACTCTTTTTTCTGCCCTCCATTGATAAGAAAACGCTCTCCGTATGAAGAGTTTTTTTTTGTTTTTGTTTTTTTTGCAAGGAAACCTTGCTTTTGTTGTCTTCTTTTTTAACCATAAAATGCAAAACTTGTTTTACGTCGATATGAAATGTTTTCAAATAACAAAAATAAATCTTCCTATTTTTTCTAAATGTCACAACTTTTTCATGGTTCAGATGGCAAGAGAGATAAAGTGCTTGTTTCTGTCGCCAAATCTGAACACACACACACGTATGTACACACACACACACACGTATGTACACACACACACACACGTATGTACACACCTTTATAATAGGAATGATAAGTCGGGGGGGGGGGCTACAATTTTCTCATTGGTAAGGAATATAAGAAATTCCTGAATACTTCGGTCATTGATTTTTTTTGTTACATTTAGAGGGGGGGGGGGATATAAATACAAACTGTCCTCACTTCAATGTCCTTGAATGAGTGCTTTCTCTCTCCACACACACACACATACACACACACTTGGTGAAAAAAAAGTTTAGTAAATACAGATCATAAGAAATTGTATATTTGAATTTTTGTTTTACAGGAATTTCCTCTAAGAAATCGCATGATTCTTGGCAAACTAAATTCTCTTGTATTTTGAACTGCTGCTATGAAAGCTACTTTCCTTACTGGGCAGATCTGTGAGTAGAGGTACTTTTGTTCCTGTTTCAAACACAAACTTACATTTTTACCAAATTGCAGAACGCATTCTATTTAAACATCTCAGTCGCATACAAATAAATAAATTACAAAAAAAAAACATGCTACCATGAAAACCCTACACAATTTTGCTAAACCCTTTTTTTTTTTTTTTTTTTTTTTTTTTTTTAGTATTCTTCTGGTGAAATCCTTTTACATATCTGATAAGAGTTTGTTTCTTGTTTTCCTGAAATCTATTGCCGCTTTTGTCGCAGTCAAAAGAAACAACAAACAGTGCAAAAGTTCAACTGGTTCGTTTCAAAAGTGAAATAATATTTTCTCCATCTTTTCGCCTCAAAAGGATTGCTCTTTCTTGTCGTGAAGTTATCCTCGTCAAGGATGGAAAGATAATGAAAGTCTTTTTAACTCTTTTGAAATTTGCCACTTGACAAACACAAGTTGGCTATTTGTCTCAAACCTCAGGCATCCGTGTCGCAAATTTGTATATCCATTCAGTGGCACATCTCTCTTTTAAATCTCAAAGCTATTGGAACATTATAGAGAGATATACATGACTGATTTTTTGCCTCTGAGTTATTATAATAACAGGTTCTGATTTAATAAACCCAGTTCTTGTATTGATGTATATTGAGGCAAAGATATCATATGAAAAGCTGACGACAGAAAAGTTTATGCGGTCATTTGTTAATCTCATTTCTATTGCCTTTATTGAGAAAAAAATTTGCTTGAGGCTATTTTCATTTTAAAATGGTTTATAATTTTAATATAATCTCCAAATTGGCAGAGAAAATGAAAAGCCAAAGATGAAAAGAGCCCAAGACAGACAGTTATTTGTTTGTTTCTTTTTACAGTCTCATGTCGAGATCAAATTGAATCTCTCTCTGGATTTGTGAGAGTTTGACTTCACTCTCGATTGCAGATACACCTAGTGACCTCATCACCAACATCACCAGGTGACTTGCTTCTGCAGTCTCTCTCTCTCTCTCTCTCTCTCTCTCTCTCTCTCTCTCTCTCTCTCTCTTCCTCTTTTCACTCTCCCCCTCCCCCCAATATAATCCAACACCCGACCACCTTTATTGCCTAGAAAAGAAATATCCAAACTCTTTCTTATAAACATACATCCCTTATTTTTGGAAACCTCATCTTGATGAATACAGGAATAAACAAATGTGTTCAAAACAAAAGCAAAATAAAACTTCTCTTCTTTTAGGCTTTGTTTTTCTTCTTCTTACATACACATTCATAGAATTTGGTCAGTGCAAATGCAGACTACAGTTCTTAATCTAAAATGCTATTCATATCAAAAATCTTTTTTAATGACTTCTTCAGTTAACTTGCATATATATATATATATATATATATATATGGAATGCATTTCCAACAATATGTTATTCGTAATGTTTTTTGGTAGATACTCGTGTTTGCAAAAGTAGTAGTACCATTATTAAATAAAACGGTTAAATTATCTACAGGGGCTGGCGACATGGAAAATTCACAAAGCGAAAATTGAAATCCGTAAAATATCTGTCTGGAGTTGTCTTGGATCCACAGTGATAGAAAGTACAAAACTGACTTTGGTTTCACTGGATTCATAGGTTAAGTGGTGAAGACAACGGCAGCTAAAAACTATTGTATGGATCTCGGTTTTCTCTTGATGAATTTTCCATGTTGCCAGCAGCCCCATAGATAATTTAACCGTTTTATTTATGCAAACATGAGAGTCCACCAGCATTTAATGTGTGTGTATGTGTATATATATATATATACACACACACTATCTATCCATGCCTACCAACTACCAGACTGCTTACAATCCCCACAGCTGTGACACACCAGCATGTGGGGATAATAATAATTTTCTCTATTTTCCTTTGAATTCATTGGCAGGGGAGGAGGTCATTCCCATTTCTTATTCTCTTTCTAATTTCTAAAAAGTATCAGCAGCAGTTTATATTAATGGCTTTGCTGTTGAGATTTTTTTTTTTATTAATTCCTTCTTTTAGTCTTAACTTCTTCTCCTCCCTTTTACACAAATAATTCAAACTCTTTTGTTTCTAGAGTTTTACTGATCTTCATTTGCAATTGGCATCTGACCCGGGTAGACTGGCGCATCAGAACTCTCATTTCTCGAAACAAACATTTTTCTTCCAAAATTGAGGAAGAAAAACAAAAAAAAGACAAAACGAACAAAAACAAAGACATTTAAATCTGCGTGGATGAAAGAAACTAACATTTTGCTGAGAAAAATATTTTTGGTATTTGTAGGTTACGAGAAATAAACTTAGCAAAAAATGATTCTATGAAGCTGGGCACCGCATGCCCATCCACCAGCAAAGCAACTTTGAGCATTTTTGTATCAGCGGCTTTTTTCTTTTATGTTTTTATTTTTTTATTTTTGCTTTAAAATTTTTCCGTATTTTGTCACATTTTGTAACCTTTGATTCAACATTGAATTTTGTTTATAAAACTCAGTTTTGTGATAGAAAAATTATCAGAGCACTTGAGCTGCTGTTCAAATGTTTTACATTGATTGTTTACCACCCCACTCTCCCCATATATATATATATATATATATATATTATAGATACGCGGTAAATAAATTTATGACATATTCATTTACGTACGTTCCAAGAATTCAACATAAACAACAAATTTGTGTACGATCGTTTCTGAGACGATATGAATTTTTAAAATTAATTATTGTTAATATCAAGTCTCATCATATGTGTGTGCGTGAAACGATGTTGGGTTCCAAGAGAATAGCATCATCGTCATCGGCAAGAGGGGATATTTTCAGTAGTCAAAGCAGGAAAGCATCTTCTAAGCAGCCTTCCGTCCATTTTCAGATCATGAACTTTCTGCCTCTTCTTCTTCCAGAATTGAAACACTGACCAGTGAGGAGACTTTCTGGAGATGTCGTCAACTGTCTCTTTCTACCCCCACCCACTCACCCTCTCCCATTTTCCCACTTTCTTTCTTTTTTATGAACAAGATGTCAGTGTGACCTTATTCACTCGATCTCTGACTAATTATGTTCATTGACCAAGAGTTTAAGGTTCTCTCAGGTGAAATGCCAAAAATGGCTTCAAGTTTTGCTTTTCTTTATTATTACGACACGATCTGCTGACTTTTCTACTCCTCATGGTAGTCAAGGGTGGAGATACCTTTCTTCCTCCTCTTTCTGTCCACCTCATCCCCATCCAAAACTGCTGCATTGGAGTATCTTGAGCAAATCATCTGCGTGAGATGTTTCTTGCCTAGTCCACAACAAACAAACCAATTACGACGTGTGGAATAAATATTCCAATCAAATAAACTTGCAGTTCTGAAAGGAAGTCAGACAAAATCTCTATTTTCTCTCCTCACCATTCAGACAAACAATGGATGCAGGTTAGTGTGTCCAGAAAAATGACCATGGTCACTGTTTTTAGATGAGAAAGGATTTGGACAAAGCGCTTTTATTGTTTATTAAAAGAGAAACGTTGAAGAAGCAAAAAAAATGCTTCCAGATTGACTTGATGAAAAGAACGCCAACTAAAAATATTGTTTTTGTTTCCCCCGCCCAACAACAAAACGTGCTCCTTCGTTAGTCGAGTGGGGGGTACAGATGTTTAGCATCATTAAAAAAATTAAAATTCTATAAAAGATTGATAATCTGGAAACAGGATAGTAGCGGGAAGAGGGGGGAATCTTGGTTACTGACTAGTTATTTCCCTTGATCATTACTGCTGTGATTGATCAGGGTTTGTTGGGAAGAGGGAGGTCTTAGCGGCAAGACAGATACAGTTGCTGGCGAAGACATCTTTGTTACCGTACCAGATGCGATGTCAACTGTAGAAGCTTTTGTTTTCCCCCAATATATTGTGATTTGAATTTATTTGTTAATAACTGAATTATTTCTTCTTTTTTTTCTTTTTTTTCCTCCCTTCTCTGCCTTTGCCTTTCCTCATAAACAATAAAACACAAACATAAAGTTAATAAAGCTCTTCAAGAAAGCAATATTGAATTCTGAATGTGCTGCCTCCACACTCACACCGTGTGGCTGTCGCTTGTAGAGACAATGTTTCTTTTCAACTAATTTCTCTTCGTATTCTTATTGCTTAAAAACAATGATCCTGAAACAGAAATACATTTTTTTAAAAGGATCAGCGTTTTTTTATTTGTTTCTTTTTTTAATAGTTTTAAAAAAAGAAAAAAACTTTTTTGTTGTTTTTATTTTTTACAATTGTTTCAAGTAAAAAAAAAAAAAATTAAAAGTTGTTTGTTTCCTTCGGAAACTGATCCGTTACCATAGTAACATTTCTAATGGCCGCCACTCACAAGAGAAACAAAAGAATTTGGTCTTTTCATTTTTTGTTCTCATGAAAGATAGAACTTGGAAACTATTAAAGATATCTTGGAATTATTCTTCTTGTTCACTTATTTGCCGCCTTTTCGATATTTTTTGATCTTTCAATGACACTTTTCTTTCAGGATTTCCAGAAATTAATATTTAAAAAAAAAAAAGCAAAACTTTAATCTTTTAAAATCCAACCGTGTCTCAATTGAGAAGACGTTTAAAAGAAAATGAAATTAAGTAATTCATTTTCTTTGTTATTTAATGTTGTTGTTGTTACTCATTACTTTGTATTTTTCATGACCACCCCCCCCACCCACCCCCACCCTCCGCGCAATTTATATTTTTGAGCTTATTAGTAAATCTTAAAGTTTCTTTGTAAACACAGGTTTTTTTTTGGTTTTTTTTTTAACTCATATTATATATATATATATATATATATATATAGGTATATATATATATATATATATATATATAACAACTTAACTATCTATCCCTCTATTTGTGTCCTATTAAATTCTACATATATACAGGACTGTTCCCCCTGACCTTTATTTCCTCTCTCTCTCTCTCTCTCTCTCTCTCTCTCTCTCCCTCTCTTATATATATATATATATATATAATCCATGTAAAACATCCACAGGGTAGTAATCCAAAGAATTTCAACCGGGTTTATAAAAAGTGCTCAATATCAAATAGAGCTTTTATATATGATTATTTTTATTCACACAGACATGTACAAAATCTGCGACACTGGCATGTCGATGTTATCGATCAACAGCTATTATAAACTGAGATCTCATCAGGCAGAGTTAGAATCCGATCTTAACCTTAGATCATATATATATATATATATATATATAAAGAGAGAGAGAGAGATGTGTATGTGGTGTATGTATGGACGGAGGCAGGCGTACATGTGTACACGTGGACCATAGCTGGTCACGCACACAGCAGACAGAGTGCCAACAAAGTCATAAAATCTGAAGACCAACTTTAAGCATTCTTAACAAAGTGTACTCAACCACCGCGCAACACGAAGATGACTGGAAAGATAAAATTCAAAATCACAATAAACAAAAAACAAATAACTTTGACCCAGAGAAGCAAAACACAAAATGTGAAAACACATCCACCCACGCACGCACACACATATGCGCACACATGCCCAGACACATCAAACTGTTAAAAATAAAACATTTTTTCAAATGGAATATATATCTGAAGAGAGCAAGCAAGAAAAGCTCGAAACACATTATAAAATCACAAAATAATAAAATAACAAACAATTGTTGAAAAAAGTCTTTTACAAATGTTGGTAGCCTCACTTTATATATATATATATATATATATATATATATATATATATAAAATTATAAATAGTATTTTCAAATATATATATATTTATAGTGAGTATTGATTTACTCCTCTCCAGGAGTTAGGCACAAGGCCAGTTTTTATCTTACTCCCACAAGTAAGATGTGACCCAAGGTCGGGTCGGGAAAGTGGGGGTTAAAAATTGCCTGGACAGCCCCGTCGGCATTCCCCGGTAGGGGCGCCTCAGACAGTAAGCAATAAACTTACTCCTCCTCAAAGAGGGGAGGCGAAGCCTGGGAGGGTGGACCTCCTAGAACTGCACAGGACAGACCCATAGACCGGCATAAATCAAGCCCCGAAGGCCAAGACAATACCAGTCTATGGGATGCAGTATCCATCGGAACAGATACTACACTTTGATCTTAGCCAAAAGGCCAAGAACATTTTTATAGTGAGTATTATTTACCTCCTCTTCAGGAGGTTAGGCACAAGGCCAGTTTTATCTTACTCCCACAAGGTAAGATGTGACCCAAGGTCGGGTCGGAAAGTGGGGCTTGAAAAGCCAGCGCCCGAGAAGGTGAGTACTCTGGCCATTAAAAATTGCCTGGGCAGCCCCGTCGGCATTCCCCGGTAGGGGCGCCTCAGGCATTAAGCAATAAACTTACTCCTCCCCAAAAAGGGGAGGCAAAGCCTGGAAGGGTGGACCTCCTAGAGCTGCACAGGACAGACCCATAGACCGGCGTAAATCAAGCCCCGAAGACCAAGACAATACCAGTCTATGGGGTGCAATATCCATCGGAACAGATACTACACTTTGATCTCGACCAAAAGGCGAAGAACATTTTTATAGTGAGTAGAGATAAACAAAAGTTGAACATTATTTGTATATGTTCCAAGAATTCAAACACAACGATTATTTGGTGTACGATCGTTTGCAAGACAATTTGGAAATATTTTATTTTGTATTATAGTTCTTATGATTGTAAACCGTTTCTTCATCGGCGCCATTTACAACATCACATACAGAGTCATTTAAGAAAACATCAGATGTCAATACTATTTGAAAAAAAAAACATTCAGACAATATTGAAGACATAACCTCTGATTACCATATATCATTCCATCAATCAGTTCAAAAAAAGAAAATATCAGTAAAAGTACTTTAGAAACAGCAAATTAAATATTTAAAATATTCAAAATATAGGATGAACGAGGAAGAAAAAAATATATAAATAAAAAATGATAAAATTTAATTAACTTCGAATTGGCTTGTTATTTTTGTCAAGACTTCTTAAACTTTTCCCATCTTCCTTTCTTCTGTCTTTGGAATAATATGTTTTCCTATTACCATTAAAAGAACTCCTGCTCTGATGATCAGCAATGTTAAACTAAAGTCTGGATATTTCTCTTTACTGTGAAACGTGCGTAAGATTTATTTTTAAGTATTAAATTTGGAAAAATGAATATACAAAAATTTTGTTTGTGAGACGAAGAAGAAATACAGGTATTTGCCAAATTATTATTAAAAGAACAAATGAAAAGTATGGTTTTCGATTGATTTTTCCTATGATCATTGGAATGCAACTATAAAGTATATATATATTTATATATATATATATATAAATGAATAAATGCAAAGATTTTTCCATCTATCCTAACTATATTAACATCAAAACGACTAATGCGTATGCTTATTTAATTCTATGATATAACACGTTTTTATGTTTTGAAATACTGTATATATAGAAATATCCAAACACCCACAAACACTTTTAAGTATTCTCTAATTTGCATATTTATGTTATAAAAAATTTCTAATAAATCAATATTCTGTGATATACATTTCTAATTTTTATTGCTAAATTTTCTTATATATATGCAATAGTTTTGTCGATATTATAATTATTAATAAAATTAATTCAAACGATTTAAAAAAAAAAAAATAGTGTTTTAAAAACTTTCTTAGAATTTAATTTTCAAGGGATATAATTTACATGAAAACTTCTGGTTTAAACTTACAGCATTAGTAAAACGTCTGATGTCGGGGGATGCGCAGAACACATACTACCCTTTGATCTTAGCCAAAAGGCAAGAAAACCATAAAAAATAATGTTTTTGTGACTAGGCATTTTTGAATGAATAGAGAAAAAAAATATGATTTAATTAGAATATCTTTTAATGGGGGTGGGTAGTGTAGTATTGCTTCTGTTGTCATAAGGCCATTCTCCCAGGAATTACCTCCTCCTTTTTTTAAGGTGAAAATAATCCTCCCGGGTATTGCATCTGCCTTTATTATATCTTTTATTGGGGGTGGGTAGTGTAGTATCCATTCTGTACTCCCAGAAATTACCTTTTCCTTTTTAAGAATGTTGGGGGAATCCACCCAGGTATTACACCTTCTGGAGAGAGGGTAATATATTATTTGTTCTCTTATCATGAGACCATATTCCCAGAGACTAGCTTCTCAATTTGTTTTTTTTTTTGGAGGGGGGGGGGGGTAGTGTAGTCATAATATCATACTTGCAGGCATTACCTTCTCTTTTTATAGGGGGTACTCCCAGGTATTACCTCCTCTCTTTTGGAGTTGTTAGTGTAGTATCTGTTCTGTTATAACATCCTACCATGTATTACCCCCACCTTTTGGGAGGGGGGGGGGGTAAGGGCAGTGTAGCATATGCTCGTTTGTTCATCATATCATACCCCCAGGAATTACCACCTCCTTTGTGAGGGGGGGTGAATCCTCCCAGGCTTTACCTCCTTCCTTGAGATTAATGTAGTATATTTTCGTTTGTCATGATAAATTTCTCTTGGAGGGGGCAGTATAATACATGTTCGTTTTACATGATACCATCCTCCCAGGATTATCTTCTCCTTTTTTTTAGAGGCAGGGGTAATGTAGTATCTATTTTGTTTACATTATATCATCCTTTCAGGCATTAACTCTACTTTTTTGGAAGTGGGCAAGTAGTGTAGTATCTGTTCTATTTACATTATACCATCCTCTGTCGTTACCTCCTCTTTTGGAGAGTCAGTGTAGTATATGTTTGTTCACCATGATACCATCCTCCTAGGCTATATATATATATATATATGGGAAAGGAAAAACCAAAAAGGATGTTTTTTTATATATTCATCAACGTTTCGTCTTTATTTGTAAGACTTCCTCAGGATGATAATTTTAAGAAAAATGTCATGCAAGTACGTGAAAATATTGGGTGACATGATGGGTTGATGAAAAAAGTAGTAGCCACTACTGGGTGCGCAGACCCGAGGTCCGGGCTTAGTAAAGTCAGTAGCATGGAATGAAATTAATGAGGATGGTTCTGAGTGAAAAAGTGGGGGTGAACGGAAATAATGTGGATGGCTGTAAGTGAGAGGAGGCTCTGTGATTTTGGTGTGTGGGTAATGTCATGGTTTTAGAAAAGATTTGGAAAAATTAAGGTGTTTGAAAGTGGGAGGGGTAGGTGGGTAAGAGTGTGAGAGAAGTAGTCGGAAGGGTGAAATGGGTGAGGGAGGGAGCGTGGAGATTTTGTTGTGGGTAGGTGTGAAATTTTTGGAGAGTAGTAGGTTTTGACTAGCTGGCTATGTCAAGAATGTGTGGAATGAGTAAAATCACAGAGCCTCCCCTCCTCTTTCCCCCCACTTCTTCACTTACAGCCATCCACATTATTTCCGTTCACCCCCACCCCTCCACTTTTTCACTCAGAACCATCCTTATTAATTTCATTCCATGCTACTGACTTCACTAAGTCCGGACCTCGGGTCTGCGCACCCAATAATGGCTACAACTTTTCCTCATCAACCCATCATGTCACACAATATTTTCACGTACTTGCATGACATTTTTCTTAAAATTATCATCCTGAGGAAGTTTTACAAATAAAGACGAAACGTTGATGACTATATAAAAAAACATCCTTATGGTTTTTCCTTTTTCATTTCCCATTACGTCGGATTACCTTCATCCTTCCTTTCTCATATATATATATAGTAGGAAAATACATTCATGGCAAATAAGCTACACAGAAACGTTCATGTTTCATTTCCAGAGCAAATCATTAGGTTAAATGCGTATATATATATATATATATATATATATATATATATATATATATATAATATTTAATTATTATCATCAGTGTAAAGATAACCATTCAAGCCAGTCGCACGATTTGAACCCTGGAATGAGAGTTTGTTTATAACTCCAAATCCGACGCTTTAACCAATGACTTCGGCATGAATATATATGATGGACTCTCACGTCGATTTCGACATATGAGTGCCCCGCGCGTGAATTTGTAATTGCAAGGGTTGCGCAATCCCTACAACCGCTCTCCTGAGTCGGCATTGCTTGATTCCAATGGCAAGTAGTAATACAAGACGACTGGAAACAATGTCGAGATAAGCAGAGAGCACATACAGCACCTGGTATTCCCAAATGGTTACCCATTTAGTACTGGCCAGGCTCGACGCCGCTTAACTTCGGTGATCTAACAGGAACCGGTGTGTCAATGTGATTGTGCCGTGTATATATATATATATATATATATATATATATATATATATATATATATATATATATACACACACACTAAATATTTGTTATTGTTTATTATCTATGTACGTATACGTTTCGTCCTTTTTAAATCGGGACTCATCAGCATAGAGATATGACTATTCACTACCGGTCATGCGATTCAAAACCCCGGACTACAAGTATTTTTCAACTCAAATCCGACGTCTTAAACCGCTCGGCCAATTTTAAAAAGCGAATAAACGATGATAATTTTAACACTTTATCGGCGGGCTTAATGTCTAAGCATTCTACTTTTTTTAAGGGAAGGAACGATGCATTATAAAGCAAGTGACGTCATGCTGTGTTAATACTACCATTACAGTGCTCTACTTTTTCGAGGAGCGACAAATAATAAATATTTGTTATTGTTTATTATCTATGTACGTATACGTTTCGTCCTTTTTAAATCGGGACTTCCTTCTCGGTGAATGTGTTAAGAGATTCTATCAAGTCAATGCTAAAATTTTGTTATGCCCCCTTTTCTCGCTAAATTAGGGTTAGGGTAAGTGGTCATTTTTGGGAGAAACAAGTTCGGTTCAAGGCAAACTCAGGAGGTGTCTGATGGAATTGTTTTCAACTTAGTTGTTGGAGTCTCTCTCTTTCTCTGTCTCTCTCTCTCTGTCTTTCTCTCTCCCTCTCTCTCTCTGTTTCTCTCTGTCTGTCTCCTGCTACGCGTTCGGGTTTATATTGAGATGGCCAATCAGCTTATGTGTTAGATTTACCACTTGTTACTCTCACCTAGACCCCATTTATTGGTTCTCCACGATTCCATGAAATGTGAGAACTAAAGAACAAAATAAGGGAAGCGAGAGTTACAAGGTTGCTGAAAGTAAAGCGAAAGTTCACTTTCTACTCTCCTTATTTGCCATGTAATCTCTGTGTCTACAAGCTGCGTGTCTCTCTCTTTACTTTTCTTAAGTCCAGGAGTCAAGTGTTATTTCTATATATTTTGCTAGCTCATTTTCCAGTTCTTGAGAATGAGCTTGTGAATATAATTTTTTAAAACTACTACAGTTAAAGTATGGAATTGATAGTGCTGTGCATTTATTTATTTCCATTTCTTTAAAACACCCAAGTCAAAATAGATGTGAGATTCATTCTTTTTCACAACCAAACACAACGAAGGATGAGTTGTTTCAAATCTACATAAAACCCATAAGGGATCAGCTCTGATCGCCTGTGTCTACTTCTAATTGAACATGACACTGTTTGAATATAAATATTAGTCATCTAATTGTGTAATTCTTTTGCATTCAATGTTAAAACGATCTTTCATTTGTGTTTTCTGTATTGAATCAGAAGATCGTTAAAGTTAGCCAAAGGTTGAGAAATAAAGAAAAAATTAGTCCTAGGAAGTCCCGTATCTGGACGTAAATTAACTTTTCAAGGATTGTAAGTGGTTTCATCTCTCAGTGTGAATCTCCGTTTAAAGAGGCAAAACTTTTTTCCAAGTGGAGAAATCAAAATCCTGGGTTGTCAAACCCCAAACCAGATATATTTTCCATAAATGACCCATTGTCGACAAGTTTTGAAACCCAACTAAGCTTTCATTATTGTGAATGTTTACAATTTAATAAATGTTCCGAGTTTACTTTTTTAAAAAAATATCTTTATTCATACAATTGTTTCTGCCCATTTCAAACCATTTCTTGATAATTAATAAATTCAAGATATGTTTTAAAAGGCTTCCTCGGTGAACTTTTATCACCAACCTGTTTTTTTTTTCAATAAAAAAAGAGAATACACAAAAAAAAAAGGGAGAAGGTTTTAACCCACGTCCTTTTTCCATCTTTTTCCTTTACTTCTTTTTTTAATTTTCATTGTTTCATGCTCTCCTCTGACCGCACCGGAAAAATTATGCACCTTGCCATTTTTTCAAGTTTTACTTTACTCATATATATATATATATATTACAATTTACAAACATTTTTCAACTGTCAGATTATGCAACTGGCTTTAAATGCCAACCGAATTCTCTCCCTTGCTGAGAAAAAAAAAACCTTTGCTTCTTGTGGCTGTCTTTTAGGCACATTCATGTTTATTACCAGAGTGCAAATAAACCAGCCCAACTGACAACATTCTCTCTTTGTTTATTGGTATGGGGGTATCAATCACAACAGAGTATCGCCAGAAGACAAAGACCGGCATTAGAAAAAATAATGTGGTTATGGATTCTCCACAAGTACCTTTCAGCACTCGTTAAATAATTATAGGAACCTGAACCCCACTCTAAAACTCTAGCTTGCTTAAAACTAGAAATATCACAAGCACTTTAGGTAAACGTGAGTCTGTGCATTCACTGCACAGGTCGTTATTGTCCACTTGTTGTCTTTGTCTAAAGTCGATGCTCAATTCCGACACTGGTCGCAGTGTCAATCGTGTGGTCTCGATCAGTCCTGCAACAAAAGGATACTCCCTTTAAACAATTCCAGTTTAAAACAAGTAAACAAAGTTTTATTTTTTGAGGTTACAATGACGCTTCCCCACCAAAACACAGACATGCAATCAGAACTCTGAGCTCTTAATGAATCCAAACATAAGTTCAACCAAACACAAACAGTCCAAAAACCACTTAGAGCGTCCGAGAACCACAGAAACTCAACTGATCTCCTTCTGCTGGAATATATAGAGATATCACGTGGATCACACCAGCGAGATCACTCGAGATTATCAGCTGTTAATATATGGACATAAAAAACTAACTGACAATGAAGTCCACCATGTGGTATGAAAGTTAATTTTGGAAAATCTCAAGTGGTCATAATCACAGCATGAAACTTCGTATCTGAAGGGACATTAATTTTTCAAGGACTTTAAGTGATTTGATTTCTCAACAGGAAACCCCATTTAAAGAGTCAATAACTCTTCCAAGTGGCGAATCAAATTTTGGGTCGTCAAACCGTACCTTGGTTGGTCTCTCTTCTCTAAGCTAAATATTTTCCACTCGCAGGCCTGCCGTCCATAGCATGCAGCTATTCACCCCACTAAACATGCAACCGTCTTGCGCATGTTTACTTTTATAGCTTACTAGACGAAGTACACAATAATGACCGGATGGAGGTTCGCCTTACCTTCTTGCAGAAGTTCTCATCCGATTCCACCAAGAAGACAAGCACAATATCACAGCAAACCAAATGGGAACGACATTATGCGAACAGGCAGACTATGTTTCGACCATTACTTAAGCATGTGCAAGGTTTTACAAGAAGGCCACCAATTTATAAGTCGTGACCATCTATCAGTAGCTTTAGATGATATACGACATAATCATGTTGACACACCGGTTCTCGTTAGATCACCGAAGTTAAGCGACGTTGAGCCTGGTCTGTATCAGATGGGTGACCATTTAGGAAAACTAGGCACTGCAAAAACTAACGGCGTTAAATCATCGTGAGGGATCAATATTGGTGCATGGGCGTAGAAAAAGAAACACCAGTAAATCACAAATACATACGTGATTTGATGTCCCAATTTGATACACTTAGCTGTGATAAAGGACATCACCATGCAAATACGAAACCTTTCATACCAAAAACTATGTGCTACGTATTAATATATGGCATAATCACGTCGACACACCGGTTCTCGTTAGATCACCGAAGTTAAGCGACGTCGAGCCTGGTCAGTACTAGATAGGTGACCATTTGGGGAATACCAGATGCTGTATGTTAGAGGATGACGACACCTCTCTGCAAAAACGTTGTTAGAATCATCTCATCTGAGTGGAATATGGAATACGCATGAAACTGGGGATCGCTTGTGAATTTGATATTTCTGAGAAACTTCCTTCAAAGAAGGGAGCTGGCATGGAGCATTCCGCACTAAGAGGACGGGGCTGTAGATGAGCAAGAATACCTCAGGGATGATTCGTATATCAGCACCTATTGTCAACACACTCTACACAAGAACCTCCATCCATTTGACATGTAAGTACTCAAATGAAGTTCTATCATGACCAGCACAAAATTCCGCTTCATAAAATATTAGATTTTAGGGCTGCAATAAGCACGATTAGAGTTTCCACTGCCCAACGACTTGGAATCAAAATTCAAATAACCAACAAAGCTGACGGTAACACCTCTTTAGATATAGTTGACAATATATCCTTACATGTTACACAGTATGATGATGTATGGAAATGAAACCTGGCTAGGGTTGAGGATATGCGTTGCATGGGATGGTACTATGAATGTATAATGTGAGTCTTAAAGACAGGCTTAGCGCTGATGACCCCAGAAGAAGATTAAATCTGGACAGAATAGGGAGATGTGTACAGAACAGGAGACTTCATTGGTCTGGCCACGTTGAAAGAATTGATGAGAGTTCTTGGGTTGGTAGATGTAGAACAATTAAGGTCACATGGGAAGGACAAGGAAAACGAGAGGAAGTGATAAAAATAGAATTGAAAGAAATATGGATAAATAAAGACCTGGCCAGAGAGGTTAGTTTGGAAGTCAATTTCTTAAAGCCGTCTAAAATATGCTAGCATGTAAAACGGATGTTAAACCGAATATGATGATGTTAATATTAAAGTATTAGTCGTGGAAAACCTAAAAGTTAAATGTCTTGTTAGAATTCTGTTCATATCAACTAAGCATATTAGTATCTGACTAATCCAACACAAAATTACATTATCTGCCACAATAAAAGCCATACGAGACCAACGAAGCCAAATCCGATGAAGCCAAAACAACCATGAATTCTTTGTAAAATAGACCCGATTAAATCCACTCCTTGCTCCAATATTCACTAATAAAAAATAAAAGGTAACAACAATCGCTCCCGATGACCGTCTCATTGGTTGTGCTACAGTAAAAAGCAACGTGTGTCATGGCTAAGGGCCCCAAATGCTGTCTGTTGTGTCGGCCCCAGTGACAATCTTCTTCGGACTCTCTTGGCGAATCAAACTCTGACTGACCCCTTGTCTGCTCTGGTCTCCTCAACCGGAAATACTAGATGCTCGGTCTTTCTCTCAGTCACTCTCAGCTACATCCGATTTTCTTCTCAGCTTATCGCTATCCAACCACCCAGAAACTAACAACCAACTGTCAGGGCGCCATCACGTCTGAGGAGTTCAATAGGTTAGCTACCCTCACAATGCTTCTATGGAATACTTTGTCTGCACTATTACTGTGAGAAAAAAAGGATGTGTTCCACGGTATTCCCATGATCACCTTAACCAACTCCAACAATAACATGCCAAACTGGAAGCTCTTGGCATACAAAGGAAACCGGAAAATCTTGAATTAACAGTGGAGTAGTTAAGCTCGTCTTTCCTCTAAGCTAAATCTAACATGACACTGATATCTACTGATGCCTGATATCTACTGATGCCTGATATCTACTCCAGCCTCAGAAACATCAGTCAATGAAAATATCTCATTAAAAACCTGACCTCACAAATGCCTTTTATCAGATTCTATTCTATGAGGAATCAATGAAACACTGGCATAGTTGTAATTGAAGGGGGTGTTGGTCCCTTCCTTACATTTATCGCACGAAATGAAGTGAATGAACAACAACAGAGTAACAGGCAACAAAAAAGAGTTTATTTAACAGAGGGTTGGAACTGTGTCCCAGTGAAGAAAAGAGGCTGCCGATTCGTCAGCAAATATATTCCCAGTGGAGATGGCTGCTGCTGGAACGATGCAGGAGAAAGGCAGGAGAGAGATGTTTCTTCGTTGCTGGCCGATTTCTCTCTCTGCTGAATTCTTCAACTGACCAGGTGGTAGAAAATAGTCCATGAGGGGACAGTTGATATCAATACGCCCTGCAAGTCGATTGGTCAACATATGACCAATTGCTCACAGGGGACGAGAAGAAATAGATCCTATTTCAGTCTGCTACATAGTAACACCCTACAGAGGTATACACATATATACTTGCTGTGCCATGGACATGCCTGGATCAGAGACTGTCCTCGAAGAGTTCAAATTCCGCATAAGAACGTTCAACTTCAGATATAAGTTGGCAGATGATTTGCATTGTAGTGCTAACAATGTTGATCAACTAATTAAGAACTGAATCAACAATGAAAGCCCTTGATTCCTATAACCTGTCCACACAAATAACTGTCAGCCGCTACTATCCTAGGTTGGACATGGACTCGGAGCACTCTGTGAACTTGCGTTTGTGTGTGTCTACTGCACAGACCATGATCGTCCACTTGTTGTCTTTGTCCAAATTCGGTGCTTGATTTCGACACTGGTCATAGTGCCAATCATGTGACCTTGATCACAAGGATCACAACAATTTTCTTTCTAAAAAATCACAACTCAATTTTAAAATAAGTCACAGAGTTTTATTTTGAAAGACATTACAATGATCTTTGGTTTCTCTACCGAACGACAGACTTGCAATCAGAACAAGGATATCTTTCCACCAAACACAAATAGTCTTATTATCTATTTATTCGTTTGTAGTTTTCACAGTGATTATTGAATAAAATTGATAAGATCAGTATGAAGCGTCAACCCCTTCTGCTTTCAAAGCTGGTAGATAGTTACAGTGAAATTGTGTGACTCTACTTCATCCAGGTCAGCGAGTACACATTTTAGGCAATTGCCGCAATTTATGAAGACTCGTTGCATTAAATGAATTTGTTTATAAAATGTGACTTAAGGAAAATCTGAAAATTGTATCGAAAAAAAAAACTGTTATATGTTTTAGCGATATTGCTTCTGTTTTGTTACTGCCTTTTCTTGTTTAAAAAAATATATATTTTTCTTTCATTTTTTTATTGTTCCATCTGTAACACCAGTTGCTATCTCGTTTGTAAAAAAGAAAAATGTCGGTGCAGAAAGGAATTTCATCACGACGTGGGAGAGTTCCGGAGCAGGCAGATTTTCTGTTAAATGTGCCAGGAGTTTTAGACTTCAACATAGAGAAAGATGACACGGCATGTGTTGCAGTCGTTTCAAAGCCTAAGACCAGGAAATCCTGCCGGGAAAAGCGCCCAACACCAAAAATGATGGAATTGATGGAGCATGAGGTTTGTAGATAAATACGAAAAATGGAAGATCTGCGTCAAGGAGGTTCGCACAAAATTAAAATGTGAATGCTCCAAAGACGATCTATGTAACAGGATGGAGACTATTTAGAAACTGGAGAGAAAAGTGTATCTCAAGAGGACATCCAGTTTCTGAATATTCTGAAGACGCTATATGAATATGGTCATATTAAAATGCCTCTTCCATTTAAAGTTCGATCAAACCTTCCAGATAATAGGAAGCTTGCCCTCATCCGACTAAGACATCTCAAAAGGAAAATGGATAGAGATCCTAAATTTAAAAGGGATTATATACAATTTATGGAGGGTATCCTAAAAGATGGCGATGTGGAGAAAGTCAACGGACGATCAGAAATCAAGGGGTCTATCACCCAAAGAAACCAAAAAGAATCAGGGTGGTTTTTGATGCATCTGACAAATACCAGGGTACTTCCTTAAATGACTATCTCTTCACGGGAGCGGACCTGACAAATGGACCGACTGGAGTATTGTGCAGATTCTGGAAGCATCCCGTGGCCATCATGCGTGATGTGGAGAAAATGTTCCACCAAGTCTATGTCAGTAAGAAAGACCGAGGTTATTTACGGTTCCTGTGGCGGAAGGACGGTGACACAAGTTCAGAACCTGAGGAATACCGCATGAAGGTTTATCTCTTTGGAGTGGCATTATCCTCAAGCTATGCAAATTATGGTATAAAATACATTGCCAGGCACACTGAGAAAGAATATCCAACAGCAGCTATATGTGCTAGAGGAAAGCTACACCTCCATAAATTTGTTTCAAACAGCGGAAAGTTTCTTGCAGCAATTGATGTCACTGAAATAAAGAATGTGGATCTCAACATTGGCATTCTTCATACACAGAAAGTAGTCGGAGTAGAATTGAATACTGAGAGTAATATCTTCTCATTCAGGATTTTGCTCACAGACAAACCAACCGCACGACGTGGAATTCTTTCGCTTGTTGTCGCCATATATGATCCACTTGGATTCTTGTCTCCATTCATTCTGCTTGATAAAAGGGTTTTGCAGGAAATGTGTCAAAGAAACATGAACTGGAATGAACCATTACCTGATGAAGCCAAGGTAAAAGAGTTGGATGAAGGACTTAAATAAATTTTTAAAAGATTCGGATACCCAAATGCTTTAAACTAGAAAACTTTGGCAAGATTCTGAGTGTCGAACTGCATCACTTCTCTGATGCCAGTAGTCAGGATTATGGACAGTGTTTGTACATCAGGTTGATAGGCAAGAACAAAGTACATTGCACCTTGATTATTGGCAAAGCTAGGGTTGCACCAACAAAAGTTTTCATGATCCCAAGGTTGGAATTGAATGCAGCTGTGAACAACATTCTGAAGGAAGAATTCGAGCTCAGAATTGACAAGGATTTTTTTTGACAGATTCTCAAGTCATCTTCAGTTATATCAATAATGGAGCTCGAAGGTTTCATGTCTTTGTAGCAAATAGAGTACAGAGAATCTGAGGAACTACGAACACAAGGCAATGGTATTATGTGACTGCAGCAGACAACCTCGCTGACCACGTTTCCAGAGGCGTGGTGGTGGCAGAGCTGATCAACTCAAATTGGTTCACAGGCCCAAAGTTCCTATGGGACAAAGAAATAGAGATAAAACAAGAAATCACAGAGCTACTGGTGGGAAACCCTGAAATTAAAGTTATACAAGTGTTTCAAGCTGAAACTGGAAAGTAAACTAATCTTCGGGTGTTTGTATCACGGATCTCAAAATGGATGACATCAGTGAATGTCATTGCTCGAATTTTGCGTCTGGCTAAGAGAACTGCAAATACGCAGCCCTAAAGTCTTGAAGAAAAAAGAAAGGCTAAGCTCACAATCATCAAACTTGCACAGCAAAATGTCTTTAGAGAGGAAATAAACCTGCTTAGCGAAAGGGTTGGAAAGCTGCCTTGCAATCACCATTTGTACCAATTCGATCCATTCGTACAAGATGACATAAGAGTTGCCAACCTAATAGGTCCCTCACTGCCAACCAAGCTCCAGTCCCTGTCCCATCGCTGCAATGTAGCATCCTTGTGCTTGTTTTACAAATACTTCAATGGATTATGCTCCGATGAACTGGCTACTCTGGTGCCCCCTCGACGTAAATTTACTAGACCAACTCGACAATCAGCTAAATCCCATCCATTCACTGATGCCGGAGAGCTTTCTACTCCAATAGCTTCTTTCCTTGTGCTGCAGGCCTCTGGAACTCCCTCCCTGCTCCCTGTTTTCCCGACGGTACTGACATGCAGGAATTTAAAACTAATGTAAACAGACATCTCGCTGCGCAACTCCCAAATTAGGTTGACGCCCCCAAACCTTCTCCCTTTTTTCTCAGTAGCCCCTTACGTCTACAGTGGCGTCCTGCTTTGTTTGGGATGAATCATGTTAAAAAAAAAAAAAAAAGGTTAAGAAGAGTGTCGGTTCCTCTGGATCTAAAACAGCCAATAATCCTTCCAAAAGAAGGAGTGGTCGCACATCTCATCATTGCTCACTACCACGAACAAATACAACATGAAAGTAGAGGACACACATTAAATGAAGTGAGGGCCAGTGGCTATTGGATCATTACTGGTAGTAGGGTGGTAGCTCAATATATAAGACAGTGTGTCACCTGCAGAAGAATTCGTCGACAACTAGAGGAACAGCGGATGGCTGATCTTCTGGATGAGTGCGTCAATCCTTCACCACCATTTACCTACTGTGGCATGGACTGTTTTCGACCATACCTTGTTAAGAACAGCCGAAAAGAAACGCTATGCTCTCTTCTTTACATACCTCTGCTTCAGAGTGATTCACATAGAAAGGCTGGAAGATATGAGAACTGATGCCTTCATCAATACCCGTCGATGCTTTATCGAGATCTGTAGGACCGTTAGACAAATTCGATCAAACCAAGGGTCTAATTTTGTTGGAGCTAGGAATGAACTCAAAAGAGATCTACGTGAGATGGATGAGGACAAAGTAACTCAATACCTGGCAGGTAAGTAGTGTGACTTCTGCATGAATACACCAGATTCCAGTCATGCTGGAGGCATATGGGAGAGGTAAATCATGACAGTGAAAGGTGTCCTTGCCTCAGCCCTGTTGGAAGACTAGATGATGTTTCCTTGAGAACATTTTTCTACGAGGAAATGTTAATTGTAAATAGCCGCCCACTCACCATGGATACTCTCAATGACCCTACAAGTATGGAACCATTAACACCCAACCACCTGCTCATTATTAAATCTTCTATTCTAATGCTTCTACCCTAACCCTAATCCTAACCCTAATCCTAACTAGGACAATTTATTAAGGAAGATTTATATGCCAGAAAGCGATGGAGATGAGTGCAGTATTTGGCTGAACAGTGGAGGAAAAAATATGTTGCTAATATTGCACTTAGAAAAGGCTGGCATATCCCAAAAAGAAATGCATAAGTTGGTGATATTGTGATCATCAAAGAAGATAACATTCCCCATAATAAATGGAAACTTTCTAGAGTAATTGAGGTATATACGGATGATGATGGCCTTGTATGAAAATCCAAAGCACAGATGAGAGAACATCGTAACAAGTCATCTATAATCGAACGATCCATACAAAAGCTTGTGGTTCTTATAGACCTCCACTTGACAGGTGAGTTTCCTTTACTGGTCAGACTCTCGTTGGGACCAGTCTGGGACTGAACCAACAAACCTTGAATTCTCAACCATGTGTAAACATTACCAGAATCTGTTCATGACCAAACGCCTTACAAGTTAACCCCCTACAACGACTCATAATTTGAACATTAACCCGCAATTGCTTTGAAGTTATCACAGATCAACATAATTAATAATCTAAGATAATTTGGTGGGAATGTAACGGTCAGTAAATGGACCTTTTTTTAGTGAGTTATACATTATTATTATTGTATACATATTTTTGTTGTCAATTTAACCACAAAAGCTAGTGATTGGAATAGTTGCAATAACTTCAGCTCTAGACAACCGCAGCACGATCACATTTTCAAGTGCAAGTGTTTTCAAAGCATCTGCAACTCCTGCATGATCGTTACCAACAAACACTAACACAAGTTGTGAAACCGTCACAACTATACAAGCGGCCTTTTGACAAGGTTTGGTTTGGTTGTTTTGTTTTACGGTATATCAATCCTTTTTGGTTTATTTAATGCCGAATTCGGTCATTTCGGTAAAAGTTTTTATTCTTCAAGTTCTTTATATCTTCACATATTTATTCATAGTGTTTGGTTTGGTTGTTTTGTTTTACAGCATATCGACCCTTTTTGGGTTATTTAATACCGAATCTGGTCATTTTAGTAAAAGTTTTTATTCTTCAAGTTCTTTATATCTTCAAATATTTATTCATGGTGTTTGGTTTGGTTGTTTTGTTTTACAGCATGTCAACCCTTTTTGGGTTATTTAATGCCGAATCTGGTCATTTTCGTAAAAGTTTTTAAGCTTCAAGTTCTTTATATCTTCACATATTTATTCATAGTGTTTGGTTTGGTTGTTTTGTTTTACAGCATATCGACCCTTTTTGGGTTATTTAATACCGAATCTGGTCATTTTAGTAAAAGTTTTTATTCTTCAAGTTCTTTATATCTTCAAATATTTATTCATGGTGTTTGGTTTGGTTGTTTTGTTTTACAGCATGTCAACCCTTTTTGGGTTATTTAATGCCGAATCTGGTCATTTTCGTAAAAGTTTTTATGCTTCAAGTTCTTTATATCTTCAAATATTTATTCATGGTGTTTGGTTTGGTTGTTTTGTAGAGGAAAATTGTTGTTTTTGTTTTTAGCTTGGCAGAACATGATTAAGTCTTGCAAAGGGAAAGGGAAAAAAACAATAACATCAATGTTTGGTGCATTTTAAGGCAGGAAGCCGGTATTTTTGACAAGGAACAAAGTATAGTATCTGTTCTGATACTACGCTTCAGCGGTCAGTGAAAAAGAAATCATTTTAGACTGAGGTAATTTTAATTTTTCTCCCAATCCAGAATTTCCCTTTTTGGGGACCTGGAATTTTGCCACATTAATAACAGACCTTGCGTCTAACTCTGCCCTCGCGGGGAGGCAAGTAAATAGGGACTTTATGTTGTTGCAACATTTATGTGGGCACTTCTGCAGTCTTTATGAAGCAGCTGCCGATTAAGAAATCGAAATTGAAGAGTTCCGTTTTTTTTTCTCCAAGTACCATTCATTCAGAATTCACCGGAAGTTGAATTTACCGGAAGTTGAAGTAGAATTTAGTTTTTAGAAAATGGAGTTAAATGAGTTGAATCTTCGCGACATTGGTAATTTAATGAACCAGACGTAAAAAACAATAGATTTTTTACAGGCACATCATCTGATTTCTTGCAGTCGGACATGCCCGTCATGTCAAAGACAGATGCAGATGGCAAGCCACAATGGAAGTGATGGATTTATTTGGAAATGCTCACGGAGGAACCAGCCGCAAAAAACAATAGATTTTTTACAGGCACACCGCCTGATTTCTTAATGTTAGGGTTAGGGTTTTTTATTTAAAATCTTTTTACTTCATATAATAAAAAAAAGAAATTGTTAATTGTTACCGCAAAACAAACCAGTCTTGCATTTTTTTTTTAGGTTGTAAATAAGTCACTTCCGGTTGAATTACTTCCCTTTATTTTCAGTAGAAGGACAGAAAATCTGCTGCTTCATAAAAACTGCAGAAGTGCCTTTATGTGTTTTCTCTTGTTATCTTTTTCTTGCCCATTTGTTGCTCTTTATCAAATTAGGAAAATAGTCAACGTTTTTTACGTCCAATAGATGCCAGCATGTAAAACAGACGTTAACCGGAAAATAAATAAATAAATAAAATAAAAAAATAATAAAAATGATGATAATAAAAATGATGACGATGACGACGATGATTTTGTTTACATTAACGAATTTACATCCAAATTGTTTTTCAGCTGAAAATATTCAACCTCGTATCATCTTTGTATTTTTATAATTGTCTTTTGTCTCTTTCCTTCAGTACTTGTACATATCCTCAGTCAAGGGGAGATAACTCGTCGCAAATTCAATGATTCGCAATGAAAGTCAGTTGCACTTAATACTATTACTGATTATTTCTGATAAAGTTTTCTTTAGCAAATTTCCTAGAAGTTTAACTGGAATTTTAAAAAAAAGCAAATACAGATATAAATGTAAGAAAAATAAAATTAGTATTCACTTTTAATTTCCCAATTAAATTTAAACCGAGAAAGTTTCCCTAAATTTTAATTTAATTTTAGATTGAAGTCTATGAAAACGTTTTTTTCAACTATAAAAAAAAACATCACTTCAAACTTATATAGAAATAAATAACAAACCGCGTATTCTTCAAGCTTTTCAAGAAAAGAGATTCAATATTTGGTATTTCGAATTATCTTTGTAAGGGGATGATGAGTTGGATGAAAGGGGTTATCCTTTTATCTTCTCGTAAAGAAACGGAACAACGAAAAGTATTTCTGTAACTATAACAAAAAGGGGTTTTATTAACTCAAGGTTACCTATACCGTTTGGTATAGGTAGAAGAAAGTGGGACGATGTCCGTCTGAGGAAGAGGAAGAATATAAGAGTTCTTAGGGCCGCCCGTGGATTTCTTCAAGTTAAAATGGTAGTAGTCGTCAAGTGGCGACGGCGGCGGAGAGAGAGCGTTTCCTTGTTCCTCGCTGGTGCTCTCTGCGATGTGTCCAAGCTGGTGCCAGGAGGTCGTCTGATCTTTTTCCTCGAACTCTAAGAGGACATAAGTAGTCCCTTAGGGAACTAACGATATTACTGCGCCCTGTGATTTGATTGGACAAGCCAGCTCGCAGGGACAGTGATTACGCATTCAAAAGTAGCCTCTATTGGTGACTGCTACATAACCCTGTAATGTAAAAAGAAGACACGAATAGAAAAACCTTTTCTAAGGCTTTATTCAATTAATTCAAAACTACAATGCCAACAAGGCAAGAGGCCAAGAACGTATATATGGTAAAAGAAAGAGAACGCATTTAAATTAAAAAGTCACGTGGACAAGAAAACCCAGTAATTTTACTTTAACGGAAATATATGCAAGTGCACGTAATCCATCTCGTAATCCCAAGGTGCTGAGTTCAATCCTGGGCAAATGCAGCTGAAGAAATATAATATACATAACATTCTCCCCCACTTGTAACAGAGATTGTTATCAGAAAGTTTTATAAATCCAGACGCTGGACTGGTTTGCGAATCCTGCTAGACCGGCGGGGAAATAGTTCACTATCAGAAGCACCATATCTCTGGGAAGGTTGATTCTCTGAATTCTGATTCACTAATTCATTTTCTGTATAACTTTCCTTAGGTGAAGGAGTATTTGTGGAACTTGTATCAGGCAAAGGGCCCATGTCAGGTAGAACGTTTTCAGCAGAATCTTGAGATCGACCCGAGCGTGGAAAACGTGCTAAATGTCTTAGTGCTACTGAATCTTCCCGGCCATCATGATATCGTATTCTTGCATGTGTAGGGTTAGCCTCGAGGAGTTCCACTACCTCAACGATCGGGTCATATTTACTCCTGTTACCAAATCGCTTTAATAACACCTCCCCAGGCTCACAGAGCCAAACAGGTAATGCAGTGCCAGTGGAAGAGCGCCTTTTAAAATTGAACATGCGTTCGTGAGGCGTAGCATTTGTGGAGGTGCATAGTAGAGAGCGAATAGTTTGTAAAACATCCTGTAGAACATCCTGCCAAGCGCTAATGGGTAACCGTTTTGATCCCAAAGCTAATAAGATGGCGTTCCAAATAATGCCGTTATAGCGCTCACATTGGCTGTTACCTCTTGGGTTATACGCAGTAGTGTTACTGGATCCAATTCCAAGTCGCAGCAAAAATTGTTTGAATTCCTCCGACATAAACGAAGTTCCTCGATCGGAATGGATGAATGAGGGAAGTCCAAAAATAGAAAAAATATTCACCAGGCACTGAATCGCGGTTTGAGAGGAGCAATCACGACAAGGGAAAGCAAACGGAAATCGACTGTAAATAATCAAGTGAATATGGCAAATTTTGTGACCTTACAAAATGCCAAAAGCGTTGTACTCCAGGATGTATTAAGGAATCATGAATTGATTTTAGTTCCTCCAAGGAAGAAACAGCAGCACCACATACTCTGGATAATGTGTCAGCGACAATATTTTCATTCAGGGGACGGTGTTTTATATCATATGAAAAGGGAAGAAGTTCCATTTTCCACCGTATAATTTTATCGTTTTTAATTTTTCCACGATTAGCAGGTTTAAACACAAAAGATACGGCTTGTTGATCAGTAATAATAGTAAAATGCTTCCCAACAATGAGATCTCTCCATTTACAAACACATTCGACTATGGCATATGCTTCTTTTTCGACTATATGAAGTCGCATTTCAGAGAGGTTTAACGACCGAGAAAAGAATGCTACAGGTCTCCCAGCTTGTAAAAGAGTGCCTCCGATAGCCTTTTCTGAGGCATCGGTTTCAATAATAAACGGCAATTCATCATCAATAACTTTTACGGATGATTCAGCAATGTCTTTCTTGAGTTTTTCGAAAGAATTTACAACTATAGGAGGCATAGGGAATTGTTTATTTTCGACCAGTGGACGAATTTTGTATGAATACTTAGGTATCCATTTCGCATAGTAAGCAAACATACCAAGACACCTTTTTAACGATTTTGAATCGGAAGGGGGAGGCATTTGCAAAAGAGGTCTCAAACGCTCTGGATCAGGTTGAAGAGTTCCGTTACAAATTTGGTATCCAAGCACGTTAATAGAACGAAGTGAAAACTTTGATTTTTCCCGGTTTATTTCGAGGTTGTATGTCGAGGCAGCTTTTAAGAAATACTCCAAATTGACGTCATGCTCCTCCTGGGTTTTACCGCAAATAGTTATATCATCTATATACAAGAAGGTTCCAGGTAATTTGTTATCAGAAATGAAAGAATTCATAAATCGTTGAAAGGCAGAAACCCCGTTTGTGACCCCCATGGGTATTCGTTTAAATTGGTACAGACGGTTTCCAGCCTGAAAGGCCGTATAGGGGCGATCTTCAGGGCAAATTTCAATCTGATAGTATGCTTTGGACAAGTCAATTATACTAAAGATACGATACTGGGCTATTTGGTCAACGAGATCCCCAATTCGTGGCAAGGGGTATGCATCAAGTAAGGTGAAACGGTTAATAGTTTGGGAGAAATCGACTACCAATCGTTTCTTTTTATTAGTTGACGAAGTCACAACAATTTGAGCGCGCCACGGAGAGTAACTTGGTTCAATTATATCATCCTCAAGCATTTGTAGAATTTCTTTTTCAATGAATCGAGAGTCCTCCGCACAGTAATTTCGGGACCCAGTAGCAATAGGTTTGCAATCACGGGTCAAGTTTCGGAACAATTTAACGGGTGCACAACTGATTTTGGTTAAAGCGCAGATTTTTAGAATATCCTGAGACCCTCCAAAAGAAATAGTGATACTCCGGTGTAGTTTTAAGAAGGGCACTCCGAGTATAATATCCATACAGGAATCAGGAAGTACTGTGAAGTCAATTTCTTTATATTCGTAACCATTGAAGATAACGTCCTCAGTACAATATTCAGATAGCTTGAGGGAAATGGCCGATGATGCCATGGAAATTACGGAATTCCGTTTAGAAGTAGACAGTTTCATTGTTTTAACAATACGAGCACTGATAAAGTTATCAGAACTGCCGGTGTCTATGAGAGCAGTTAATCGTTTACCCTTTAATTTTACAATTTTAGTAATAGGAGGGAACCTATCATCATCTTTAGCACGGGCTACTATAATAGCTGAGGTGGAACGTGAAGGTGTAGACATGGTAGAACGGCAAACTTTGGCAAAATGGCCGAGTTTGCCACAGTTTCGACATACTTTATCGCGGGCAGGACAGTGCCGGCGATCATCCTTAATGTGACGTTTCCCTCCGCAGTTGTAGCACTTTCCATGAGCAGGAAGGGCAGCAGACAATTGTACAGATTCACACTCCATAGGAGCAGTAATAGTGGCCTCCTCGACAGAATCAGTAAACACATTTTTAGTCGTGGTAGCAGCAACGGTAGGTCCAATCTGAGAAGCGTATGACTCAGCACGAAATTGAGCCTGTTCTAAAGCTCTAGCACATTGAGTAGCCTCCTTGAGATTTAACGTATCATTTTCAAGTAGTCTGGCACGTATTACGGAAGACCGGAGACCACGTATAAATGAATCACGGACAGATTCATCTCTGTAAGTAGTAGCAGTAACATCTTTGAAGCAACAGTCTGCGGCAAGTCGGTTCAAGGCCTGAAGGTACTGGTCTACAGACTCATTTTCCTGTTGTAGACGTGTAGAAAGCAAATGTCTAGCATGAATAACGCTTGGAGACTTATCATAAACACTTTTCAGCAATTCAACAGCATGTTCGAATCCAGAACAACCCTCGATAATGTCAGCAACGGTAGCACCAATGTTTAAATAAAGGACTTCGAGTTTGTCTGGATTTAAAGAAGCAATAGTAGATAAGTAATAAGTAAAATTACGGTACCATAGTCTCCAGAGCTTGCCAGCCTGAGGGTCTGCAGAAGATATATCAAACTTGTCCAGACGAATAATCTTATCCATGAGAAATTTAGTAAATGAATTAATTGAATAAATTGTAATGTAAAAAGAAGACACGAATAGAAAAACCTTTTCTAAGGCTTTATTCAATTAATTCAAAACTACAATGCCAACAAGGCAAGAGGCCAAGAACGTATATATGGTAAAAGAAAGAGAACGCATTTAAATTAAAAAGTCACGTGAACAAGAAAACCCAGTAATTTTACTTTAACGGAAATATATGCAAGTGCACGTAATCCATCTCGTAATCCCAAGGTGCTGAGTTCAATCCTGGGCAAATGCAGCTGAAGAAATATAATATACATAACAAACCCCCTGCTTAGGCTGAAAGCCGACAGGAAATAAAAGGAAATGTAGCAGTGGGAAATAACAAAAATACAAAATTTGTCAATTAACAAATTTTTAAAAAGTGTTTTTTATTTTTTAAAATTTTTTGCTTTGTCGGGAAAAGTCTTTTCTGCAAGAAGTATTTTCAGGAAATGTTTGTATATTAATGAAAAAAAAAAAAATTTTTTTTATTTAATAGTTTGTCTTCTCTTTGAAAAAAGTAATTTTGGAGAAGTGTGGATCCTTAATGTGAGAAGTATGTTTTGAAAAATAGAGTGCAAGGCTCATTCTATATATAGACAGTTTTAGACAGTCTTTTGGGCCAATGTACTCGTCGACCACTACGTATGGTGGTGACATAATTTTTTTTAGGGGTTTCTAAAAGTAAATGTGTATTTGCAATTGTCTGATGCACAGTAGGGGGAATATGGGGCTCAGGTGTTTCTGCGTTAAGAAAAGCTCTTTTCACCCTGTCGATGGATACAGTGTCTTTTTTGCCACCAATGTCAAGGGTGAAAAGTTTGTCAGTGCGTGAAAGCACACGATAAGGACCAGAATAAGGAGGAGTAAGAGGGGCTTTCACAGAGTCTTTTCCATGAGGAAATGTCTTTAGGGACCGAAGATTTTATGGTCTGTTGCCTAGGGTGCATAGGTGGGAGCTCATTAAAGTAAGCTCGCAGTCGTTTATATACAGAGCTGTATCTGTTGCCGTTAAATCTATCGGGGTCAGCATCTGACCCGGCAACGATAGAGGTAGTCCATAGACAAGTTCGGCTGAAGAGTATCCGAGGTCCTCTTTGATCGCTGCGCGACAGCCAAGAAGGACAACAGGTACGTACTCGCTCAGGATAAGCACGCAATGCGGCTTTCAATTGGCGATGGAAGCGTTCTATCATCCCATTGGAAGCTGGATGATAGCTGGTCGTACGGTTACGTTTAATCCCTAAAATCCTGGAAAGTTCCTGGAATAGGTGGGATTCAAACTGTCCACCACGGTCGGTGGTAATAGTTGAGGGAACTCCATAGCGCAATATCCAGCCCAATATAAGGGAACTAACGATATTACTGCGCCCTGTGATTTGATTGGACAAGCCAGCTCGCAGGGACAGTGATTACGCATTCAAAAGTAGTCCCTATTGGTGACTGCTACATCTTCTGTCAGGGAATACAGCAAGGTTGGGTAAATGAGAAGGTCCATATCTATATGTGTGTATTACCACAGATTCATACCAAACTACCCTAATAATATTACACTTATATTAGCATCGACTGTAAGACAACCTTCTATAATATTTTGTAACAACACGGACGTCAAATGAAAGGAAAACAAAGTCCTTTTTTAAACAACGACGAAAGATATTTATTTGTGTTATCTACACCGTTGGGTGTAGGTTGGCAAAAGTAAGGGCAGTATTAGAGTGAAGAAAGGAATAATACAGTAAGTTCGTTGGCTATTGATAGTCTTCTTGAAGGAATATATCTTCAGTGAAGATAGCTTCACTCGGTGATGGAAGCAGGAGAGAAGAGAGGTGACATCCTTCTTCGTTGATTCCAGGAAACGCTCCGGGGCTGCTGTCCAAATCTCACAGGGTCTGGAATTGTCCAGGAATGAAATGAGGACTCCTGTGCCACCTGAGTCTCGTATTACAATTTTTATAGTTTTTAAAAAAATTAATTTTGAGGATGGGCCCTGAGGATATAAAACTTGTGACTGGAAATAAACTTGCAAAAAGAAAGCAACACTTTATCAAATGCTCGTTAAACGGTCGGTCTGAAGATATTGGTCGAAAAGGAATACAGTAAATTTATGTTCGATGAAAAGGCGAAGGGAATTACCCTCAAAACAGAAGTTGTAGCAGCTGCAATAATTACTCATGTTTAATCTCTTAAAATACTCCAACTCTTAGACCTAGGAAATTGGTAAGAATATCACCCTACCTATGGGTGTGTGTCTTAAAGTTTTCAATCGAAAGGAGAATTATTATCAGAGACACTGGATCTTTATAGCTGGGAAACGTGAAAATCAGTAGAATTGACCTCCCAAGAGAAATGTCTTCGTTTGTCATCAAAGGGACAGCATCAATCCCCAAAAATTGAATATTATGGAAAATAGTCAAAGTTTTTAAGAAACAGACAAACATTATTTTATTGTTATATGTTTTACTAATCTTCACCTAAGTGTAAGTCTATTCAATAGACACATGGTCAAATAAAAATTTCAATAATGATGAGTGGTGGTGGTAGTGATGGGGGGGGGACAGACATTTTCCCAAACCAATGACAGTGACGGATGAACCTTCAGCAGAGTTGATAATTCGCACATAGCATGAGGCCATATCTGTAATGTTGAAGATAATGAAAAATTCCTTGATAAAGTCAAGTAATTGAGAAGAATGGGGTGGAGAAGAGCTTAACTGAATTGCAATGGTTAAATTAGAACACGTCTTAGATATATTTTCCGCTTAGAAAAAAAAAACAACTGGTTGTTTTTTTGTCAAATGAACTAGAGGTCACTCAATTTTGAATTCATTTTTTAAAAAAACTTACAACACCTTAATTATTTCTTTATAAACTGTTGTTAAGGTTATCAACAGTATTTTGTTAGTCATTGAATCCTCTGCTCCCAGCTCACCCCAATTGTAGTCCACATCCAGTTACCACAACTTTGTGAACACTACGGCTGTTCGGAGGGTACACAACGCTTACTGGTGCCAACATTGGACTGTGGTGAATTCAAAGGCGACGTGAGAAAGCAAATGGCATTGATTTCAACCCCTTTTCTTTCTCTGCGTTGACCGATACCCTTTCTTTATCTCTAACAAAAATAAGGGGAAATCTTGTGGAAACACACTGGCTGAAAACTTCGGCCAATCAAGAAATGACACGCCAGTGACCAACGCGAGATTTTAACCCTTATAAAAGAAGCGGCGAAGGTTTGCTTCTCTCGCTTTTTCGCTTTCCTGTTGACAGCAGACCGTCGTCCACTTCTCTCCTACCGGCTCGATCGAGTGGGGGGGGGGGAGGGAGGAGGCGAAAGTCAAAAAGTAGATAATCAATTTTAATTCCTACCATGAACAAACTATTCTTCAAACGCACACATTACAATTGCCACAAATATACATGCACAACTTTACATCAATCACGCTCACATTTATATCAACACAAACACTATAATTCGTACGCGCTGAACTTTTGCAGCGAACGTTTCACTCCTTAAAAATTAACTCAAAATTGATAGCTTTACAAAATGCTTCATAAAAAAATAAATTGTTTTGTCAATATAAATGTTTTACTCTAATCGTTAATTTGACTAAATGCTATTCCTGTTTTGAAGTCTCTTCCTTTCCTTCGCTTTTTTTTTTCAATGTAATAATAATAATGTTTTATTTTCTTTCTTTTGTTTGTTTTATCTGTTAATTTTAATCCTTAGCCATTTTGGTTCCCACGTGGTCGATTA
This sequence comes from Sepiola atlantica, assembly GCA_963556195.1. NCBI lineage: Eukaryota > Metazoa > Mollusca > Cephalopoda > Sepiida > Sepiolidae > Sepiola > Sepiola atlantica. Next base: position 55,449,498 of record OY744527.1, read on the forward strand.
ATAATCCCATATTTATATTCTGTGCGTAACGCAAATAGGTCACAAATTACTAAGTAAACTCAAAATATTAATTCTTAATAGTATTTCCCTTAAAATAATTTGTGACCCGAATAGCAATATTTATCTCAATAATGGAAGGATTAAAAACCTTTAGTTAATCAATGACCTTCAATTGTAAACGAACCAGACCACGTGGGGACCCCCAAATAAATATGGCCCCATTGGGATTGCATGCCGCCATATTGGCATTCTCTCACAACATCTCTTTAGTGCAATAGGACGATCGTCATCATGAACCCCGCCATATCCGAGAGCTCCAATATCAAAAGAACGCTACCAGATCTATTCAATTATTAAAAAACAAAAAACAAAAACAAAAAAATCGAACAAGGCATCTTGTGGCTTTAGATTTTGTGTCATAAAACTAAACATGAAAAAAGTCGTGACTGAACAAAAAACAAGCTTTAATATACGTAATGTTCGGTTTTTTGTTTATTTTTTTTATGTCTGCACTTGGGCATCATTATTATATGTGTAAAATCAAAAAAATGAGCAATCCCATTTCAACATTAAAAAAAGTTTGGTACATTTTATTTATTTTCTAATTCTTTTTATATTAGAAGATTACATCTGGACCGTACAGGGAGATGTGTACAGAACAGGAGACTTTATTGATTTGGTCATATTGAAAGATAAGAGTTTTTGGGATATTAGATGTAGAACATTTGAAGTAGCAGGGTCAGTTGGAAGGGAGAGGCTAAGGAAAATATGGGAGGAAGCGATAAAAATTGGATTTGAGAGAAAGAGGGCTAAAAAATTACCTGGCCAGAAATAGGTTAGTTTGGAAGTCAATTTCTAAAAGCCGTCCAATACATGCCAGCATGTAAAACAGACGTTAAACTGAATATGATGATATTTTCTATTAAAGTGTGTTTACCGTAAAATTAAAATGGAAAATTAGCTTAAGGCTGAACATTTCGAATTGGATCTCTCCAACCTGAACTCTAAAATATCGACACATTGGAAAACATCTTTAAAAATATTCAGATTAGCTTTGTTGCCCATTTTTCCTAAAATTGTTTCAGAACCTTCAAGCAATATTAAACTTAATTTATTAATCAATCTTATTTCTTCAGCGATCGATGAACATTTGTCTGATGTCAATAACTATGAATCAGCTCCGTAAATATTAGAAAGTATATTTATTGAATCGAAAATTTTTATTTTCTCCAGAAACTAGTCAGTTGTTGGCAACATCATGGAGAGTGCGAGAGAGAGTGAGAGAGAGAGAAAGCACATGAGAGCAGGAGAGAGAACGAGAGAGAGATGGAAAACAAGACAGAGAGGGAACAAGAGAGAGAGGGGAGGAAAACGAGAGAGAGAGAGGGGGAAAACGAGAGAGAGAGAGAGAGAGAAAGAGAGAGAAGGAACAAGAAAGAGGTAGAGAGAACAAGAGAGAGAGAGAGGATGAGAGAGAACGAGTAAGAGAGAGAGGATGAGAGAGAACGAGAGAGAGAGAGAGAGGATGAGAGAGAACGAGAGAGACAGAGGATGAGAGAGAACGAGAGAGACAGAGAGAGAGAGAGAGGATGAGAGAGAACGAGAGAGAGAGGATGAGAGAGAACGAGAGAGAGAGAGGATGAGAGAGAACGAGAGAGACAGAGAGAGAGAGAGAGAGAGAGAGAGAACGAGAGAGAGAGAGGATGAGAGAGAACGAGAGAGACAGAGAGAGAGGATGAGAGAGAACGAGAGAGAGAGAGAGAGAGAGGGAAAGAGAGAGAGCATGAGAATCTTAATCTCTATCTACAGAATTTGAAAAGAACTTAGTAAAGATGGACTTCAATAAAATTCTAGATTTTCTAACCGCTTACAATCAAATCTTGATGCACAAAATTGCACAACAGGCCAGTTCGTATACACAACCGGAATCGACCATTGCTTATGTGCCCACATGATTCCAGTGAATTCAGTAAGCAACCAACCGTGGCTGCCAGTCGAAATCAGAAATGTTTATTCCGTGATCTACAATGACATGACAGATTGGAGTTTTCCTGTTAGGAATCAGACGTGTAACAGCTGTTGAAAACAAAACAAAAGACTTTTCTTCAGGGTCGATAAATTTGGTTTTATGGCGGCGATAATAAACACCTTGGTTTTATATCTTCTAATGTTACAAAATAAGAATCCAATCTCGTTTTTTTTTCGGAAACAGTTTTTTTTTTTTTTCATAGACGGCATTGATTATTGTTTTTGGTCATTTTATTCAATCATCTCAGTTCAACTTTAAAAAGAAATCTTACGCAATAAAATATTTATATACAAATATAATTCTCTTAAATATTTCATCAGAGACCCCCAAAATATCCTTGTAAATTCATTTTTATCATTTTTTCTGAATTCATCAAATTTATTCTTAGAATGATGTCTTGAGCAAAATGTGCAATAATCGTGTAAAAATATAGATTGATATTGGAACCGCAGTCTTCCTCACCATAAGACCAGCTTGGGTTAAATACTGTCTCAGTCATGCGAAAATATTAACGGTAGCAGTACACATGCATCCAACACTTTTGGGCAAAGTGTTTGTATCTCTTTATATGAATGACAGAGTATTTATTTACCTCCCAGGAGGTTAGGCACAAGGCAAGTTTTATCTTACTCCCACAAGTAAGATGTGACCCAAGGTCGGGTCGAGAAAATGGGGTTTGAAAAGCAAACGCCCAAGAGGTGAGCACTCTGGCCATTAAAAATTGCCTGGGCAGCCCCGTCGGCATTCCCCGGTAGGGGTGCCTCAGGCAGTAAGCAATAAACTTACTCCTCCCCAAAGAGGGGAGGCGAAGCCTAGGAGGGTGGAACTGCACAGGACAGACCCATAGACCGGCGTAAATCAAGCCCCGAAGGCCAAGACAATACCAGTCTATGGGGTGCAGTATCCATCGGAACAGATAGTACACTTTGATCTTAGCCAAAAGGCCAAGAACGTGTCCAATTATCATAGTTTATCTGCGCAGCGATCTTGTTTTTTTTTGTTTTTTTTGTAAAAGTACCATTTGGTGATCGGCTGCTATTCCTGACGGTTTTTAAAAATAACTCCTGACTGTAACTCTATTGTAGTGAAATCAAGAAGACATAGCTTGTTGCTAAATGTATTCAATCAGAAATCAACAAAACGTTAAAAGGAGGATTTCTTGATCCACATGGCAGAGCACAAGTGCCAGTGATAATACATGAGAATCCAAAGAAAAGATGTGTTATCAACTCTTCTCATATTATTACACGCTACAGGAAGCTTATCTTGGATCGAAGAAAAAGGAAAAAAAAATCGTCAGTTACCACATTAAGTGTTCATAATTTAATAATCTATGTTGGACTACAGCATTTCATCCACAGGACAATGGACTAGTTGAATGATACAATGATTTGGCAAACAGCATGTTTGCCTTTACTGTCCCCATCACAAATTTGGAATTTATTCCAGATGTCACCCTCTATTATATTCATTCCTGATATTTCCTCTCATAAACAAAGAAAACTTCTAAAAATGACATTCCAACATGGCTAACAATAAAAATCAGCTTTCCTAAAATAGCAATCTTCATGCAAGTAAATATGAACCCGAGTGAACGGATGTCAATTCAAGTTACGCTCGTATCCGCCTGAAATAGAGTTTGAAAGACTACCATGCATCTGTGTCATTTTAATTCAATGGAAAGAATTATTCCACAGTTGCTTTGATAGAAATTTTATCAGATTTGATGTTCTTGTCTCTTCATTGTCAGAGAATAAATGGAATTAGAGATAAGCGTTCTGTTTATATCTAAGAAATGATGTGACACTATAAGGTGTCAGCCGGCCTTATTTGAAGGACCTCGAAAAAGTCAATAGGTGCATGAGATCAAAGTCTTACACTGCTATGAAACTTTCAACGGTTAAATGCAAGTCATCCAGTTTGCTTATGGGTTATGAGTTGGAATTGTGACGAGGGACTGGGGTGGTTTTTTGGAGTGATAGATTTTTCTGAGGTGAAAAATATCAGTCGCAAGTGAAAACGCACCCCGAACAGACTGGTTGAAAGATGTGGGTGGTTCATGTAATGAACTCAGTGTTAGTTAATAATATTAATAAAGTATATATTTTTAAGGACAAAAATATCTTTGTTAATTTTATATAAAGCCTGCTGGTCAGAGCACAACAAAGAGGCCAGTCCTTAGATTTTCTGACAAAAGCAGAGAAGAAATGCTGACTAGCCACTTACTCAAATTTGAGACCAATGACACCAATACCAAAGTTTTGCGGATCATTAGACACAGCGTGGGTGCAGAGTTAATGACAGAGCAACTAGTCAGAATGCATGCACTCCCTGATACACCAGACTATATTTATTGCTGAGTCATCCAGAATACGACACTAAGTGACTCCCCGGACCATGATAGGTTCACATTTGGTGCAGTGACCAGGATTTGAACTTGGATACCACGGCCCAAATAGGTTCACAATGATATGTTATGATAATTTCAGAAAGCTATTTTCATCCCAATCTTTTTTTCTTTTACTGATGTTATATTTTTTCATGTACAAAATTTATTTATTTTAACATATTTCACCCCAAACAAGGCAGGCCACCACTGTAGACGTAAGGGGTTACTGAGAATTAAGAAGTTTTCCTGTTAGTGCAAGGTTCTTTCCTGTTAGTGCGTGATAGAATGAGATGGTCCAATGGAAGAAATAAATAAAAAATTCATAGTCTTGTCAAAGTCCATGAATTGTTAAAATAATTGGGAGAAGGTCAGCAATATGACCAGGTTAACACACAGTTGTAAAATATACTAACGGTGTAATGCCCATATTTGGTAAAAAAAAGGTTATTATATAATTTAACAAACTTATAACTTGTAATCCCCACATAATGAGGCAAATTCATCAGAGAAGCCATCGATCCGTTCCCACTTCAGGTGACCAACTCAAAAAACGTGGCTGAGAATGGTGATGCAGGATGTAAAACTCTTCATCGGTCCACGTATCTATGGTGTTCATCTATGGAATCGAGACGAGCTGTTACTCGTCTCAACATGAATAATCGACCGCTGTACTTGGTTAGCCATTAATTCGGAACTCAATGAATTTATTGGAAGTAACCGGCACAACAGACTCAGAGTGAATCCTGTCACAAGTCAAGCCAAAGTAATGCCCATATTTGGTATAAAAGGTATTTATATCATTTGACAAACAAAAATAAATAAAGCATCAAATTCAGATTGAAGTCTTAACAATTTTTACATGTGATACCAAACACAGACACTCGGAGACAATGTGGGTTGCAGTCGTTATAAAAGTAATGGGAGCTATATGGATATACTTGAGTACGAAAATCCTTAAAGTAACAGAAACTATCTGGTGAGCTCCACATTCCCATAGATTAGTACCACTTACAAACATTCATTCTGTTATTCTTGGATGATCAGTCATTAAAAGTTTAAAATCTCATTTAGTTGTTTTCAGGCGACATTGCTCTTTCAGAGAAAAAAAAAACAGAAACAAAAACAAAAACTTTAGATTTTAATCTTCCAAGCTTCCGATATTTCTTTTATCTTTTTTTACATTTGTTTTCTTTTTGTCTTTGATTACAGATGTAATTTGGTCGATTGAAATAAATGGTGTCACACGTGATAAAAATGATGGAAAAGCTCACTTGAGACTGAGCGTTTAATTTAAAGTCTTCTTTTAAAGATAGGCACATCAAGAAATCTGACGAGTGAGGAACAGTTGGATTACAGAAAGAATGATTTCATGTTGATTCAAATTGAATTCAAATATTAGCATGAATCAATATGAATGGCGTGACAAGGAATGGAACGAGTCGATCGAAAAGCTAAATAAATTTCCATTTAACAAAGAATTATGGATTTTTAGCAGAAAAAAAAAAAGCAAACTAATTTTTCTTGCGATCAAAATCTTTTTCTGTTTTTTTTTAATGTTTTTCACTCACTCATAATTAAAGAAATTAGCAATTCAAGAAAAATAAATAAATAAAAATAATAATCCCAATTTCGATCTGATCCAACAAAAAAGTCATTTTTTTTAATCCCTGAAAATCCCTGGAAATATTTTAAGGATTTGTCAATTCAAAGATTTTTTTTTTAAACTTTGTCTCTCTTTTACCAAAAAGGTAAAAGTTTCAGCGTTCGAATGTAAAAAAAAAAAAAAAAAAAAAAAAATGTAGCAAAAAGTCCCCACGATTAGTGCACCCTCAGCGAATGAAAAGCCCCGGAAATATTGTTGATGTTCACGCATTATTCATCATGTCTTCGTTGATCAGCAGAGGAGGAACGAAAGATTTGCCTTTCACAATCTTTTCCAGACCCTAAAAAAGATGAGATACAAAATAGAGACAATCAAAAAGAGATTTATTTATTACGAGTATCTTGGCGTTTATTGAATTAAATAGGATGTCGATTCGATCAAGAAATTGCAGCCCCCATGTTGAATGAATAAATGTTGCAGGAACTGTGTTCGTTAATTTCATTCGCTTAATTCCGGAATGAATATAAATGTAGAAGTCATAGGTAGAATTAGAAATAACGTAATCTGATATTCGCGGAAAATCATCGGAGTGAACGGGAGCAGTCATTAAGTGTTTGCGTATTGCTTTATATTATGTAGTAAATTAATACCAGGCAAATAATAAATAAGAACGGGTGTTTTATGAAAATTAAACTGTGTGTATTAGTTCCCGGTGTCGATGAGTAGAGTGACAGTACAGAATTATTAGGGAGAAAAGTTTTTGCTACCATATGGAGTTGTTTTGGCGGAGAGACGTGGATGGTGGGCCAAATGTAATATTTAGTGTTAGCTAGAAAAAAATAACAAATTTACTAAAACACGCTCGAGTCAATAAATGTGATATAGAGGTGAGTTTAGTAGCCTGTGATGCATGTGGTTATTTTTCTATACTCCGAGAAGGTACAGAGGAAAAATCGTCTCTACTTTATATATTAGATATATTAAGTGGTGGTGGTAGGGGTCAAGTACAAAATAATAGTTCGGCTTTATTCAATTTATACATTTACATTTGTTTGATCCATTTATGATTAGTAGAAGAGAAGGAATTCTCTTAATAAATTTGTAGCAGTTACATAATTATAATCTATTTTTTTCTGCATTTACATGTTCTCTCTCGCGGAGCGATTGATGCGTTTTTCAGCCAGAACACATCTGTGCAGGATAGCACTCCCATCCAAACCTTTTTATTACGTTACGAACAGTCCCAGTTTAAATGTTGATGTGAACAGACGTTATATTTCTTTTCTCCTCTCTAGCCATCACTTGGCTAGACGAGATGAAACTCTCGGACTCAATCCCATTTCCATAGCACAAGTCGGTCTCCTGACTCAGCATATTTTGTATTCTCGTTTCTCATAACTATTTCCGGACCATGTTTGTAGCGTTGATGAAACCGTTTGAATAGAATTGATTTAAATTGTAGAGGAAGAAGTTTGTTGTTAGAACTAAAACTTGGTAACCCGATTTTTTATATCCAACAAAGCAAGAAAGATGGATATCTATGCCGCAACCCCTTCTACAAAATGGCGATCCAGACATCTCACTCTCTACAGATTGACTAACAAGAAGCCCCTACACCCTCTGCCCGTTATCCAAATATCTTATGTAATGATATTTAAGATATCAAATAATGCTAATTAATTTCAAGGTTTTTTTTTTAAATGTGAAAGAATTCAAAATTCTCAAAGAAAAGAATCGTAAATCCTGTCTTATTTTATTCTTTTAAAGGAAACATTTTTTTGTAGTTTGAAAAGTTTTAATTTCAATTGTATTCCATGAAAAATGCCAGTATACTGAAATCATATTCCCTTAATAGGGTTAAGATGAAAATTCATATACACTAAATGTACACAAGCAAGGAAATTCCCAAATTTTTACACTTTTATTGTCATTAGTTAAGGGTATGACTACATATCAACCAAACCATTTCATTATCACATCACTACAGTATAAATCTATGCATGAGTGGATGAAGTGTGTGAGGTGCGCTGAAGAAAAATTCCTACCAGTAAAATACATAGCCCTGTTGTGCTTGCATACCCTTAATGACAATAAAAGTATAAAAATTTGGGAATTTCCTTGCTTTTGTACATTTAGTGTATATGAATTTTCATCTTAACCCTATTAAGGGCATATGATTTCAGTATACTGGCATTTATCATGGAATGTCACTACTTTTGTAAAGGCTATGCCTCAATACAATGGTCATTTTTAAGGTTTTTTGAAATTTTCTGGAAAACTAAGGTATATGGTAAACTGAAATTAAAATGCCATCAACTAGACCCTAGAACCTCTATCTCTGCCAAAAATCAGCTGAATCCATCAAATAGTTGATGAGATACAGGGTGGCACATACGTACGTACGTACGTACACACAGATAACATGATTTCATGATTGAACTTTCTAGATCTCTGGGTTGCCTTGACTAATGATGCTGAAATTGTACACACTTATAGAACCTATCAAATAAAAATTTTGTGCAAAGTTTTAACTAATTTGGTTGAGTTATGATTGATCAAAGAAATGAGATTTCCAGCATAGACCGTTTTTGAAGTCTATTAAGGGATAGAGCGCTCTCGCGCCTCCCTCGATTTAAATAATTAAACATTTTTAATCGAGTTCACAGTGTCCTCTCAGATTCGTTTTAGATGAATATTTACATTTTTACGAAAATAGCAAGTGTATCATTTCATAGTTTGCCACCAAGATAATAAATAAAATTTAATCCGTATTGAAAACTTTTACCGTGTTAAAAACGAATCAGTTGGATATTTGGGCCAGGGCCAACAGAACAAAGGATTTAAAAATATGGTTGAGTTTCACTTTTATTTTATTGGAGGTGGTCACTTCTCTCTCCTAGTTCTGAGGCTGTGCTGATGTTGTGTGTTGGTCGAATTTCTCTCACAGGTAGCTAGAATCTCATGAAGAAGAAGGACAAGTCAGCCATTTTAACTTAAAATATATTTTATTTGGCTTAACTAATACTGAATCCATTCCTTAACAAAGAGTTATTTCTTTATCTAGGACCCAACATATGCAAGTTCTCCCTCTCCTAACCTTGGACAGTAACAAATTTAACTTCAAATTGTTTATACCATTTCAAACACACTATGTCACACAATTGAAGCTACCTCTGATAGAGCTATATTCGTATCAAGTGACGTGTCACTCATATGGTTAACTTAACATGACATCATCATCACACACACACAATGCCTACTGGAGAGAACTTGAATGCCGACTAGACACTATCTTTGAGTGTCTAAGATCTCTCTGTACAAGGGTTTGTCAGGACAACCTGGCATGAGAATACTTATCCTACAAATAAATCCTGACCAAATATTCAAAATAACATAGTATTCGAAGCCCAAATAAGATCTCCTTAACACGGCTATAAACTGGCTCATACAAGGAATGTGCATCTTCTCCAAGTAATGTTACCTCAAGTAACATCACTTAGCTGGATACTCCACCAGACTAGATAAATTCTTGTCCTGGAATCCGGTAAGATAAAGAGACTACACAAAATATATACTATAACATCGTTAATTGGTCAATTGGAGAGAGGATAATTAATGTTCTTTACTTCTTTACCAACTCGGCGGTTGACAGGTAAAGGAGGACTTTAATAGAATATTTGAATATCTATGTATCTCATATAGAGATCAGGTGGCCCCTCGATTTCGGAGAACTTCGACTGAAGTAAAATGAAACAAAAAATTAGTGGATGGTGTTTAAGTCATACACCATTCACTATGGCTATACAATCCCTACAGCTACATACTTATAAAATGCAGCTGTTAAACCTGACAGTGATATAGGGCAAGAAGAAAAGAGTAGCAACCCTAGTTGAAGTCAGTGTCCCTAATGATGCTGGCTTAAACAGAGCTGAGAACGAGAAGATAACTAAATACCAAAGTCTTATGTACGACATGAAAAGAAACTTAAATCGTAGGAAGATCTCCATCATTCCAGTAATCAGAGGAACTACCGGGTTCATGAAAAAGAATTTCATAAACTACCTGGTGAATATACCCGGTGAACCAGGTGAAAGAGAGATCAAAACAATTACGTTTAAAGGGACGGTTAGAATCCTAAAAAGATCACTTGGTTGGAGTCTCGGGTGAATGTCTGGCATCCGGTAGGATGCTCCATTCACAGCAAAAACAAAGAAAAAAGGAAATGGAGGAAAAAAAAAAAGAAAAAAAAAGAGAGAGATTGACTCAATATAACTTCTTTAATACTTGGTGTGAGCGAATGACTGAATGCTAGTAACAATAATAGTGTTTAATCAACAGACCAAGTAGAAAATCAAGAAACTTTTTTATACTTTCAAAAAATTATAATTTTCGATTATTTGTATTATTCCTAAACTAATTATAAATAAGGTTATAAACTAAATAGCAAAAAAAAATGTTTTACTAATTAAAAAAAAACAACAATTAAAATAATTTCCAAAACAAAAAAAAAATATTTTAAAATTTTGCTTACTTCTCCTGCATATGACACGAGTGGTGAGATTTCACACACAACAGACTCCGAATCATCACAATCATTCGCTTGGCTGAAATAGAAAGAAACAAAAAATGATATAAACAAAATCAGTTTGAGGTTTTAGATGTGTCCTTACACACCCAGGAGAGATTAGGGGTTTTGTCAGAAGTCTGTTATGTTTCAATTTTTGAATTTAATATATCTTAATATTGTTTTTTTAAAAATGTACATGGTTGAGATTTTTTATTTAAATTGAGGTTGTGACAATAACCGTGAATATGTTTGTTTTTTATTTGCAATGGTGTTGCCATTTCTGTGGCCATGCCCCCACACCAGATATCTTTAACAAATTCTACCCCCCCCCCCCCCCCCGCTCCCAAACATTAAATGAATCATGTAATGTAAATTAATCTCAAACGCTAATTTAACCCAAAGTGTTGGCTCATCTTGTTGATTCTGGCTGGTGTATGTTGCCGACATTGACACAAAAAACGCTTCACAATCCATTACAGTTTTGCAGTCTTAAAAGCTTCAATTTTTTAAATTGAGTCAAACTTTTGTTTTCAGATTCGACTTCACTGCTAGATTTGCTTGTAAAAAAAAAGATTCCATTCAGTTTCTGTAAGAATTTAGCAAACAAATAGCCGAATTTTGGCGTAAAACAGCAAAAAGAAATTTCTTTGTTTTAAATTATTTCAAAAATAATTTAGAATTTTCTACAGTCCTTTTTATATTTTAATAATACAAGAAAAATCTTTAAAGTTTATTATTAAATCAAAGTTTAAAAAAAACTATTATAAAATTAATTAATTCCATAAAAGTTGAAAAAGTTTTCATTAGAAATGGTAATTCCTTGTTGTTTGGTAGATTTATAAAATCTGGGAGTTCCATTTTATTTTACTTAAAGAAGGTCTAAGTTTTCTTCAAAGTAAATGGAATTGTTGAAGATTTAATTAAATAAACAAATGAAAATAAAAATAAAGATCAAAAACTCATTCACAGCGAAATTTATAATTTAAGAAATTTAATAAAATTTTTGGTGGGACTTTACAATCATTTCCCCATGAAAAAATCGTTATACAGGGTGTTTCAAAAGTCTTGAGAACATAACGTTGTATAACGCATTTGTAATGTTCCCAAGACTTTTGAAACACCCTGTATTATTGATGTTTAAATTGTCTAATTTTGGATGTGAATCTTCCAAAAGTCAAAAGCATTTAGAATCTTTGTGAATTTCATTAACAAATTAAAAAATACTGTTCTTTTTTATGATCAAATGATTGTAAAGAACCTAAATTGTTTTAATCAATTTCTTAAAGAAAAAAAAAGTTTTATTTTAAAATCAGAATAAAGTTTGTATAATTTTATAAATTTTATATTTTTTGAAGTTAATAAAAAAAAACTTCCAATTCTGGTTACTATTTTTGTCAGATTAAAACAAAAAAGGTTTTCCTCAAAGAGAGAATTTCATTTGTTAATCTTCAAAGAAATAATTTATTAAAGTTACATTTTATACAGAATAGAGATCACTAAGCATATTTCATGATAAAAAGAAAAAAAAAACTTTATTATTTAAAAAAAGAAAAAGAAAGAAAATCATAATTAAACTTTTTTGTTTTAGTTAAGCTTGGTAAAATATTTGTTAGGAGCAAAATTTGTAAAAAAGTTGACAGACAATAAACGTCACCCGAAATCATTAAAAAATGATTAGAAGCTGCGGTGGAGCCGTTTCTTTTTAGTGATGAAATTGAAATGAAATAACATTCATGTCTTCCCGCTCCCCTTATACGTCAAACTCCTTTGCTCCTCATTACAGAGACAAAGAGAAGGTTTTTACAGTGTTTCCAGATAGAAATTATCAAAAAAAAAAGGAAGAGTGAACAATTTGTTTGGCCGAGAAAAATCAAATTCTTTTAAAATTAAAAACTGAATTTGAAAGCACAACCAGATGACCATTTACAATAAAATTAGTTCATTTTTGTGGATTATTTAAGAATTTAAGTTAATATGACTTGTAGATTATTCGTAGAGAAATAGAAATTAATCTGTCTTAATAATTTTTGATCAACAAAAGAATTTATATATTTTTAAATTACAATTAAAAAAAGAGCCAACGTTATGAATCTTATTTATACCTGAAGAGCCCATTAACAAAAAAAAGAAAAGAAAAGGTGACCACCAAAACCACCACCGTCAAAACCAGTGCCACCACCAGGTGAGAATTAACAGTCTGAATGTGACATTCAATCAATTTTCCATCTGCAATTCTTGAATACAATTATTGTCATTATGGTTCTTGTATTTTTGAGAGTGAACAAAATTAATGCAGATTTAAGTTTTTGACATTGTTTTTGAAGACAACAAGATGCATTTAATTTTGGAAAATCCAATTTAGCAATGAGAACAATTATTTTTTATCATGGAATCCAAAAAAAAAAAAAAAAAGATCCAGACTGTTAAAAAGTTAAAAAAAAATCAATTAAAAAATGATAAAAACAAATAAAAAAGTTAAAATAAAAAATACAATGAAATAAAATACATTGAAAAAATGTATTCCTAAATAAATTGAAAAAAAAAGTTGTTAAAAAATATTTTGTCCATTCTTTAAATGTTGTTAGTTGAAAAAAGCAGCAAGAAATTATTTGCAGATTAACGTGCAAAAGTTTTTGACCATCTGAAACTATTTAAAATATCGAATGATTTCTAACCGATAATTAAATTGCATTGTTTACACGGACGATTCTTTCTGTCTTTTTGGAATCATTTCCATATGAGATTTTGTTGCATACGTTGAGAGGGGGAAAATGCAAGGAGACCGTAAAAAATTGTTGCGCAAAACTTCTTGATTATTTCACCATTTTAGTTTTATTTTTAGTTTTGCTATGAGAAAATATCAATGCATTTACGACTAAAATTTTTGTTAGTCGGCTGATTGGTTGGTGAAACAACTGAAGTTTTGCAGGTGAGAGTCCTTGCATTGGGAAGCAGCAGCAGCGAATGTTGTTTTTAAGTATTGACTCTTGATTGGACAAAATCTCCAATCAGCAGTTTTTTTTTCAGCCAACCACAGGTTCAAGAATATTCACCTAATACATAGCTTTCTTCTTCTTTTCGTTTTTTGCTTTCAGACTCGACACATGTGAGTATCTCATAAATTCAGCCTAGGCTCCTGGGCCAAACCCCCTCAACAGACGCAACTAGTAACATTCACAAACTCTCTCGCACACAAGTTCACACACATACTGACTAAACAAAAGGCTCACGTACATACGTACACTGCCAGCATACTTCACAGAACTCACACACACACACACAAATTGACATGATGCTAGCTGAAATAAACATGTCTGCTTAACTTCTTACTTTTCTGGGCCTTTTTGCCCAGATCAAAGTGTATCTGTTTCGATGAATACTACACCCTATAGACCGATATCGTCTTGGCCTTCGGGTTTTGATTCCGTTGGTCTATGGGTTTTTTCTGTGCAGTTCTAGGAGGTCCACCCTCCCAGGCTTTGCCTACCCTCTTTGGGGTGGAGTAAGTTTATCGCTTACTGCCTGAGGCGCCCCTACCGGGGAATGTCGATGGGGCTGCCCAGGCATTTTTTATAGGCCAAAGTGCTACCTTCTCAGGCGCTGGCTTTTCAAATCCCACTTTCCCGACCTTGTGTCATATCTTACTGCTGTGGGAGGAAGATAAATCTCACACACTAAACAACTCCTTCACTTGGAACGTTCCTAGACACTTTGAACTTTCATTATCTATTAACTCTTTTTTTGGTTGTCCTAACAAGTTGTCAATAAAAATTGATAGATTTTTATATGGATAAACTTTGTCATTCTTTTCATATTGCCTTAATCTCAACAACATAACAAAAAATAAAGTAAAATGTGGGCAGTTTGTTAAAATTTATGGCAACTTTAATAAAAGTGTTGATTGGTTGAAAAAGGACAATTTAATGCCATGTTTGGATGAAAAAGAGACTTTTAAAACATGAGAGAACTTTATGGCAATAATCATGTACAATACAAGAGTCCGACTTAAACATCAAAGAAATGTGGACGAAACCATTAAAATGGTAACACAATGGACCAAATAACAACAAGCGTCGAAGTTGATGTACAGCCAGCTGGTATTTTGTAGGGACTGTTTATATAGAATAAGTGTCACCAACGGCTGTGCTGAGGATTTCATATATGATCGGTGAATAATTTGTATAACCCCCTTCAAATAATTATGATTATTAGGTATGGAAATGACGTTAAAAGACCAAGTATGGGACATCTGTTTCATGTGTAAAAAAGTGGTGTGAAAAATCCACTTAATTAAAAAAATGGAGCATATTAAAAATTTGCAATTGATTAAAGGCGGTCAAAAACTTTTGCACACCACTCCATAAAGTGCAGCAGGTGGAAAAAAAGATAAAGAAAGGTCGCATTTCTTTTCGACGTTGCTCGTTAACGAAGCTTAATGTAGATACGCACCTGTTGACGGTAGCCGAATGGCTGTGGCAATTTTTTTTACTGTGAAAAACAAGGTAGTAAGAAAAAGAAAGACAGGGAAATTAGAACATGCACGGATAGCAAAAGAGAAAATGTCGGGGACATTTCGATGAGGCAAGCAGATTGTTAACAAAAAAAAAAAATTGACGGCAAGAAAGTTGGCCATTCCTACAACATTGAGAAAAGCAAACAGAAAGAAAGCAAATAAAAATATAATTTTTTTGTGAATGTATCTTCACTTTTTCTGTTGCTCGGTCAAAATTGAGTCTTTTCAATAAATTTTAATAATTTAAAATAAAAATCTCGGTCAAGCTTTATGAAGGTTGGTATGTGTTATATGGGTTGGATTGACTCAAACGTTTTGAAATTATTTACAAAATGCAATTTTCGGTGGTCGGTCACGCTTAAGTCTGAAACCCTATTTCCGATGGTCGGTCACCTTAAGTCTGAAATACTATTTTCGTCACTCAACTTGCGGATTGAATAAATGTATTTTAAGAATAAATCCGCTCTGGTTTTCTTTGATTCTTATTCAATTTTTGACCAGAAAAAAAACAAAAAAAACTTTTCCATGTTTTGCGAATCATTTTTACTTGAGATTGAAAGGAATCAATTATCTTCATTCGTAGAAATGATAAAATTTTCTAAGTAACGTCCCATGCCTCATTCCCTGTTCAATCATAATCGATGTCCACCAATCACTTCACTATAACAACAATATAAAATGGTGTCAGAAGTGGGATCGAAATATTATTTTGCGAAGAAGACGTTTTTTCACACCAAAATATTTTCCACTTTGAGAGAGTTTACTTGTCCAAAGTGAAAAGATCAATTCACATTCTCACTTTAATTTTATTTTCATAGTTTGTATTGTTCGTTTCAACAGATAAACTTTCTTGAATCTGTGTTTTGACAGCTTTTTAGTTTCTGTTGTTTTTTCTAATTCCTGTGTATTTGATCTACAGGGAGGAGGAGGAGAGAATCGCCGTTTACTCTGCCCAACTTTACTTCCACTTTGCTTAAATAGACATTGAAATAAATTTATGCCAACAGTTGTTCACTTAACCCCAACCCATTCTCTCACCATTTGCCACAGATGTGATAAATCCAAATGAGTATGGTGTGGGTCATCTTTAACTCTTTTTCTAACCCCACCAAACCAATTTGATTAGTGATGGAGGACAGGAGTTACTGGAAGTAGAATTCGCTCACAAATACACCATATCTACATTTGAGAAATTTCTTTAAAAAAAAACCCTTTCAAATGATCAACTTGAACAAAGGAGATAACCCTTTTATTTTTATTAAAAGAATAAAAATTTAAAGAATAAAATGTTTTTATCCCCCCCCCCTCACCTCATCGGGTGGATTTAATAAAAATTCCTCTTTATTCTGTGATTGAAATTTGACAAAAACTTTTAAGTTCATTTCTTGCAATAATAACACAAATCACAGACATCTTTAAATATTGCTGATGAATTTCAGTAAAGATTAGAAACTTGAGAGCAGCACAAAGATTTCTTCTTCATTTTAAGTCAGCAAGACTACAGATGGCTTCTTCAGGAAAAAAAAAAATCAAAAGAAGTCCTTCATTAATTGAACGAGTCAAACGTCTGCTGTCACAAGTGGTTTGGTTTGCTTGTTTGTTTTACAAAATATAAAGCCTTTTCATGTTATTTAATTCCAATTTAGTGTAAACTTACGAGTAATTTGTTTTGTGCAATAATTTTCAAATATGAACTTGCATTTCTTTACTTTGATAATATTTATATCCTCTTTCATTCATCAGATCTTTCATGTTTTTCCGCATCTGATTTTCCACTGCTTTTAGGAAGGATTGTAGTGTTGCCTTTAGTTAGGCATAATTGTTATGGTGTTTGCTAATGGGTCGGGAGATCGGGGTTCAATCCTAAGTAGAGTCATACAAAAAAAAAAAAAAAAAATGCTACTTGATACCCCCTTGCTAAAAAATCAGCATTATAAGGTGAGGATCAAAGGTAAATGGAGTAATACTGGAAAAAAAGTGGCATCCTCCCCTACATCTTCATGTAGTAGCCAATGAAAAGGAAGTCAGTCGTCCTCAACTGCGGTCAACCACGATATTTTTTTACTTTTTCTTTTTTACTTTACTTTTTTTTTTCAAACAAAAACGTTTCATATGGTTTGATGGGTGGTTTTGTTTTACGGCATACAAACAGAATTCAGTCATTTTGGTAGAAATGACTCCATGACTTCAAGTCCTTGATATCTTTGAGATATTATCTGATGTAAATCTACGTGCCTACCACTGGATGCAATTTCATGTCAGACCAAGGGAGAGATTCCATTCGACCAATAGATGGGACCTCAACAGGTACTACCACTCCGAGTTAGATTGGACCTGGCAACTAAAGGAGTGACTTCACACTCCTCAAATTGGGGCTTCGCCACCGAACATAGTTTAACGTCATTGAAAATAAACGCGATGCCTCAAATTAATGCGACACAAGAGAATCAACAGTTCAACTTGTCTCAAATCAAGAAAATTTATTATAACTTATCGCTATTTAAAAAAAACAAAAAACTGGGTATGTTTATATATTTTTATGTACAAGATTCACTCCTAAACTAATTAACCGATCATGATGAATTTTGGAACACGGCTGTTAGGCGTAAAGGGTGGGTAATGTCTGTTCAATTTTATTACCTGTCTTTTAGTCTAGACAACGTTTGGCGAACGGTTGATGTTAAAACACCACTGACTATCCATTGGATTCTATTAAAACATTATATGTTGGGTGGTGAAAAAACTTTTCTTCTTTCAGGCATATCTACCCTAAATTTTCAGGCAACATGACTTGGAATAAATACATAGAAAGTACTGCCGTGTCTGCTGCAAAGAAGGTAGGCTCCATCTACCAGGCTAGAAACTTTTCACACCTGCCAGTATCCTATATCTCAATCTAAAGCCAGCATTCGCCCATGCATGGAGTATTGTTGCCACATCTGTGCTGGTGCACCAACCACTAGTCTCTCCCTCTTGGACAGGGCGCAAGAAAAAATCTCTAACCTGATAGGTCCCGCACTGTTTGCCAAACTCCAGTCTGTCGCATCGCCACAGTGTTGCATCCTTTTGCTTGTTTTATAAGTACTTCCATGGAATGTGCTCTGATGAACTAACTGCACTCAACAAAAATACCTCTGACTCACTAAACTAGCAGCAAAATTCCACCCCTTCACTGTAGAGTCCCTTAGATGCCGGAAAACTTTCTACTCAAATAAATTTTTTCCTCAGGCCACTTGCCTTTGGAATTTTCTCCCTGCTCCCACGACCGTACCAACATGCAGAAAATTTAAGTGTAATAATAATGTAACATCTTGCTTTTGTTGCCCAACTCCCCATTTAGATTACCACTCCTATAAATCTGGCCTCTATCATAGTAACCCCTTATATCTCAGTGACAATATGCCTTGTTTGAAGTGTATAAAAAAAGGGGGGAGTAACATTTTTCTCTTTTGTATTATCCAAACTACTGTTCTTGTCTTTGATGTCTCACAATTTTTTGGCCGATGTAACCTCCGACCTTCTTCAGGTGCATCTTGTCGAACTCTTCTTTTTAGATGTTTCTATTTGACTTTTATTTATGAGCTTTTCTTTTCTCGGGGTTTCCTTTTCATCCTTTTTTACATTCTAATGTCACGTTAAAGGAGGATCGAATTAAACTAACTATGTATCGGTTATGCAGACACGGATAGATTTTTTTTCCACATGCATCTATTGAACGATAGTGTCGCAGACTAAGTTATGGTTAGTACAGACTAAACACTACAAATACTAATGACAGACCGAAAGAATCCCCAAAACGGAGAGAAGAAAGAAAAAAGAAAGAAAGAAAAAAGAAAGAAAGAAAAAAGAAAGAAAGAAAAAAAAAAGAAAAATGCATTCTCGACAATTGAAGACAAAATGGAAGGAAACATCAAACAAAAATTGAAAGGAGAGAAAAATAAAACCCAAAGATTTTTAATTTCTTACCTGGGGATATCGGGAATGGGCGTGCCGTTTTTCTGTGTAAATCTTCCGCCGGCATTTAGAACATATCGATGGTGGAGATTGTGCACGGCATGCAGGCAGGCAGATGGCGTGTCTTTCGGTTTGCCTTCAGCGTTTTTCAGCGGTGCAAATTCATCTTCTCTCAAAACTTCCCAAACGGCAAAGTTGCTGTTACATTGAGGACAAAAACCACAAACAAAACAACGAGCCAACACAAATGACAAAGATTGTAAGAAAAAAAATGTGGTTGATGTAGGCAAAAAAAAAAAAAAAGGCCAGTTGATTGTGGTTGAGGTTAGTGGAAGCACCAAACACGGCAGCAGAGAAACAAAATACCATCACCGAAAGGGAAAAAAAAAAGAAGTTTTTATTAGATTAAGTTTTATTTCATTTTCTTTGTTGATTTATAGAAACAGTAAAAAAAAAAATTAACAATTGCTTGGGACTTTTAGAGTAAAAAAAAAAAAAAAGAAGAAAACTGTTATCTATTATACGTCATTTATTATACGTCTTTATGTCATTTATTATACGTCATTTATTATACGTCTTTATATGTCATTTATTATACGTCATTTATTATACGTCTTTATATGTCATTTATTATACGTCTTTATACATCATTTATTATACGTCTTTATACGTCATTTATTATACGTCATTTATTATACGTCTTTATATGTCATTTATTATACGTCTTTATACATCATTTATTATACGTCATTTATTATACGTCATTATACGTCATTTATTATACGTCTTTATACGTCATTTATTATACGTCATTTATTATACGTCTTTATACGTCATTTATTATACGTCATTTATTATACGTCTTTATATGTCATTTATTATACGTCTTTATACATCATTTATTATACGTCATTATATGTCATTTATTATACGTCTTTGAGCAGATTTTCTCTTTTTTATTCTTTTCTCAATTAAACCTAAAAAAAAAGGCACATAACATCTACACTATTAGACTCTATATAAAGTTAAGTATGTGTATATGTTTATATATTTATATGTACAGGATTCACTCCTAAACTAATTAACCGATTATCTAGAATTTTGGAACACAGCTGCTAGGCATAAGGGGTCCAAATGTGGGCTATATTTTGTTTAATTTAGTTTTATGCAAAGGGGGCAAAGAGGAGATTGTGAAAATTCAAATACCTCTGATTTTTGTGCAATTTTAACAATAAGTATTAGACATCAATTAATAAATGAGAATTTTAGAATTTTTTTTATTTATATACAAAGACAGAAGATAGGCAAATATTAATATGTAGATGTTAGCAGTTATGCATATTAATATATAGATATTAGCGTTTTTTCTACCTCCCCCCCAACTCGTAAAAATAAAATCCTAAAAGAAAAATATCAGAAGGAATTTTAATATGTGTTAATGATGCGTCACACCAGAGATCATCGTGAATTGACTTTGCTGTACGAGTGTCTCTCTATCACCACTATTTGAGGAAATGCCTTGAGCCTGCTCTCGGCCTGCCAAGCCAGAAGGATATTCGATTAAGCTTCCTAATGTTTCAAATATAGACTTTTAAAATTTGGTGGTTGAAAAAGATTTTCATGAACTTTTAAATTTAACTCATATTTTCTCGAATGTTGAATTATTTATTTATTTGATAAAACAATTGCACGATTAACAAATATTAATAAAAATTTAAAAAAATTAAAACTGAAAATATTTCTTTTTTATCCAACAAAATTCTGTAGATTGTAAAAATATAATATCAAGATGCATTCATCACAGATGCCATTAATCCTGCTGCCCTCAGATTTATTGATCATTTTTTGCAAAGCCAACATTTTTACTCGATATTAATAAAATTTTTGTGACCATTTCTCGTGTGTGTTTATTTCTAGTGTTTATTTCTAGTGTTTATTTCTAGTGTTTATTTCTAGTGTTTATTTCTAGTGTCAACGTAACTTTGATAATTACACGTTTAATTATTATTTTTATTTTTTACTATCAATCGGATATTCATTTAAATCAAAAATGCAATAACATAAAATAAAATGAAATTTAAAAAATCTTTTTAAAAATGTAATTATGAAATTAAATCAACCAGAATTCATTATAAACAAATCATCAATTTTAATCTTTTGTTAATTGTTGTAAAAAAGGAAAAAGAAAAAAAAAAAGAAAAGAAAATTACTTTGTGACATTTCGAAATTTCAAAACATTTAAAATGTTCAATAGAAAGTCATTTCTGGTATTAAAATTCTTAGCAAATCCTCATTTAATTAAAACATTTAAAATTTTGAAACCTATTTGCACCCAATAATTTTATAAATAGAAATTGAAACAACATTATCTTAAATCATTAGTTATAGTTTTATAATAATTTGGTTCGATTAATAATTTAATGATAAAACGATACCTTAATAATTAAATTTAACTATAAAAAAATAATTTGGTGTGCTCGAGCACAAACCTAGTGTCTTGTACCAGATTTTAATTTGTAGAAAATAAAAATTGATGTCAAGTTTTTCATAAAACAAAAATGGCGTAAAAATATTAAAATGGAGAATCTTTTCTGCTATTTCTGCTGTTTTAAGATGAGCCCCCCCCCCTCAGTCGGTTTGAAATATCATTTTAATCAATAAATGAGAAAATTTAATACATTTTAAGAATATATGTTCTTATTAAGTGAGGATAAGAGTGTAGTATCTGATGTTCTCAGGTGGAAATCAGTTTTTTTGGCTTAAGAATCTAAATATATCATGCAGGGAAAGATTAGATCTATAAATATGCTTTTCCAACACATTAATATTTTGGAGTCATTTAATGCTGAACAGAGTTTTTTAAAAAGAATTACATTTTATTTAGTGTGTGTATATGAATATCTATATTGATTCAATTGCTGACAGTGTTTGTATAAAAAATCTCTTCGGGGAAGTCTCAAGAATTTGACACTGTAAACAGAAAAACTTTAAAACTGACTGCGACTGCCAAAGAAAAAAATCAACTGAAACCCTCTCATCGTGCGTTCTACTGCGTTTGAATCTTAAAATAAATCTCAACTTCAATTAACTTTTGTGTTGAAGAAGATCAAATTAAAAATCAAGAATATCTTCCTTTTCATTTTTCTTGATTTTAATGACAATGACGAACAATAGTTTTGAAATTTCATCAGACGGTGCATGGTGTGATCTATCGGTCACTGGTATGAAGAATGGTGGTGCAGCCAAGAAAAAAAGTGTCAGCGATGACGCCATCATCATGGAGAAAAACAAAATATTGCAGACCCAAATATCCTTGTCTTAATATTTATAGACACCATTTATATGAAGATCAACCGAGACAATCAAAGTTTATTTTAAACAAAAAAAAATGTATAAAACGATTTCGAAATTTATATTTCAATAAATTAACATTTTTGAACAATTCTAATAATTATAAATTGCATCTCAAATTTTGGAATTGATTTTATTTCATGCACAGATTTGATGAACGGCCATAAAATAATTTGACTGCGATTTGTTATTAAAAATGAAAATCTTATTAAACGTTAAAAAGAAAACAGCCATCACCATCAAGTGCATCTTAGACAATGGGGGTTGGGGGGATGCATGGTCTAAAAAGTGATCGCATTCACCTGAAACCATAAGCAACTTATAAATATCTTGAAGGTAAGAAGCAAAATGTTCCACTCTTTTTAAAAAGCAAAGAGAACCAAATTCATAAGCTAAAATTTAAAATAAAAGTTAATTTATTGTAAGGATCAAAAGTAAAAAAAGAAAACATGATCATAATTAAAATGTTCATATTACACAAAAAAATGTTTGAACATTTTAATTTTCTGAAAAATTAGAAAAGTTTATAATGAAATAAAAACCAAAACCTTAATTTCTGGATTTCATTTTTAGAGCAAGTAAAGTTAGTTTACGTTTTCTCCAAAGATTTATTAAAAAAAATTTAAGAAAAATCATTTAAAGCTTAAGATTAAACAAGCGAAGTCGCAGTCAGAATGGGATTATCTCCCCTTTTAAAAGAAGATTTCTTCTCTGGCATTACAGTTATTTATGACAGATGATAAAATAACTTATATTAAAAATTACAGGTTATTTCAAGCAGTTAAAAAGTTACGATAATAAAAATGATATTTCTAGATTATGAGTAACAGTCATACATTAAACACATTCATTTGATAAAAATAAAAATGATAAAACAATTTTCGGTGCAAGTCCATAACTCCACTGCCATGTAAAAAAGAAAAAAAAAAGAAAAATCTTTATGATGTATGTGCCTATGACAAAAAGAAAATATCGGACACCAAAAATCATGTAAATTTATCAAGTTTTTTGTATAAATAAAACCATTTTTAAGCGATTAATGGGAATTTGTAGGCATTACGATTATGTACAAGGCTGATTCTAAACTCTATTTCTGAAGAGTTCACAAAAGTTTGAATTTTTGGAGTTATCTCCCTTGTCTTGCAAACTATTTCCACAATGGCGTTGTTACATCGACGATCGTCGTTTAGCCATAAAATTTGATTTTCTTTTGTAAAATAATAAAAAAAAAATACTTGATAAATTTACGTGATTTTTTGTGTACAATATTTTCTTTCCCCTCACAGGTACGTACATCATACAGATTTTTCTTCCTTTTTTTTTTCATGGCGGGGGAGTTATGGACTTGCACTCAATTTTCTATTTAGGTTGTAATAAATTGTAAAAATTAACAAATTAGATCAACCACAAATCTAAAATTTGAGAATCTGAGTTCAAAGTTCAAATCAAAATCAAAAATAAAAAAAAATAGCAAAAAGGAAACACTAAAGAGTATTTCACTAGCAACATCTCCCCACAACTCACCGACTCGAGAATTATTTATCACTCTTGTTGAAAAGTTCTATTTCAAGATGGATATTTATGATTGGCCGAGGAGAGAAGGGGGGCGATAATTTGCATAATTCGTTTACAAAACCAACTGTACTCCGGGTGGCTGAGCACACAAATTCTTTTTTTTTTTTTTTTTTTTATTATTGTGTCTCTAGTCACATAAAAATATATCCGATTAATTCTTCAAGCTAAACACTATTATTTCCTGAGATAATGAATCATTATCTGTGATCAGATCAAAAATCTTTCAATTTTTTTTTTTATTTGTGATGTTTCTTTGCAACAAAGTTGTGAAGAAATTTTCCTAAACAACAAGTAACAATGTTGGGATTTAAAAACAGAAAAGGCAACGTCACATTCTTAAAGATTATTCACGATTTATAAAGAAAATATTGTGCTCATCATCATCATATTTGGTTTAACGTCCATTTCACATTCTAGCACATGTTGCACGACCTTTAGAAATTAACTTCCAAACTAACTTAACTCTGGCCAGGTCTTTATTTATCCCTCTTACTCTCAAATCTATCCTTATCACCTTCTCCCATGTTTTACTCGGCCTTCCCCTGCCAACTGACACTGCTGCCTCAACTGTCCTACATATACTAACCCAACCACTCTCATTCATTCTTTCATCATATTTGGTTTAATGTCAGTTTTACATGCTGGCATGTGTTGGATGGCTTTTAGAAATTGACTTTTAAACTAATTTATCTCTGACCAGGTCTTTATCCCACTTTCTCTTAAATCCATCCTTATCAGTTCCTTCCATGTTTTTCTTACTCTGCCAACTAAACTGGCTACCTTAGCTGTTATACATCTACTAACTTAAGAACTCTCATCCATTCTTTCAATGTGACCAACCAACAAAGTCTCCTGTTCTGCACACATCTCCCTATACTGTCCAGATTTAATCTTCCTCTGAGGTCATCAGATCTAAGCCTGTCTTTAAGACTCACATTACACATCCATCGTATCGTTCGCATATCATTTCTTTCCATGCAGCACATATCCTTAAACCTCACTGGCCAGGTTTCACTTTCATACATCATCACACTGTGTACACATGCCGGATAGACTCTACGCATGGTTGACAGTGGTAATGTCAGAATTTCCCTGAACTAAATCCTCAAAATGTCTTGAATTACATACAGAGTTCCCCTTTGAACATGGAAAATCTATGATATTGGATACCTTTACTTCCTTTTCCGTCAGCAATATAGTCATGCGGACACCAGTGTGACTTATCAGTTACAATGCTGGCATTTTGATGAGTGGGTTACACGTTCTATCCTGCCTCATAGAACCTTTGACAAATGATTGATAACCATATTTAACGGGCAGGTCAACCCAAGTGTTGAAAATGAAATTGGGAGTGACAAAACTGGCCTGGAGAGGAACGGCTGTTGCTAGGTTTAGTCAGCCCCAAGCACGCTGCACAATCGATGTCCATCATGTGATACCTATGATCCCCGGAAAAGCGGTTAGGAGGGGGGGGGGCGCTGGTTACACATGCTTATGTTAAACAGTTATGTTATCATGACAATATATTTCAGAGACCCAGTAAAGAATCTGACAGATTCTTTACTGGATCTCTGAAATAAACAGATAATTATTCATATATGAATAATATTTGTTGTGTTATATATTTAATTATATATATTTAACATTATATATATATATATATATATATATATATATATATATATATTGTCTTGTCCCTATCAGGCATCTTAGGTCTGAAGAGAGTGGTCTTGCAAGACTGACAGGGCACAGCTGCCGAGGATTTCTCTGTCTCTCTCGCAAGACTGAATTTTGTCAGATCTTTATCACAAAACATGAATAGAGTTTTTGTCTTGTTTCATTATAATAATAAAAAAATTCTTCAATAATCACAACATTTTGAAATGTTTATAATTTTTTGGTGAACTTACTCGCAAAACCTGAAAACGTCAAAGACAAATTTTTCCATTTTAATACCATTTGGTTCCGTGGGAGAAATTTTATTCCCTTTGGCATCAATGCAAGGAATTTTCTTCTTGGCCACATGGTGTTTCAATTCATGTTCATGTTTTCTAGAGGGAAGAGAAAAAGAATTTGGTAAAAATTAGGCATTGGTTCCGACACAACATAACCCAAACAATTTTGCCATAGAAAAGTCGATGATTGAGAAAATTTTACAAAAATATTTTCAGTAAACAGAATTTTTTTTTATAAATTGAGTTTTATTTTAATTAAATCAGGAAAGTTTTTGAGGAAAAAATGTGTTACTTTGAACGATAAAAGAAGCAATGTCTGTTGTGTAAAACTTGTAGAAAAGAAATGTACAAAGATAAATGGTTTGTCTGTCTGATGGTAAATCAACATTGGAGAAAGAAAATTATGACAAATAGTGGAATGAAGTATAGCATCGAGAATAATGGCTATGATCAGTATTTAAATTTTTATAAATTTTTTTTTTTTATTAATAGGTAATCACTTATTAAGGCTAAAAAAAACAGTCGATGATAATGACTAATGAAATATATAGATTGTCATTTGAACAGCCGACCCAGAAAACAGCCCCGCCTCCTAATGAAACATCGGTCATGAAATGGGAGGACTGAAGGAAAGCTAAGAAAACTTTTAGAGTGAAAACTTTTTCGTCAAATATTTAAGGGAAGTAATTATGTTATTAGTTAGTTCCCTTGACTACTGCAAAAATAAATGTCTAAATACACTTAAGATTTTTAAAAGGGAAATAACTCCTTGAAAATTCGTGTCAACTTGGTTACAAAACGAAATTTATCAAAATTAATTTTCATTTCTTTGTAAACAAATGAGTCATTTTTCTTTCAACTGAGTATATACAGTTAGTATATATCTATTTATATAAAGTTAGGTATCTGTATCTGTTTGTATGTACAGGATTCACACAAACTAATTAACCGATCATTATGAATTTTGGAACACAGTTGCAAAGCATAAGGGCAGGTAATGTGGGCTATATTTAGTTTACTTCAGTTTTATGCAAAGAGGGCCAAAATTTAAATGTCTCAGATTTGTATCAAGTAAGTTCTATAATCATTAGACACCAATTAAGCAAGATTCCCTGAATTTCATTTTTTTTTTCTTAAGACCCCTTAAGCTTAAAGCCTTAAAATTTAGACATTTCTTAGAATCAAAATTCTGTAATGTATTTAGATCAAAATTGGAATAAGGATTCTAGACATTATATGTTCATTTTAATCTTCGTAAGGGACATAAAAATAGTGCCAAACTGTTCTGGGAATTAATTTTACCCGTTCTGGGATGGATATTCTTCTATGGAGTACTGTTGACACATCTGGGGAAGTGCTGCTCATAGCACCTTTTCCTGCCTTGACAGAGTACAAGGAAGACTTTGAAATCTAGTGGACGATGGCCTCTTCTCCTCCCTACTATCCCTCTCTCACAGAAGAGATGTTGCTAGTCTTTCTCTACTCTATCGTTATTTTCATGGCAGGTGCTCGGCTGAGCTTAAATCTATGCCCCCCCCCCCTCCCCTGTGAAACAAAAACCTGTCTAGCTACAATTACTGTCAATAATTTCCCTTTCTCCCCCTCTGTGCCTAAAACTAAACAAAACTTTCATGAGCAAAGTTTCTTTCCTAGAACTACCCGTCTGTGGAACTCAATATCACGGGGTTGTCGTTTTCAAGTCCAATGTAAAGAAATTCTTGTTAAGTCATCGTCCTAAAGAATCAAATTCTTCCAAGCTTCCATCATCATTACCAATCATTACGGTATTGTCTCACTGTCTATATGACACTCATTAACACTTATCCTCAGATGGCCTTTGGGCCTTGATAGGTGATGACACTTTAATAAAAAATAAAATAAAATAAAATTATATATATATATATAGTAATAATAATAAAGGATTAATACTCAGTTTCGTAAAAACCTTGAATGTAATTATAAAAATTATAGTTATAAACCCTTCTTGACCTCCGATGTACTTCAGTTACTAAAACTTTATTTCAACATTATAGGCCAAAAAAAAAAAACTCCCCAAAACACAAAAACAAACTTACTCTGAGATATTGTGGAGAAATTCCAGAGTGAAAAAATGATTGCAAGTGTTTCCAGCACTTAACATAAGTCGACCGTCATCGTTTCGTTTCTCAGCTGTTGCTAACGTGATTTCACTGTACTCAACAACTTGGTAGTAGTTGCTGACCTTACACAAAACACCGACAGGTTCTGTCGGGAAGGCTTTTTCCACAACCTATCGAGATAATGGTTGTTGAATGAGTAAAGAGAAAAACAGGAAAAAGATCTTTTTCATGTAAAAATTAAATCCAATTAAAAGTTAGAAATAAATATTCTGTCGTCAAAGAAAATGTGTCCATCTGTTACGAAAGAAAGTAAAATGAAAAAAAAAAGAGGAATCTTTGAAAGAAAGAATTTATCAAATGCTGCCTGTTTGATTAATAATGGAAACGAAAGAAAACGATTCATTTTCTCAAAAAGATTAATGTGATTTTAAAACCAAGGTTGCGGAGTCAGAGGTTTTGGAAGGAGTCGGAGTCAGACCCGTAAGAATGTTAAGAGTCGGAGTAAAATTTTTTAGTCTTCAAAGAATCAACATACAGTCTGAATATTGGGAAACTTTAAAATAAGGAGTTGGAGTAGAATATTTTGGAATTCTAGGAGTCGGAGTCTGATCTTATACCTTCCGACCGCGCAACCCCGATTAAAACAACTGAAAAGTTGCTTGAAATTTTAGGCAAAGTTGCTTGAAATTTTAGACAAAGTTTCATGCACACACATCATGATTAATCGGTTTTGATTTAAAAGCAAGTTAAAGATGAAGAATAGGGATGGCGAATGATCCCCCCACCCTCTTATGTAAACTCAAGCGACATCCTTGCTGCTAAAAAAAAAAAAAGAAACAATTTAATATTTTTCTCAAAGCCAAAGACTTTTTTCTTTTTTTTTTTAACTACCTGGCCTTCGGAAAAGGATAAAAGTGTAGTATATGTTCTGGCCTCAATCAGAAAAGGACAAAACCCTTCTAAGCTGAAGGAATTTTTATTTTTGCCCCAATCCAGAATGCTCTCTTTTGGAAAACTGGATTTTCCCCTATGTGTCTAACATTGCTCTTGCGTCAAAGCAAGTAAATAATTTTTTTCATTTATTTATTTTAACAATATTTTCATAAATCTGAAATGGAAATATTGTAGGATATAAAATATGTTTGTTCATTAATAAACAATTCAGAATTAAATTTTTTTTAAATCATTGTTTATCAGACAGACACTTTCATTTCAAATGTCGAAGGGAGATAATCACATTTTGCTTTTAAGGTTATATTATTTTTACAAGTTTTGACACCGAAACAAAAAAAAAAAACAACTAATTTTTGTATGGAGCAAAAAAAAAAAAAAAAAAAAAATCTTTCAGTTTGAGAGAAAAAAAAAATAGACATTTTTAGAAAAGAACGGTTTACTAAAACTCATTTGTTGATAAATTTTTCATACTTTTTAGTATGAAAGATTTATCAACAAAAAAATCTTTATTTTTTATAAAAATCTTTATATAAATTTTCATACTAAAAAATATATAAATCAAGAATGAAGATATTGCAATGTTTCACAATATCATAATTGGTGAGGCTAGCCAACCAGAACACATCTCTTTAGACAAATTTTTATTTCTTGGTGCTGTTACACACACACTGAAGCCCCCCCCCCCCCCCCCCCATCTCAAAGATGAGTTTCTATACAAAAGATTTAGTCTAGCCCTACCGTCATCTCCAATTAGCACCAATGGCGGATGTTTCATTCCTATTCATTGAATTTTGTCAAGATGGATGAAAGAATTGCAAAGAGAAAGAAAATCTGTTTTTGGTCCTCGTTGATTTGATAGAAATTAAAAATTTTCATTTTTTTTCTAGTTTATTTTATGCAAAAATTATTCTAAATTCAAATAGAAAAATTCACTGCTATTCTATCTGGAACAAGAGGGAAGTGTCATCTCATGCCTTTCCAACACAGACTCGTGTAAAAGAACTTCAACCTGGCTACCGAGCACACAGATATGATTAGATAATCATTCTGACAATTACATCTCCGCACACACCTCCTCCTCCTCCTCTTCTGGGTTGTCTGCTGATAACAGTCCAACCAATACGAGCACACAGACATGATTAGATAATCATTGTGACCAATACGGTTTGGTTTGGCTGTTTTGTTTCACGGCATGCCCCTATTTATTAGCTTTCCCTCGAGGGAAGAGTTAAACAAAGTTGGTTTTTAACTTGGGGAAAATCCAGCTCGCAAAAAAGGGACACTCTAGATTGGGGAAAAAAATTTAATTCCTTTCAGTCTAGAAGGACTTTTGAACAAAGGACAGAAAATATACTACACTTTGATCTCAGCCAAAAAGCACGGCATGTCAACCCATTTTGGGTTTCATAATGTGAATCAAGTGATTTCGGAAATAGATTTATGCTTATATTATTTGTTTTATTGTTTGTTTTATAGACATATTTTGTGAATAAATTTATTTTGTGCATAAATTTATTTTGTGCATAAATTTATTTTGTGAATAATTATATTTTGTGAATAATTATATTTTGTGAATAAATATGTTTTGTGCATAAATTTATTTTGTGAATAAATTTATTTTGTGAATAAATATATTTTGTGAATAATTATATTTTGTGAATAAATAGTCTGCAAATGACAGATCTTATTTAACCGATAGATGTGATCTCGATAGGTATTACGAATCTGGGTCAGTGTGGACGTGTGAACAATGGCAACTAAAGAGCGACTCCACACTCCCCAAAGTTCTCAAATTGGGGCATGACCACAAGATCTAGTTTAAGATCATACCAAAGACTGGGTTAGATCACCAAAGTTAAGCTATGCTTAGCCTGGTCAGTACCAGATGGGTGACCATTTGTGAATATTAGGTGCTGTATGCTGAAGGATGGCAACGCCTCTCTGCAAAAACTAATGGTGTCAAAATCATCTCCCCTGATATACATTCAACTGGGGACCGCGTGTTAATTTAATATTCCCTAAAGGAAACTGACCAGGATGGATACCACAGCAGGCAGGCAAGACTGAGTTGGGTTAGACATAGTTTGAGTAGTTGATAGGGTTGGGAAGTAGGGTAGGCAGAAGAAGGGGGGGGTGAAAGGGCTGGGAAAGATGGATTTATCTGTGGTGGGGTTGCAGTCTGAGGGTGAACACTTTGCGAAAGGATGTCCAAGGTAGCTTAGTGCTGTGCCCAAAGGAGTCCTCATCTGGATGTCCAATTCAATCCGTGATCTACACGTTTGGCTACAAGAAGGACAAATGCGAGCACTGACAGCGAATGTAATTCTGATTTTTATGTTTTGCCTTTGCAAATGATTCTGGTTCTGTTGATGCCGCACCCCCCCCCCCCCCCCGAGCTTATGTACCCCTTGTTGACAGAGCTACTGCTAGGTGGAGTGTCAGTGTCCCTATGTACTTGCTTCCCCACGAAGGCAAAGTTAGACACAAGGTAGGTTTTTAATGTGGGGAAAATCCAGGTCACCAAAAAGCAACATTCTGGATTAGGACAAAAATTTCAATTGCCTCAGTCAAGAAAGATTTCTCCTTCACTGACCGAGGACAGAAAAGATGAAGTGTAGTATCAGAAGAAGGGGGGAAGACAGTGGGGTGAGAAAGAGTGGGCGACCGAGGAAGAGACAGCTTTTTTTTATGGAAATCGCTCCAAACAAGGCATGAAGCCACTTGATGTGAGGAGCTAAAAATATACTACTCCAAGGTTAAAAACTAGCCAACTATAAGTGTTAGAGGGACAGATTCCGACCCAGAAAACAGCAATTCTTCCCCCTTTGTCAAAAACATCGTTCATGGAATGTGAGGACTAAAGAACAAAATAAGGAAAGCAGGAGTTACGAGGTTGCCGAAAGTAAATCCAAGGTCCACTTTCTACTTTCCTTGTCCCGGACAACAGGGGAAGAGAGAGATTGTTACACTTTTGCCTACGGAGGGGGGGGGGGACCCTGCTAGCATATAATAAAAATGAAAGTATATGGATGTGTTTGCAAAAGATTCTGACAAGAGCCACTAACATGGATGTTGTCAACATACTAGTCATCACTAACATCACAGTCCCAATCAATGTGATATTCAGCACTGTTTGAAAAAGAGAAAAAAAATGGAATTCTTTTAATCATAAAGAAATTTTATGTTTTGCCGATTTGATGATCTATCAGACGTAATTGACGACGATTTTTTTTCCTAATGAGACGCTATTTATCAAAGCCAAAAAGCCACTCGAGGATAAGGGTTAATGAGATGGATGGAATTGTTGGCAAATAAAAATCTAGAAGGCATTATTTTTTATTTTTATTTTTACCTTTGCTCCACAATCGGCTCCTTTACTCAAGCAATAACCAATGAAGACAGGGTCGGCCATCTTAACCAAGATATTGTCCACACAGTACACATGAATGTATTTGAGATTTCTCTTGTTCATATCCTCCAAAATGTGACGGTCTTTCAAGGCACGATACAAGCCACCATTTCCATCTAAAGAGAACCACACAAAAACATTTATTACACAATTTCAATGAGGATGAAATTTTGTTTTTTAACACCTCGATATTATCACATTCCATGATTATATCTTTGCATATTGTACACATAATTGCTATATTTATTAGTAACATTCATTTCTGCCCACACAAAATCTGGTTTCTTCTTTTTTTCAATGCATTGAGAGAAAAGTCAGTAGCATTGAGTTTACATAAATTGTAGAAAATCCTATAATAAAATGGCAGAAAATCCTATAATAAAATGGCAGAAAATCCTATAATAAAATGGCAGAAAATCCTATAATAAAATGGCAGAAAATCCTATAATAAAATTGCAGAAAATCCTATAATAAAATTGCAGAAAATCTTATAAAATTGTATAAAATCATATAATAAAATTCTTTAAAAAAAAAGCAACAAAATAAATACAAATAGGTCCAATATTTGTTTATAGTTTTAATCCTTTTTCTAACCATCAATACTTCAATTTCACCAAACAGAATTTCTTTCTTAGTGTAACTCAAATCATTCAGAGTGAATGAAAATGTCTAAATTAGGCGAAGGTTCGAATTCTGTTTGTATTTAATTGTTTTTTTTATTGATTTTCTATGTTCTCAGTCCTGTAAATAATAAAAACAGTTTCATTTAATAATGGTATTAGATGCACAAACATGTATCCATCAAAAAGTCATGTCGTACATTACAAAATATATATAGAACTGAAAGGATAACCATCCCAGGACAGTTATAAGCAATATGTATAGCATTACTTTTTGAGTTTAAGTTTTTTAAGTTTGAGTTTTTGTTTTGTTTGAGGAGTAGGTGATAGGGGGTCGGCATAAAGTTTACAAACAAAAAAAATGTGCCCACGTGACTCACCATATTTCCTAGAATATGTATCATACATTTCATAATGATAAGGTTCATTGGTTTACCTGCACATACATATTGACATGTGCGTAGGAGTCTGGTAGAAATTTTATAACGTAATATAAGTAAAAACTTAATGTAGAGCAAGTATTTTCGATAAATTTTTTTGTATCTCGCTTATTTTTCAATCCCCGCTCCTCATCGCTAAAGTTAAAAAAAAAAAAATAAATAAATAAATAAATAAAATAATGTGCCTATGTTACTAACCGTGATGCCTAGAATATATATTCCATAATGATCAGTTTATTAGTTTAGGAATGAACCCTTTATATATATTTATTTTAGTACAGAAAAATTAGTACAACATTCGTACCGTCGTACTAATTTTTCTGTACTAAAATAAATAAATATTACGCTCTTAATTTTAAATTTGAATTCTCAATTAATCGAGCACTCTGCTGGGATTTTTCCTGCTGTATTACAAAAGAAGTTATATAATATATATATATATATATATATACACACACATACCCAACTTTACATATAGAGAGATAAAAATGAAAGTATGTGGATGTATTTGCAAAAGATTCTGACAAAAGCCAGTAACATGGCTGTTTCCAACATACCGATCATCACATCACAGTCCCAATCAATGTCATATTCACCACTGTTTAAAATAAAGAAAAAGAAAATGGAATTTTTCTTAAATCACCTGGTGATAAAGCAATTTTATCTTTTGCCGATTTGATGATCTTTCCATCAAATGTGATGCTGGGTAATAAAAACTGTTCAAATATCACAACATTTTCTTTGTCTAAACCAAAATAATTGTTCGCTTCAAAATATTTCTCCGTCCGTTGTTTTGTATGATCGCTGGTCATTATGTACCTGTCAAGAAGAACGAGAGAAAAATGTCAGCATTTTTAAAGAAATACGAAAATAGGAGAGAGAAAAGCAAAAGGAAGAGCATATTCCATCATTAGAAATGGAGACGGATGAGAACTCAGATGTGGAGAAAGTATATTTGGATGGTCAGGCTATTAAGGTTGTTACTTTGGTGACACCATTGGAGCACAGGGAGGAGCTGGTGCTAGTGTGATTGCAAGAGTTAGGAGAGAAATTCAGCCATTACTAACCAGCAAAGTGTTACCATTGTCGATCAAGGGAAGAGTCTATCAGGCATGTGTACGCAGTGTGATCATGCATGGAAGTGAGAGTCTAAGAGATCTGATGACCTCAAAAGAAGGATAAAATCTGAACAGTATAGGGAGATGCATTCAGAACAGGAGACTTTGTTAGTATGGTCACATTGAAAGTATGGATGAAAGTTCTTGGGTTAGTAGATG
>OY744527.1:55489232-55491732 GCA_963556195.1 Sepiola atlantica
AAGATTTAGAGATGGTGCTGCTCGCTCTAGAGGGAGCGAGGGGCCCAGTGTCGAGATTCATTGAGGGGAGGTATGTAGAGAACCCGGGGATCACTTGGACGGAGCTCCGCGAGCAGCCAGTGAGGCAATACGCCAGCGAGCGAACCGCGATTGAGGCCGTACGCGAGTTGACCCGGCTAAGGTTAAGCAATGGCGAGGAAAGGCCTGGGAGAAGGAAAACGGTGGGGGCAGGGCGAGTCCGGGGCCCCGAATGGAGAGAGGGGGCGGAGAGGATTGGGAGGCAGACTCCGATCCTAGAAGGAAGGCATGGGACCTTCAAAATGAGTACGATAGGCCCGCACCGGCCAGACAGGTATCAGTCCGCTGGACCTGCAGGGGTGAGGGGCATAGAGCAGCAGAGTGTCCCACAAATTATGGGCGCCCACGCGGCTCGGTTAGACCGAACTGTACTAGGTGTGGTCGGTTCGGACATGAGAGTCGGTGGTGCACAGCAGCATAGATCGGAGGTGAGGAATTAGGATTCCGAACCTTAGTGTGCCACCTGACACTAGGGTAAAGAACCAGGGAAGCGCCCAGAGGCCACCCCACAGAGTATAAAAAGTAGGGTGGCCCCCAGAATGATAAGTTTAGTGAAAGATAGCGAAATTAAATGGGAAGAAGACGGGCTTGGGTTTTGTTCGCCGGTTTATGAGAAACCGTAAGAAGCAATGAACCCCCCCGTAGAGAGAGATCGAATCAAACGCGACTGCTAGGTCGGTTGACGAGTCCAGCGAGTGGGAGGAGAGCGGCAAAATACCCCCCTGTCCAGCTCCAGAAGAGACTGAGAGAAAATCGGTTAGCCAAAAAGGTAGAGGAATTACCTATGAAGTTACGGTAGAATGGGAAGAAGACGGGCTTGGGTTTTGTTCGCCGGTTTATGAGAAACCGCAAGAAGCAATGAACCCCCCCGTAGAGAGAGATCGAATTAAACGCGACTGCTAGGTCGGTTGACCAGTCCAGCGAGTGGGAGGAGAGCGGCAAAATACCCCCCTGCCCAGCTCCAGAAGAGACTGAGAGAAAATCGGTTAGCCAAAAAGGTAGAGGAATTACCTATGAAGTTACGGTAGAATGGGAAGAAGACGGGCTTGGGTTTTGTTCGCCGGTTTATGAGAAACCGCAAGAAGCAATGAACCCCCCCGTAGAGAGAGATCGAATTAAACGCGACTGCTATGTCGGTTGACCAGTCCAGCGAGTGGGAGGAGAGCGGCAAAATACCCCCCTGCCCAGCTCCAGAAGAGACTGAGAGAAAATCGGTTAGCCAAAAAGGTAGAGGAATTACCTATGAAGTTACGGTAGAATGGGAAGAAGACGGGCTTGGGTTTTGTTCGCCGGTTTATGAGAAACCGCAAGAAGCAATGAACCCCCCCGTAGAGAGAGATCGAATTAAACGCGACTGCTAGGTCGGTTGACGAGTCCAGCGAGTGGGAGGAGAGCGGCAAAATACCCCCCTGCCCAGCTCCAGAAGGGACTGAGAGAAAATCGGTTAGCCAAAAAGGTAGAGGAATTACCTATGAAGTTACGGTAGAGGGGAGCAGAACGCCCCACCACAGAATAGTAGAAAAGCCAAGCCAAAGATAATCAGGGACCTGGGGGAGAGGCCGAGGTTGTGCTGTGTCGCATTCGTTGGCTCCACCGCGCGCAGGGAGGGCCCCCATGCGTGTGCGGTGCTGGTGGTTGTGGCGCGGACAGTTTTCTTGGATGCCCCCCCCCCCGAGATAAACGGACATATAAGGATAGAAGGAGATGCATAACTGGGACCGATGGAGGGTCGTCGTGGTTAGATCCAAATGATCGATCACAAGTAGTAATATACCTGCAGCTGGATGGGCTGTTGCCGAACGACCAGGCAGATATATAGTGAGTTGTAAAAGCAAAAGAAAGTTGAAGTAATCGACAGATGTTCGAACCACCGTGAATATGACAGATTGTGGTGCGCCTTACGAAAGGGCACAGAAGTAATGATAAGCGAAGAGAAGGATATGAGATCCTATCTAAGATAGTGTTGATACAGACGAAGCAGAAGAAATCAGTGGCCCCCCGTTGCTGGGAGAGGCACTCGATGAGTAATTAGGGACAGTGTCGGGACGCGATGAGAGAATGATTATGAAGAAATTGGAAGTTATAGGGAAGAACCAAAAGGGTTACTGTCGCATGCAGCTAGAGAAGGCGCATCGATATCGAATGTCACCGGGCCGAAGTGAGCCAAGAAGGTGTTAGTCTGAGAGAATTGTTTTTCCCAGAGAAGGGAACGAAGAGAATCCGGCCGAGGTGGCCGACGCAATGATAGTGACGGTATGCGAACCAGACAGGTCCGTCTCGTCACTGCGTTGAAATGTCCAGCAAAGCCCGGGGCGTCTTGTTTCAAATTCGACGTTCCTTCATCAACCTGACGGCCGAAGTGTTCCGTCCACTCTATTTGACGCTTGTTCGACCTTTGCTGGAGTACGGTGTTGAGGCGTGC
>OY744527.1:55504232-55611732 GCA_963556195.1 Sepiola atlantica
GCATCCCTGTGCTTGTTTTACAAGTACTTCCATGGAATGCGCTCTGATGAACTTACTGCAATTGTACCCCCTCATAGTAAATACCTCCGACCTACCTGACTAACAGCAAAATCTCACCCCTTCACTATCAACGTTCCTAGATGCCAGAAACCTTTCTATTCTAATAGCTTCCTGCCTAGGACCACTAGCTTTTGACATTTCCCCCCCCCCCCCACTGTACCAACATGCAGAAATTTAAATGTAATGTGAACAAACATCTTGCTGAGCAACTCCCCACTGAGGATGCCCTCTATAAATATGGACCCTAAAAAAAAAAAAAAAAAGAAATGTTTCATTAAAAAAAAAAATTATTTTGATAATTCCTGCTTATTACTTATTTCTAATTCTTTCCTTTTAATTTTATCTATACATAAAGTGAAGACGTTGTACCTTTGATGAGAGTAAGAAAATAACCACATGCATCACCACTATTCAGCTTATTCACTCAAGAGTGTTTCAAGAAATTCATGATTATTTTCACCATCTAACAATAAATATTACTTTTAGACCGCCATCACAGACTCTCACAAAAACATACTCCATACAGATGGTAGCAAAAACTTTTCCCTATATTTTTCTACTCCCACTTAGCACCGGTAAATAAATTACATTGGATAATTTATACAATGATCACCGTAATTGTTTCATTTCATTCTTCTAATAATTTCATACATAATATACAAGATTCATAAATCAAATAAATGCTCCCTCATATTCCTTGATAATTTTAGATTATCAGATTACATATACTTATTTATTGATCGTCGTTACTTATAAACATTAAACATACACTTCAACTCATTCCGGAATTTAAGGATTACATTAACGAACTGAATTAGTTCTATTGTACATGGATTCAAAATGGCGCCACGTACCTATCAATGTCATCGAGTAAATTCATTTAAGTTACGATTATTACATGTATAATTTATTTCTTCGACTTATACATTTATGCTGTAAACACTTAGGCATTATCATAAATAACACTTTTAAGGCTTATAACTCAATTTAAAACAAATCACAGCATAACACGAACAGAGGTCTTCGGTTAAAAACATCCAATTGCTCATAGAAATCTTATGGAGGCTCGTACAATTTTATTTTACACGACACTGCCAGTAATAATTCACACACAACACAGGTAAATTGTTTTAAATTTTGACCATCCATACTAAAAGAACATTATTCAAACAATCGCAAAACCTCAGAATATATTATTATTATTTTTCTTACCTGTGACTTTTTTTCATTTACAATTATCAAAAACATTGATATTTTGGGGAATGGGTCCTGCTAGTATAATATATATTCAAAATAATTTCATGGAATTTCTTAAAAGGAAAACGCAATAAATAAAATAAAGAAATAACTGAATATTATTATTTAATTAGTTAAATTATGTATATTTTACATTGAAATAGAATTGAATGTATAGCCAAATGTTTCACTCCAAAATATTACGCTAGGTGTTACACATGCAGTTTTATACAAGTTTATTTTGAATAAATATTTATTTTATAAAAAGAACAAAAACAAAAATTAATAAATAAATCATAAAAATAAATAATTTTTTCTTCATTTTACTTCAGTAAGTTCTCAAAAATCAATACTGGGGCTAATACTTGATTTCTTTGAGATGCATAGATATCCAATTGTTCATTTAAGATTCTTCTCAGCTCTCAAAGCTTGATTAAGTAAAGCAATAAAGAATATTTTTTTTCCTTTCCCCAATGGACCAATAAACTATGTTGTAGTTTATTTTTCTTGGAGACTTTGCTTGGTTTTGTTGTATTCCAGGATCAGAATTTATCTGGTCTGGTGGAGTATCCAACTTAGTGTTGTTACTTATCGTAACATCACTAGGAGAAAGTACACCATTCCTCGTATGAGCCAATTTGTAGCCATGCCGAGGGGATCTTATTTGGGTTTTGAATACTATCTTATTTTTAATATTTGGTCACGGTTTAGTCATGGCGAAGTATCCTCATGTCAAGGTATCCTGACATACTCCTGTACAGAGAGACCGAAGGATGGTGTCTAGTCAACATTCAAATTCTTATGTGTGTAGTAGTAGTAGTAGCAGTAGTAGTAGTAGTATCAATGGAATCCAGTCGTGCATTTTACACTCTTCGAAATAAGATAACATTTTAAATATTATGTTTTTGACTTTATTTAATAGACGTTATTAAAAAATATACATATTTATACACAAAGACAACATTTTACTACGTAAACGATTTAATACAACACTTTTCACTGTTTTTTCTTCAATTCTATTTTTGTTTGTTTCTTTATTCATCAAAAGACTTTCTCAGAGTGAGTTTAAAATCTGAAATTAGAAATTTATAAAAACAATGAAGATGAAAAGGTAAAAGGGGGGCCCTTTAAACATCTCATGTCCATTGCTTTCACAAATTTATAATCATTTCAGATTTTTAACTCACCCTGAGAAAGTCTTTTGATGAATAAAGACAAAATATTAGTTATCCACATGAGATGATTTGATTGTTTTGTGTTAGTTATTACAGGTTTCTGTTCATCCATCTTTTTTGCTCTCTCATATATATTAAGTCATCATCATCATATTCAGTTTAATGTCCGTTTTTCATACTGGCGTCTTGGACGGCTTTTAGAAATTGACTTCCAAACGAACTTATCTCTGACCAGCTCTTTATTTATCTCTCTTTCTCTAAAATCCATCCTTATCACTTCCTCCCATGTTTTCCTTGGTCTTCCCCTGCCACCTCAGCTGTTCTACATCTTCTAACCCAAGAACTCTCATCCATTCTTTCAATGTGACCAAACCAATAGTCTCCTGTTCTGCACACATCTCTCTATACGGTCTAGATTTAATCTTCCTCTGAGGTCATCAGATCTAAGCCTCACATTACACATTCTTCATATCATTCTCATATATATTTAGTCACAATAGATTCATATTCAAATATTGTATCGCTAATGTGGAGAAGGAGAAGATGGATTTTTACATGAACAAATTTATGGAAGCTAGCAGAATCCCGTGGAAATTCCATGGTGCTTTCTACATCAATTTCCATAATTTACTGTTAATAATAATAAAATTCCTTTTGAAATAATGTCTGTCAGGGTTAATACTATTAAGAAAAAAAAACTCTTTCTACTTCCGTAAAAATAATTTTCATTGTCAACTAAATATTCTTTAAATAAATAAGTAAAATGAATATGTTTTTCTTTATTTATTTAAAATTGTAGCAATTTAATTTTTTAAAACAATAAATATTCTGTCTTCTTACTGTAAAAATAATGGTCAGCTAGATATTCTTTGAATCAATAAAATGAATGTCACTTTTTTAAATGTATTTATTTAGAAATATACTGTTTTAGCTGACGAGATGACAAATTGATTTTGGAACAATTCATTTTAAAATGGATAAAGTCCAGATGTTTTACCTTAGCGATATCAAGTTAATCACCAATCACCATCTTTGCTAATTGGACGATCTCACTTTAAAAAAAATGTCTGTGAAAGGTGATAACGTACGTACGAACATGAAATGGTTTAGTCTATTATTTATGTACATAACATCAGTAAACTATATTCTCTAATATTTTCCAGTTAGTTCTGTTTTCGCCTACAAAAAAATATTCCTTTAGACAGAATCGATGTTTATCATTTGTGTTATTTAGAAAATTTTAATCTGCCGACTCACCAGACGACCGAACATTTCTTATTGGCCAATTGCTGAACTTTAACTATACGTTCTGCTTGTAATTGGTAGAGCGTCTTATTTGAAGGAAGGCCAACACTGTACATGCCTTTGGGGTAGTCCACACCCAGACGTGTCCCTTGTCCTCCGGCCAGTAACAAAACAGCCACTTGATTGTCACCAATCTTTTCTAAACCTAAACAAAAAAAAAAAGAAGAAAATTGGGATTTAAAAACATTTAACGGTTAGTAGAGAAAAAGACGATTGTTGGACACAATTGAATCAAAGATTCCTTTAAAGCAAGAAATTCTTTTTAGGCAAGAAATATCGACAGAATGAAAATCTAAGACACTTTAAACCATGGGAATTAGCTTATGTCTTGTAAAAGAAAGTGTAAAATATCAAAGACGAAGTTGGTTTGATGTTTTAAAGGAAGTAAAAACTTTGACCACTGTGGTAAGGTAAGATATTGCTTAATGGCACATCAACCCTAAGGGTCATTTCATGTCATGAATGTAGAAGCGAATATCCTTCATTTGAGTCTTAAGTCAGTGGGTCATTTATAGTCATTAGTTAAGAGCTTTGATATTATGAATTGTTGTCATTTTGGTGAAGGTTTCTATGCTTCAAGTTCTTTATATCTTCAAATGTTTAATCAGGGTTTTTGGTTTGGGTGTTTTGCTTTACGGCATATCAACCCTTTTGGGGTATTTAATGCCGAATCTGGTCATTTTGCTTCAAGTTCTTTATATCTTCAAATGTTTAATCAGGGTTTTGGTTTGGTTGTTTTTTGATTCACGGCATATCGACCCTTTTCAGGTCATTTAATTCTGAATCCAGTCATTTTCATGAAGGTTTGTATGCTTCAAGTTCTTTATATGTTTAAGTATTTATTCATGGTTTTTGGTTGAGTGAAAGGGGGGGGGGAAGAGGGGAGAAGAGAGTGAAATTGTTTTTTGTTTTAGATTTTGCAGAACATGATTGAGTTTTGCAAAGGAAGAAAAAAACAATAAAACATCAATGTTTGGTGCATTTTGCGTCAGGAAGTCAATAACTTCAGACAGCCTGATTTGGTAGCACCAGTAGGTTCTATTTGACCCATAGATGTGGCCTAACAGGTACTACCACTCCAGACCACAGTGGACCTGGGAGCAATGGCAACTAAGGGGCAATTGCACATTCTCCACGGCTCCCAAATGGAGGCCTCACCACCGGATATCTTTTAAGGTCATACACAGGACCCTGACCACTGTGAGTTAAGGAACAAACAGCTGATTGTAAGGATAAGTAACATATCACTCTGGGTGTGGGCATGCCATATCCATAACATTAAGGAA
This sequence comes from Sepiola atlantica, assembly GCA_963556195.1. Taxonomy (NCBI): domain Eukaryota; kingdom Metazoa; phylum Mollusca; class Cephalopoda; order Sepiida; family Sepiolidae; genus Sepiola; species Sepiola atlantica. Next base: position 55,509,295 of record OY744527.1, read on the forward strand.
TAAAATTTATTTACCTCTCCAGGAGGTTAGACATAAGGTCAGGTGTGGGTTTGATGAAAGTGTTTCTGTGGAATGAACTGGATTCGAACTCAGCACACCCAGATATTCAGTCCATGTCGTTAACCACTTAGCCACCATAAAAGCATGCAAGAATAACATGCCGGACGATGGATGTGAGAAATAGAGTTCAATGTGATTTACAAACAATTTTCTTCAATGTTTTTCCGGATAAAAAAAAAAAAAGCATTCTTTTTCAATTAAGCCGTTTTGTACCACAGATTAAGGTCGGTTCCATGACTGAAATATCAGTTGGCTTTAGAGATGTTTCTTATTATTTTAACTAGTCCCTCTATCAATTCATTCCATATATATATATATATATATATATATATATATATATATATTCATGGGTATTGAAGAGTTCAGATTGTATTGCTTTAAGCGAGACTTACAATTTTGTCATCGTCCGGCAACGAAAAAAATATAGCAGTAAACTGATCTTCCTCTCAGTTTTGTCTCAACTGGCTGTTTTTTTCACAGATGTGTAGTTTTATTAAACATCTTTTTTCATGGAACAAATACCAGAGATATGGGGTATCGCCCTTTCAATCTCTTTATGTGACCAGCAAGGTTTCTTTCGTTGCCTGAACACAAATGAACAAAGTGCCATTCACCCTAGGTGGGTTGAACAGGCTTCTTCCTTTGGAGGAAGTTTCATGGGAATATCAAATTCACAAGCGGTCCCCAGTCGCATGTATATCCTGGTCAGGGGAGATAACGACATTAGATTTTTGCAGTTCTCCCACATACAGAGCCTGGTATTCCCAAATGGTCTGCCATCTGGTACTGACTAAGCTCAATGATGCTTAACTTCGGTGATCTAACGAGAACCGGTGTGTCAACGTTATTATGCCTATATCTATCACTTCTCCACTTGACCTTCAGGGAATCCTAAGCATCTCATCAGCCCAAAAGAGATTAATGACAAATCTGGTCGATTTCAAGAGTCAGCCCTGACCTTCATCAAGTCCAGAGTATCCAGTTTGTGTGAAAATATATTCATACTAGTTTTATAATTGCTTATATTTTGTCATGTTTTGAGGCAACCGATTGCTGGTCCAAATGTAAAATCAATTCCCAATAGCATCATACTTTGGGGTTTGCCTTTTTATGCAAATACAGCGAATAAAGAAAAACTTATTTTTTATAAAGTTGTATTGTATTTGTTTTATTATTGATAAATTTATGGGATGACACATTATCAAAGTGATGCATGTGGTTGGGTGTGTCATCATCATGATCCTAGATGAGGTCAGTGATTGTTTTTGCTGTGTGTGTATCCGGTTTGTAATTGATAAGTATTCAATTCCAGTGAACGGCTATGGTAATGCGTTTTGCTAGCTGTAACAAAAAGGCTTTTATCCAAATGAACTGACAATACCATCTTATTAATAATTTTTATTCAATGAGTTTGATAGTTCTCTCACTGAGAAAACCATAGTGAAATCTATAAATTTCGGATTTCGTAACTTGAAAAATAAAAAATGCTCGTGATAGCAATTCAAAATGTGGAAGCCCGAACAGAAGTCACCAGCTAGGATTTCAAAACTTATCTTCCTCATTTCCGTAATAGTTCAAATGATCTCGTCTCACATCTCAAGTAAGACTCGGGATCCTCACAGACAAAAAGAACCTTATGACAGTAAGTGTACGCAGTGTGATATATAGAAGTGAAACCTGGTCAGTGAGGGTTGAGGATATGCGTTACATGGAGAGAAATGATATGAGAATGATACAATGGATGTGTAATGTGAGTCTTAGATCTGATGACCCCAGAAGAAGACTAAATCTGAACAGTATAGGGAGATGTGTGCAGAACAGGAGACTGCAATGGTATAGCCATATTGAAAGATTTGATGAAAGTTCTTGGGTTAGTAGATGTAGAACAGTTGAGATAGCAGATTTAGTTCACAGGGAAAGGCCAAGGAAAATATGGGAGGAAGTGATAAAAAGGGACCTGAGGAAAAGAGGGATAGATAAAGACCTGGCAGAAATAGGTTAGTTTGGAAGTCAATTTCTTAAAGCCGTCCAGCGCATGCCAGCATGTAAAAGGGACGTTAAACTGAATATGATGATGATGATGATGATGACGATGAGTGAATGAGAGAAAGCCATTAAAAATATATCCTGGCAGAAGACGTCCATCTGAAGTTGACATTACTTTCACTGGCAAGAATCTTCTATCTTAAGTGGCTACTTTGTTGGTGGCATTCTTCAACGGATATCAAGACTGGGGTGTCGATATATCTAAACCCATTTCAGGATACATGCAGCATGAAAATGTGCATATAAAGTCTACCCCAGGTGCATTATTTAGCAAACTATCAAATGAAAGAAATTTATACTGATGACTTTTGAAACGCCCATTTCCCAAAGATGATTTTAGTTTTTTTTTTTTTTTTTTTCATAAGTCCGTTTTCAGTTCAAATCTTTTTGGTCATTTCTTGTTGATGAAATGACCAGCCCATTTAGCATAATGGTTAGAATGTTTGCTAATGGGCTGGGAGACTAGGGTTCAATCCTTGATCAAGTCATATCAAAGACTAAAAAAAAGAAAAAAAAAGTACTTGATGCCTCCTTGTTTAAACACTCCGCATTAGCAAAGGATCAAGTGGAGTAATCCTGGGAGAAAAGGTGTTGTCCTCCCCTACATCTCGGTGTTGTAGCTAATGAAAATGTGGCTTTTGGGTCACCCTCAACTATGGTCGACCACTTTACTTTTTCTTGTTGATGAAATAAAGGAGTTCAATCTGGCGCTTGAAGAGATCAAATACCCAGAAAACATGTCCCTTAACACTTCATGATCATTAAAAAAGATGATGAACTTTAAGAAATTGTTAGAATGGATGAAGAAAATGAAAATGTTAAGACCCGCTGATTGAGACCTGTCCCACCTCTCAACGGCCAATACAACCGGCACAGTGTTCACTCAAAATTATTGAGATCTTTATGTCACTCATTGTATTTAGATACACACGTGTATTGGTTCATTATCACGTTATGATTTAGTAAGTAGCAATACCAGTATTATGACAAGGTTCAATAACAGTTAACAGGGTTGAAAAGAGAAAGTAATGTGTTGATATATGGGAAATGGTAAGAAAGAGTGTGTTATATCAGTTGAGAGAGAGAATGGGCATAAAGACAGTCAAAGATACACAGAGAGCGAAAAAGAGAATAGAGAGAAAAGTAAGAAAGTGAGTAAACATAGGCAAAAAAGAGAGAGTATCAAAGCGGACAGAGAGACATATATATATATATATATATATATATTATATATAGGGGAATAGAGAGAGAGAGAGACAAAAACAGACAGCAGAAAGAAAGAGGGAGAGTGAAAACATTCTTTATTAGAAAACATAAAATATATTCATGGAAAAATAGAATCTTTTGTTAGATAATAATAAAAAGTTAAACATGTTTTCTAAATCCAAATATGGAGATTTAGACAAAAATATTAGAATATAGGAAATAAGAAAAACAAGTTGTATTCGCTTAAAAATTCTGCTTTGCTTGTAACAAAAGGGTTAATGTAATTTGCTAAAAAAGGGCTTTTGTGATTGGTCGAATGTTTTCATTGCGTGATGAATCTCAGGCTCAGCCAATCGAAATGTAGATTAGCCGAGGAGGTATTAAGAAAAAAAAAAAAAAGGCAAAGTTTGTGGTACCTAAAAATCCAGAAATTCAGTTTGTGCATACAAAAAATCCAAAGGAATGGCGAAAAAAATGTTGACTTTCCAATACAAAACAAAAAGAACTTATAAAAATTAACTTAATCAGAAGCCAATTGTCTGCTAGAAATTTCAGAGATTGCATCAATTTTTTTTCTCTTTGTGAAAAAAACAGGAAAGTTTGTTGTACCTAAAAATCCAGAAAGATCAATTTTAACTTCTAAAATTTCAATACTAAACATAAAAAAACTCAGAATATTGACTTAACCAGTCCAGCTTGCTTTATTATGACTTCTGGCGACAGAAGCGAAGTCTAAGATTGCATCAATTTTTTTCTCTTTGCAAAAGAAAGAATGAAGTTTGCTCATCTGGAATCGCACCCATCAATCTGGTTAATCCTTGATTCTATCAATGTCAACAACCATAAACTGTGATCATAAGTATTGGCGTCTTTTGACAAAAACTTTTCAGATATTGAGCTGCCGACCCTGTACTTTTGAGGTACCCGTAATTTCTATTATCGAGAAGATGTTACGCAAAGTGTTACAGTTTCATGCATGGAACATAAGTAATATTTACCTGTTTTACCTGCATTTTCTTCTACTTTTCCACAAGCAAAGTACCTTAATATTAAGAAAAAAAACTGTTGATTAGCTTAGGCCGAACGTAAGCAGTGGAAAAGAAAGGAATTTAAGCAACACCATTTTTGTAAAATTTTGGAAACAACGTAGTCTATGGTTTCTTTCTAAATTCACTTCATGTTGAGTCGTGTCAATATGTGCATTTTTGAAGAGAAGCTAATAGGTTTCGTAACGCCTGCTAAGCTCCATCCTGTCTCATCTCTGTGCTTGTTTTACAAGTACTTTTACGGAACGTGCTTCGATGAAATTATTGCACTTGTACCCTGTCAATGTAAATATCCTTGACCAACCTGTCTAGCAGCAAAATCACACCCCTTCTTTGTAGAGGTTATTAGATGCCGGAAAGTTTTCTATTGTCATAGCTTTTTTCCTCGGACCGCTTGCTTTTGTAATTCCCTCCCTGTCCCGCCACCCCCGTATGTATCAACATGCAGAAATTTAAATGTAATGTGAAGAAACATCGTGCTGCACAACTCCCCACTTAGGATGCCCCCAATAAATTTGGCCCCTAACCACAGTAGCCTTTTATGTCTCAGTGACAATATGTCTCGTTTGGGGTGGATAAAATAAATAAATAAATAAATAATAAAAAAAAAGCGACATCAGTGGACCCTCTCTCTTATGCTCGTTTTTCAGAGTTATCAAGTTCAAAGGAGTTTGTTTTTGCTTGTATATATCATTATAAAAAGTAATTAAAATATTTTTAAGAGTAGCACATAAGTTTAGAATGAGAGATAAAATTAAAACCTATTTTGTCTTAATTTACCAGAGAATTTCATTCGATATTTAAAAGCTAGACAAATTTCATGATTTTTAAGGATATAAGGAGCTTTTTATTATTCGTGAAGAACAGATTATCATTGCCATCTTGAAATCGTACTTAAAAAGGCTTCTATGTATAGAGATTTTCATTTGTTCGTTTTCATATAACAAATATAAAACGATTTCTGTTCTAATTACAAAATAATTATTTTTCTTTTCAGATTCATTTACATCTCAAATGATATCTAACTCTTTGAAACACTCTGTACTTTTGTTGCCTAGCTATTAGTGTTTGTGTTATAAGGAGGCTGACTTAATGCAGAGAAGACAGTCCCTCCAAGAAAAGAAATAACATTGTGTATTTTATTTTTTTTAACAATTAAAATAGGGTTCTATTTCATTGAAAAAAAAAAAAAAACTTCAAAGAGATTTACAGACAAGATTAAGACGAATGTTTTGATAAAAAGAAAAAGAAACTTTGACAGGTTTACTGTCAATAGGATTATTTTCCATCCGTCTAGACATTGTTAATATTTCTTTATTTTAAAAGAATGTCTTACGAAATATTAAAAAAAGAAAGATGACAGCTCTGAAGAAAAAGCTAGATAGAGATTTAGGCGGGGGGGGGGGCACATGTAAATGTGCAACAACAAAAGAAAACGTCTTAAAGCAGTTAATTCTATCAAATCCTTGAAGAAAGAAGAAAAGGTTTGTGTATCACACGCTTAATTATAGTCTTCTTTTTATCTTTTGAGAGTAATTTTGCCAAAGGAAATTAAAAAAAAAGAATGTTTAAAATAAAGAAAGAAAAAGTAAAAAAGAAAAAAGGTAAAGAAAAAAAAACTTAAATGATTGCCATTTGTAATTTGAAAGATTCAGGCAAATTGAACAGAAATTTGTAGGACTAAAACTAAATATATTTTAAACTCGCAAATGGACCGTGTGTAGAATACGCTGAATCATTACAACAACTAAATAATATATTAAATTTCTTAAAATAGCCCACAATTTTGAAAATTCATCTATATCATAATACGCTATGGAAATTTCATGTTCGTATGTACGTTATCACCATACACCCCTTTTTTAAAAGATGGGATCGGCCTATCGCCGGAGATGCAAGACAAAAAAGTAATTAAAATTTTTTTTATCTGATGCCGTTGTTGAACATGGAACTCAAACTAAAATAAACTTTCTTGCTCTTTGGGCTAGGATCAAAGTGTAGTATCTGTTCTGCCCAAAAGTGGTACAATAATATTGTAGGGTTTGCATATTCGCTGGATGTCCATAGAATAAAAATATGTCACAAATTCCTACAAGGATTTTGGAGATAGCCCCCCTCCTAAACGGATACATTCTGAAATTACATTACTTAGAATAGTTTAGATAAGTATGTTTAAGTTTGAACAAAAGTGGGGTGTGTGTTCGCACCTTACATTCATAGAATGGAAATATGTCACAGACTCCTTTTAAGTACGGCAGCAATAAACAACAGATGAAGGATACAACTGTGGAATTTCCACAGGTCACGCTAGTAATAAAATACTAAATTATTGCCACTTTCGTAAGTTTTTAAATATTTCTATAAAAATTTAGAAAAAAAAAATAATACCATTTTAACATGTATCTATTATATTAAATGTGAGTTTATAAACGTTTGTTTCACTAAGACCTTTTTCCTATATACTTTAATAATACAAAATACATGCTAGAATATACCTCAGTTCTGGGAATGAGTTATGTTTGAAAAAAAAAATTCTGTTTTAGTTCTAATTAGCTGTAATTTATAATTAACTCAGAAAATCATCAATCTCTCTCTCTCTCTCTCTTAGCTATTTATATATTTCTCTCACCTCCTCTCACTCTATGTTGATTCAACCACTCTAACATTTCTTAATGTCTCAGTCAGCATTTAGAGAAAGAGCGATTCTCTTTTCTTCAGTGTGTGGCTATCTAATTTACATATGTATGTCGTACACACCACAAACATGTATGCAAATTAGATGGCAAAATAACGGCTCTTTACTTCTATTTATATAATAATGATAATAATAATAATAATATAGAAGTAAAGAGACGTTATTATTTTTAGTTATGCAAGAAAAATGTCTTAACAGATGTCACAGTTTATGAGTTTTTGAATGTCTTAAAACATTTGTCATAGATTTCATTTGAAAATTCATAAACTAAGTAGAATACATAGTTGTAGTGATCCGACATATCACGGATACATCTAGTATTATATGAAATACTTGTTTGAGGTCATTCTCGGACCCATTAATTATTGCAAGGGTTCAGACCCCCTCCTCCTACATTTGGGGGTCTTTTGGGCAAATTGAGTGAAAACAAAACTAACATGACTAAAGTTATGGGCTGAAAAGATGAAGTGGGTGTTTCTCAACAGAATTTGAACCAAACTAAACCTAAAACTTAGATTAGAGTTAGGGTTGGATTAGAGTTAAAAAAAAACAGTTCAGTTCAAATGCTGTAGAAGTACAAATTGTTAATTTGGTGGTCTTTATCCCCATGAGAAGGGGTTTTAAAATGATTTGAATTTGTTCAAATTTTCAAAATCAACATAATCTTGTGTCATTTTACTAGTTTAACTCTGATTAGAATCAGAAGTAAACAAATTTTGAGTTGGAGGGGGAGAGAGCATATTTGATTGGGAACTTCGTTTATATAACAATTTTATTTTTTTATATTGGAAATTAATTTCTGACAGTATGTTATGTATTATACTACCTGTTTTTTTTTATCTTAATGTTGAGCTCAGGTTCGAATCCTATATGAGTCTTATTTTTCACTTTGTGGTATCCTTTGTTTATCTCTCCCTAGTCCCATGGACTTAAATCGTTTAGTGATATTATCTGCAAAAACATTAGCATCATCAAAAAAAAAAATCAAAAAAAAATCAGCATATTACATAACATAATTTTAAGCACATGCTCTTAGGAAAGATTCATCTGATTCAATAGCTCCATGCAAGTATAATATCTGTGAAAGAGAAATCCTTGTAGACTGAGGGAATTTTTATTTTTGTCCAATCCAGAGTGCCCCTTTTTGAGGAGCTGGATTTTCCCCTACATTAAAACCGACCTTGTGTATAACTGCCCTTGTAGGGAGGCACGTACATAGGAACACTATTTAGTGTGGCCATATTCATTTCTATAGAAGACAGACAGAAACAAACTTCCTCTTTTTCTTTTTCTTCTTTTTTTTGATTAACGATTTGTCTGATGAGTAAAGCCATTAAAAGATTGAAGTCTTTGTTGAACAATTAACGCAAATTGTTAATCTGATCAAATTGTTCAACACAAAAGTAAAATTAATGGATATTTTTAAGTGGGTTAAGTTTTTCAAAAACAACCAATAACAAAAAAGAAATAAAAAGAAATATTATAAAAACCAAGCATTGTAGAGAAAAACTTCCGACTGACAGTTTTGCCAGGTGTTTCACGATTTTTACTTTAATCACCAGATCTCACGATTCAGCTTTCATTTCTCACGTTTTTTTTTTTTTTTTTTTTTTTTTTTTTCCGAACATTTGCAATTGACTTAGTCGAGTGCGAGCAATATTACAAACATTACAACTGACTCGGTCGAGTGCGAGCAATATTACAAACATTACAACTGACTCGGTCGAGTGCGGGCTGTTGATCATGAATAAGCGTTAGGCAAGGAAGGGCATCTTCTGTAAAACGTTTACTTGAAATAAACCTTCATGGATATTTCCATGTATGCAGCTAGCCAGCTATCTGGATAGGCGCCCACCAGCATGGATGCTGCCCCTCAACCTGCATGTTAATAAAAAAGAACCGATGCAGAAGATTTTTTTGGTTGAATTCGTTAGCCAGTTTTTTAATTATTGTTTTAAATAAAAAAGTGAAGAGAAAGAAAAATGTTCAAGAAACGAAGCCGACAGCTATGCGAAGGTGGGTAGATGTTATATTACTATTATAAAACGATATCAGAGAGACACCCAAAGCAGACAATTGGATGTACGCTCTTCTTCAATAAAGCACAGAAACAGCACTACTGTCGAACATGGCTCCCATCTATGCTGTTCTCTGTTACTCAAACTATTAACAATATTTTTGCAACATCAAGTTCATCAGTTTCAACATATTAAGTACTCATTTTCTACCGGCTTTCTTATTTTGACACATTATTTGTGCAAAAAATTTTCATCCTCATCCAGTTTTAATATTTAAGATGCTGCGAGTGTCCTGTACTCTGGAGTGGGCAACACGCTTGCTCTCTATGAGAGCTGATCTACGGATTGACATCAGTCAGACTGCATGCAATCATATAGCTTCTTAAACACTCGGTCTACCACGGTCGATAGTGCCTGGGATATACAGGCGCATCATGAAGTCGATCCAAGAGGTGGCACGCTGTACATGGCCGAACCACCGAGATGCCAAGTGCATAAGGCATCTATAATATCAACCAATACCAAATTTCTGATGAAGCACGATTAATGGATTTGGTTTGTTTCGTTTGGTTGTTTTGTTTTATGGCATATAAACCCTTTTCAGGTTATTTAATGCCAAATCTGCTCATTTTGGTAAATTTTTATGCTTCAAGTTCTTTATATCTTCAAATATTTATTCATAGTGTTTGGTTTGGTTGTTATGTTTTCTGGCATATCAACACTTTTCAGGTTATTTAATGCCAAATCTGGCCATTTTGGTGAAAGTTTTTATGCTTAAAGTTCTTTATATTTTCAAATATTGATTCATAGTGTTTGGTTTGGCTGTTTTGTAGAGGACAATTGTTGTTTTTGGCTTTTCAGAACATGATTGAGTTTGGCTAAAGGGAAAGGAAAAAAACCCAATAACATCAATGTTTGGTGCATTTTAGGTCAAGAAGCCAGTATTTTCAAACAGCCTGATCTGGTAGCACCAGTCGGGTTAATGGAATCCTTTCTTCCAGTTTGCAGCAAAACATCCGGCTGATCATCGCATGACCATTACGTTGAAGTCCTTGCAGATCAGCAGTGTTTGGAGTCCTATCATGTAAGATGGCAGAGTGAACACAGGCTAAAAAGACTTCTCTGAATCTTGAAGAATCATTTAATTGCACCACAAAGAAACATTCCCCCCTGAGTATCTACGTGTACACATGTGCAATGCTGCAGACGACAGGCTTGCAATGGGACAATATCTAGCTAAGAGCACACAAGAAATTGGCTGGCATCTTTGAAATAATAATGTCTTCTTGGATACAAGAGTTCATGCTGGCAAATGAGATGGTGCGCCCCCTTTTTATGTCCATAGATCTGACGGTGTGAACCAATTCATATCTATATATAGTACAGCAAAACGGGCGGAGGAAGTTAGTTTTGGTGTGTGTGTGTGAGAGAGAGAGAGACAGACAGACAGACAGAGAGAGAGAGAGAGAGAGAGAGAGAGAGAGACAGACAGACAGACAGACCTTAAGCGGAGGGACTATTTGTGTTTATTGGGAAGATATGTTTGTCCTAATTGCAAGTCTGTCATTCAGTAGAGAAACCAAGTATCATTGTAACCTCTCAAAATAAAACATTTTTACTTGTTTTAAACGTGAGCTGTGATTTTGTTTGTACTGGGTGCCAGCATCGACTTCATGACGTGTCTGTATATCAGCGGCACTATGGAGCATGTAAAAAGCTTTGTTACATCACTGACCCAGATTTCATGATTGACACTATGACCAGTGTCAATATCAAACACTGAATTTGGATGAAGATAATGAGCGGACAATCACGGCCGGTGTAGTAAATACACACATATGATAGATGTTACAGGGTTGCAGATATATTAGTTAGCCTTTCAAAGAATTTGAGTTTCCTTGTGCTAAACTAAACATGCAATCATCTGATTATCAGACGATTCACATGAATGAATGTGATCATAGCAGAGCATGAATTGTGGAGAATAAGACCAACTCTCTCCACCAGGCAAGCAATGTCGGTACAAATGCACCGTGTACCACATATCAGAACTACCTAGTTGCAGGTGTTATTTTAGAGATTTCTTTTTAAGTTTCCATACAAAGATTTAAATGTCTAGTCTACTATTTCACCCATAGCTAAAAGGGTTGAGGAGAGATGGGTTCATACCTTTCTGAGTGAAAGTGACGTTACAGTCATGACAGAACTTGAACATATTAATTATGTCGTAAATTTAGTAATCTACTGCATTAAAATATATATAGTGTGTTTCTTGGCTAAAAATAATGAATTTCTTTACATTTGACAAATAAAAAGTAACCTTATGGAAAACAAAAGCATGTAAATTTATAGTGTAAACATGCAGTGGGCTGCATGTTTTAGTGGTGCATGTGAATGACAAACGTTGCAAGTAATAGACGCTCGGCCAAAGGAAAAAGAAAGGGGGACACAGAGGAATTTGAAAATATCTCTGATTTTGTATTTTGGGCTACACAGAATCTTAATTCTCTTTGAAATAAAATAAGTGCCTCATAAAAACAGGGAATCATGCTGAGACCAAAAATTAATGTTCTTAGATTGTCTCCATGATAATCCCCTTTGAGTGGACTGTCTGGTAGTTATCTCTAATGGATATCTCCAGCGGTCAGTCTTTTGGGTGGTCGAATGGTGACCAGTGAGAAAAACTGGAATCCACGATTTCCAGTCAGGAGGCAAGGATTCCAAGAGATGGAAAGAGAGGGGGGGGAGACCTGGCCCTCTGGGGATGATAGTGAGTTGGTTTTTCAGAGGGCTAGCGATCAGTGGGAGCTGGGTGCCTCTCCAGGTAATATGGGCCCATCTGGGGCTCTTAGCTAAAGGATTTGTGCTGATTGGGCTTATCTTTTTTTTCGTCTAGCAAAAATTTCATTTTACAAGTCTGCTGTTCAATCTGAGGAACAAGAGTTTCGTTTGTAACTTCCAACAAATAAACCTGTTACTTGTTTATACCATTTACTTGGGATGAGAATTCTTTGTTTCAGCACTGACTAAGTTGAACGCCAACTTTGGACCGGCACAACGTTTGGGACGATCATGGCCAGTGAACACACTCATATAGGTTCACAATAGGTGCTATAATAATTTTAATATTTCTAGCACTCCTCAGCCTTTTATAAAAAAATCTATTGTTTGATGAAAATGAATGAATATGAAACCGTTGTGAAAAACTGGAAATTTTCAACTTTTTGTGGTATTCATTCTTTGTCTTTTGTACATGTTGGTCGACGTAAAGTTTCCACCGAATAGCAAAGAAAACCGTCGTCTTTAAAAATGAACATATGCGAGTTCATCTCACAGTGAATAACCATTAAGAACAAATGCTTCATTTAGCCAACAAAGTTTCATTCCAAAACAAAAATTTTATCGGTTTGTAAAATTATACAGATTAAAAATTCACACATCGGAGTTCAGACCTGTTCTGCGTGTGTTTAGTTTTAAAATCTCTCTCTCATGTATAATATATTTATTTATTCAATGGACACTTTACATTAGTTTGATCTTCCATCAGTACCTTTGGTTTCATAGAAACACTAGAAACTCAATTTGCAGGGTTAAAGATAGCAAATGTGATTAATTCATCAGCTGACGTTTTGATAGTGTGACCCACAATGGTAATTTTAAGGAAAGACTGAGAATTACCATTGTGGTAACACTATCAAAATGTCAGCTGATGAATCAGTCACACTGATATCTTTAACCCTGCGGATTGAGTTTCTCATGTTTTCGTGAAACCAAAGGTACCGATGGATGATTTAGCTAATGTATAGCGTCCATTGAATAAACATATATATGCTTTTGTGCGAGTAATTAAGCACTCTTGTTATCTCTCCTGTAACACTGAATTACACACACAGTTTAAATTATCTTCTAAACATCATCCTCGAGTGTCTTCAGTCTCTTTGTGCAAGGGTTTGTCAGGACAACCTGACATGATGATAATTTGCCCTACAAGCAAACCCTGACCAAATATTCAAAATAACATAGTATTCGAAGCCCAAACAAGATCGCCTCAACACAGCTATACACTGGCTCATACGAGGAATGGTGACTTTTGTCCTAGTGATGGTACCTCAAGTAAAAGCATTTAGCTGGATACTCCACCAGACTAGATGAATTCTTGTCCTGGAATCCGATAAGACCAAGAGACCACAAGAAAGATATACTATAACATAGTTAACTGGTCAATTGGGGAGAAGAAAATAAATGTTCTTCACTTCTTTACAAACTCAACGTTTGAGAGGTAAAGGAGAACTTTAGTCGAACACTCGAATATCTATGTTATCTCATATAGAGATCAAGTGCTAGCCCCAGGACGGGGCTCCTTGATTTCTGAGAATTTACTTACTGAAGTAAAATGAAAACAAAAAGATATATATATATATATATATATATATATGCTGATTTTTGTTATTTTTTTTTTTGTGATACTCGACTGATGTTTACTGGTACGTTTTTTTGTTTTTTAAAAATTTTTTCGCTACCTTAGGCGGTTTGTTTATTTTAAGAATATGCGGACGAGTCATCAATTTTTGTATATATAGAATTTTTTCGCAGTTTTTTTAGTGCAGTTTCCAGTAGTCTTCGTAAGGTTTTGTTATGAATGTATTTGGTAATTTTGTGCCTGTTCAAATTTGAAAGCATGATCGTGCTCTAATACATGGGAGAAAAGTTCACTGAGAGAGTTATTGTTTTTTATGTCCCTTTTGTGTTCGCTGAATCTTTTTTTCCCCAGCCCCTCAAAATCCATGCTACACCTCACCACGACAAAAACCTCACTCCCCCAAGACAAATGTACTAACACTCCCACCCCTCCCCTTTTTCACTCACACTCATTTCACTCTCTACCACCGACTTCTCTCAGCCCGGACCTTGGTCCTGCGCTCCCAGTAGTGGCTACTACTTCTCATCAACCCATCATGTCAACCCAATATTTCTATGTACTTGCATGACATTTTTCTTAAAATTATCATCCTGAAGATGTCTTACAAATAAAGACGAAACGTTGATGAATATACATAAAAACAAAAACATCTTTTGGTTTTTCCTTTTTCATTTCCCATTACGTCGGATTACTCGCATCCTTCCTTTCTCATATATATATATATATATATATATATATTTGCATAACACAAAATACATTCTTTTCTCATATATATATCTCCTATGGCACCCACTGTTATTTGTAACAGAGATTCTATGTATTCTATGCATGTCAGAAGAATGAAAACGGTTTCGAAATTCACTTCAAATATATAAACACAAAGTAGTACTTATATAGCTAATATAAATGTGGTGGCTGCCTGTCTCTTTGTCTGGGGATGCAATTGAAAACAAAACCTTACACTAAGATCAAACAACATTAGAGTAAGATTTTACAAAGAAAAAAAATGGTGATATTAATTTGGGGTAAATGATGAGTTCGAAGGGATAAACATAATGTGATAAAAAAAATTGTGTATAGGCGCTAAAAATGGTTTTATATTGTTTTTTTAAAAATAATATTTAATGAGGAACCATTTCGACTTCTATTTAGTACAACGCATATAATCTAAAGAAAAACACATTTGAAATGTGTAAATATGCTACAAGAAGTGTGATTTTCACAAAATGGAGTCTTACAGGATTACGCTATGTTGTTTTTTTCGTATCGCTCAAGACGAAAAAGTATTAAAACGTCTTTTTTCCCCTATTACTACATAATACTAAATTGATTTTAACTCCAAAACGTTCTTAATGTCATAATCTTTTAAAAAAATATATATATTATTGCCTATACACTAATTTTATTCAAATTTTTGACAAAACTGTTTACCTCTTTGAACTCATCATTTACTTAATTTTGCATTAGGGATCATACAATAATATTGTGGGGTCTGCGTTTGCACTGGACATTCATAAACAGCAAAGACAGAGTTTTACTTTATTTTATTTGTAACTTGGAAATTATAGAATTAAAAAAATAAAATGGGGTTAAGGGCTGAGAGCAGAAGTACAGATATCCTCATTCATTCCTGAGCAATACCAGGTTTGCCTGTTAGGATAGCTCTTTGTAAAAGAACTGAAGATTCTTGGCAAATGGTAATGTGAATGTAAAAATATATAAACATTATAATTTCCCTTATTTTCAGGAGGAATGTAATAGTGTAGAGGTAAAATGCCCGACTGCTGATCACAGTTTGCTGATCAAGCAGTTAGGTTTCGGATCTCAGCATGAAACACTCACCACAAATGTGTCACACTAAAGAGCCTCGATACAGCGAAACAGCTGTCTGTGGAATGCATATATATAACTCCTATAAATTAGTAGTTTGGTCATATAATTTACTCTGTCTGTTTGCAGTGGACTTTGGCCTCTGATAAGTTGTCTACATAGTGACAAGGACATTTAAAATACAAGTAAAAAAAAAAAAAAAAAAAAAAAAAAAAAAAAAAAAAAAAAAAAGAAAAAAGTTCACACAGATCAAATCAAAGATATTAAATTAAGAAACTTTTCTTTTCTCTTTTTTCGTGACTTTAAAAATTTCAGCTGTCAAATCTAAATGTTAATTTTTAACATTCCAATATTTCCATCCTGAACGAAGGAATAGCAGGGTTATAGAGATTTAAAAAATCTCTTTTTTTACTAATGAGTCACCACTTACCAAGGCTAAACACAACTTGAGGATAAGGGTTAATGCGATTATCAGTTGAATGATGAACAATACAATGAGAAGATTGGAAACGATGGATGGAATGGACAAAATATGATTACTTAAGAGGACGGCTTGACAAGTATCTTGACTTGAAGACAACCATGTTGTAGTTTGTGGAGAAGCAATCTCCTGGTAATGTGTTCCACAGATAGTAGTTTTTGGAAAGAAACTTCTGGCAAGAAAAATTTCAAAAACGAAAAGAGGAATATATTTTTGGGAAAAATTACCCAATTCAATTAAAAATAGCACAAGTGTAAAAAATGTTAATAAAATGGATCAAAATTCAGAAATAAAGGTAAAAGAATGTACTTGTAATGACATTTTTGATGTTTGTCTGATGAAATATTTAAGGGAATTTGATTTGTATAATGTAAGGTTATATGTTATATGTTATATATATATATATATATATATATATATATATATATATATAAGAGGAAAAAAAATGTATATATAGAAGAGGAAAAAAATATGCTTATACTTTTGACAAGGGTGTATATCACCAAAAGTACTCAAGTTTTTAAAGTAAATAAATAATTTATTTTAAAAAAACATAAATAAATGCGTTGTCCAGGTTTTCAAAATATTCTCCTTATTATTGCCATTTCATCAACGCCTCCAAGTGTAACTTTTCATTCTATATACATATATATATATATATATATATATATATATATATATATATATATATATATATATATATATATATATTTTGGGAGGGGGGGAATCATGTTTTCTTAAAGACATATTTCATTAATAGTACAGACGACTTGTGTCTGCACATTTTTTTTGTTGATCTTTTCTGATTAATGTTAGAGTTTCAGGCTGGGACTTCAGATGAACTTTCCATACTGGTTGGGTACCCTAGTACTTAAGAAATTGAAATTCAGGGAATCTTGCTTCATTAATGACTATAAATCAAATTCAGTGTAAATCTGATATATTTGAATTTTCAAATAGTCAGTTGTTCCCATATCATGCCCCATAAAACCCTTTAAAATACTCTGAAATTCGAGGAATATTTATTAATCGATGTCTAATACATATTGTTAAAATTTCACAAAATTCAAAACTATCTGAATTTTAATGAAATGATTCAACGCTCTTTGCATAAAACTGAATTAAACTAAATATAGCCCACATCTGGATTCCTTACATCTAGCAGCTGTGTTTCAAAATTCATAATGATCGGGTAATTAGTTTAAGAGTCAATCCTGTATATACAAATATACCTAACTTATATATATATATATATATATATATATATAAATATATAAAATCGGTTATATTGCGTAACAAATATTTGAGTAAATCTGATGTCAAACAAAACTAAAGTATTCCAGTTGGTCCCATATAGTGACATAAAAATTCTGAGAGTAAATGGCAAGGCAGTGGGGAAAAGAAAATACTATAATATGGTGAGGGTGGGGGGGGGCATGCACGTGCACACAATCATTGAAAGATAAAGTCTGCACTTGAATTTAGTCACATGACAATTAAAAGTGTTTTCATTGGCTGTCTGAATTTGACTTGTAAGTCAACGTTTACATAGAAAAAGTAACTAAAAAAGAAGGTGAATAAAAAACCCATCATGAAATGATCAGTCTTAACTAATGTTCTATTTCTTCTCTTTTAATCAACATGGGTTTGAGTCAGGGCAGGGGTGTAGAGTAGGGTAGCGAGTGGATTCGGGGTGGTGGCAGACGAGCTGCTTGTAAAACAAGTCAAACTTGTTTAATTCCAATTAAAGTAAAGCTTGGAAGCCACGGACAGATCAATAGAGAGCAGAGTTTGCGCAGCAGCTTCGTGGGAACAAAACAAAAACCTGTTAAAGCTCAAAGGCAACAATACAGTGATGAATAAACATGACGGAGGGTTAGGGTTAGGGGAGTCATGTTTGCTTGTAAAGGATTTTATGACAACAAATTCTGGTTGTGACACTGACCTGGTGACGGCTGACTGAAGGGAAGAGGCGGTGGAAGGTTCAAAGAGATTTTCAAAGAAACACTTTGTGGCAGGGAAGATAGAAAAAGAAAAGAAAAATCTTCTGAAAAAGTGGCATGCATAAAATAGATTGAGAGGTGGACAGTTGTCTGCCTTTTGAAGAATCAAAGAATCCCAGGAGGCAAAGAGCATGGTACCCTCCGATTTCCGGCTGATCTGCAATTATGACCACAGCTAATGACTGGTTAAATTAAGGCCGACCACCAGTAAAGCAATTGAAGACCGGTTCAAAATTAGAATTTATTAATTATTTTGTAGAGCAGGATGGGTGGGTGGTTGGGTGACACAAACATAGATATAAAAAGGTTTTTATTTTTTGTTGCCCAGAAACAGTAGAAAAGATTCTTAGTAATAATTATATAAAAAATTTTTTATTTGTTTATTTTTTACTTTTGTTTGTCACAAACCACTGAAGTGTAAGGGGCTAGATTTATACATAAAGGGAATCTGGGTAGGAAGTTAAGCAGCAAGATGTTTGTTCATATTACATTTAAATTTCTGAATGTTTGTACGGTTGGGGAAACAAGAAGCAGAGAAAGAATTCCAAAGGTAAGCGGTCCAAAGAAATAAGTTATTAGAGTAGGAAATCTGGCATCTAGAGACTTCTACAGTGAAGGGGTTGGATTTTGCTGCTAGTTGGGTGGATGAGGGCATTTACGTTGCGGGGGTACAAGTGCAGTAAGTTCATTGGAGCACATTCCATGAAAGTATTTGTAAAACAAGCGCAGGGAAGCAACACTGCGACAGGGGTTGGAGATTGGCAGACAGTGCAGGACCTATTAGGTTATAAATATTTCTTTTGCATCCTGTCCAAGAAAGAGAGGCTAGTGGTAGAGGCACCAGCCCTGATGTGACAACAATACTCCATGTATGGGCGGACGGTGGCTTTGTAGAGATATAGGATACTGGCAGGTGTGAGTATTTTTTTGTCAGGCAGAGTGTTATTAGTCATGGCAATCGGTGGTTGAGAAGGTTTCTTGTAATTGTTAAAAGAAAGAAGCTTTGTCTTAGTAGCATTAAATGTCATCATTCATTTGCGTCCACATTCCACTACAGACTGAGGTCATTTTCTGAAGTTTTAGCCATTGGGTTGGATATGTGTGCATTCGTTTTTCCCCACATGTCTGGTATAAAGGGTGGTGCCATCAGCAAATATACCCATCTCGGACACAATTTCATCAGGGAGGTCGTCTATGAATATTAGAAATAATAAAGGTCCAAGGATCGACCCCTGGGGCACATCCGCATTGATATCATATTGTTTAGATGTACGGCCATAGAGAACAACCTGGATTTTTCTCTGGTCTAAGAAGGATCTAATTATATTAAGTATTTATCCAGTAATACTGTATGACTTAATTTTCATAAGAAAACCTTCATGTCAAACCTTGTCAAAGGCTTTGGATATATCAAGTGTTATTGGCCTAGTTTCCCCTACCTTGTCCGGTGCGTGGGATAATGTGTTCAGAGATGATTATTAGGATATCCGCAGTAGAACGGGCTTGCCTAAATCCATACTGTCGGTCAGAAAGAATTTTAGCATTTACGAGGTGGTGGACTAGCGCTTGGTTAATTAATGACTCAAAGATTTTAGCAAAGAGAGGAAGGAGACCGATGAGGCAATATTTAAGCAGGTCAGTTCTTTCACCAGAATTCTTGAATACTGGTACCAAAGAGGCAATTTTCCAGCTATCAGGGAAGCAAGATTCGGCAAGGCATTTGTTATAGAGCTTGGAGAGAACGGGGGCTAGACACGCCTTGGAGGTGTCTAGTTTTTTTATGATATCACAGACATGGGAAGGAGTGATTATCAGATCATCGAGTGTGGCTTCTGTCCACAAAGGGAAATTTGGGAGGGAGTGGTTTGTAGGGTCTAAGGTGGAGTTGGATGCGAACCGCCGGGCAATTAGTTCAGCTTTCTCGGTTGTCGTGCAAGCGACATCATGGTTGTTGGATTGTGGGGGAATTATTGATTGCCCATTGTTTACCACACTATTATACATTTTCCAGAAATCGCGAGTTCCTAGTTTCTACGACTCAATGCGTTTTCTTGTCATTTCAGTATGCCTTCTCTTAGCTGCGGCCATTTCACTCTTACAATGATTTCTAGCTTCTATAAATTTTTGCCTATTTGTACTTGACTTATGGCAGCTGAATCGGCAGAACGCATGCTTTATTTCTTCTTTAATCATTATCATCTCTCCACTTAGGATGGCCCCTATAAATATGGCCCCTAATCATAGTAGCCCCATTATGTCTCAGTGGCAATATGCCTTGTTTGAGATGAATAAATGTAAAAAATACAAAAAAAAAAAAAAAAAAAAAAAAGTTAAAATTCTGTAACAGTTTTTTTGCCCTGGGATTAAAAATTCCCTTTTTAAATTTTAAATCCCCTTTTGAGAAAAACTACAGTGTAATCACGTTGACACACTGGTTCTAGTTAGATCACTGAAGTTAAGTGACATTGAGCCTGGTCAGTACCAGATGGGTAACCATTTGGGAATACAAAGTGCTGTATATGGGAGAACAGCGACAACCAGAGTGAATGCTGCACTAGGTACCAGATTTGAGAACAGCTGACACCCCCCCCCCCTCCAGTAAAACAAAAACAAAAATCCAATCCAAATATTTACCGAGTTTATAATAATCTTGAATCTGTTGCAGACTACAGCGCGTGATGCTGCTGCAAACAGTAGCTGGAAGAGATTCAACGAGGTCATCAATTTTGTTGATTTGACCTTTCAATGTTTGTTTGGCGTCAGCAAAATACTGAAGGATTTCTTTTAAGTTGAGTTTCTTGATTTCTGTGAGAAGGTTCACCTGCTGATCAGGGTTAAGGTCATCCCAGAAATCGAGCAAGTGAGCCTGGCCATACTGATTCAATTCTTGTTTGATGTAGTCAAGGTCATCCATCTTGTGAGAAGAGAATTCCAGAAAATGAAGACAATAAAACAGAAATTTTTCTGAAAGAGAAAAAAAAAAAAAAAAAAATTATAAACACTTTGCATTTTCTTGAAAAATTGAAAAGCATATTTTCAGTTTTGATATCTCATAATTTTTTTTTTTAAATGCACACAATATATAAGTATTGTAACTTGACGTAAATATCAGTTCTGAACAAAGTAACCATTTTCTTTAACTACTTATTTATGTTAAGGACCTTACTTCCTCTGGCTGAAGAAAATGACTACTTTGCTCAGAACCTATATTTACGACAAATTTTTTAAACACACATTTCAGATTTATAATTTCACAACCGATTTCTATGATTGAAAATTGAAGGCACCAATTTTGTTGTTTTAAATTTATGATGATAGGTTTATTCAGTTTAGGAGTGGATCCTTTACATACAAATATATACACATACCTAACCTAATATATAAATAGAGATTAACCATGTAAAAAAACAAAGATTGAAAAATATCATAAATAAGACCAATTTATTATTCAATTGATGGTACTTTTAAAAATCTGAGTACTTTTTAGGAATAGGTATCCAAGAAAATTTCAATAATTACGTCATCAATAACGAACTTCACTGAACAAACTGAATGTATTATTAGCCAATTTTTATTTGCGAAGAAGTTATTTAATGAAAGCAACTTAAGTTTATCTTGTATTTAAGTGTATTCTGCAATGTTGTTTCGATACTTCTACACAATATGAATCAAACCGTTTTTTTTACCCTGAACCTACCCTAACCCTTTTAATAAAGGTAAATTAAAAGGTGTCCAAAAATACATGTGTGTCGACGTAAATTCACTAGAATAACTCGACAATCAACTAAATCTCATTCATTCACTGTGGAGGTCCCCAGATGCCGGAGAGCCTTCTACTCAAATGGCTTCTTTCCTCGTGCTGCTGGCCTCTGGAACTCTCTCCCTGCCCCCCGTTTCCCCGACAGTACTGACATGCAGAAATTTAAAACTAATGTAAACAGACATCTCGCTGCGCGGATCATGATTTAGGCTGACCCCCCCCCCCCCCTCCTAACCTTCTCCCCTTTTCTTTTTTCTCAGTAGCCCCTTACGTCTACAGTGGCGGCCTGCCTTGTTTGAGGTGAACCATGTTAAAAAAAAAAAAAAAAAAAAAAAAAAAAAAAAATTTTGAAATGCAATTTTATCACCGATTCCCTCGAGGAAGGTATGAACCCACAATTTATATGTTCCATTAATCGTATAAGATGAATCGTTTCCAATAGTCATTTTGTTTTAGCGTTAAATAACCAAAAATGTGTTGATAAGTTGTGCAACAGATCAACCAAACTTGATATTTAAACACAAAATATAAACCAAAACTTCTGAATATTTTATTTATCCTATTATTATGTTGTTCAGAATTTTTGAGATGAGGGTTGATAATTTGTGTTATTCGAACTACTGTTCTCATCTTAGATGTTATTCTGACAATGTTTTGGTCGATTTAACTTCCACCTTCGTCAGGTGAGTGTTTTCGAACTCTGGAATCTATACGGAATGTCAAACGGCACCCTTTATTTAATCCACAGGGGTAGCTTGCTCTTGTTCCGTCTGCCATGACCGATTAGAAGACTTAATTCATAATTGTATACTTAGTATCACCCGTACTGAGGATTGAACCTTCAAACTCTAGAAGATTGTGACTTAGAACAGATTATTACTTAGCATTTATATCTGTTGCGCTACGGGTCCTTGCAAGTTCAACAAGACGCACCTGAAGAAAGTTTGAGGTTTCATCGACTGAAATGTTGCGAGAATAACATCCAAGATGAGAACAATCGTCTGAATAATCCAAAACTGATTTATCCTGTGATAGCAATTAGTATTAAAAACAGAGAGAAAAAAAAAATTTTCTGTCATGAAAAGACATCAGGTGTTACTTTTGAATGTTAACAATATAAGCTACAAATTGTGACGAAATGGTTGAACTGTTTTATACAACAGATTAAAAGGAGGTGGTGGTTGCATTTTTTTCTGATGAAAAAAAAAGATAAAAATTTCAAAGGCAAGTAATAAAAGTGAATTTAAACAAATTTCGGAGATGGGCACGGTTAAAAAAACAATGAGTCATTAATAAGACTACGAGTTGCAGAACGTTTTTTGCTTCAGGTAACAAAATTTAAAAGAAAGTTAAAGTTAGCAAGCTGTGATAAATGGGTCAGCAGAGGATTTATTTTTGTTTCAATCAGTCACAACAAGGAGATTAAATTTAAAGAAAAATAAAGTTAACACCATAAAAAGGTCTCAGATTTAAACTTGACCCTGGGAAAGGTGACATATTCTATTTGATGATTATGCAATAAGAATGTAGAAAGTACTTATAAAAACTCTGGTAGAATACCCGTTCCAGTATGGGTAAAATTACCCCCCCCCCTCGAACGGAACAATTTTGCACCACTTTTATGTCCCCTTATGATAATTAAAATCAAAATATTATGATACTACACTTTATGTCTAGAATCCTTATTTTAATCAAAATTCATTACATGATTTTTATTCTAGAAAATGTTTAAAATTTAAGGCTTAATCTTAAGAAATTGAAATTCAGGGAATCTCGCTTGATTGGTATCTGATGGCTATGGATCAAATTTAATGCAAATCTGAAATATTTGAGTTTTGAAATGAGAGGTTGTGCCTATATTATGCACCTAAAACCTTAAAAATACTCCAAAGAAACTGAAATTTGGGGAATATTTATTGATTGATGTCTAATACCTATTGTCAAAATTTCACAAAAATTGGAAGTATGTGAATTTTCATGAAGGGCTTCTACCCCCTCTTTGCCCCTTTTGCATAAAACTAAATTAAACTAAATATAGCTCACATTACGATCCCTTACGTCTATCAGCTGTATTCCAAAATTAATAATGATAGGTTTATTCAGTTTAGGAGTGGATACTTTACATACAAATATATACACATACCTAACTTTATATAAATAGAGATTAACCATGTAAAAAAAACAGATTTAAAAAATATCATTAATAAGACCAATTTATTATTCAATTGATGGTACTTTTAAAAATCTGAGTACTTTTTAGGAATAGGTATCCAAGTAAATTTCAATAATTACGTCATCAATAACGAACTTCACTGAACAAACTGAATGTATTATTAGCCAATTTTTAATTTTTTTGCGAAGAAATTATTTAATGAAAGAAACTTAAGTTTATCTTGTATTTAAGTGTATTCTGTAATGTTGTTTCGATACTTCTACACAATATGAATCAAACCAAATTTTTTTACCCTAACCCTAACCTAACCCTTTTAGTAAAGGTAAATTAAAAGGTGTCCAAAAAATCCCAAATGGAATGTTGCAAAAGTAATAAGGATATCTAAAAAAAATATGTAAATGGCAGAATTTGATCTTTTAATTGATTCAAAAATGCTCGCCTGGTAAGTAACACTGCATATTTTATTTGTATATTTCGGTAAAAGTCAGAACTTAATTTGTCTTTCTCCGTTCGTACTCGGAACTGCTAATGTCACAACTCTGAATCTATAGATACCTATTCCTAAAAAGCACTAAAATCTGCACCTAAAGTTGCATGTGCTAATTATTATTTATTTATTTATTTTAATTTTTATTCACCCAAAACAAGACATATTGTCACTGAAGCAAAAGAGGCTATTGTGATAGAAGTCAGATTTTTGGGGGAGCAAACTGGGTGGGGAGCTGGAGGGAGGGTAAGATGTTTGTTTACATTACATTTAAATCTTTGCATGTTTCTACGGTCGGAGGAACAGAGAGGGAATTTCAAAGGCAAGCGGTCCAAGGAAAGCTATTGAGTAGAAAATCTTCAAGCATTTAGAGATCTCTACAGTGGAGGGGAGTTATTTTGCTGCTAGTCGGGTGAGTCGGGGGTATTTACGTTGAGGGGGGAGGGTACAAGTGCAGTAAATTCATCAGAGCACAATCCGTGGAAGAACTTGTAAAACAAGCACAGGGATTCAACTCTGCGGCGATGTGACAGGGACTAGAGCTTGGGAGCCAGTGTGGGTCCTATTCAAAATTCTATTTTTGCACCCTGTCCAAGAGGGAGAAGCTAGTGGTTGGTGCACCAGCCCAGATGTGGCAACACTACTCCAGGCATAGGCGAATGATGGCTTTATAGAGACTGGATAATTACAGATGTAATAATGCTCCATAGAGTGTAAAAACCTTTTTTCAATATTTTGCTTATAAAAGGTATAAAATATATTGAGTCGTTTAGATATCGCTTTTTTCACCAAAAGTTTAGGAAGTACTCAGTGGTGTGCAGAGGTCTGGTGATGCCGAGGTAAACTCGTAGTACTGAGAACTATTATGAGAAAGGGAGATAGTTTGAATATGATTAGATGCCCCCACCAATTTGGATGCTCAGGTCTACCGTCCCTATCAGACTCCTCTCCCCCCTCTGCATGCAACTGGAGGTACTTGCAAATGCACAAAAAACTCGTAACAGACAATGGTCATCATAAAATATTATTGCTTTCTTAGTATCTATTTTTTTTTTAAATTCGGTTTCAAAATAGATATCAAAGTTTCCAACTTAAGTTTTTGGCATGATATTAAAAAATAAAATATTAAAAAAAAATAAAAAAATATATTTAAAAAATAATAAAAAAATATTTTAAAAAAAATGGCATGAGTGAATAATATTTAAAAAATAATTTAAAACAAAAGTGAAATTAAATAAAAAAAAATCTTAATTGTTGCAATGGACATTTTGTTTGATTGCATTTTAGCAGTAATTTCGATTTTACTCTTCCTAGACATAAGTTAAGAAAACAAGAACATTTTGTTGAAATTTTTAATTTAGTTTTGAATTTTATATAAACATTTAATGTTATTCGTAAATCTGGACAAAAGTGCTACACAGAAAAAGTACCAATCACAAATATTTCACAAGAAGAAAATTGCACATCAGTTTCGGAATTTTTTTAGATGAGGATTAATAATCTGTATTTGAATTATTCAGACTACTGTTCTCATCCTGGATGTTATTCTTACATTTCAGCCAATGTAACTTTTGACCTTCATCAGGTGTGTCATGTCAAACTCAGGAATCTGTATGAAATTTCTAACAGAACCCTTTATTTAATCTGCAAGGACCTATGGCACAATGAATAAAAATGCTAAGTAATAATCAGTTCTAAGTGACAGTCCTTGAAGGTTCAATCTTCAGTACGGGTGATACTAAAAATACAATAACGAATTAGTTAAGACTTCTACCTGGTCATGGAACAAGAACAATCTACTCTCATGGGTTAAAGGGTTTTGTTTGAAATTCTGCACAGATTCAAGTTTGATAAGACGCACCTGAAGAAGGACGAAGGTTACATCGGCCGAAACGTTGTGTGAATAACATCCAAGATGAGAAGAGTAGTCTAAATAATCAAAATAATACAGATTATCAATCCTCATCTAAAAAAAACCCAAATATTTTCATCGTATAGTTCCTGGGGAAAAAATCATTTTCAATTCATGTCGAATTTAGCCACAGTTCTCCAGATTAGGAGTTGTGTCAAAAGATTAAAACTAAAAAAAGATTAAATTAAATAATAATAATAAAAAAAACAGCAACAATTGTCTTGGAAATTATAGACTTTATGGACACTTTGTGTTTCTAACATTTTGCACTCTCCATAGATTTAAAGAATAAACAAAATGAGGAACGACTGCTTGAAAAAAAAAAAATAAATAAATAAAACAGATTTCATAAGATAAAAAAAACATAAAATAAAAAAAAAAAACTAGACAGGAAATGAAAAATCTAGATCTCTTAAAAAAAAAAAAAAACAACAAAAAGAGCACTGGTTAATGGTGTTACCCATAACGAATAACAGGATTATTTATGTATCAATCATATTGTCAGTCTGTTATTTGAAAATGCTACAAGAATAAGAAAAAGGTTATATGAACAAGCAACAGATAAATAATGGTGGATTTTTATGGGGAAAGAAACTGGGAAAAAGTTAGCCAGATGTTGTAAGAGATTTCAAATGTGGCTACCTAATGTTGACCTTGATAGCATCAAGTTATTCATCGCAGCCGAACCCCTGATCTTGCTTTATGTGTGAAAATTTAAAAAGTGGATGCACACAATGCTAAAAAAAAAAATTGAAAAAAAAATTAAATAAAATGTAGAGTTTTAGTGAATACATTAAAAAAAAAGTCAGCCAGTCTGAAATTTCTAATGTAGTAACCTAATACCTCACCCCACCCCGATAATCTGAAGCTATTCATTGCAACTTATGCAAAAAGAAAAAAGTAATTTCTTTTTTCTCAAATCCCAAAAATTAAAAACTTTGTATAAAGTAGCAAAAGTTATGTTTGTCAGTCTGTGTCTGTCCGGGTGTCATGTTTTTTTTTTTCTGTTCCTAACACTCTTCCTCCCTAACTCATCTACCATGTCATCCCTAGTAGGATGAGTAGAGATACCCACGGATTCCCGGCTCAATTTACAAAATCTCAATTCAAAGATTTTCTCTCCAGTCTCTTAATGATGATCACCATTTTACAAACAAACTTTTTGGTTGGGTTTTCATAGAAAATAATCATACACTCATTTTACACAGAGGGGACTGAGGTTATAGTGATGAAAAGGATACCGGTACAGACTGACAACTCGGTGTGCCGTGTTCGAATCCTGTCAGATCTATAGAACTATTTTCATTATGAAAGTTGATAACTTTCACGTGGACCCTACTGTGAGTACCTGATTCTAGAAGAAATCGAGAGAAACCAATGTCAACAGAATCACGCAAGTCAAAAAGTCGAAACATGCCGATTTCATTTTTATACTGGAGAGGGGGGATTCATTTATGAATTGTCAACAGGAATGACCATGGGTTTGACATTTAGAAGAGAAGAGAGGATGAATTGGTATGTGCCTTCTCTCCAAAAAGTCAGGAGATTTCAGTTGATAATTAAATTCTATGAATTTGTGCCAGTAACCAATACAAGGACAACATTTTATAAACTACAATTATGATTCTCTCTTTTGAATGATACAAATAAAATTTAGGAGACATTTAATAACACGGTTGACCCCCTACTTCATAAAGAAAACCTTAAATAACATGGTTGATCCTGAGTAAATGAGACCTTAGATAACATGGTTGATCCTGAGTAAATGAGACCTTAAATAACATGGTTGATCCTGAGTAAATGAGACCTTAGATAACATGGTTGATCCTGAGTAAATGAGACCTTAAATAACATGGTTGATCCTGAGTAAATGAGACCTTAAATAACATGGTTGATCCTGAGTAAATGAGACCTTAAATAACATGGTTGATCCTGAGTAAATGAGACCTTAAATAACATGGTTGATCCTGAGTAAATGAGACCTTAAATAACATGGTTGATCCTGAGTAAATGAGACCTTAAATAACATGGTTGATCCTGAGTAAATGAGACCTGCTACCATTAGCATCAGCCCCTGTGGCAAGCAAGGACACACAAGGCATGGAATCGCAACATTGCTTCTGCACATGTGCAACCGCCATTTCTATGTATTCTGGGTCAAATCAGATTTGCTCAATAACAACAACAATCATCAGCTGTTTTGCATCTAATCTCATTTGAGCAGACGAAATAAAGGTTCAGTTTTATGGATACCTTGATTGCCATATAACAACATGATAAAAATCTGCACCTCTGCGATTTCAACACCAGAATTCATTCAAATCAGACATAAGTTTATAAATAGACACAGAATCTGAAAAGTTAACCCTAATGACATCAGATGTGCATCTCATAACTTATGCATTCAAAAAAATATTTCCAACAAAAAAAAAAAAAAAAAAATCGTTCGGGTGAATCCAAGATCTAAACATTCTCATCTCATTATTTATATTATCATCAGCCATGCAGATCTATGCGACTTCAAGATAACACTCCATGGTGCCGTTTTGAACAGACAACCCCCCCCCCCCAATCAATGTCAAAACTCCATGATACAATCGAAAACCTCCTCATACCAAATGCTGATTTGTCTCTACACCGACTTAATAAAAATTAGACAGCATTCCCTCATCGCCATCATATTCAGTTTAATGTCTGTTTTACATTCTGGCAGATGTTGGACGACTTTTAGAGATTGACTTCCAAACTAACCTGTCTCTGACCAAGTCTTTATTTAGACATAAAACTGAAGTGCAACAGAATTTTTTTGGAAGTCATTTCCTTAATCGAGGCAAGATTTTTATAGGCCGGATGCCTTTCCTGACGGCAACCCAGTGAGGCGATGGGGACCAGTGCATTTATCGAAACACCATCTTTAGGTTATTGCGTATCAAGGCTGAAGAGCGCTTCAGTCGACTGGTGTTACAATTGACTTTGTGTGCTTCTCTAAAAGATTGCATCAGATTAGTTTGGCAAAATTAACGTCAAAATTTACTTGTTTGGAAGAATGACGACGAGAAATCCCTTCTGAAGAACCCACTTAATCTTTCTCTGCAACATTTTTCAACTTAAAATCAGAATACCAACTCACGTTCCAATGCAGAATAAATAACAAACTTGTAAAGCTCGGGAAACTCAACATCTTTCGACACAAAAGTAAATATTCCAAGGAGAGAACTTTAATGCCTATTATACACTGTCCTTGAGTGTCTAAGGTCTCTCTATACAGGGGTTTGTCAGGACAACCTGGCATGAGTATACTTAAACTGACCAGATATTCAAAATAACATGGTATTTTAAGCCCAAATAAGATACCCTCGGTATGGCTACCCCACACTGGCTTATACGAGGAATGGTGCATTTTCTCCAAGTAATGTTGCCTCTAGTAACAGCACTAAGCTGGATACTCCACCAGACTAGATGAATTTTGTCCTGGAATATGCAAGAAAAATGTACGATAACATAGTTAACTGGTTAATTAGAGAGAGGAAAATTAATGTTCTTAATTTCTTTACTAACTTAACGTTTGAGAGGTAAATGGTAATGGAATATTTGAATATCTATGTACCTCATATAGAGATCAAGTGTTAGGCGCAGGAAGGGACCCCTTAATTTTTGAGAATTTTGACTAAAGTAAAATGAAACAAGAGAAAAACTATGAAGACCATCTATGGACATCTGTCAGCAGTTGGGTTTAATACCTGAATGGTTGACCTATTTCGGTGAACCCTACACTACCTCCCATTTTGCCAACTTTCTCCCAACAATTGATCGATAATGCTAACATCATTCTCTCTTTTGCAGAGGTTCTTGATTTGACTTGAGATGGCATTCACCCTGGGTCGGTTGAGCCGGCTTCTTCCAATGAATTCACTAAATCTTAAATTAGGGTTGACCAAGCACGGCAGTCCATTGCCAACATTGAGACGGGTAATGGCCAGTCTAGATTCCACCAGCAAACACTGTAGATACGTGGGCCGATAATGAGTTCTACATTCTGCTTCACCACTCTGAGCCATGTTTTCAGTTGGCCATCACCATTTCTTCCAGCCGTGAAGTGGAACCGGATCGATAGCTTCTGATGAATTCAACTCATTGATAATGAAAAGCGTGATCGAATCAATAAAGACACCTCACGAGAAGAGCTTGCCGAAGGGAGGATATTTGGCACCTCGCACGGAATATCTTTTCATTTTGTAAAAGAACGCTTCCCTTGATTTTACTTTGCGTAAATATTCTATCATAATCATTTCTCCTTTTCCTACGAGAATGGAAGGACTATTTCTTGTACTATTCATGTGGTACTCACATGGAAGATAAATAAAAAGAAAAAAAATGTATGAAAACCATGAACAATTTCCCCTTTTCTTTCTACCTGAATTTATGCTACGGATGAGTGAGACAAAGAAAAGAAAAAATTGTTATTCTGGTTTTCCCCATGGGTAGTCCAAGAGTGAATTAAAAAACACACACACAAAAAACACTTCTGCTCAAAGTTTCCAGGAGGTGTATACACAAAATAAAAAAAGCACTAAATACTTTGTATTTGCCATAAGTGAAGAATGCAGACTTTCACTATTATTTGTGTAATGTACCGGAAGTGTTTTTTTTCTTACTTTTGTTGTAACATGTTTTTATATTTGTTATCTGATTTTTACACTTGTTAAAGGACATTGCAGCAGCCTCCTTTTTTTCTTCTACATAAACCCTCTTGAATTTCAAACAAAAATATCCTCTATTTCCTTTTGATCTTCTATTTGAATTGTTTTTGTTGTTACTTTGAGTCAAATTTTGTTAGAAGATAATATTAGCTCTACAGTGTATGGAAAAGGAATACTGGAAAAGAAAGAAAGAAAGAAAGAAAGAAAGAGAGAGAGAGAGAGAGCGAGAGCGCGCGCGTGCGTGTGTGTGTGTGCAGGGAGGAACAACTATTTATTCCAGGATCTCAATTTCTGCACTTTATTTTAATCAAAACCATGTATGGAGTTGTCATATTTGGGTTGCTGAATCTCTGTCCCATTTGAGGGTTCTTGATAAGGTTCAGAAACGTATCTGTAATATGATTGGCCTTTCCCTTCTCTGCATCCTCTTTCTCTCTCACAGATGTGATGTTGCTAGTCTCAGTCTTTTCTATAAATACTATTATGGCATGTGTTCTTAAGAATTGTTTGATCTATTCCCTGCTTCCTTTGTTCCAGCTCGTTTGACACATTGATCTAGTGGTCTCCATCAATTCACTGTTTTGTAATACAGCTTTTTATTCCAGTAGCTTCTTACCAAGAACTGCAAGCTTGTAGATCTCTTCCTGCTGACTGTTTTCCCTCTTATCTATAGCCTTGGTCTTTTCAAGACTCTGGCCAATAGGCATCTCCTGCTTTTGTGATAATCATCTTTCGTTGTTAGCTCCTTACATCAAGTGGCTTCATGCTTTGTCTGGAGCGATTTCCATTAAAAAATAAATAAATAAAAATCAAAAAATTTTTCAGCCATATTCCAGTAGGCTGTACTTTTTTTGTGAATTATTAATTGAAGAATTTGTTTTGGGAGGGAACAAGTATCTTCTGTCATGATATCCTTTAACTTTAAGTATAGTTCAGATTCTATTAAGCGAATACAGAATTTCAAGTAGGGAATCTTGTTATCAATGTGATAAGCCGTGCAATCAGTGTTGAATGCATAATATGAAAGAAATCGGTGTTGAATGCATAATATGAAAACAATCGTCTTTTGTCGAACTGAATTTTAGCAACTGTTAAAGACAAAAGTAGAAACATTGAGGAGAGAATCATAATTGGGAATCAAAAAATAACGTTCGTTAAGAACAATGCACCCAAAGATAAGTTTAACATTTTTGCTAATAAAATTCCACAACCCCTCCCTCGAGAATATCGAGGATAATCAACCACCCTTGTATAGTGGAGCGTCCAATGAAATGATGAGTATTAAGAAAGAACACAACAAAAGTAGATGATTGAGTATCTGGGTGTGGATTTTTTCTGATTGGGTTTCACATGTAGACTAAGAATGTAGCTGTATGCTAAATTGGTTCAAAGCAAGCTGTGCATAAATGAGTAGACAATAACATTTTTGAAAGCTCCAAGAATATTGGACTGTGTGAGATTCTGAAAATCATAGAACTAATTTAGAGTTTTTTTAAATTTTTTTTTTTTATTTATTTTTTTTTTTACATAGTTGTACATTACAAAAAAACAAAAAAACTTAATCCTTAAACAAATTAGGTTGCAATAGTGTCGCGGTCCAAAAGGACTGTTTTTCTTTGGTTTATGAGCAATAAATCTAGTCGGCAAATAGCAATCAATTCCATGCTGCTTACATGACTTTTCCCTCTTAGTGTTGCATTTCAACCTTGTGTCATACATACAGAAAACCAAGTTGCCGTGATTGTTAGAGAAGCATTAAAGTTCAAAAATTGTATTTATACCTTGGTAGCTTCATGTTCCCCTTGTACATGCTTCTCCATGATCCTCCCAGATCGAGGGAACACCACTCAATAAATAAGCGTCTTTCATACCTTCAAAAAGGACTAACTCAAACAAAACTGATGGAAGACAGAGGAGGTTTATTCTGATTGATCTTTGTTTAAAATCACTGACCAGTGGGGGGAGACGGAGAGATAGCAATCAAAATCACTAATTAATTATATTTTGTCAGCCCATATCATTTTACATGTCCACATGCTGCATGCTTCTAAACAGACTGCTATTCTCTATCACACCCTTTCTTTGAGCCATGTAACGTCATATCCGGTTCTATTATATTCCTAAAGCCTATCATTTTTAACCTCGAGATCATCAGGTTGACCCTGGCTGAAGTCTCAGCAGTTTCCATTTCCTGTTACTCTCAACTAACTATTTTATATACTAGTGGCTGGACTCGTCCGATATCCAATATTAGTCTTTTTTCTTTCCTCTGTCAACTATCTTTCCTTGTTCATTTGTAATGCTTTTCCGCACAAAAACATTTTTTTCTCTTGGCTTTTACATAGCCAAAGATGATATGTAATATACGGAAATGTTTAAAGCAGATTTTCTAGTCATCTTTATACAATACTGTCAGATATTTTCTAGTAATATAAACTTTAATTCTAATATGGGTCCTGGCATGAATGAAATATGGACGATGGTCACGTCTTTGGATGTATCATGATCCATGCTAACTATTAATATTTAATAAATGGAGAAATGTGAAAAAATAATTGTTTGAATGAAAGTGGTAAAAATGTGGTTAAAAAGAAACGTTTATTTTTATACAAATTAACTGGCCTTTTTTGTACAAATGAGTCACCGCTAATCAAGGCTCAAAGGCCACTCAAGGATAAGAATGAATGAGTTTGTCAGGTGGTCGGCGAGGAAAACACCTTGACAATTGGAGATGATGGTCGAAACTGAGCAGAATTTGATTATTCAACAAAAATTTGTTAACATTGGACTTGAAAACGACCATGTTGTAGTCTGCTGAGAAGTAGCCCCGTGGTATTGTTTTCTTACAGACGGGTAGTTCTTGGAAAGAAACTCTGATCATGGAAGTTCTGTTTAGCTCCAGAGGAAGAAAGGAAAATCATTTACAGCGGTTGAAGTGAGACGATTTTCTTTTGTAAATGTTTTACAGGGGAGGAGGGAACAGAGATTGGAGCTCAGTCGAGCACCTACCATGAAAATAACGATAGAGTAGAGAAAGACTAGCAAAATCTCTTCTATGAGAAATGGACTGTAGGGAAGAGAAGAAGACCCCACCCCCACTAGATTTCGAAGTCGCTTTTGTACTCTGCCAAGGCAAGAAAGAGTGCTCTAAGTGGCACCTCCCCAGATGCGGCAACATTACCCCCATTTTAGGATGTATCTCGCTCTTATATAGGTAGAGGAATGCATCAGGAGCGAGCATATATTTTGGAGCAATAAAATGATCCAACCATTTTTCCAGCGACCTTGTTTAAGAAGTGTGCATATATGTTTGCCTTCTGTCAGTGTGTGTAAGTTCAGTAGGCATTGTAGACAGTATGCTTGCCTCAGTTTAGGTAGTGTGACAGTATATGCGTGAACTTGCGTGTGAGTGAGTCCAGTAAGAAGTGTGCATATGTGTTGCCTTTTGTCAATGTGTGACTATGTGTGCGAGTAGTAGTCATTTGTTTCCCTCTGAAATAGAGCGTAATAGTGTGCTCGCTATCCTGTCTGTTCTCTGTTTGAGGGAATGTTGAAATTTTGCTTTTTTTATACCCGGCGATTGTATCCGAAGAATAAATTTGTTTTTCGAGTGTGGAGAAGTGATTTTGTGTGCGGACATAGTAAACAGCAGTTTACGTGACCTTTATATCTGCAGTTTTGTCAATTTTTGCAGGAAAAATGGTATCGCTTTTCTAGAGTTTGTTGTTTTTGGAGCGGGGTTTGTGTGTTTTCGCTCAAGCAGTTGATCAATATTACTTTTAAATTGAGAGACTTCAAAACACTTCTCGAATTTTGCTCGACCGGAAATCACGTGAACATCCAAAGAAAGCCACGCCTCTATTGTATGAATCAATCAAAGCTAAACTCGGTTTTACGAGAAGGAGGAGCACAGGAGATCATTTTTTTTTTACATAACTTTATGTTTTAGAGCAGAAAAGGTAAACATCTATATAAAATATATTTGTTGTTGAACTAGGGTTTTTTACTTAGAGAGAGAGAGAGAGAGATAAAGAGAGAGAGAGAGAGATAAAGAGAGAGATAGAGAGATAGAGAGATAGAGAGAGAGAGAGAGAGAGAGAGAGATAGATAGAGAGAGATAGATAGAGATAGAGAGATAGAGAGAGATAGATAGAGATAGAGAGAGATAGATAGAGATAGATAGAGAGATAGATAGATAGAGATAGATAGAGAGATAGATAGAGAGAGATAGAGAGATAGATAGAGAGAGATAGATAGAGATAGAGAGAGAGAAAGAGATCAACTTAAAACGACAAGAATAGTGAAGTTTTTAAAATGAAGTTGATTAAAAAAAATGAAAAAAATGTGGAAAATGTTCTAATAGATGGTCGCTTATTACTTATTATGTACTAACGAGTCATCATTTATCAAGGCCCATAGGCCACTCGCGGATAAAGGTAAATGAGTTTGTCAGGAGGAGAGTGAAACAACGTGATGATTGGTAACAATGGTTGAGACTGGACAGCAATTAGATTATTTAAGAGGATGGCTCAACAAAATTTTGTTAACATTGAACATGAAAACGACCATGCTATAGTCAGTTGGGAAGCAGCCCGTGGTATTGTGTTCCACAGTAAGATAGTTGCTGGAAAGAAACTCTTCTCATGGAAGTTCCGTTTAGTTTTAGGTACACAGAGGGAGAATGGGAAATTATTTATAGTTGTTGTAGCTAGACGAGTTGTTGTAAATGTTTTACAAGGGAAACCAGAGATTGAAAGTGAACTGAGTTTGTACATGGTTTCATTGCTCCCAATCAATTTAAAAAAAACAACATGTTTTAGTATTTATTTACCTCCTCTCCAAGGGGTTAGGCACAAGGCCAGTTTTATCTTATTCCCACAAGGTAAGATGTGACCCAAGGTCGGGTCGGGAAAGTGGGACTTGAAAAGCCAGCGCCCGAGAAGGTGAGCACTCTGGCCATTAAAAATTGCCTGGGCAGCCCCGTCGGCATTCCCCGGTAGGTGCGCCTCAGGCAGTAAGCGATAAACTTACTCCTTTCCAAAGAGGGGAGGCAAAGCCTGGGAGGGTGGACCTCCTAGAACTGCACAGGGCAAACCCATAGACCGGCGTAAATCAAGCCCCGAAGGCCAAGACAATACCAATCTATTGGGTGCAGTATCCATCGGAACAGATACTACACTTTGATCTTAGCCAAAAGGCCAAGAAGGGAGTAAGTTTAATTCTACACGCAAAACGCGGACAAAAGAAAATAATCGGGAAAAGAAACGTGGCCGATATATAAATAAATCAAGAAAGAAGATAACCAAAGTGTTACCATTTTTTATTTATGGATAATATTTCTTGTAAGGGTCGTAAATAACACAAATAACTAAGAGCGAAAAACAAAACAAAAAAACTTATTTTATCATTTAAAAAAAAGAAAAGAAAAAACTCTGAGTTATCTCCCTTCTCTTTATTTATATAGTATCGGTCAATGTTTCTTTTCTCGGCCGTCTTGTTTTGTCCGCGTTTTAGTGTAAACGATTAAACTGGTTTAATGTTATTTTTTTTTTAATATATAAACTATAAAATGGTTTTAAGTAAAAATAATTTGTTTGGTAACAAAGAAGCCTTGCCGAATTCGATTTCATTGTAAATAAGCGACCGCCCATTAAGATATTACGTGACTAAAAGATGAAATGACATTCGGTCAGTGCGTGTCAAAAACGACAAGGCGATATTAAACATTTTCTTTTTTGTTATTGAAATTCGTTATTTCTTCTTTTTTTTTTAAGAAGAAAAAAAATTCAACAGATTCATCAGTCTTCCGATTTTATTCTTCATTCGAATGAGTTCATATTATTTCCATTAACCCTTATTTATTTGCTTGAAAAAACAAAACAAAACAAAAAAAAGATAAAGAAATCTGCCCAATTTGTCGTCGTGTCAAAAACATGACATCAAAAAAGACATCCCGTTTTGTCAACAAACTTAAATTGATTTTCTCTGAAGAAGTACTTTTTTTTAATTCTTAAGGAAATTAAAATAAATTTATTATTTTTGCTCGATTTAAAAAGAAGCATTATTAAACGAGAAGAGTTTAAAATGATATTTCGTAAGTTATTTAATTTTTCTATTTAAACTCAAACGCCCTTTGATGTATTTCATTCATTAAAAAGTAGCTTTACTACCCAAAATGTAGTATCTGTTCCGATGGATACTGCACTCCATAAACTGGTATTGTCTTGTCCTTCGGGCTTGACTTACGCCGGTCAATGGGTCTGTCCTGTGCAGTTCTAGGAGGTCCAGGCTTCGCCCAGGCAATTTTTAATGGCCAGAGTGCTCACTTTCTCGGGCGCTGGTTTTTCAAACCCCACTTTCCCGACCCGACCTTAGGTCACATTTTACTTGTGGGAGTAAGATAAAACTAGCCTTGTGCCTAACTCATGGGGAGGAGTAAATAAAACCCGGTCTTGGCCTTTTGGCTAAGATCAAAGTGTAGTATCTGTTCCGATGGATACTGCACCCCATACTGCCTTCGGGTCTTGATTTACGCCGGTCAATGGGTCTGTCCTGTGCAGTTCTGGGAGGTCCACCTTCCCAGGCTTTGCCTCCCCTCTTTGGGGAGGAGTAAGTTTATTGCTTACTGCCTGAGGCGCCCCTACCGGGGAATTTTAAAACCCCACTTTCCCGACCCGGCCTTGGGTCACATCTTACTTGTGGGAGTAAGATAAAAATTGGCCTTGTGCCTAACTCCTGGAGAGGAGTAAATCAATACCCGGTGTTAGTCTTTACTTTCATTTCTCCCCCCCCCTTTTTTTAAAAATAGGATTTTGAAAATTAAATTTAATTATTACGGTATCGTTTTTTTTTCATTAAATTATTATTAATCGAACCAAAGAGTTATAAAACTAATGTTAATTTTGTTTAAGTATCGTTATTTTTAATCGCTATTTATAAAATTATTGGATTTAAAATAGCTTCTAATTTTTTTATCTTAAGGATTTGTTATGGATTTTAAAGCCAGTTTAAATGATGTCCTATTCGACAGTTTAAATGCTTTCAAATTTCGAAGTGTCACGAATCACGAAGTAATTCATTCCTTTTCCAACTATTAACAAAAGATTAAAACGGATGACTTGTTTACGAAGAAACCGAAACGCATTTGATGAATTTAATTCCGTGATTAAATTATATTTCTAAATAGAATTTTCGAAAAGTTTTGAAAATTTTATGTTACTGCATTTTTGATTTCAATATATAGACCTAACCGATTTATATATAAAAAAAGGTGCTGTCACAGATTAGGACCCACACTAACTTTGACCCCGTCGTTAGGGTTAGGGTAGGTCCTAATCTGTGAAAGTACCAAAAAAACAAATGTGTCAGTCACAGAGTCGAAAAACACATACACAGACAGACGAGAGGATGGTCAGTGGTCAATTTTAATATAGAGACAATAAAAATCATTATCAATTCTGATGTTTTCGTTGTCTAATTACTTTTCTTTTTAATTAAAAGAATATAGGCCTATGTTTAGATCGTACGCGTCTGATGATTTCTTTTGGGAATAAAACATGAACATTTCTGTGTCACTAACTTGTCATAAATATATTTTTATACTACTACTAAGCTCTATTTACGTCCTGAGCACTGTTGTAGTACATACTGAATATTCATTCATTATTTTAAAGCAATTTTTTTTTTTTTCTAAACTCGTTTTTTTTTTTGTAAACATGCAGATATATTTATGGTAACGACGAGAGAAAAAAAAGGCAAGTGAATACTTTTTCTTTTAAAGAAAAAAAAAAAAAGAAAAAGAATTTTAAGAAAGAATCAACATTTTCAGTCTGATGACATGTCAACTTTTAAGTGAGGAAGTCGGCCGCGCCGCCCTCTCAGCTGTGACCTCTTCAGTGTCAATTGATCTTAAAGTGAGGGGTCACTTAATCTCAGGATTCGGGAGACAAGAAGCATCCTCTCAGTTTCCAGAGAAAATAGATACCCTCTGTAAGAATGCATGCACGGGGGAATCTATACTGAAGCAAGGGTTGCGCAATCCTGAAACGCAACCCCGAGTCCAAGGGCAAGGAGAAATTGGAAACATGCCGGGACAAGCAGAGAAAACATGACTACATATTACATGCAAGCATGCACACACAAGAATAGCGTATTCTGATCAAATTGTTAAAATTTAAATTATAAGTGAAAGTTTAAGTACAGTTCCATGATACAATAGTGACGCGATCGAAAACACTGATTATTCCTTTTAGCACAAATTATCAACCTTATAAATACAAGCTTGGAATAACTTTCGATAAACGCTTAAAAAATCACTTTCGAATGTCAAAGACCACGAAGCAAATATCGAATACGGCCCACACTATAAAAAAAAAATAGTCGCCATGGTGATTTCTTCGTGTCTGTGTAAAATTCGAAAGTGATTTAATCTCTGAAACTGACACTTCGAAAGTAATTACTGGCTAGAATTAAAGTTTACGATTAAAGTC
This sequence comes from Sepiola atlantica, assembly GCA_963556195.1. Taxonomy (NCBI): domain Eukaryota; kingdom Metazoa; phylum Mollusca; class Cephalopoda; order Sepiida; family Sepiolidae; genus Sepiola; species Sepiola atlantica. The sequence continues at coordinate 55,548,621 of OY744527.1, forward strand.
GAGCTTTATAGCTTATTTTTACTCCTAAACCAAAGAAAAAAAGTATCTATCGACCGCGCCACTACTGTATCATTGATCGTTTTTAATTTTAAATTGTAAGTGAAAGTACTTCATCCTTTTTAAAATTATTATTATTGTTGTTATTGTTGTGTTCAGGTCGGACTTACCTGACAACTGGGTGGTGAGTTGAGTCGGTGATGACGAGTTCTTGTTTGGATGATCGGCTATGAGCGACTGCTAAACCGCAGCAAAGAAGCAATAATAAATAATTAAAAGCCAAAGGTTTTTTTTTGATGAGAAAAAGCCGGTCCGGCCGCTTTTTAAAAGGAAAAAAACCCGAAGCCGCCGCCAACCACGCACGTTGACGGAAGTAACACGTGTCACATGTGCTCATAAAATTACAACTTCCGACATAAGAAATAATCCCTCCAAAATAACCAGCCGATTAAACATCAATCAGTATTAAACACAAGAAGAAACACTAGAAATCAAATTAAAACGTTTAGAATAATTTTTTTATTCCTTTTTTTTTAATCTAAATATAAAAAATAAAAAATGATTTGTATTTTTAAAAGGTAAACATCGAACTTCGTTGTGTCTTCTCAAACAGCGCGGAAGGATATAAGTTCGATATCGCGCAAGTGTATGGAAGCCCATAAGTATAACATTCTGTAACGCTCGAAGAAAACTTCTTTTAATATCATTTTATTTTGTTCGTAGTTTGATTTCTTTTCTTTATTGCTAACAAGCAGTGCTATCGTGCGTTTCACTGAGCATGGATAAGAAAATAGAAGAGTTAAAAAAGTGTGCGTAACATCTTTCTTTGAACCCCCTCTCCTTCTCTATCTACCTCCCTCTACCCCTTTCTCCGACGGCTCCATCCCCACTTTCTATGGCAACTGGTTCAATATAAGAGAAAGAAAGAAAGACAAAAATAAAAAGAAAGCCGACTGACTGATGTTTGACTTAATTTCAGGATTGTTTTTGAAACAACTACCAATAAGAATTAAAAATTTTCCTCCCCATGCCGGAATTTGGTCCATGCCATTTTTTTATTACCATGACCAGGTCGAGGTAACACCGAATCTGATGATGTAAGGTTTGTAAATGTATCTTGCGTAGTTTCTGACTTTTAGCCGGACACACATATACAGAATTACGAATTTTCTTTATATAATAAATACTATCAGATTATTTAGGCGCGTGCGTGCGTGTGTGCGTGCGTTTGTCGATCGATTTAATACACACTTTTTTGTCCTTGATATCATACATGTAACATATAAAGTTATCTTGTGAGATTTTAAAAGTTGGTCCTAAATAGCATTTAAGCTGACATATCAAACTTTGATTCTGACTAACGAATTACAATGCCATATTGGCACTATAATAACTTATTTCGTTACAGTTTATTAAAAAAAAAAAAAGTAGTCCCATCCGGACAACTGGAAAAATGGAAACAGTTCTCAATTATGACTTAAAAAATCAAAATGACCAAGGACAGTAACTCATATTTTTTTTATTAATGAATACAAACATATTTGTCTCCATTACAACTAAAATTTTATTTCTTTTCCAGTATAAGTTTAAAAGTACATAAATAAACAAAGTAAAATCTAAAATAACTTCACTGCATCCTGGGCAGCGCCGGGTCGGGATAGCTAGTTTCATATAATCAAATTAAATTACTCTGTAGAAAATCAAGCCAGCATTTTAATTATTTTATTGATAAATATTTATTTATGAAGACCAGAATATTTTAATTGTGAAAATTGTACGTTTTTCCAGTTCTTACAATAGTAGTTTTACTTGAAGAAATGGATGAAAAACAAAGGGACACGCAATAAAAATTCAATAAAAATTGCTTTTTATAAGACTGTCTTCACATGTCTCTTTCTTTTCAGTCTTCCTCTTCTTATGGGATTGACATGTATTTCAATCGTATAATGTTAACTGACCGACGGCGTGGGCGAAAACACACCAGCCAGACCAAACAATTTCATCTAAAACGAAATTAGATGTTTTGTTCAAAAACCGGCTTCCACAAGCATATTCAGCGAAAAAGCAAAATTGGCTGTCACGTGCTATGGTTTCACCTACGTCCGCCACACCATGTGATTAAAATGCCGTTTTCGCGCTAAAATAAAACCATGCGCTAGGAGCCGATAAAATGTAATTTAAGCTGACGTTTTCATCGAGAACAAAAAAACAAGTTAATAAAATCAACACACGGAACCAGAGGACAACGTTTCCACTTTCTTCGTCCCTTTGTGGCTCGGGCGACTACTATTCATATCCAACACACACACACATGCTTACACACCCTGCTGACAAAAAGCGGCACACACACAAGTGCCTACACACACTATCAATTCTCAACTTACACACACACACACATTCGTACAACTACGCATCCTGACAAAAGGTGACACACACATTCATACACTTACGCGTTCTAACACTAGACTAACTCGACAATCAACTAAATCTCATTCATTCACTGTGGAGGTCCCCAGATGTCGAAGAACCTTCTACTCAAATAGCTTCTTTCCTCGTGCTGCTGGCCTCTGGAACTCCCTCCCTGCCCCCTGTTTCTCCGACAGTACAGACATGCAGAAATTTAAAACTAATGTAAACAGATATCTCGCTGCGCAGATACCAATTTAGGTTGACCCCCCTCAACCTTCTCCCCTTTTCTTTTTTCTCAGTAGCCCCTTACGTCTACAGTGGCGGCCTGCCTTGTTTGGGGGTGAACTATGTTTAAAAAAAAAATGTTAAAAACACAAAGCATCACACAAATGATTACACCGTCGCATCCACATACGCACTCATAAATTACAAACAAACATTTTATTACTTCTCTCACTAGACATTTCAAATGAACAATCAATGTATTGTAATTTGTATATATATATATATATATATATATATATATATATATATATATATATATATATATATAATTATTGTGTTCTTTAAATAATGTTTCCATTCTTTCTTCATTTCAACATTCATATGGTTTTCTATTGTTTTTAAACATTCAACACCAATTTAATGGTCACTCTATCTTTTTCTTTTAAAAGGGAAGTCTTTTATAAAAGTTCTCTCGAGGACAATTCTTCACTTTTCTTTTAAACCGCTTCGGGTTTTAAATCTTTGGGCTTTTCTTCACTCCAATACTTTTCGTTTAAAAACCTTTCATTTTTAACCTTTTTTTTTTCTTTTAAGGACTTTCTCGTTCTTGTAAATAAATAAAAAAAACTCTAGTTTTTTTTCTTCAATCTATTCCTTCCAAAGGACATTTTTACGTCTGTATCTGTTACAGGCGAATTCCAGGATAACACGACCTTTCACCAGGCTGGAAAATCCAGATCTGTTTGTTGAACAGGGCGCGAAAAACTGAAGACTTCTCCCTCAGCCAATCAAGGCTTAGCTTCCCTCCTTTTTTAGGGCTATGGCCACCGACGACTGCTAACCCGCATCACTGTCGCTCACATGAAAAACAAACAAGCGCAAATATGATGATGATGATGATGATGATGATGATGATGATGATGATGATGATGATGATGATCCTTGATACAATGGCAAGGTGCTGCTGATGATAATGAAAGATGGTAAGCGACAGGTACGACCGATACATGTTGGCGACCGATTGACCTCCCTCCTCCTCTTCGACGCTGCCAAATGGCTAAGAAATTACATTTTCCATAGTGCACCCAATTCCAATTTGAAGCAGTTTGAGATCACAGAAATAAGGCACACTAGGACGGCGGTCGCCATAATAATATCGGGAACAGAGCACGTCGGGCGTCACCGAACAAAATGCGATCTAAAACTCGTAACACTAAGAAGGAAAACATTGAGCAACAGCGTTTGTCAATTGTTTAGAAAAAAACGAAGACGAACATTACCAATCCTAGGAAATTTGAGACATTTAGTGGGCCCAAACTATTTATTACTGGTGGGTGAACTCATTTTCTTTTCTTTTCTATACATTTTGATAAAACAATTTCCGGGTATCAGTTATTTTTTTTTTAAATTTTTACGAAAGCAGCTTTAATACATTCAAGTTTGAAACGTTTCAATTGTAAATTACCAACCAAACTTGAATGCATTAAATTCGGCCAATGTAACTTCCGACCTTCTTATTTCAGTAAAAGTTGGTTTTCAGTACCCACTTGTTATAAATTGCGTATGTGATTTCTGAACTTACATATAAAGGAAAGGTACATAATTGTTGATTTTTTTCTCTCTATATAGTTAAAGTGAGAGGGCGATGTTCTCGGAGTTGATTGCAATTTGAGATCTTATCAGCTCGACGACAGAACACAAAATGAAGTGCGCATGCCCGACATAACCATGTACACAAACAGTAGCCAATCAACGTGTTAGACGTAGAAGTATAGAAAATAGACGAAGTCCATTTCTAATATTTATAACAACTTTATTGGTCGTCTTCGTTAACATGTATAAAAGGAGAAATAAAAGAGAAAGGTGTAAGTGAAGGAATACGTACATGAGTACGAACGAAGAGGAAAAGTTAGAAAGTCCACATGGTGTTAAATAAATGCCCCGTTAGTAGAGAAGAGAGAATGTCCTGTTTGTTTTAAAAGAGAAAGAGTTCATATGAAGAACGTTTACAGTACAGTACACAGGTGTGGAAGTCAGGCAATGTGTAAGTAGTTATGCGTGTGTGTGTGTGTGTGTTATATTAAGTCCACATGTGTGAGGTAGTCGAAGTAGCCATGTTGAATTCTTAGGTCTTCTTGTCGAAGTTGAATACAGGGTCAAATACCCGGGTAGTTTCTGCTGCGTCCCAAGAGAGAAGTTTGTGGTTGGTCCAGGTCACGTGGAGCTTTTGTCAGTCCCGTCTTACGGGAAAGAAAAGAGGAAGTAAACACTGTGTGATCCCTTTTATAATCTCTGTCAATGAACTACGCACGCACCTGAAATAAGCTAACACATCTCTTTTCTCTCAACAAAATATTGTTATTTTTACAACAACTGTTTATCGTATTTAATTTGTTACATCATTGCATCTTTTTCTCAATTATTCTTTCCTTAATAGCGGGAGTCGTGGTACACTGGACGATCGGGCACCATCATCTGTGCCGCCGCATCCGTGGCAATGCCATGAATTAAATTGGTGGAACATTTCGCTGTTTTCCACTTCAGTTTTTAACATACACATTTGTCATCTACGTACTAAACAACTAAAGATGTTGATTGTTATGTTTCAATAAACATTGTTCATTGATCCGGCGAACACATTGGCCAGATAACGGCCCAGAGGATCTGTCACGGCAACTCCATAAATTGTCGATACATAATATAGCTGAAATTAAATTTAACAGCCTTGGTAGTAAAAAAGTAAAGTGGTCGACCGTAGTCGAGAGCGATTCGAAAGTTCCCTTTTCAGTTACTACTACACCGAGATGTAGAGGACGGCGTCATTCCTTTCACAGGATTACTCCACTTACCCTTGATCCTCACCTTATAATGTTGAGTGTTTCGCAAGGGGCATCAAGTACCATTTTTCATATGACTCGACCGAGGATTGAACCTTGGTCTCCCCGGCTCATTAGCGGACAGTCTTACCATTATGCCAAATGGTCCTGTAGCAGTACTCATTAATTAAACAGAATTAGTTTCTATTATAGAATTACATATGAAGAATCGTACGGTGTGAGACACCAGTACTACTATTAATACTTTCATCAAGAGAGAGAGAGAGAGAGAGAAAGAGAGAGAGAGAGAGAGATTTGTGAACAGACTTTGAATATCGAAAGAACACATACAATGAATCATTGTAGTCACTTTTTTTTCATTTTACGATAGTTAGCTCCCAAGAAACAAGGGCCCCCTTCCTTGGCCTAACGCTTGATTTCTATATGAGATACATGGATATCCGAGTGTTCAACTAAAATTCACCTCTACTTCTCAAACGTTGAATCAGTAAAGCAGTAAAGAACCCTAATTTTCCTCTCCCCAATTGACCACTTAATTATGTTATAGTTTATCTTTATTGTAGTCTTTTTTTTGTCTTGCCGGATTCCAGGACAAGAATTCATCTGGTCTGGTGGAGTAGCCAGCTAAGTGCTGTTACTTGAGATAACATCACCAGGAGAAGATGCACCATTCATCATATGGGACAGTGTATAGCTATGACGTAATGATTGGGGCCCACGGGGTCGTGCACACTGTGGAGCGCACTGGCATGCATCTTGGCAATGGTTAGGACCCTACGTAGAAATGAGGTAGAGAGTTACCAATAGTATATATTCCACCCAAATCGGCCATCCAGGCGAAGGAAAAGGATCGCGCCAAAAAGTCTGAGAAGGTTTCTTAAATTGTCTATAGCAATTAAGTCTGTACGTCGATGAGTTTATACAGCGGAACAATTTTGGTCAAGAATCTCTTGGTCACTGATGGATATCAGCTCGTGGGGGAGGGGGGGGTCAGCATCACGCGCCCCACCCTGGCCCCATAGAGAGAGAAAGAGAATAAGTCTTTTACGATAACAGGAAAGAAAACAGCCTAAAACTGGGAATTGTAATTACCCGAAAAAGGGAAGAGAGAGAGAAAGAGAGTAAATCAGTATATCCCACACCGCCCCGGATCCGAAAGAGGAGGAAAGACACAGAGAGAAAGAGAGAGTGTTACAATATGCCTCTTTGGGAAAAGAAAAGGTTTTTGTTTTGAGTAGACACTCAGTCAAGAGTTGGGATCTCACCCGAGCGGGTCGAGTTTTCTCGCATCCCATGGCTCGTGTTGGTCATAGCCCGGGCTCGACCACCGTTAGATTAACGACTCAATTAAGGACCTGCCATCGTAAATGGAGTTTCACGCACAGAGAGACGACGAACTAGTTTAGTAAACAAAGACAATTTACCAAAACAATAGACTCTAAAATTCAAGTGTAAAATTAATCCTTCCTTTTAATTGTTTTTAATAATTATTTGATACAAAAAGAAACCGATGTTGTTGAATTATTCTATTGTCGATTTGTTCTGCTTAAGTAACTTTGCCTTCACAGAATCACGAGATCATCATCATCACCGCCATCCGACCTAGAGGAGATTCGACACATTCTTGTTTTTCAGCCACTATTGACAATCATCGCCAAAGAGGGTGTTCACAGTCTAGAAGGATTCCTGCGCCGAGAACCAGACGACGATACTCACGGTGCAGATCAGAGTGGGGTACCATATTTTACAATGGTGCCGTCACCAGGAAGGATCGCGTGGGGTACCTGTTCATATAGCGTTGTCGAGGAGATCTTATTTTGGCTTCGAATACTATGTTATTTTGAATATTTGGTCAGGGTTTACTTGTAGAGTGACGTATCCTCATGTCATGTTGTCACGATAAACCCATGTACACACAGATACCGAAGATGCTAGTGTCTAGTAGGCATTCAAATTCACCATTGTAGTCCACAATAAAAAGAAGAAGAAAAGGAAAACGAGTGTGTCCTAGTTCAGTTTGTGGTAGCGTGAGGAAGAGAGAGAGAGAGAGAGAGAGAGAGAGAGAGAGAGAGAGAGAGAGAGAGAGAGAGAGAGAGAGAGAGAGTCTGATGGTTTGTTACGTGTATCTATTGTTGGGACATTTAGCCAGGAGAAACTATTTTCTATTGAGACATATTTTAAAAACTTCCGATTTGACATTGATGCAGTTTATAGATGGGTTGTTGATATGTTGCAGTATTCTGACATTCTCCGTAGTGCATAGTAGGCATCACTTGGATATGGGGTTATAGGTTTTTTTGTTCAACAAGAACAATAATGAAATATAAAGTTTTTATTTATGTTCGATGTATTTATTATTATGTGTTGTGTGAATAAAATGTACTTAAGTAGAGCTTGCGACTAAATAGCTTTATATATTAGCTGGTGTGTGAATAGTGGGCTTTGAGTTTCAGCTAACATGCATTGTATTTGTGAGGAGCTGGTATACGAAATGAGTTTTTTAAAATTTCAACTAATGTACATGGAGTTTACAAGGTGAATGATGCGTGTGATAAACCATCGCTAACGAGCGATAGAACGGATTACACGTAGCATTTTTTGCAAGCTTCCATTTTAGTCGCGAAACCTTTAGTGCTATGAGATCTAAATTACTTTAAAATCATAAATAAATGATTATTACGCTCTTATAGGATAATCGAGCACTCTATTGGATTTATTTCCACCCAACAGAATCGACTATATATATATATATATATATATATATATATATATATATATATATATATATATATATATATATATATATATATATGGAAAATGAAAAATAAAAACCCAAAAATATTATTTATGTATTCATCAACGTTTCGTCTTTATTGTAAGACTTTCTCAGAATTATTTGTTTGAAGAAAAAATCCTACAGATACAAGAATGTTTTGCCAGCAGGCTAAGAGCTTCGGCCGGTTTGAGCAAGAGAATCAAAATATGAGAAACAAGTAGATTATGGCAGTGGTAGCAGTTACAGTATAAGATCATTAGGAAGTGGGAGAGGTTATACACTAAATGTGGGGGAAAGTGAGAGGCGAAACGTGGTTTAGCTAGGATTAATTCAAATTATGAAGGGGAGAGGGGAGATATGCTAGTTGAATCAATTTATTAATTTAGTCTTGAAAGAGAAAGCAAAACGTCGAGGCTAAGGCTTGTCTGGGTCATGTGTTAGGAGAGTGTTGAAGGTTATGGAGGCCTATGGCTTGAAGCAGCACTCATTACAAACTCTAACACCATCAAACAACGTAATGGTTTCTATAATTTATCTCCAGTAATCAGCAAACTCATTATGTCCAAACCAAAAATAAATACAGATCCAGGCTAGCCAGCCTATAACACATTTCTCTACATGCGTCTCGCACAATATATATATAAAATTATTTGAGTTCAATTAATTACTTTAATATATTATGCTATTGTTTGCTCGTATATGTTTACGTACATATATATATATATATATATATATATATATATATATATATATATATATATATATATATATATGTTCACTCACATGTATGAACAAATAAGTAAATGCTAATAAATGCACTATCATTAAAATATTTTTGATAAATATAATTACATGTATCCTTTCCCTTTTCTCACTTAACTCCTCACGTTTCTATTTATTCTACTGTATTGTCAAGTAACTATGTTGTTTCACACATGTGTATATATGCATATACCTGTATATATGTATGTATATATATACATATATGTATATTGCGTTTGCATGTGCTTATACGCTTATAAATAATTTAATAACTAATAAATAACTAATAATGAATAAATAATTATATAAATAAATACATTCACACATAAATAAATAAATGAATAGATAATATGTATGTCTCTCTTTTTTCGTTAAAGCCTTACTCATTCAATCCACCAGGGAATTAGGACTCATCTTAAAAAATATGAACAGAGCCACACTTATGTTTTTTACTCATGGCTTTTTGTTTAAAACTTTTAACCCGAAAACGTCAAAACAGAAGTAACATTTTTCTTTTTTTTTCTTCTTTCTTTTTTTTTTTGGTTTTAAAACGCGGCAATGACTTTTTACATGTGTGTGCTTATGTATCTGTGTGTCAACGTGAATATGTGTTTGTGTGCTCACTCATATGTATATGAATGTCAAATGTGGACACTCTTCCAAGTCCTGACTCTGGTTTCTTCGCCCTCTCCCCCCCCCCGCCCTAGCCCCCATCATCTTCAACGCTCTCCTAACACATGACCCAGACGATCTTTAGCCCCGACGTTTTGCTTTCTCTTTCAAGGCTAAATTAATGAATTGATTCAACTAGCATCTCTCCCCTCTTCATAATTTAAATTAATCCTAGCTAAACCACGTTTCGCCTCCCACTCTTTTTCCACATTTAGTGTATCACCTCTCCCACTTCCTAATGATCTTATACCGTAACTGCTACCACTGCCACCATCTACTTGTTTCTCATATTTTGATTCTCTTGCTAGAATCGGCCGAAGCTCTGAGCCTGCTGGCAAAATATTTTTGTACCTGTAGGGTTTTTTCTTCAAACAAATAATTCTGAGGAAGTCTTACAATAAAGATGAAACGTTGATTAATACATAAATAATGTTTTTTGGTTTTCCTTTTCATTTTCCATTACGTCGGAACATTTTATTCCTGTCTTTATCATAGAATTTAAAAAAACAAGGAACGTTATTTTTTTTATATATTTATTAAATGAATGAAATCATTTTTTTTTATAAATACATGTCTGAGATTTTCGCTGTAAAACAGCATTTTCAAAGAGTGCGTCGTTTTGGTTTTTTTTTCATATCACCCCCAGAAACGTTTATGTTTCATTACCGAAGGAAATCATCATGCGGATGATTTCCTTCGGGAATGAAACATGAACGTTTCTGTGTAGCTTACTTGCCAAAAATATTTTTTCGTACTACTACTACTATGCTCTATCCACGTATTGAAGTAAATACTGAAATTATATATGCAATATATTATATCACCTTATATATATATATATATATATATATATATATATATATATATATATATATATATATATATATATAATGCTGTTTTACAGCGAAAATCTCAGACATGTATTTATAAAAAAAATGATTTCATTCATTTAATAAATATATTAAAAAAATAACGTTCCTTGTTTTTTTAAAATTCTATAAATAGCCCTGACAAACCGTTTTCTTAAAGATGTGAAACTTTATATATATATATATATATATATATATATATATATATATATATATATATATATATATATATATATATATATATATATATATATATATATATGGGGAAGGTGCGGCAAAAAGGTATGTAGATTATTTAATAGTGAGGTCTAGGGCGTATGGATAGGTCTTATTTTTTCTTATACTTCCGGGTGTGTCCTAGCTCTAGGTTGTGGTAGTGTGAGGAAGAGAGAGTCTGACGGTTCTCTGTGTGTTACATGTATATATTGTTGGGCCATTTAGCAAGGAGAAACTGTTTCTTATTGAGACACATTTTGAAAACTTCTAATTTGACATTGATATAGTTTATAGATGAGTTGTTGATACCTTCTATTATTTTGGCTTTCTCTGTGGTGCATAGTTGACACCACTTGGATATGGGGTTGTTAGATTTTGTTGTTCAATAATCGTCCATTTCATTTTGTATGGTGTGTCTGAGTCTTTACGGTTCCATATTGTAGTTTCTAAGGAGGTAATGCCTCGTTTGCTGTGATATATAAAGGTGTTATTATGAGCGTAGAATCTTTGTTTGAATTTACCGTGCGTCATCCCGATATAGATTTCGTCTTTTTGGTGGTTGTTGCTGGGGTTACGTTAGCTTCATGAACAACGGATTTAATTGTACACCCCCTCTCAAAGGGAAATTTTTACCTGTTCTTCATGTGTAGTTGGTGTTAAGCGGATTGATAGGAGTTGTGTTTTCTTAGGCTTTTAGAAAACATACGGAGGGTAGCAGGAGTAACTAGTTTTAACCGTGTTTCTGTTAAAAAAAATATAGAGCTTATTGGATGGTGGGAAGTGTTTGTCTAGTAAGTGGAAAAAGTTAAATTTGACGCTGAGGGAAAAAGGAGGTGTTAACCAGATAATATTCCTTTAGCTATTGGGTCTCTGTGGTCTGGTGGGATGGATGTGTGTGAGAAATCTTTTCTTTAAAGTTGATTTCGCGGATGGCTTTGTTGTAATATGAGGTAGTTTGTTGGAATATCTCGGGGCTGGATGAAAGGTTAGAGATTCTCCTATTATATATATATATATATATATGGTTTAGTATGATTTTAAATGAGTAAACGTTTTTTTCTATTATAATAACGTATAATAAAGAGTTAGGTTATGTTGTTTAACGGAATATCAACCTGTACGATAATTTAATGCAAGGACCGTTTTTCTAAACAAATGTTTTTGCTTTTGTAAAAGAATTATTAGAACTGTAGTTGTACTAGTGAACTCGTAAATGGTCCACCCTAAGGGGGTTCATACCTTTTCCATGTTCAACTTATTTGATACCCAGACAACTCCGGGTAATCCGCTAGTCTTTAACTAAATAAATTTAGGTATGTGTATATGTTTATATATTTGTATGTACAAGATTCATTCCTAAGCTAATTGACTGATCATTATAAATTTTGAACACAGCTGCTAGGCGTAATGGTCGTAATGTGGGCTATATTTAATTTAGTTGTATGCAATGGGGTAGAGCCCTTTATGAAAATTCAGATACCTCAGATTTTTTGTGAAATTGTAACAACAGATATTAGACATCAATTAATAAATATTCCCACATTTTCAGTTTCTTTGGAGCATTTAAATAAGTTGTAGGGGTAAAAAGTATGGGCACTACCTCCAATTTTAAAATATTTCAGATTTGCATTGAATTTGATCCATAGTTATTAGACACTAATTAAGCAATATTCCATGAATTTCAATTTCTTCTTAACAAACTTTAAGCTTAAGCCTTAAATTTGAGACATTTTCTAGTAATAGATTTTGATCAAAATTGGAATTAGGATTCTCGACATAAAGTTTAGTATCATTATATCTTGATTTTAATTTTCGTAAGGAGACATAAAAGTGATATGAAACTGTTCTGTTCGGGGAATTAATTTTACCCGCCCTGGGACGGGTATTCTTCGTGTATTTTATAAAGAAAACGGTGAAGCTTAATGGAAATCGGTGTGTCGATTGTGACAATGTATCTGAATATGTACCGAATTTTTACATTGGATTTGATGCGATTTTTTTTGTCTGTCAGTCTAAAGTTTGAAATAAAGATTTCGTTTGTCTGTCTGTCTGTCACGTTGACGTTTGGAACAAGATTTTTCACCACTAAACGCGCAGATTGAATAGAAACATCTTAGGATTATCCGTCCTTGTTTCTCAAACTTTGACTTTTAAAACAATTTAAAATATGACTCATGAGAATCTATAATATAAATCTAGTGTCCGTCTGATTGTCTTTTTCTCTGTCTGTCTGTCTGTCTGTCTGTCTCTTTTCGATATGTAATTTAGAAAAAAGCCCTATATCAAGATCAAACACAACTGTTTCCGTGTAAGCTTTTACGAGAAATCCAATGGTCGTATTTGTTTTGTATACAATTATATCGTGGTTTCTGCGTTCGCACCGGAGATCCATAAACAGCAAAGACAACGTTTTACTTAATATCGTGGGGTGTTCATTCGCGCCGGACATCCATACACACCAAAGACGGCATTTTATTTTATTTATTACTTGAAAAAAAAAAAAAAAAAAAATGGTAATATGGGGTTCAGGGCTGGGAGCAGGAGTACACAGGGGTTCTTATTCGTTCTTAGGTAATGCCGGGAATGCCTGCTCGTAATATTTAAAGCTTTAAGTAGTTTGACGCATATTAGCGTTACTTACGTAATCATAACCGACCCCGACCGTTGAGGCTATTTTTTGATTGGGGTTGTTGAAGTGAATGCGTCAGGGATCAGACCGCAGACGTCATCTCAATGAACACGAAAAATTGATTTTAACATCAGAAGGTTTTCTCTCTATGCTGAACAAAGGACCAACATCGCAATTCCCATTCTCCATGCATTTCACACTCCTCGGCTTTATTTTATCTCTGTCGTAGCGAATGTTGCCAAACAATTTCATTATAGCCATAAATAACTGTTTAGTCATACACCGAAAGCCATTCAGACATAAAACACAAACACATTTTAACGAAGTATAATACTGACATGCATCCCAATCCTATTTATTGGCCAACGGCGTGTGCAAAAACACACGATCCATATCCCAAAAATACTCTAGAAAAAAAAATTACATTTTCGCTCAAACAGAGGCTCACAGCGAGATATTAACAAAAAGCGAAAATAGCGGTCACGTGATCTGCATAAAAATACTCGAAATCATTTTTGGCGCCCAAATGTAAATTCACTCTGTTGATCCGGTTTCTAAGAATAAAAGGATCAGAATTTCAACATCCCCGACACAGAGAGGCAAGACAGTTGGGCCAGAAACAAGGCAGTCTTCTAACTTCGGGACTAGGGGAAACGAATTATTATTCTTAACTCACTCACACAGAAATTTACACATATCCACATACTGACAGAAGCAGCACACACACAATGCCTACTGAAGTTGCTCACACATCCTGCCACACGCATACACACACTGACATAGGCAGCACACATAATGCCTACTAAAGTCACTCACACATCCTTTAACACCGTCATACGCGTATACACACTGGGAAGATGTAATGTATGATAAGAAAAGAAACTGGAACCTCAAAGGGATCTCCATCATTCCAGTTATCATAGGAGCCACTGGACTCATGAAGAAGAACTTGAAAAGTATTTGGCAAGTATACCTGGTGAACCAACTGCAAAAGAAATCCAAACAACTGCACTCAAGTGAACAGCCAGACTCCTTAAAAGAGCTCTCGGTTGGAGTCTGTAAATAGCGGGTGATCGTATGGCATTTGGAAGAATGTCCTGTCCCCAGCAAATGAATGAAAATAAAAAAAATAAAAAGCAAGAAACAAACACATAGACACATACACTTCTAACACTCGTACTTTTGTTCACTTCGAACATTAAACTTTTCGGTACTTTTTAGGATTAGTAATCCAAGGAAATTTCAGTGCTTACGTCATCAATTTGAGTTTCACCAAACACTTCCTAAACTGTCGAAGGTAACGAACTTCATCGAACAATCTACACAATCCGAACCAAACTGTTATTTTTTAATATAATTTTTAACCTAACCCTAAACTAACCCTAAGTTTTAGTTTTACTTTGCAAAATCGATTTAGTTCGGTTCGTATTGTGTAAAAGCCTCGGAACTTGATTCGGTCTTCTCCTTTCGTAGCCGGAACTGCTTACGTCACGACTACGAATATCTGGATACCTATTCCTAAAAAGCATCAACTTTTCAAACGAACAATTTACTCACATGGAATAACTTTAAAATCATTTGTAAATTTGTACATACATAAATATATTGTGTTCGTAAACAATGTTTTCTTTTTCATTCAACATTCACGTTTTTATCCATTTTAAACACTATTACAATTAAATTGTTAGCTGTGGTCTTGGCTCATTTCTAAGACGCAACCATCGTCTATACAAAGAGTAGGCAAACTTTTCATTTTAAACGCCACATTAAAAAATTCACGATTTTATACGACTACACGATTTGATAGGGCCACATTCAACATTTAGCAATTTTATAGGATCGCACAATTTTATAGGGCCACATTTAAAAAATTACGATTTTATAAGACCACACGATTTTATAGGTCCACATTCAACATTTAACAATTTTATAGGACCGCACAATTTTATCGGGTCACATTAAAAAAAATTCACGATTTTATACGACCACACGATTTTATAGGTTCACATTCAATATTTAACAATTTTATAAGACCGCACAATTTCATATGACCGCGTGATTGTTTGGGTCATATAAAAAATCACAATTTAATAGGGTCGAAAATTATATTAACCCAAAATAATTAATATTTAAAATAGATAAAATGAAACCCTTTTAAGGAAAAGAAATACAATTAATTTTTATTATTCAATATTTTAAAGTATTGTAGAATATTCATATGGAACGCATTTATGTGAAAGATAAAGTAACTTAGTTTAAACGTAAAAAATACTAACATTTGGCGGGCCACATGGATTCCTTTGGCGGACCATATGCGGCCCACGGCTAATGTTTGCCCACACCTGGTTTATACCCTATCCAAGCCAGGATCAACGCTACTACAAAAGGCTCTCGTGTTTTTACAATTCATCGAATCTCAACGAAAGAAAATTTTCAGAAAATTAAACAAATAGATTATAAAGATATGGAAATAAATTTACGCCTTTTTAAATTCAACTTTTTATAAATACAATTTCATAAAAATGAACAGGCTTTCATTGGTTCGATGATGTTATTATTGCAAATTACACCTGTAAACATTCACAATGATGCATGCTTAATGGGGTTGCAATGTATGTAGACGACGGGTGGTTGATGGGAAATATATCTGGTTTGCGGTTTGACAACCTAGAATTTGATTTCTCTACTTGGAAAAGCCATTGCTTTTTTAAACGGGGGTTCATGCTGAGAAAGTCATAGTCAAATTAATGTCCTTCTATATACGAGATCCGAATGTTTTTATGTCCATAGATAAACAGTCTATGATTTTCGAGTGATTTGTTTGGTGGCCTACTTCAGATTACAGCAAATATCTATAAATTTTCGAGCCAAAACAAGCAATGGGGTGGTTTGTTTCTAGACGGGTTCTGGGTACAGAGAAATTTAAGCAGACTGGTCTATTATTTTGTGTTCAGCTAAAGTGACTGTCGTTCGGTAGAGAAATCAATATAATTGTAACTTCGCAAAATAACATTTTGTTACTTGTTTTAAGCTGGAGTTGTGCTTCTGTTTGGAGGGAGAATCCTTCTATTGCAGCACTTAACAATACCACATGATTGACACTAAGACCAGTGTTTAAATAAACTCCGAATCTGTACGAATACAACGAGCAGACGATCACGGCCTATGCGGTGAACGCACACAAACTTACGTTCACACCCCGTGTCTACATATATCAATAGTCGATAGATGATTCCTCTTGACTGACACTAGAATGAATGGAATTGTAGGAGGCAAAATTATCTCCAAAGGAGATAATTAATACCTAAAACAGGAGGCGCTTTAATCAAGTGATTTCGTCATCTCTGATACTCACGTGATCGTAAATCCAAAACGAGGTTAAGATCTCTTACGTCACGGCTTTCATTCGCAACGGACGGGTGTCGGGTATCTCTGCTTTTTAGCATAAGTATAAAGCTAACGTTCTTTGTTCTGCTCGTAAAAATCTCTTTTTTGATCACGGGTCAATGACTCTCGATGCTAATGAGTAAAGATCCTTTGTTCATAAATTCTACTCATGGTACATCAACCATTTGAGGAACCTATACATTTCTCTTTCTCTCTTTAATTTGGACAACACGCCCAGTTAATATTGTATGAGAACCTGTGGCAAATTACTAAATAGATATGTGGAACGGGCGAACGTGAAAATGATACTAGCTTGTATAAGTTACTCTCTTTCTTTCTCCGTTTGTTCGACTTACTGTTTCCTCTTCTGTACGGAAGGGAATGGGCTCCATTACAATAAATTGTTTTCTCTGGGTTTGCACAGACGCAGCGAGAGTCCGAGTAACCTGATTTTACATAAATGTGCGAACTCAACATTTTCGACTAATGCAAATTATTCCCGTTCGTTAGAAACAGTAAGGTTAGCAAACCAGTGTGATATGCCAATTTCTAATAAAAAAGCGAACGTTTCATCCAAAAATCAGAGTTCGTCTAGCCGACACAGCTGCGTCCCTCATCATCATCATCATCATCATCATCATCATCATCATCATCATCATCATCATCATCATCATCAGCAGCAGCAGCAGCAGCAGCAGCAGCAGCAGCAGCAGCAGCAACAGCGCCCAGCGCCCAACAAAACCAAGATGAAAATTTCAGCCTAATCCAAAAAGGTAAGACCTACACAAACACACAAAATGAAAATTTGAACAAACACACATGTTCCTAACGCTCGTGTATTTTTCCTCACTGAGAACATATGTGAAATAACTTTCAACCTTTCTAACGAACTATTTACCCCCTTCTCCTCAACCAGTGACGTCATCAATTTGTCCGTCCTTGAATTTAGTTGGTCACCTGTCACTGCTCGGGAAAAGTTGCTGCACTGATGAAGGACAAAGATGTCGAAGGGTCCTGTCCGGCAATCACCGCTCCCCACGTTGTGATTAAAATATTAGAGTGCAATTGTCCGGCGCTGGTCAGCATCTTGGTACCACTGCGAAGCAAAGGGTTATTTCAAGCAGAACAATAAAAAAAAATTCAACAACTGTTGAGTTTTTCTTTAAATGAATAATTATTTGGTAAAGAAAACGAACTTGTTCAAGGTGGGATAATTTCACACTTCTAACTTCTAACTCTGTACTTCAGACCGGCAAAATTTTAACACGTTCTGGGCGATCTTACTTGGCTATATCAACCCTAAGTCCGGGGAGTTCGGCTTTTCACGTTGTGGACTTCAGGTGACAAGCAAGAAGTGCCCCCAAAGCCTGTTATGCTTCGCCTTATATTGAGAATAAGATATTTTGAGACTGAGCGTGACTCCACCCATCTCCCAATAGAACTAATTCAGTAATAAAAAACATGTATTCTCATTACTATTTTCTTGACATATTTGGTATTTCCAATCCGCCTTTCTAATTCTAGAATGATTAATCGTATTTTTATCCCGCCCTTCTTTTCTTCTTCTTCATCTGTTTCTATCTCCCACTGTTACCTCAGTTGGGCGGGAGAATTCCCTCCTTAAAGCTTATATCCATAGTAAATAAAATGTGTTTTCATTATTTATTTTAACGCTTTTCTTCAATATCTATCATAGTTATATCTCTCAGCGGATACTCCCCCCCCCTCTAACGCCAACCCACATGACCTGTGGTTTGAAAAAACATTTTAAAACTATGCTTTGTTTTCCCAACTTAATAAGACATGACCATTCTTGTGTTAATCTTTCTCGATCCGACAATACCGTCAGAAATCATTGCTATCGGCAAAAAGCTTTATTTGTTTTCGCAACATACGAAAGTCAGATGATGCGGCGCTCATTCGTGATCTTCATCGGATGGATCTGTTGACACAACAACCGATGTTGATAAATTTCACCGTTCTCATCCTTGGCATTAGGAATTCACATTTCCACAAAACACTGAGAAAAGAAAAACAAATCTTCTTTATCAATTTTAGTTTCTTTTTTTTCTTTTCGTGCTAAAACATTTTAAAACTCGCTTTTGTTTTTCCAACCTAAGAAAACATGATCATTCTCTTTTTAAATCTTTTTTCGAGCCGACAATACCGAGTTCTTTCTACTGAGTTCTTAAAAAATAAACATATATATTAATTAAATTATGCGACTTCACATTAGTTACACATTATTATTTATTATTTATAATTTACTCGTAACCGATTAGAGTAAAATACTAAAAGCAGAAACGGACGGAAAATGTTCAATTTGAAAGAATAACAAGAACAAGTTAGACGTTTGTTTGGCCACTTCGCCATTTTTGAAAAATAAAAAAAAATAGGAAATTATATATTTTTCTTCTGTTTATGGTGTCACGATAAAAACACAGCTGACTTGGCCTTTTGGCTAAGATCAAAGTGTAGTATCTATTCCGCATAGACTGGTATTGTCTTGGCCTTTGGGGCTTGATTTACGCCTGTCTATGGGTCTGTCCTGTGCAGTTCTAGGAGGTGCACCCTCCCAGGCTTCGCCTCCCCTCTTTGGGGAGGAGTAAGTGTATTGCTTACTACCTGAGGCGCCCCTACCGGGGAAGCCCGACGGTGCTGCCCAGGCAATTTTTAATGGCCAGAGTGCTCACCTCTCTGGCGCTGGCTTTTCAAACCCCACTTTCCCGACCCGACCTTGGGTCACATCTTACTTGTGGGAGTAAGATAAAAACTGGCCTTGTGCCTAACTCATGGAGAGGAGTAAATAAATACTCAACCAGTTTAGGAGTGGAATATTTTATCAGCCAGCCTTGTTATCTATTCCCTCCTTATTGTTCTTTTGAGGCTCTTACCTTTTTGGCTAGCCTGTTTGGAGTCCAAGAGATTGAATGCAGGCTTGGTTTTGTCTGATAACTGACAGACAATGAAAGTAATTAAGTATCCTTGGTAGAGGGCGAGGTCATAGTGCTTTTCTGGTCGGTAATTTCCTGTGTGATAGTACAGGAAACCGAACTCAGAGGTAGATCATTGAGAAGCGTCTCCATCAGCACTCGCTAAATATTCTCAAATGCCATGTTGCGCATGGATGTGTATCCCTTGAGGTATTTCCGGCGCGGATGACTGAGTCCATCACTACCATGCTAATATTTCGGCTTTAGCTTCCGTCAGTTAAAAACTATCTTGGTTTGAAGAAATTATAACTTTCTCTCCCTTTATTTATCACACACCTTTATCATCTTTCGTTCTTTTTAACTCCTTACATCAAGGGGCTTCATGTCTTGTCTAGAGCGACTTCTATAAAGAAGTTCGAAAAGATAGATGGAATTTTAAAGATGTTATTATTTATCAATATTTTAATATTTTCATTCTTACTTATTACATACACTCAGGACTGGTTTGTCTGTTCTGTTTTACGGCATATCAATCCTTTTGGGGGTTATTTAATGCCGAATTCAGTAATTTTGGTTACAATTTTTATGCTTCAAGTTCTGAATATCTAAAAAATTATAAATATATAAGGAAATGGATCACATCTTATGAAGCATCCATGTGTATAAATATTTTATCTTAGAATTTGAAAACAAAAACAATGATGAAATTTTAAAATTAATAAAATCATTTATTTTTTTAGACTAATATTTATATCAAACTAATTAAGTATTTATATTTAAATATTAAAATGTGAAAACCAAAACAATGACGCAATTTTAAAATAAATAAAATATTTTTTTAGGCTAAGACTTTCGATAAATATATCATTCTCAGAGCAAGACCTTTTCTTTTTTTCCCCTTCATTTTGTGTGTATTACCCCCGGGGGAAATCTAGCGTAGAGACAGAAAAATATACGTCAAGGTGTAAAAGAAAGGAAACAGTCTAAAATAAAAAAATGATTTTATTTATTTTAAAATTACGTCATTGTTTTTGTTTTCAAATTCTAATATAAAATATTCGTACACATGGATGCTTCATAAGATGTGATCAATGTCCTTATTCAAACACGCGCCAACAAGCGCAGCACATCGCCTGGACTTGACTTTAATTTAAACTGTCGTCTTTAACACCTTGACGTACACTTTTCTGTCTCTACGATTGATCCGCTCCTCGCTGAGGTTAATATCAACAAAATGAAGAAAAATAGGAAAAAGTCTTGCTTTGAGAATGATATATTTATCGAAAGTCTTAGTCTAAAAATATGATTTTATCCATTAGAAAATTTCATCATTGCTTTGGTTTTAAAATTCTAATATAAAATATAAATATATAATTAGTTTTATATATTTTGTAAATAAAAAGTCTATAAACGAGAGATTCTATTTTACCCGTAGATGTGACCTTGACTAGTACTATCACTCCTCCGGGTCAAAGTTAACCTAGGAGAAATGGCAACTCAGGAGTAACTCCACATTTACCAAAGCTCCCAAATTGGGACTTCACCATCGGATGTAATTTAAGGTCACACACATACACTCCAGGTAAGCCTGGTATGTGCGCTCCTTGAAAGTCTTGATACGTTGATGTAGATACAGTCACCCATTATTACATTATTTTGAACTCTTGAAACATCATTGATAACATATCTATAATCTTGCTCGTGGTCTTAATACTACACACGTCAATACCCTTTGGTTCTTTGGTTAGGAACAAAGGGGGGGGGGTGTACTTCGATCCCACCACCACACTGTTCACCGAAAGTTTCCCTACATTTTTCATTTTATCCAAGTTTGTTCTGAATTTGTGGCTCCCACCAGATATCGGTACTTTAGGCGATCGGTTAATATGCGAGATAAAAAAAAAAAAACAGCGTTTTTTTTTCTTTCTGTTTTTATCATTAAGGCTGGATAAATAAATGAAATAAAAATTTTAAAAACTGATAATCATATTCTCCTACTCACTTTATTGATCTCCGGATTCTAGTAGCCATTTCCCCTCATAAAATAAATATATTGAAAACTCATAGATTGGTCAGTGTGGTTGTTTTGTCCTTGTCTTTTTAAGGGTCGCGTGTATTGACCAAAGGGTAACCTAATTACTGCTCCCCTGGGGCTCACGTGAATCAACATATATAAAACTCTACATAAAGTCGGTTTGACAAAACCCCTTAGAAGGTAGTCTCAGGGAATCGATCTCTTTTTTCGAGTTTTCTCTAATTTCCCAATGTTGACTTCGATTTGACTGCATAAGACAAAGACCATCAGAAGGCAGTCGCAAGCAGCCAGTTCTCTTTTCCTAGTTTCATACTACTACTACTACTACTACTACTACTACTACTACTACTACTACTACTACTACTACTGTTGACGTCGGTTTGATTGCATTGCGACAAAAGCCCACAGAAGGCAGTCGCAGGCAGTCAACCAAAGCTTTTGCCCAATTTACCTACTACAATTGACATCGGTTTGACTGCATTACAAAAAAAAAAAAACCTCTCAGAAGGCAACCGCAGACAGCCCGGCATCTTTCCACAGTGCTCCTACTACGGCTTGACATCGATGTGACTGCATTACGACAAAAGCCGCAGAAGACAGTCGCACCGCAAAGGTACAGGTCATAAAAAAGGATTGCTTATGCTGCCGGGTTCATATGAAGGGTTTATGAGGAGTGTTTGGATGGGCTACTTCTCCAACGTTGGTGGTTGAACGTGGACGTAACTGAGGTTGGAGAAATGGCTTAGTCGGTAAATCTGATCACTCGAGATTAGTATGGGATAAATGTCACCATCGCCTTTTGGGGTTGTTGATCGATCATGCGGTATATTGGTATATGCAGGACCAGTGCAAAGAGGATTTGCTCCTATAAGATTAGAATATTAGATATTATATTCCAATTTATATATTTTGATCGCGAAGCAAACGGTGGACACTTTCTCCACCACGGGCGACGCCATCTTGGATAAGTATTTTTTCGGCTAAATGCGGCTGTCGGAACTAAACAGGAAAGACGACAATGATATAAAAAGGTAATTATGAGGAGGCGACTGAATTTCATAAATGAAAATACATTTATTCTCACACAGAAAGTTTGACAAAGATAAACAGACGACGGACATGATACGCAAAAGGAGGTACGATTTAATTAACATAATTACGAAGATAAAAGTTGTTAACAGTCCGTAAGACAAGTAAGAATAGACATGAATTACCGGGTAAACACGTTAGAGCTTGAGCATGTAACATAATATACACTTACGTGCACCGAAAAGGTGCATTATTGGAATGGCTAGCTGGTTGGGGGTCTCATCTCAACACCACGAAGTCAGATCCTATCGAGACGATAAAGAGCCAAGCGATGTGTATAACCATGTACAAAACAGAAAGATGAGCCAGAGCAGTTCCAGCTCAAGACGAAGAAAGAGAACTCCGTCAATGTCCAATCTCGCACCACGCATGTGCGAGACTTTTTCTATCTCAAAAACTGAAGATTCATTTGATCACCGTAGTCAGTATATTTATTTACATCCTCTACAGGAAGTTAGACACAATGTCAGGTGGGGTTTTGAAAAGCCAGCACACTAGGTGAAGTACACTATAGCCTACAAAAATGCCTGAGCAACCCCGTCGGAATTCCTCGTTATGGCGCTTCAGGCGATTAGCAATAAACTAACCTATTCTCAGAGAGAAGGTAAAGCCTGAAAAAGTGAACCTCCTTGAACTGAACAGCAACAAAGCTCGACCTCAACAAAGCCACTGCTGAACTGATTGCCGAAGACGTATCCCCGATTAGAACGAACAAAACCTGCTGAAGCAGTGTCAGGTTGAAATTGATTCAAAGGACGTAACTCTGAATATACTGAGCCAACACTTCCCCTTATGTAAGCCATTAGATGTGTAGCCACTTGAACGTTTTGATAAGCTACATTGTGTTTAGTCGACTTCCGTTTCTGGGGTCACTTCTGACCTCTAGGTGTCACTTAAACTTTTCCATTCAATCTTACAGCCTTGGTTTTGTAACATTTAAAGATGTGGTAGAAATACGATTTCGCTTTCTTTCGATCTCCTTTTTATCACATTGCAACTGCATTTGGTTCCCTCGGCCATCCCTTATATGTGCGTCCCGCTTGAAGTTTTTGATAATCTAATGTAGGTACAGTAACCAATTACTACATTGTTTTTAACTCCCAAAGAACAACTGATAACATAAATTTTTATCTTGTGTAGCTTTATTACTTCATCCATTCAACTGACCAACACCTGCCTCCTTTCGACCATTCATTTTGCATCATTCTCCATTGATTAACTCAGCTTTTGTATAATAATAAATCTCATTCTCGAAACACTACTGATAACATAAATGTTATCTTGTGTAGCTTTGATTAAGTCAGCTTTTGTACAATAATAGATCATGCGATTTTGGGATATAATGTTTATAACCCAACAAAACCATATGTATTTACTGGAATTGGATGATTCAAAGAAAAGTTATTGACTTTTATGTTTCCTCTTTTCTTAAACCCAAGTTTATTTCTATTTCGTTTTTTAGGGGGCTGTTTAATATCGCTGTGTGTGGTTCAGTTAGGGTACGGTTACTGCTGATAAAACGCTTATTTGGTGACCACATACTCCAGAGCTACAAGAAAAAATGAAGGAAGTTTACCTTGGGAGTGGAAAAGTCAGGATGCAATTCCTTCCTAGTCAAGAACTTAAAATAATTTTGTCCATGATATTTCAAACAAAAAATCAATGCAATGCAAACCAAGTGTTTTGTGTCTAACATGTGTGACACAATTATTTTAGGTTCTTGCCTCGGAAGGAATTGCATCCTGACTCTTCAACAGATAAACTTTCTTCATTTTTTCTTGTAGCTCTGGATTATGTGGTCCCCAAGAACCTAAAATAATGTTGTCCATCATGTTTGAAATCAATGCAATGTAAAACAAGAACATTGAATGAATCTCATCTTCATTTGGTAATCGATGATTGCACTTATTTTTTTTTAATTTTCTATTTTATCAAATAATTATAATCAAGTTTCAGAATTTTTGAGATGAGTATTAATAATCTGTATTATTTGGATTATTCGGACTACTGTTCTCATCTTGGATGTTATTTTCACAACGTTTCGACCGTTGTAACGTTCGACCGTATGTTTCAGAATTTTTGAGATGAGGATTAATAATTTCGATTATTTGGATTATTCGGACTACTATTCTCATTTTGGATGTTATTTTCACAACGTTTAGACCGATGTAACCTCCCACATTATTTCGTGTCGAACTCAAGAAACCTTTATGTCAAACTCTGGAATCTATATGGAATTTGTTCACTTTTAATTCTATGCACATTTGTCTAGAATTTGTGGCGTCTCCAGATGTTAGCGCCCGATGCAAACACATAACGGGTAGAGTCGCTCTTGAGTGTGTACTATTGACGGAAACCAACCAAAAGAATTGTTCATTCTTCTGTTTCAATTGATAATTCGGAAATCACGTAATCGTTCAATGTTTTCAATGGAATGACTATAACCTATCGTGATAAAAGTGTCAGTTTCATTCGTTTTTAAAATACATTAAAAAAAGTTATTATTCCGTGAATGTAGCACGCATGCGCTTCAAGGACACTCCAAAAAACTGCTCCAATCAAACGCAGCAATCATTTATCATTGTTCATCGATGCGCGATTAAACACGTGTTTTTAGGTCAACAATTTTTGGAGCAAGAGTACAATAAGGACCCCAGTTCATTAACACAACACGCGGAACATGTTCCGGAAGTCACCGGCGTCTTCCGGTTCGTCTTCCGGTTGACCTCGCAATACACTTTTTCTTAAAAACCTAAAACTATATATATATATATATATATATATATATATATATATATATATATATATATATATATAACTTTTTTCATTCGAAATAAATATTCAATAAATAACAACAAACAATAGTTAATTAATAAAATGTCCTTTTTAAAAACCAATAAGCAACTATCAGAACGTTTCATCCACTATTAATACAACATTTTAATAAACAGAATAGTTAATCAACCCCACCTCCCCATGTTAAATATGACTTTCTAAATTATAATGTTATTATTTCAGTCCGTTCTGTAAACTGCATAAGTACACTTTTTAAATTTATTTTCTTACTAATTCTCTGGATGTTTCGTATGGGTTATGGTTACAACAACAAAAACAATTTGAATTATCTCCCCTTTCAATTGACTCTTCTAAATTAAAGATGAAATTTCATCTGTCCTAATAATAAAGAAGCACCCAATAATCCTGTCGATCGAGGAGAAATTTAAGAAAAAAAAACCAGTCAGAAATGCCATTAATTCTTTTGAAAGTTTCAATTAAATGGAATGCGACTTGTTTCAACACTTTTGCGCCGTCGTCAGTAACGGAATCGGTGACAAACTCTGTTAGCGCCAGTGGAAGAGTACAAGCGATCCAAATACGCCGGTCTTCACGCAGTTTGTGTGGTAAAAAGCACCTTTGACATAAAAACAGAGTTATGAAAACTTAAGTGCTCTTGTATCGATTCGTATTTACATCTGTTATGTTATGGGTTCTTCATGCAACATGTGGTGTAATTCTAACCAAAGATTTTAATCAATAAATGTCGATTATTATTATTATTATTATTATTATTATTATTATTATTATTATTATTATTATTATTATTATTATTATTATTATTATTATTATTATTATTATTAGTAGTAGTAGTAGTAGTAGTAGTAATATTAGTAGTAGTATAAGTAGTAACATTTTTACAGACGTATGCCACATTTAGTGCACTTATGCTACATATTTTTAATACATGATACCAGTATGCCTTCATTTTTTATATATCATCGATTTTCGTATTGAGGCTTTTCCGAAGTTGCACCCAGAAAAGGTGCAAAGTTTACCACAAAAATTGTTGACAAGAAAACAAATCCCTCCCACCAATATATTCTATGAGAATGTTGTATTTCATGACTTCACGCATGAGAAGATTGACGACAAATTAAATATAGTCAAACCTCGGTTCGTGATCGCCTCAGAGCTGGAACAACTCGGATTCCGAACAAAAAATCCGTGACGGAACAAAGATATCGTACATAAAAAATTACGTAAATTGATCAAGTAGTTTTTTTTTTATCACAGATAATCAAATTTTGTTATTTTTTCCATGCTCGCTGGTTAGCTAGCCATCTTGAAAAACAATGGACGTTATTCAGCCCAGCGTTATAAATAAAGGCCAAATCGCTACCAGAAAATGTATCCTTTTTTGAAGCAGTTTGGCCTTCATGACAACGATATAAGCAAAAAAAATGTTTTTATTAAAATAACGTGAAAACTTCCAAATGAACATTGTAATAAAATAATTTAATTTATGCCTTGAAGATTGTAATTTACTTTCAAAGAAAAAAGTTGAAAAAGTTGAGAAATAAAAAGTCATGCCTTGAAGATTGTGATTTAAGTTATTTAAGTATTAACCGGATAAATGCTGCTAAACTAAACTACTTGAAAAAAAGGCCAAATCCACAACATTTGGCCTTTTTTTAGCTACCGTTTGCAAAGATGGCGTCTTGATAAGCGAGCGTAAAAAAAAAATAACAAAATTGATTTTCTGTGATAAAAAAAAAACAACTTGATCAATTTACGTAATTTTTTGTGTACGATATCTTTGTTCCGTCCCGGTCACATAATAATACAAGTTTGTATTCATTATCGGTTTTCCATATTCAGGCTTTTCCGAAGTTGCACCTGTCAAAATCAATAAAAATCAGCATTTAAAGTTTTTGTTGGAAATTTATTGTTTATAAAGTGAATATTTTTTATTTTTTATATATATTTACTTAGTATTTATGTTTTTCAATAAATATCTGGCATTTTCCCTAGTTTCGTACTTTTTAAAATATATTTTTCTAGTTCTTTTCCGTATCAACCACCTTCTATACCTACCAGTCCTCTTCCATTTCTCTCGTTTTTACATAAAGTCTGTCAGTGACATTGTTCGGGTGCAATACATAGTGTATGATCATCAGTTTCCTCGTTCTTTGGTACAGACGCCCGATTTCTTCTTTTGTCTAGTCTATGAAGTGTCCAGAATATGATTAGGTATATTACGCAGGTATTTATTCTTATTCGTATTATGTTTCTACTGTATAACATAGTTTTTAAGAGTTTTCTTCTCGGCTATTCTCTTCCAATCTTCTTTTTAATGTCTGTTGATTTGATCTCATCCGCTCCCAAAACACCTAGATATTTATAAGTACCATGCTTGCCAATCGCCTTCATCTCTTCTCCGCTGACCAATTCACTGCACTCTGTTGTCTCAAGTTTTCCACTATTAATTTCTAGTAGTGCACACTGTCGAACTTCTTCGTTAAAGATTTTTTATTGTATTTATTAAATTTTCTAGTTCATTTTTGTTTTCTTGATTTCAGGTCGTACATATACATGACGAGGTTTAGTTTTTCTTTTGTATCTGTGAATTTATATCCGGCATTATATTTTATGACTATGCTGTTGAGTGGCATCATGGCTATTATAAAAAGTAGTGGTGAGAGAGAGAGAGAGAGAGAGAGAGAGAGAGAGAGAGAGAGAGAGAGGGGGGGTCTCCCTGGAAAATGCTTCTCTGTATTCTTATCTCAGGTGGTGTCTTCCAGGTGTCAGTTCCAGTTTCTATGTTTCGTTGTTTTGTCTATAAAAATGATAATTTTGTTAGGTATTTTGTACATCCGTAACCATTCTTCTTCTTCTTCTTCTTCTTCTTCTTCTTCTTCTTCTTCTTCTTCTTATTATTATTATTATTATTATTATTATTACTACTACTACTACTACTACTACTACTACTACTACTACTATGATGATGATGATGATGATGATGATGATGATGATGATGATGATGATGATGATGATGATGTCCGCCAAAGAGGTTATGTTTTAGGTGGGGCTTTTTTGTTGGTTTGTCACTATGTTTTTTTTGTGTACAGCCTAGCGTTCAAATGGCTAGACCAACAACTTGGTCAAAATATCGGCCATGGTCTAAATTAGAAGTGATTTAATTTAAGGATATATAGGTCAAAGGTTAAGGTCACGTAAAAGATGAAAGTCACACTTTCGGCGATAACTTCGGCTCTGTTCATCGTATAGACAATATTAGCCAATATTATAGCCAATGAAGTCTCGCATCTTATATCACTTTGACCTTTGACTTTAAAAAGTTGGATCATGATCGAAATTTTGACGAAGTTTCAATTTCTGATTTTTCCAAATTTAATGTATACATCTGACACCATGCAAAATTTCAGCCTAATTAGATAAATAGTTTTTTAAGTTATTAACGTTTCCATCGCATATCTTCGGGAATACTTCATACAACATAGAGAAATAAGGCCCAAATAAGACTTTGAACCATCCTTACGTTGTCAGACAGAGGTGTGCAGTATTACAACTGACTTATGTTCTTCTTATTATTATCCACAGCATCATCGTTGTATAGTCCGAGGTCAGTCAAAGATAATCGCATCAAGTTAATTCAAGAACGTCATTGTATATCGACTCTTGGCAAAGGATATTTACAGAAATTATCTCAGTTCTATTGTAGGTCAAGAGGATTTTTTACAGATAAAGTTTGATGACGTTTGTTTTTGTGCGTGACTCGTGACGTGGGTGCGAACTAAATATGGATATGTTAACAATAGTTAATTGGAGAAGAGAGACAGAGGGGGAAAGGGTTTATGTTTTAAGGGGTGTGTTACGTTTTAATAAATGGTACAGTTTTATTTTGCAAGACTGATACAGTAGACACAATGAGACTGTACGCCAGCCTCCTAAGGTTACTCTGGTTGTCTGTAGGGGTCATGCAATACATATACAGAAAACAAAATTGTAATTATTTTCTATCACATCAAAATTAGGTAAAATAAATGTTAAAATCCATTGAATTGTCACGAAAATAATATTTAATCTGACATAAAACGATCTTCGCGAACGGTGCCGGATGTTTCCAATTAATCGTGGTCTTTGAAAGGCGAATTGGTACCGAAAACATACACACACATTTAGTGACTGTTAATGTTAGATTTTAGTAAAAACTGTCGAAAATGTGTCCGGTTTCAGACAAATTTGACTTTCTAGAAATAACACGCAGAAATTAGAATGAAATTAGAATGAAAAGATTTTATTTGGCAAACATTTCCTGCACAAGGAAGTACACATAAATTGCAAATATTTTCTTTTGTGGACCTTTCTAAAACTAATGAAACAAAAAACGACAACAAAATGAACCAAATAAAATCAGGTATCTATAACTAAATTATTTTGATCAAGCAAAAAACAGAATCTACAAAACCAAACACTTACCACGCTTTTAACAAACAAAAATACCTTACAGAAGATTATAAGGTTTTTAAATTTAAAGGCTTCAAAGTTAATGACAAGGGTCTACAGGCTTAATATATTTTACATCCTAAATTTATTAACCAATTGCGTAAACTCAAACAAATAAGAAACGCCCTAAAAGTACATCTAAAACAACTGTCACATTTTATCCTAAAAAGAACACAAAATCATAAAAAATAACAAATCACATGAAAATCTACAACAACATCCGCAGACTAAAACTTCTTTTCCCGCCAAAAGCAGACACGCCCGCTATCTTATTGTTTCATTCGACCGAGCCCCTCTCCATATATTAGAATAAAAAAACTACTGTCAACTCCTTTACATACGATACCACACAGTATCGTCCTAAACCGCCCCATAAGTAAAGCAAACGCAGTTTATATCATTGATCAATGTTAGTACTCCCATAGTGTTCCTTATCTTTCGACCAACAATCATTCCGTCTCATGAACTTTTATCCTCGAGTAGATCTTGGCCTTGATAAGTGTCGACCCAATAATACAAATATTACTCATAGACTGACAAAATGAAGGCAAACTTAACACGCACTTTTCTCACATTGACCAATCCCTCCACTCTACAAACAAATGAAAACCAATGAACTTTTTCAACTAACAAACACAAATGAACAATTCACTCATACAATAAATAACTTTCAGAATTTCTAATTTCGTGAATATATAAACGTGTTGTGTTTTGTTAATATTTAGCGTCCAAGAGTCTGATCCATTGAGTAGGATGGTTTCGATCGATGCCTTGAAAACTGCTAGTTTTGTCTCATCATTGATAGTAACTTTCCAGATTTTGTCGAGAGAGTTGATTACGCTCAACGTAATGGTCCTCTTCAAGTCTAATGTAAACAAATACTTGTTGAGCCATTCTCTTGGATAATGAATTTCTCTTAAGTAACTTTCTACCAATCCCACCTATTGTTTCAAATCCTCTCGTGGTGGCAATTATCGTCCAACTGCCGATCTCTTTAACCCTAATCCTCAAGTGGTCCCGGGTCTTGATAAGTGGCGACATATTAGTAAAAACAAAAACAAAACAAAAAAAACAAACAACATAAACACGTCTGCCCAATACGCGTATTCATATTATAACCAGAGTCGGTAAATACTTTCGCCAGCCTGTAGAAGTTATCCCCCCCTCTCAAACATAATTGCACCGGTTCGCCAGTAGGCCTCGCTTTACACGGTCAAATGGCGGTTGATGATATAAACTGGTGCACAACGCTAGACAGGTCTCTTTTCAGTTCTGTCCACGGCAGACGGTAGACATCGGAGACGCTGCTCGTCTCCTTGTCTGACCCACAAAATCACACGTGTTCAAATTCATAAACACGTTTTTCTCGGTAAGAGATTTTTCTTCACACACGCATTCATATTCCTATAGAGACATTTTTTTCTCCAGAACATTTTATTTTCACGTACACAATTTCTTTATTGAACATATTTTCCCATGTGCGTTTCAATCATATGAACTATTTCAACTTCGCACACATTATACATACATACATACATACATACATACATACATACATATATATACACAGCATTCATCATTCTACATACACACTGTATACGTATTAATGTACTCTGTTTCATTGTCGTTACACACGTTCAATAAACGCTTTATTTAAACAACCTATTGCCTGTGAATTATTATTTTGCCTTGCATGTGACATTGCTTGTATTATGAACATGTAACCGGAATTCTCCCTAGAATCCCGACAAGCCCATGCCCATTTTTTTCATGTACACGTGTTGCGCACTTTCAATGAACTAACTCTTGTCTCTCGCCTTCTCTTTTACCTATCTGTTTCCATTTATCCCTAAAGTCTAATAATTCTAACTTCTAGTTCAGTAAGCTGACCCCGCTATTCTTTACCAACAAAATGGGTTTACTCGTCCGATATTTCATATCACTAGATTTTCGGATGTTATAATTAGAATGTATACATTAAATAAAGAAAAATGGGAAGGAAAATGGGAAGAACAATACACCTGAAGAAGGTCGGAGGTTATATGGACCGAAACGTTGTGAGAATAACACTCAAGATGAGAACAGTAGATATACAAATTATTATCAATCCTCATCTAAAAGAAATCAGAAGCATGAAAATAAGAGTTTGATTTCAGTCAATGCGATAGGCGAAACATAGAAATAGGAAGCGGAGTATTAGAAGAAGAAAAATCTACAAAAAATATTTAAAGATATTTAAAGTCCTGAACAAGTCAGATTGGTAAAACATCTGAGAAGAGCAGAGTAACGGTTGTTGACGTGCATTTGGTTTTGGAAGCATTCATTTCAAGAAGAGCAATATCATCAGTCGAGGTATTCTGGAACTTTAGCTGTATATGTGAGGCCGTAGACCTTCCATTCTCGAAACCGTTTTTGTTTATGCGAAATACCTTGTCGATGACCGCTTGTACATGATTCAAAAGGGAACGATTGTAGATGTTTGAAACAACCTGAGTTAAAAAGATGCCTCTGTGGTTGTATGTAATCGTCAGGTCATCTTCCTTAGCTGTACGTGTATAAATTACACGTTATTTGAAATTGATGTACTAAAATCCAAGGGGCTTTCATTTTTTTCGTGTTAGCATGAATCGTGGCACATTAGACAACTAGACGGGTCAATATA
This sequence comes from Sepiola atlantica, assembly GCA_963556195.1. Lineage (NCBI taxonomy): Eukaryota > Metazoa > Mollusca > Cephalopoda > Sepiida > Sepiolidae > Sepiola > Sepiola atlantica. The sequence goes on from OY744527.1 coordinate 55,581,424, forward strand.
CTGATTGGCGCCCAAAAATCGCAACAGTTTTTTTGTGATTTTGTGCTAGGTTGGGTCTAGTCTACAACATACTAAAAGTTGGACAAGATCTGAGGATAGGAAAGTATCAAATCCGAGTATGAGAAAGTTTTGAATTTCGAATATGACTTTTTTGGTTTACAAGTTATTTTCCATTTACATGTGAAGCACTAACTCGGTCAGTTTTCATGATAAATCAATACATCTTGGATGTTTACCCAAGTTTTCAGGGTCATCTTTCACATGAAAAGTGTTACCAGTGATGCCAAATAAACCCTTATACAATATCAATAGGTACCCCTACACCCATTACCCTTGTTGTATCCACCCTGATTCACTTATGTCACAGTGTTTTTCAAAACCGTTAACCCCTCCTTATCATCTTCCACTGGATCATTTTTCCGTCTTGGCAATGTCCACATGCACTTGTACATTCTAGTCCATGCCTCCTGCAGGTACATCTTAGGTTATTGCATCATTCTGAACAGATGCAATAAATTATCTGAATCAGTGCATCTGGAGCCGGACTTTTGTCCGTCATCACTGGAACAAGTTTGCTACCTTCTACCTTCCACTCCCACTCAGATGCACCATTTCATCACTACATCCCATCCACTCTATAATCTGGTAGTAAGTCCGCAAAGAATGAAATTTACAGGCAGAGGGTGTTGGTGGGAGTCGTTCTGACGTGACGAACGTCTTAACTCTCGCAACTTTCTTGCAGAGCATATTGTATCTAATAGATGCCAGGGAGTTTTTCTCTATCCGCATTGAACAAAGCTACGATTGCTTTACAACCATTAGTTTTCACAACATCCTGGCTTTGCTTTGGTAGAGAAAATCCTTTTGAACAGTCTGTCATTGTCTTTTCTTTCTCTTGACGATTCCTTGGTACCCCAACGTCTTTCCTATTCGAATACCCTGACACCGAATCGCATCCCGTAAAGTCATGCAAGAACAACAGATCATTACAAACGGCTTCGCCAAGCACCTGCTTGAGAACCTTAATATTGTAGATGTAGGATTTCGCCTTGTCAGAGCAAAAATAAAATGCAGTACATTTAGAAACATATGCACGAAACAGCAAGAGAAAGTTCGTATCTTCTCCAATGAAGGTAGTTGATTTGAAAGCAGACATATTGATGGCTGCTTTTGCAATCTCAACATCAGTATCTCCTTCCGCTTGAATAAAGTCACAGCCTTTCTGCCGCATTCGTTCAATGATCATCTGGATCAGCACCTGCTTGTTTGCCACATTTTACAAGAAGTTCTCCTTTTTTTCAGAAAATTGTGTTACCTCAGTAATGTTCATCTTTCTTGCATTCAGCTTTCGACTTCGCTGCTGATGAGTAGTCCTTTATACTTGGTCTAACTTCATAACCATCAAACATGACAGTTGCTCTCCCATAGTGTTCAACAGTAAATGAGGCATAATCATTTGCAATCGAGCCGTAGGTACTCCCCTCCGGTGAGTAAGAGATCCTCCGTCTAGTACATTGTGCTCTGTGACTGGAACGGTTTGTGTCACAGCACTGTCCAATTTTGTTTCAACATAATTTCTGAGAGCTGCTGCCAGCTGTGGTTTGTCTGCTTGACGTAAGATGCACTTTCCTTCAAACAAAGACATCAGGTAGTGGCTGTGAATATTGGCAGGCAGGCGTAGACAACACTAAGACGCAGTTCCCAAGACTCCATTCGATCAGCTGTAATAAGTGCCCTAGCAATTGTCTAGCATGTGCTGATAGTTTATCCATAGATTGCTGGTCTGAGAGGCCTTTACCAGTTCATCCCTTATCAGAGTTAGACTGTTGTAAATCCTACCGATGGAATCTGATTCTAACAATGACTTCAAGTAACATTCACCAGTCTCCATTAGCATGTACAGCCGCTCAAGTTCCTCTACTTGGTCCTGAAAACCAGGTTCATCCTCCAAGATCTTGGCAACAATCTGACGTGTGAGACACTGATCCACCAGCAGGTGACTACGAAATGCTTGTTGCACTGCCTTTCCGCTCATCATGTGTACGACGGCATTTTCACCATATACTGTCTCCATGATCTCCTTGAGTCTACTGCCATCCATCAACGTCTTATATATTCGCACACCTTATGCATCAGGTGCATCATGCCTTGCCAGTTGCGAGTAGTCTGGTTGAAGTGAAAAAAAGCTTTGATGAATTTCGCCGAGGTTTTGAGAATTCCTCGTTTTTGTGCTTCCTTATCATCTGTCGGAGGTGAATTGTAGTATTCACGAAGAATGTCACAGGGTTATTCCCTAAATGTCACAATGTTTGCGACACCACAACGGCCTTTGGTCACAAAGAAAGAGTTTGAATATCGACTTATCAGCTTTTCCTTGAAGTACTGATTTCCATATGCCGTTGATTTACTACTTCGTAAGTATTCTCCTATTTAAGCGACAAGGTCAAATATCGTTATCTGTTCATCATCGTTTTCTCCCAAGAATACAGACACACTTTCGAGTGCTTCATCCTGATCGCTGTCTTTTGGTCTTCCACTTTTTTGTCGTTTGGTTAATTTAACTGACGTAAACTGTCTTGGAATGCTTCGCATAGTATGGAAGATGACGTTATATGACTGGCGGTACACAGTCTGCGGCATGAAGATCACCACCAAAATATTCGATCCGACCTTGAACAGCAGTGGCCAACTCACCCCTTCTTCCCTCAGGTTTTCGTTTATAATCTTTTTTCGTAGTATCAGTTCCACAGAAAAAGCAATGCGTTTTACTGTCATATCGTCCCAGAGAAACATGAGCGCCCCTTTTTACTGGCCGAGCAGAATTATCCTTTTTTGAGGCTAAAACAATGTTCTTTTTGTTCATGTGAACACTAGTTCCGGCTTTAGCGATGACTTTGACACCTCTTTCAAAACTTGCACAGTTGACACCTGCAGCACCCTTTTCTCGATGCACCACGGTCTCATCACAGTCCAAATCCTGTTCGCATAAAGAACAAGTTTCTCTACTGGCGGCTGAATTCATGTTTGACCCTGAAAATATACGAAAATATATGTGTATTAGTATATGGAATTAGTGAATTGTTTGTGAGTGCAGTTTTTGATGGGGTAAAACGTGGTCTCTTTGGGGTTTTCAGTTGTTTTTTCAGGAATCCTATACCCTATAAAACAATTTCATTTATATACGGAGGTAAGGGGTCCGATTAATTGAAGAAAGTAATAATTCAGCACTGGTACCCATATAAAAATAATCACCCATATGCCTGTTTGTGAACCAGGGTGAGTGCAATAAGGGGGTTCGGGGTACGGGTACCAATGTGGATGTAATGAGGGGTTTAGGGGTCGGGTACCCCTAGATATGGTATAAGGGTTTATCATGGCCGCTGATCTTTTGATAATTACCTTTCACTTGAGCATCGTAGGATGCGATGGGGCCGATTCTAGCATACAACATCATCAACGAGAATTTAAATCTACTTTTCGATGAGTTTTTCACCCCAGTGCCAAGTTGTGGTCTCCACGGGACTCAGCAAAAGATGGACCCTACGCGGTTTCGTCTTAATAGAAAAAAAGGCAGCATTCACTGTTGGTGTTTTTACTCTGTGGAACAGTCTATCAGAGTAGGTATTGACGATACCTATCATATCCAGGTTTAAAGTCGTTCTGAACAAACATTACGACGTACGCATCTTTTTACATGGCTTGTTGCACTTTGCTATATGGAATAAATCTAGCAAATAACCAGAATTTAACATTTCAATGCCAAATTCGCTAGCCTATAAATGGATTCATTTTCTCTAAATTCGTGTATGCTGTTAGCATAAATTCAAGAATTCCACTGAAGGATTTACATAGGAATGTCTCAGACGTACCCGTACCAAGAAAATAGGGACCGCACAAAACACGTCTGTTCTGTTAGTACGCTGGTTTAAAAGAGGAAGAAATTGGCACCCAAAAAGCTGACGTTACTTTTTTCAGAGCTAGAATCGGCCATTCTCCCTTGCACTCAACTTCGGGTTAAAAATTACTATAGCGTTCGGAACATAATGCGATAACAAAAATTGTGTATAGACGCGAAATTTCGTTTCCTGTTGTTGTTGTTGTTTTTGTTAAATATTAGTAAATTTGGAACAATTTTGAGTTAAAATCTAATTAGTTTTACTCATGTAAGTGTAAGAAAAACACGCTTGAAATCTATAACTTGTCGCTAATGGCGTTCTCAAAAGAACGGAAGTGCGGAAGAGATCCTATACGCATGTCGGATTTTTTCTCCACTTCCATTTCTTTGAGGACGCCATTAGCGACAATTTAAAACAACAACAACAACAACAATTTAAAACAACAACAACAACAACAACAACAGGAAACAATATTCATCGCCTATACACACTATTATAATTTTTAACCCAACTTCGTATCAAAGTAAAACATTCACAACAAAAACTCGTCTAGCTACAACCACTGTAAATAATTTCCCCCTATCTCTCTGTGTACCTAAAACCAAACGAAAATTCCATGAGCAAAGCTTCTTTCCTAGAGCTACCCGTCTGTGGAACACAATACCGCGAGACTGCTTCCCAGCTGACTACAACATGGTCGTTTTCACATCCAACGTAAACAGGTTCTTGTTGAGCCGTCCTCTTAAATAATCAAATTCTGCCCAATTTCCATCATCATTATCTATCATCACGGTGTTGTCTCATTAACCCTTATCTCCGAGTGACATCCGGGTCTTGATGAGTGGTGACTATTTAGTAAAAAGGTACTAAATTAGAGAACATATCGGATATTTATTGGAAAATATAAATACAAAGTAAAAATATACATTTTCTAACAAAACCTTTAAAAGTTGATTCTTATAAAGTTTCAAATATTGATGTTTATGAAGTTTACGGACCGGGCTATTTTTTAGATATGCTTATCAAGTTAAATCTAATTTTTACGGTATCTTTGTTTATTACATTGTTAGGTGAAAGTACAGAATAGTTAATCAACACCCCACCTCCTCATGTTAAGAATGGCTTTCTAAATTCTAACGTTATTATTTAAGCCCGGTTCGTAAACTCCATAAGTACCGAAATATTTGTAGCAGTGACGAACTATATTCTGCGTGTTGTTATACTAAGCTGAAATTTTTATTTGGAAACACATTTGTTCATAAAAATTATGCAGATATATTTTTTACCAATAAAACCTTGCCATGAAGATACGAATTATATATATATATATATATATATATATATATATATATATATATATATATATATATATATATATATATATCAAGGGAAGCGCGAGAGCGCTCTATCCCTTAATAGACTTTACGAATGGCCTATGCTGGCAATCTCATTTTTGTGATCAATCATAACTCAAAAACCAATAAACCAAATTAGTTAAAACTTTGCACAAAATTTTTATTTGATAGGTTCTATAAGTATGTAGAATTTCAGCATCATTAGTCAAGGCAACCCAGAGATCCAGAAAGTTCAATCATGAAATCATGTTATCTGTATGTACGTACGTACGTACGTACGTATGTGCCACCCTGTATCTCATCAACTATTTGATGGATTCAGCTGATTTTTGGCAGAGATAGAGGTTCTAGGGTCTAGTTGATGGCATTTTGATTTCAGTTTACCATATACCTTAGTTTTCAAGAAAATTCCAAAAAACCTTTAAAATGACCAGTATTCATACACTTTATTCTATATCTTATCGACCATTTGATGGATTCAGCTGATTTTTGGCAAAAATAGAGGTTCTAGTGTCTAGTTGATGGCATTTTAATTTCAGTTTACCATATACCTTGATTAATCAAACTACCAACTATATCAGTTATGAGAAGGCATTGTATTGAGGCATAGCCTTTAAAAAAGTAGTGACATTCCATGAAAAATGCCAGTATACTGAAATCATATGCCCTTAATAGGTTAAGATGAAAATTCATATACACTAAATGTACAAAAGCAAGGAAATTCCCAAATTTTTACACTTTTATTGTCATTAAGGGTATGCAAGCACAACAGGGCTATGTATTTTACTGGTAGGAATTTTTCTTCAGCGCACCTCACACACTTCATCCACTCATGCATAGAGATTTATACTGTAGTGATGTGATAAGGAGATAGTTTGGTTGATATGTAGTCATACCCTTAATGACAATAAAAGTGTGAAAATTTGGGAATTTCCTTGCTTTTGTACATTTAGTGTATATGAATTTTCATCTTAACCCTATTAAGGGCATATGATTTCAGTATACTGGCATTTTTCATGGAATATATATATATATATATATATATATATTATAACTGTCCTGTTTTTAAATCTCCGAAACAGTTACATGGTAAACAGCTGATGATCCCCGTGTTAATATTAGACGCTTAAGGTCTCCTGTTTTTGTTTCACTCTCAGATAATTAACCCCCGCCTTTTTTTTTTTTTTACTTATATTTTTTCATTTATTAATTTTCCAACGAATGTTAAGTCTGCAATATCTTGGATTTAGTTAGTTTGTCTGGGAATTTAAACTGCATTTTACATATTTTCATTTTTTTTTAATGACTCAAAGCTTCTTTAGACTATATATATATATATATATATATATATATATATATATATATATATATATATATATATATATATATATATATATATATATATTCTAGTTTTAGTCGGACATGCTCTTGCTCTTTATTTATATATAGCCAAAATATTCTCCCTATATTTTAGCTAGGCTGCTGCGTCTCTTCCTCCTGACGAGTTCCACAGTCAACCGAGCGGGTTCAGTGAATTGTTTAAGTGAGTTAATTTGAAAGACTTTTATAAGTTCAGTCAGTTAGCTCAGTCAGTAATGACTAAGACTGCAGGCATCAGGTTCGCGATTTCGATTCAAGTTTCTTTATTGTTTATTCATTTATGTTAAATAAGTTTCTTACGTTTAGAAATATTTCCGTGGGCAGACAGACATCTAGACAGACAGAGAAAGTTTGCAAACGAAAAAAAAACCCCAGATATCAACGACATCGACGAAAGAACCTCCTTCTCCCACTTCTGGTCTTCAGGTGTGCTTGTAAAAATGATAACATAATACAACGTCAACCACGCTGGCAAACCTTCGCGCACACAAAGCGATCTACTGACATTTCTTCCCAGAAAAGAACAATTTATGCTCGGAACCTTTGTGTATTCCAAACTAACATCAAATATTTATTAATAAACATATATATTTTTACAAATGGTTTTGTTCTTATTTCATTTCTATCCATGTTAATTATAGAATGGGTCTTGTAATTAATACCAAGATTCCTTTATCTCTTTTTCACACACGGTGCAAAGTTTACCGCAACAATTGTTGACAAGAAAACAAATCCCTCCCACCGATATATTCTGTGAGAATTTTTTTATTTCATGACTTCACGCACGAGAAAACTGGCGACATTTGTGTATCAAATATTTGTAATAAAAATCTTGTTTATGTGTCGCTTCAAATTGTTTACATTCTTCTTCTGATTTTAAAGAAAAGAAAATCTTTTCTCGAGTTGAGCTTAAATATTTGCGGAGAAAACATTTTTAATCAGACAGTTTTTATTTTCTTAATAGATGTCTACTCATTATTGCATCATTAACATTTTTTCAAAAATATATAAAGTTTAATAAAATTGATTATTTGAACTTATAAAATTACCAGAAGATTGCCGTCCCAAGACGGGTGAAATTAATTCCCCGAACATGAACAGTTTTGCACCCCTTTTATATCCCCTTATGAAGATTAAAATCAAGATATAATACTACTAAACCGTATGTCTAGAATCCTTATTCCAAATTTGATCAAAATCCATTACATGATTTTTATTCTAGAAAATGTCTAAAATTTAAGCTTAAACATAAGGAGAAAAAATTGAAATTCAGGGAAGCTTAATTGGCGTCTAATGACTATAGATCAAATTAAATGCAAATCTGGAATATTTAAATGTTCAAATAGAAGATTGTTCCCATATTATGCTCCCTAAAACGCTTTAAAATACCAAATATTTTGGGAATATTTATTAATTGATGTCAAATTCCTATTGTTCAAATTTCGCAAAAATCGGAGTTATCTGAATTTTCACGAAGAGCTTGCACTCCTTCTATGTCCCTTTGAATAAAACTTAATTGAACTATATATATATATATATATATATATATATATATATATATATATATATATTAGCTTTAAGGCATAGATCATTAGGTAAAACTAATTCGAGCTCCCGGCATTTGAAATGTTTACATTGAGATACATCTTACATTCAGTCAGTGTCGTATGATGGCGTATGCGTTAGCAGCGCCGACTGTCAGCTCAACGGTTGCGTTTCGATCCCAGCTTGAGGCACTAACTGGTCTATCCGCACTGATGAGCTGTGAAACAGCGAAACAGTCTGTATGTGGATGACTATATGTATATATATAGTAAGTTATGAAAATATATTTATGGCAATTAAGTTACACAGAGGCTCACGCGTTTCATCCACGGGGGGGGGGGAATCTTCAGGCCAAAATTCATGTAGTTAGTTTTGCCGGGTGTTTTTATATACACTGCTAGCTAGTTAACCAATCATATTCTTTGTTGTTCTCTTAGCCAATCGTTGGGCTTTTCACGAACAAAGGTCCGGTTAGTTTTACTTCCTACTTCATGTTCTGTTTTCTAGAGAGTGGCCTATATCCTGTTTCTTTGTTGTGCCAATATAATGGGTGAACTTATTTTAATAACTTACTACCTAGTTCTACTTATGTATCGAGCACTGTTGAAGTAAATACTGAAAATTGATACATAAAAAATGATATCTCCTTATAAAATTTTATGTGGATATATATATATATATATATATATATATATATATATATATATATATATATATTTATATCTTTACAAGTAAAAGATAAGAGTAAAGCCATGGATTTACTTTCCTGAATTTACCACTTTTGAACCTGCTGCTACAATTTTCTTGGTGCTGGTGTACCATCTGAAGGTTTGGGTTCTGTGAGCTCATCACATATTGACCGGTATTCACAATAGTGGCTCGATGTTGATAGTTAATTTCTGAGAGACCCATATCTCCTGTTCCTCTGGGCAGATACAACCTTGGTAGACACTGGTGTCTGTACATTACTCTGTATACTGTCAACATTTTCCTCGTTTTCGTGTCTAATCTGTTAATGTCCTTTTGTGTCCAATCAATAATGCAAAAAACTGTTTGTTATCACGGGCATGACTAGTTGGTTAATGGCAGGTTCTTTGTTTTGTTTGTCAGCTGTGTTTTGAAATTTTTTCTAACACGGTGTACATATACTCTGCAAATTTTTTCTCTCATCTTAGTATGTTGAATTGAATCGTTTTTTTTCTATGCCAAGGTATTTATATTGTTCCTGCTCTTCAAGGTGTTTTATGTAAGTATCTTCATCAAGCTGTATGTTTTCCGTTTGGATCTTCTTCCCAGCTCTGAGGGAGCACTTGACACATTAAATTCCAATATTTTTGGAGAAGGTATGGACAACCTGCAAGAGTCGGCCTAAGTCAGCGTCTGAACTGGCATGCATGAAGAACAGGTGGTTGACTCTTTTGTTTGGGTCTTGTTGGTGGCCCTGGCTCAGGTTGTGGGAACTCCGACTTTTGTTCAGTAATTTACTTCGCGAATCTATAGCCAGGAAAAAGGGTAGACGAGATAAGCTATCTCCTTGGAAGATTCCTATTCGGAACTTGACGTCAGGGATTGTTATTGTTCCATTGGTGTGGCTTAATGTCATGGTTGTTTGCCACATCTTTATATGTATAGCCATGGTTTTCTTCAATTTCGATCCAAGCTATATATATATATATATATATATATATATATATATATATATATATATATATATATATATATATACACAAGTAAAAGATGAGAGTAAAGTCATGGATTTACTTTTCTGAATTTACCACTTTTGAACCTGCTGCTACAATTTTCATAAGTCCTTCAATGGCGAACTTTTTAATATATTTTCACCCTCTTCTCTTTACACTGGACATTTTCTATATTTTCTATACTTGTATTTATCTTATATTATATCTTTTCAAATTATGACATTTTGTAATTCTCCTACCAACTTATCTCTCTGCATTCCTCTAATGATAAGATTCTATTCTTTGAAAAGCCATGGCTTAAAGAAGGAAAAATAAATCTATTTTATTTGAAAACACATTGTTTTGAACAACGGAGGACATAATAGATTTTGTATTATTACAATATTTATTCTCAACCTTTACTTGTCTATATAATAGCTCTATCTCGTATATCGATCATTAATTATATCATGATAGGTTCTAATTTAAAGGTATATATTATATCTTTATTTTCCCGTTCTTTACTATATATATATATATATATATATATATATATATATATATATATATATATATATATATATATATATATATATATATGGGAAGAGAAGGATGAAAGTAATCCGACGTGATGGTAAAATGAAAAAGGAAAACAAAAAAATGGATGTTTTTTTTTCATTTCTATTTCACCAACAAATACGGACGTCCACCCAGCAGTTGGCCACTATTTCATTCTATTTTTCCCAATATGTCTACCCTACATGTATCTGTACTGGCATGACATTTTTTCTCTATTTTATCATCCTGATGAAGTCTTATAAATAAAGACGTAACGTTGATGTACACATAAAAAACATCCATTTTTTGGTTTTCCCTTTTCATTTTACCATATATATATATATATATAATATATATATATATATATATATATATATATATATATATATATATATATATATATATATATATATATATATAACCAATAGTAGCTGATGCACTCATCAAAATCGATTCCGAGCAAAAGTTAACAATAAAAACCGGACCATTTAATGAAAATGAATTGGAACCAGTTTTGAAGAAACTAAAAAAACAAGAAAGCTACCGGTCTTGACCAAATTCCACCTTAAGTTTGGAAAACCGGCAAATTCAATGATATTCTGCTTTATTATTGTAATGGGAATGCGATTCAGACTTGGACTGAAAGCTGCATACTACCCTTCCTAAAGAAAGGAGATCTCAGTTAAACCAATAATTATAGAGGCATCTCACTAACACCGATAGCAATATATATATAGAGAGGGGTAAATTGTATGATTTACCACGGACGGTATGTAGGGAGTGGGGAAGGAAGTTGAGGTATCCCAAACGGGGTTAGCCTTGGTTGTCTGATGATCTATTTGCAGCTTTTTCCTTCCTTATATCTTCCCACCTCCAAGCTGGTTTCTCAATCGCCAGACGGATAACTTTAATTTCCGGCTCACTCAAGCTCCCCCAAATCGTCTCTGAAAGCTTTCCCCCTCACTGTATTGCCTTCCGTTATAAATCGTGCAATCTCCCTCCTCTCTCTCTCTCTATATATATATATATATTAAATATGTTGTCACTCTCCTCTCCCATCAATATACGTCTTAAATAGTTAATTTCCCCTCTCTCAAGATATGTATTAAATATGTTGTCGCTCTCTCTATATGTATATTGAAATCGTGAATGTGAATTTCTCTTTTTTCATTTTCAAAAATGTAATCACCTCGCTTGGATGCTTGATAAGACCGTAGGGTTCTCAATAAATTATTGCACCAGTGATTATGTGATTCCGTGTTATTTTATTTTAATTTTATTCTTGCTCTATTTATTACATTAAGCTCTCATACCCGGATTTGATCCTGGAATTTATTTCACTCTAACACACACACACACTATATTTATATATATATATATATATATATATATATATATATATATATATATATATATATATATATATATATATATATAAAGATAGATGAAAGAAGAGTGATAAACATGTACGAATGTCCAGATTTATTTCAAACTTCGATTGTTCAATGCAAGGTATATTCTGTAATAAAATTATCAAAGTCATTTGTATACAATTCAGCTCCGGCCCAGGAAGTATTTTTGAAATGGCCCGATTTCTTATATTAATTCCGATTAAGTGCGCTCCACCTACGATTTGAACTCAATATCTCACTATTGGAGTTACTTCATTTTTGAACGCTTTTCCATGCTGCCTTCACGAAAAACTTTTCTTCTCCATCTAAATCTCCTTTCATTGGACACCTTATCAACGGACAATTACCAACTGGACAAACCCCATATCTTTTTTACACGAACTTTTTTTCAACTCTCCATTCCTAATATTTTATTCAAATGTTGAATTTTGGCTTTTCCACTGCCAACTTATCTATCTGCATAATTCCTCTGATGATAAGATTTCGATCTTTGAAAAGCCTTGGCTTAATGAAAGAATAATAAACATAATTTTATCACAGAATATACCTTGCATTGAACAATCGAAGTTTGAAATAAATCTGGACATTCGTACATGTTTATCACTCTTCTTTCATCTATCTTTATAATTGCTCTATCTCGTATATTGAGCTTAAACCATTTCACTATAGGTTCTATCTACTAAAAGTTTACTTTTAGTTTCATATTTAATTATATATATATATATATATATATATATATATATATATATATATATATATATATATATATATATATCAGATCGGGTTGGTTGCCCGAACCATATGTGGTATGTTTCAAATGAGTAGTTTGTGAGGCTAATGCAGTTAGCCTGGCGAACTCCTCCTTGAAATGAAGCAACCGTTTCTGTGTAGCTTGCTTGCGACATTTTATGCTACTACTAAACCCTACTCGTGCATTGTTAGAGTAACTACTGAAAAAACTCTTAACTATCAACTATCAACTCTAGAGTAATAGTTAATTATTAAATTCGAAATATTAGAAGTTTGTCTTTTCTGAGCAGGGAAGGGAGCGAATTTAGTATACTTTTGATTATTATGAATGAATAATTATTCTTTAGTTAGGATACTATCTCCGATTACAGATAACTTTATTATAATCATTAACAAAATGTCCACTATTTTCGTTATTGTTTTAATTTTATTACTGTTTATATTATCATTATTGGGAAAATAGAAAAAGGAAAAAACCAAAAAATGGATGTTTTTTATGTGTACATCAACGTTTCGTCTTTATTTATAAGACTTCATCAGGATGATAATATAGAGAAAAATGTCATGCAAGTACAAACACATGTAGGGTTGACATATTGGGAAAAAGGAAAGAAAATAATGGCCACTACTGGGTGGACGTTCGTACTTGGTGAGAAGTGAAAAATGAATGTTTATGAAAATGAGTGGGGAAGAAGCGGAAAGATGGGGGTGAGCAAGGACTACTGTGGCTGGTAGTAAGAGAAAGAGGTGGGGAGATGAGCAGGAATAATGTAGATGGCAGAGAGGGAGTGGGGGAGAGGGGGGGAGGTATTTGAACAGATGGCTGCGGTCAAGACTGAAGGGGAAAAAGTAAGTTGGAATGTTTGTGTGTGGGGGTGTATGCAGAGAAACGGAGGGTGGGTTGAGAAGGAGGGGGGTTGTGATTTTGGTTGATGGGCGAAAATTATGGTTTTAGGGAAGGGTTTTGAGAAAATGAGGGGATTTAAGAAGGGGGTATGGAAGTGTGAAGGTACGAAAGAAGTAGTTGAGAGGGGGAATGGGTGAGGGGGAGAGGAGGGATTTGTTGTGATAGGGTATGAAATATTTGAAAAATTTGGAAAATGATGGCAATGAGTGAGGGAGTGGAGGGGTGGAGGAGCCCCCCTCCTTCTCTACCCACCCTCCTTTTCTCTGCATACAACCCCCCACACAAACATTCCAACTTACCTTTTTCCCCTTCAGTCTTGACCGTAGCCACCTGTTCAATTACCTCCCTCCTCCCTCTCCTCCACCCCTCCACTCCCTCACTCATTGCGATCATTTTCCAAATTTTTCAAATATTTCATACCCCATCACAACAAATCCCTCCTCTCCCCCTCACCCATTCCCCCTCTCAACTACTTCTTTCGTACCTTCACTCTTCCATACCCCCTTCTTAAACCCCTCATTTTCTTAAAACCCTCCCTAAAACCATAACTTTCGCCCATCCACCAAAATCACAGCCCCCCTCCTTCTCAACCCACCCTCCTTTTCTCTGCATACACCCCACACACACAAACATTCCAACTTACTTTTTCCCCTTCAGTCTTGACCGCAGCCATCTGTTCAAATACCTCCTTCCTCCCTCTCCTCTACTCCCTCTCTGCCATCTACATTATTCCTGCTCATCCCCACCTCTTTCTCTTACTACCAGCCACAGTAGTCCTTGATCACCCCCATCTTTCCACTTCTTCCCCACTCATTTTCATAAACATTCATTTTTCACTCCTCCCTAAGTACGGACGTCCACCCAGTAGAGGCTATTATTTTCTTTCCTTTTTCCCAATATGTCAACCCTACATGTGTTTGTACTAGCATAAAATTTTTCTCTATATTATCATCTTGATGAAGTCTTATAAATAAAGACGAAACATTGATGTACACATAAAAACATCCATTTTTTGGTTTTTCCTTTTTCATTTTCCCATCATGTCGGATTACCTTCATCCTTCTCTTCCCATTATCATTATTATTGCTGAATGTTGTCACTGGATTGAGTATTACTGGTCCTGCCTCTATCTAGGGTATCAACGGATATGCAAACTGTTTTAGATGTTTAAGCTTTAATTTACAATAGTCCGTTAGAATTTTATTGTAAATTTTAATGACAATTTTTAAGTTTTGAGTCCCAATCTAAATAAATCCTGTTGATGCTATTCTCCCAACTGCTTTAACCTTTAATAAATTGCCCATTTTTTCTATAACTTCTATTCTATTAGAAATAGTTTCTGATAAGGCTTCTTACTAATGCTAAAATAACAATTTACTATTTAACTAATAATAGGCATTTTGAAATTTAATATCCTTTTTCACATTGCATGATATCATATCATGATGACTCTCTCGTGAGAGGGCATTTCATTTGTAATGGCCTTTGTGTTTCTTTTAAAGATAAATGTTTTTCCTCTTCCTTGTGATATGTTTCTACTTGCATGTTATATTACATTCGTTTATTCAACTTTGAGTCCCACTGTACATCCCCAAATATTGTTTTCTACCTGGACTGTACTGATTTGATGTATTCATACCACTAATGCCCTCTTTGTTTCTAATTTACTGTATAATTAGTGCGATTGAACTCTAAAGCCTTGATGCTGTCTGTATACTTTTAAATGGGTGTCTATACCCTGTGCTGATGAAAAGAACCGATATTAATTAAAAAATCTATATATAACGTCTCAGAAACGATCGTACACATACCGTTGTCATGTTGAATACTTGGAACGCAAATAATTAGTCATGTAACAAAGTTTATATTAGATCTATGTTTATATATATATATATATATATATATATATATATATATATATATATATAGAGAGAGAGAGAGAGAGAGGGTGGAAGTATTAAAAGGCTATCACAATGCAAGAAATAGAAATATGTCGGCGTTGAGAAGTGATTTTTTTATATATTTAAAATAAAAATTTATAATTTTTAAAAAAATATATAGCAAATCTTACTTGATTAGGCAAGACTTCAACACTGTGACGTAATGTGTGTGACCGTGTTTCATAATATATTTCGAGAAAGAACTCTTTGTCAAACGGTGGGTGTTTCAAATCTCAAAAACACGTGCGGAATGGCAATATTACTTATAACGCAGTAAATATTAATATCCGTAGCACATTGAATAAAACTAAAACTATAACTGATTGTAATAACACTAAAATTATACATTCCGAACCCAATTAAAAAAAATTAAAAATACTGGAGGCTAGCTACATAAAAATACAATAACCTAAAATTAACAACATTACATATGAAACCAGTGGTAACATTTTAAAATGCTTAACGTAATGCGATTTTGTTCTGTGATGCGATCCAGCGTTGCTGAATTAAAATCGTTAACAACTTCCTAAAACAATGCGAAAATCTTTTGTCTACACATGTTTTGCCAGCCATTCAAAATAATTCTGTTGTTTATAAATTCCTGTGTCATTCCTCATATCTTATTCGATTTTCTTAGTTTTTAATTAAGTGCAGATTAGTAGTCCGAGGCTATAGCAATGCGATGTAGTTGTCGGAAGATGGAAAAAGTGAACAGAAATAAACGATGAGAGAAAGTGAAACTCAAAACGATTTATTAATAATTTCACGAAAAACTGATTAAATACCAGAATAGTAAATACTGTCTGGTAAATAAAAAGTTCGGCGAAAGGTAATCTTACATTTTCGAAAGAAAAACTTTCATTTTCAAAAGACAACAATAGAAGACTGAGAGGGTCGAAAAAACGGGAAAACCGGTGTCAAACCATAATGGTTTGAATACCGCAGCAGACAATTGGAAGTAGGAACGCAGAAAATGTCAAAATTTAATTAAATAATTATTCAACTAAAGTTAAAATATTATAAACATTTGTTTATTTATATACTAATTATTATAATTTTATTATATTTTATTTTATATGATTTATTAATTTTTTTCTCTTTTTTCTTTATTCAATTCTAAATTTAAATTTACATGTGGGCCGTTATTATTATAATATGTGCCATCAAAGGGGGATAACTTAGGAAAGAATATGTTTAGAAATGAGATTTGAAATTTGAAAAGGAATTTAAATTGTAGAATGGATCAATGTCAAGGAGGTAGGAAGGAACCGTTGGAACGGGGGAAGGGGGGGATAAGAAGAAACGTTGGAGAAAGGGGGGGGAATAGGGATAAAAAATATATACACACATATACATACATATTTATTTTTTATGTTAATTTAAGAGTATTCCAAGGGTATAATACTCCTAGAACTAAATTTATATAAATTTATTCTATTTATTGATTTATAGATTTTTTTTCTTTAATTTTCCTTTGTTATTATTATTTATTCGTATATTTAATTTATTCTTTTATTATTATAATTTCTTTTTTTTATTTATTTTAATTAAAAAAATTTTTTTATATAATTATTTTATTTTATTGAATTTCAAACTTTAGTTAAGGGATTACAAATGTATCAGCATACATATACACACACATGAGAATACACCCATATTCACATACATGTATATATGCATACACATACACAAGGCCTAAATATATGTAAATAAAGTGCATATCATTCCATTCCATAATTATAATATGTAACATGTAAAAATGTGGAGTGGGTGGCGCTGGCAAATACAGGGGAGACAAAGGCAAGTAAAAATGTGGGGTGGGTGGCGCTGGCAAATAAAGAGGAGACAAAGGCAAGTAAGTTGGGGTGGGAGTGTGAGGATGTAAGAATCAGAGGATGAAAGGGGAAGATAACTCAAATCTGTTATTCAGGGTTGGACGAAATTTAGAGATTAGAATAGCTTCCGAAATTCGAAGCTGACCTATATTACGGACGGAGTTGAGGATGAGGATATATATATATTAGTCAGTATTCTTTCATTTAAGCCAACATTGTTAAACACAAAATAATTATCTGCTTAATTATCCCTTTTTTATTTTTACGATTTTCCTTATAATTTTTTTAGTTCCCAAATCAAAAAGATTAATAAATGTAGATGTGAATTGTGAAGCATGGAGTACTGAAACGAACTCTTGTAGTGAATTTTAAAAACAATTTATCTAAGAAGTTTCTTGATTTCACAACTTGTTTTTATCTTAATAAAAATACAAAAAGTAAAATGTCTTGCCCCTTTTTTATCGTAAAGTGAATTATAAAAATAAGTGCTGGTTTCGTTTTATACTTCCATTCCGTTTTTCGTTAGACATTACTTCTGGTCTCTACGCGTTTATTTTCTAGCTGTTCAGACTTAATTCTTGTAGCAGATGTACACATTTTAAACATGTTTGTCCTCCGATTAGATGAGTAATAATAAGTAAATTTTTACTCGAAATATTATTAAAAAAAACATAAAACCATTTTCATCGCCTAAACATGATTTTTTTTTATCTCATAATGTTGGGGAACTACAAACTCGACTATTACCAAATATTTACCATTTATGTTCCAGGGGTGATAGAATTAGCGTCTCGGGATAAATTGTATTTACGTAAAACATTTTAAAATATTGTTACTACTTTCGTATGCAATGTTATTTATTGTAAGTTTCTGGATAAACTAAAATAAAGATAGCGTCAAGTATTTTTTAATTAAAAATATTACTCTAGAAATGTAATATTTTCGTGTTGTTAACTATAATTTGTCTATAACCGGTTGCGGCAGTTGTGTGTGTGTGTAATATAAGTGGCAGTGGTGAGAATGAAAATTCTGCCAAAAATTTGGCTAAATCAGGGTTTGCAATAAATCAAACATCATGACAAAATTTCAGAAATAAAAGGAAACAAGAGATTTTATTAACAAAAGTATCTTCTAAATTGACATGAAAAAGTATATAAAGAAAGCGATGAAATTGCCACAAACAACAATTTGATCAATGTTGCATGTTGTGAAGAAAACGATGAAATTGCGACAAACAAAAATTTGATCAATGTTGCATGTTGTGAAGAAAACGATGAAATTGCCACAAACAAAAATTTGATCAATGTTGCATGTTGTGAAGAAAACGATGAAATTGCCACAAACAAAAATTTGATCAATGTTGCATGTTGTGAAGAAAACGATGAAATTGCCACAAACAAAAATTTGATCAATGTTGCATGTTGTGAAGAAAACGATGAAATTGCCACAAACAAAAAATTGATCAATGTTGCATGTTGTGAAGAAAACGATGAAATTGCCACAAACAAAAAATTGATCAATGTTGCATGTTGTGAAGAAAACGATGAAATTGCCACAAACAAAAAATTGATCAATGTTGCATGTTTTGAAGAAAACGATGAAATTGCCACAAACAAAAAAATGATCAATGTGCATGTTGTGAAGAAAACGATGAAATTGCCACAAACAAAAATTTGATCAATGTTGCATGTTGTGAAGAAAACGATGAAATTGCCACAAACAAAAAATTGATCAATGTTGCATGTTTTGAAGAAATGTGGACAAAAAAAAAGATCTGAATCATCAAAATCTCAAACTTTTTCGAAATAATTTTTAAAATGTTTGTAAAAACATCTAAAAAAAAAAAACATAAAAAATTATTTCATATAAAACATTGTTCAAATTTTGGACATTTCATGCTTCATTGATTTCTATTTATATGAGTCAGATAATAAAATCTCGGTACAAAACATTTTAGTTTAATGGAGCTAAAACTGTTAATATTAACAGTTTTAGCTCCATTAAACTAAAATATGTTTTGTACCGAGATTTTATTATCTGACTCATATAAATAGAAATCAATGAAGCATGAAATGTAAAAAAATTGAACAATAGAAAGACGAGACGTGGATGATTTTGCGAAAACTCTGCATACAAAATCACTAAATGAGACAATAAATACCTTAATTGAGACACATTTATGGCGGGCATAAAAGTTAAGCAAACAATAACAGACATTATGAACAAATAAGTTCAAGAATTACATATTTATTAATTCAATAAAATTCATACAAAACTAGCAGGAAGACCCGACGTTGCTCGGGATTGAATAAGGAACACTACTTTGTCCTTTTTCACTATTATCATATCGAATTTAGGAGAACTCGTCAAAGGAAAACTCGGCAACGGAAAACTCGGCAACGGAAAATTCGTCAATGGAAAATTCGGCAACGGAAAACTCGGCAATTTTGGCCAAGTAGGAAAATTCGGCAATTATCGAATAAATATCGATTGAAAATAGATTTTAGAACCGTTTTTACAGGAGATATACTTGTAAATACGTGAGAACATTTTTTATATTATTTTTTTGGTACTTGTGCAGTTTACGAACGGGACTATTTTTTAGATAAGATTTTCAAATTAAATTAAATTTTTACGATATCTTTTGTTTATTAAATTGTTAGGTGAAAGTACAGAATAGTTAACAAAGCTCCATGTTAAGAATAGATTTCTAAATAATGTTATTTCAATCCGGTTCGTAATTACGTTACGAAATTAAAGGTTTGAACCGGGTTATTTTTTACATAAAATTTTCAAGTTAAATTCAATTTTTACGATATCTTCTGTTTATTAAATTGTTACGTGAAAGTACAGAATAGTTAACAAATCACCCCCCCCCATTTTCCCCATGTAAAAAATCGTTGTCTAAATAATGTTATTATTTCAAACCGGTTCGTAATTAAGTTACGAGATTAACTCCATCATAATTCATATAGATTTGTTCGTAAACAAGTCAGCCATTTTAATTGACAAACCATCAATTACTTCGTGTGTGTGCAAAACTTGAAAGGAATTTATAAACTATCGAGTAGAAAGTCATTTAAACTGGCTTTAAATGCTTAGAAAATTTCCATGTATTTAAAAAAGCAAATTTTTTTTCTTGTTCTCGTAACTTAATTACGAACCGGCTTGAAATAATAACATTATTTAGACAACGATTTTTTACATGGGGAGAATGGGGGTGGTGCTTTGTTAACTATTCTGTACTTTCACGTAACAATTTAATAAACAGAAGATATCGTAAAAATTGAATTTAACTTGAAAATTTTATGTAAAAAATAACCCGGTCCAAACTATTAATTTCGTAACGTAATTACGAACCGGGTTGAAATAACATTATTTAGAAATCCATTCTTAACATGGAGTGAGGGGGGCTTTGTTAACTATTCTGTACTTTCACCTAACAATTTAATAAACAAAAGATATCGTAAAAATTTAATTTAACTTGTGAAACCTTATCTAAAAAATAGCCCGGTTCGTAAACTGCACAAGTTCCAAAAAAATAATATAAAAAATGTTCTTCATTGGGGAGGGGGTAGCCGCGTATTTACAAGTATATCTCCTGTAAAAACGGTACTAAAATCTATTTTCAATCGATATTTATTCGATAATTACCGAATTTTCCTACTTGGCCAAAATTCCCGAGTTTTCCGTTGCCGAATTTTCCATTGAGAATTTTCCGTTGCCGAGTTTTCCGGGCACCATCATATCATCATATTACCGTTTTTTTTATTGTCTCCCACCCCTCTCGTGTCACTTCCTAATATAGGTAGAAGAAGCTGACGCTTTCGAAAACTCTGAATTAGGGCCTTACACATATGCTTTAAATGTCATTAAATTAGGATAATACCCATTTGAAGTTTTAAGGGGGTGCTGCCTACGTAGCTCACTTAGGGAGAAGGGCACGTAGAGATTCGACACATCGAAGGGGGACGTAGCGATTATCTTTCCCCGGAAAGTTTTATACGTATGAGTTAAATTTCATCAAAATATGATATATTTTACATTTTAAAGGAGGTTCAGCCATAGTTCCCTTAATAGGGTACTTAGAGATTCGGGATGACTTCCATTGTCTTCCACCGGAAAAGTTTAAACATATGATTTACATTTAATAAAAATAGGATTTATTTGAAGCTTTAAGAGGGTGCGGTCTGCCCCTATAGGCCCTTTTAGGGTGCGCTTAGATAATCGGGACCACTTCCATTGTCTTTCTCGGGAAATTGTATATACGAATACATTTTTTTTAATGTAGATTTCTTTCTATAGGGAACACACAAACATACATCGGCATTTATATATAGATTATTGAACTTTTAATGTGTTCTTTGAATCCTTTGTCCGTGAGAATTGAATAACTGCTAATCAATGTACACAGGCTGGCACCAAATGTAAGTGTTTTTTTTTTTTGAACGCCGTCGTTGTGTGTTTCACTTATTGACCTCTTGTTAATATCTTGTTATGTGATTGTTTTCCTCATTTCAACACAAACGCCTGTCAACGGAGACGCGGCATTATTCACACCCAACAACAGACGGCGAGAGGTTAAGGAGAGCGAAAGACGGTCGAACTAAATAATGTCGTTCTTGAAACGCATACATCAACCATTTTCAAATGGTCCAATGGGCGTACAATGTCGTCGGTGGACGAGGAAGTAGAGTAGGCTGATCGGTTAGAGGAAGTCACGTGTCGTAGAATGACAAATAAATATAAAAATAGAAATACTTCGTGTTTCTATTTAATTGCCTCACCACGAGGGCAGAGATAGACACAAGGTTGATTTTTAATGTGGGGAACATCTATCTCCCTTTCAAAAAGGATCACTCTGGATTGGGACAATTTTTTTTTAATCCCTCAGTCTAAAAAAGGACTACACCTCCACTGAACGAGGACAGAATAAACTAAGTGCAGATACTACACTTTGCTCCTTGCCAAAAGAAATCACTATTGTGGGGAAAGGGAAGTCAAATGCATTTAAACTAACATGAGAATTTTTCTTGACAAAGTATTTTTAAAAGAATTGTTTTTTTTCTGGGTTATAAAGCTGTTTGGGCTCCATTTCCGCGAAGAGGCCAAGCAACAACGTCTGTGGCCGGTGTAACAATTAGGCACCATTTTAGAATTTCAGAGTGAGAAACCTTCTAATCATCGAATTAAAGGAAGGATTTTTGTTCTGGTACGATGTTTTATAGTTACATACTGACACATTAAGTTGCGTCCATCAAATCTGCGCGTGACAGACCGACGAAAATGCTATTACAAACGTAAGACTTGTAGAGTGGGTTAGGGTTGGTTGGTTGAGTGTCGAGATGGAAGATAGCCATTTTGTTGAGTCGGCCGTGTCTGTATGTATCTGACTTGAATTGTATAAGAAAAGGGTCACCAGAGTTTAAAATAAAATTCCAACATCTTCTCTACAATATTAAAAATTAATCTTTATTTCACTAGAACATAGGAATACAGGAACGTAACCATGTAAGGCAAGTTGGATCGGCAGGCACGTATTATAGTAGGAAGGTAATTGAGCCCAAGTTGGTATTGAGTCTATTCACGCCTCTCATCACCATTGATGAGAGGCGAGAAGAAATGCCACGTCTGTCTACATCGACGTTTCGAGTCCAACTGTCGTATTTGACGCGCATCAAGTTTTGGGCGGAAATTAGGCAAAGCCGAGAGTATGCATGTACAGTGATGCGCTAATCGCATGTGTATCAATACGCGAGTTTGGGGGTGCCTGTTTTCGCCAACCGAATCACAACTTATTGCTACGCAAAAGATTACGTGTACATACAAGAGAAAATAGATCTTTTGTCATGTAACTGCTACAGATCGACGAAAATGCTACTAAAAACTTAAGCCTGACAGACAGATGATAATCTTATTACAAATTTAAGCTTGAAAAACCAACGAAAATGCTATTTTAAACTTAAGCTTTATAGACCGTCGAAAATCGGAATATTAAATAACTTCAAAACTATTAGAATTAATCTAACCCAAGATTTAGGCACATATTTAGGACTATTGTGAAAATTGATTGACACTGACTGTCATACAGATTAACTCTGTAGTTTATACAATATTAAGATTCATCTCTATGCTTATATAGTTGCGCCATTTATCGCTCTAACAATGAGATTAAAATCGAAGAACAATAGTTTTTAATGTACTGATGATATGTATGCGATCGTGACAGACGAACTGACAGAATAAATTCCCCTCATAGAGTCACGAGGACGTATCGAAAACAACAAGTGAATAATGTAATACTGAAATGAAAGATATCTTATGAGTAAAGAGACAATTAGTTTAGTTGGACGCATTGATAGGTTAGAAATAGCATTTTCGTCGGTCTGTCACGCTTACGTTTTAAATAGCATTTTCGTCGTTTTTCATTCTTTTTACTAAAGGGTCACAACTTATCAAGGCCTAAGGGCTACTTTAGGATAAGGGTTAATGAGTGTCAGATGGACGGTGAGACAATACCGTGGAAGTTTGGCAGAATGTTATTCTTTAGGAGCACGGCTTAACAAGAATTTGTTTACATTGGACTTGAAAACGACCATGTTGTAGTCAACCGGGATACAGCCCCGCGGTATTGAGTTCCACAGACGGATAGTTCTAGGAAAGAAACTTTTCTCATAGAAGTTTTGTTATCTTGTAGGCACAGAGAGGGAGAAAGGGAAATTATTGACAGTGGTTGTAGCTAGACGAGTTTTTGTTGCGAATGTTTTACAGAGGGGGAGGGGCATACATTGAAGCTCGGTAGAGCACCTGTCATGAAAATAGCGATAGAGTTTGTCAACCTTAAGTTTAAAATAGCATTTTCGTCGATCTGTCAGCAACCGTAAAGAGACAATTCGTCCAGTTGGACAGATTGGTAGGTTAGAAATATTAAAATAATTGAAAATTAGAAACTTTTTCAATGCAAGTTTTTTTGGATTTTTTTTTTACTTTAATCTTTAATTTTTCGGAATAAAATTCCATCTTCAATAAAAAAAATAAAAAATCTTGCATTGAAAAGTCTTCTAATTTTGAATTATTTTACTATTTCTAACCTATCAATGCTTCCAACTGAACGACTTGCCTATTTAAAATGCTAGCATGTTTGATGCTTCTTCGTTCAACACAGAGAATTTGAATTCAGCAACCGCTAAAACAACAACGCGGAGTGCAACCACATAACACGGACGTTAAAAAAAGTTTTGTTTTTCTAAAAAGAAATATGACACAATTCTGGTCATCTCTGAAGATGGAATCTAAGATTAAAGTAAAAAAAACAAAAAAACTTGCATTGAAAAGGCTTCAAACTTACAACTATCTTAATATATTTCATCAGTGTTAAAGCTGTTGACGCTCTTACAATCTGGATACGGAAATCATAATTAACAAGTCGCGCGTGCGTGGTCCTCCTCTGTATATGACTCGATGTGGCGAGTGTAAAATGCAATAAATTTGGGCAATTTGGGGCATTTTTGACCCCCCTTTGACCCCCTGGGGCGCGAACCAGAATTTTTCTGAGGTCAAGGATGCTCATTTTATATCCAGAACAATTGCCTCTACATTTTGGCAAAGTTTCAGAAAAATTGAATTGATGGATCAAACGTTATGGGAGAAAAGGGTAATTTTTTGCCATTGTAGGGGCACTGTGACCCCCTGGGGGCGCGAACCAGATTTTTTCCAAGGTCAACGATACTTATTTTCTATTAGGAACAATTGCCTCCACATTTTGGTCAAGTTTCAGAGAAATTGAATGGATGGATGAAAAGTTATGGGGCAAAAAATGTCATTTTTTGCCATTTCGAGGCTTTTTGACCCCCTGGGGGGCTAACCAGATTTTATTTCAAAAATCGGAGAATGTCACTTTCTAACCTGACCAAAGTTACAACTTCATGCAAAATTTCAGAGAAATTTAATGGATGGTTGCGGAGAAAAATCCGGACGGACGGACGGACGGACGGGCATGCCTCAAAACATAAGTCCCCCGATTTTATAAATCGGGGGACCAAAAAGTCTCAGTTGGTAATGGTTTATAGAATTCTTAGCTTCATATTTTGTTCTATTCAGATAGCGTCTTTTCTCGCACCGCTTACCTTTGGAATTTCCTCCTTACTCCCCGTTTCCCCGACTGTATCAACATAAAGAAATCTAAATGCAATGTGAACAAACATCTTGCTGCACAACTCCTCACTTTAGATGCCCACTATAAATATGGCACCTAATCACAGTAGCCCCTTACGCCTTAGTGGCAATATACCTTGTTTTGGGATGAAATAAAGTTGTTGTTTTTATAAATATGTATGTACTACATCGTTCGTGGTTAGCAATTCATTCTCGATGCAAATTTCAGCTAATGTAGTTAACAATATGGCGGCCACGACACTGTGTGCACCAGCGGGAGCCCAGATAAAGCAACGGGGCGCAACAACGATCTGTCTGTGTGTATACAGAATATTCTGAACTGGGAATAACACAAGCGACATGGAAAGGGACTGACAGTTAAACACTCAAGAAAAAAATAATATTTGTATATGCAGAGACCCGACAGTTTATTTAGCAACAGTAAGAGACACATACTACATTATTTTTCGATGTAACCGTCGCCGGCGGAGACGACCATCTCAAGGTGGGCGTGAAATGAGTCACACGCTTTAGCGACCACGTTCTCGTCTATAGCAGCGAACGCCTCTACGGTGACAGCCTTCAGAGAGCCGACCGTGTTGTGGGCGTGCTTGTTGTTCTTTGCTTCGATCAGGTCACAGAAAAAATAGTCAAGGGGGCTGCAGTCGGGTGAGCAGGGCGGCCACAAGTCCGGCGACCAGTAGTGAGGAACATTATTAAGCAGCCATACCTGGGTCGTCTTGGTCTTGTGTGTGGGAGCGGGGTCCTGCTGGAAGACGCAGGAGCGTGCGGCGGCAATCTCGTCCATCTAGGGCTTCATCACGCCCCTCGGAATCTCCTGGTATTTCTTTTACTTTTTGTCAAGTGTCGGATTTTGCTACAACACTATGTATATCTCAAGTGACAGACGAATTGGTGCCAAATGGTCGTGTGGGTGACTTAGTACAAATCAGCTGAAGATTAAAATGAAACCTGTTATTATAAATCTATTCAAATAAATCAATTTTTAGCAGATGTTTCCTCAGTAAATATGCACTCTCTTTATTTGCTTAAAAAAGAGAGTTTTGTCTTCTCTCTGTTCCTTAGGGTGAATGTATTGTTGATGTAGAAACCGGCGCCATGATTAAAACACTTGACGCAGAACTAACAAAATCTCAGATACTTATAATTGCATAATAAAAACAAAACAAAACAAATGACAGCATACAGGACATGTATAAATACTAGAAACAAAAATTACACAACGTACGTAAAATGTAAATAAAAATACATGTTGAAGCGATATGAGTAACAATTATGACCTTTTCAAAGGTTTTAATAAACAAACAAGATGGCGACATTGTACAGAAAGATAGTGAAAACCAAAACAGTTTAACACTAGAAAATCAAGGGATGTAAGTATAAGAAGATTACCCTTCATGTGTCTGTCATGTATTTTATATACCTCCTCTCCAGGAGGTTAGACACAAGGTCAGGTGTGGGTTTTGATTAAAGTATTTCTGTGGGACGAACTGGATTCGAACCCGGTACACCCAGGTCCTCAGTCCGCGTCGTTAACCACTCGAAATGTATTTATTAAACATTTTGCTGCTTCAGTAGACGGACGACAGAATTAGATTTTGAAACAATTCAATTAAAAATGCGTAAATCGGAATGTTTTATCTTAGCGACATCACTATCGGACGACCTTATTTTTTTTTTAATGTGTGTGTAAGGTGATAACGTACGTACGAACATGAAATGCTTTAGTGTATTATTATCTAGATTGTTACTGTGCATGTAAATGAAAGAGCTCTAATGACGAAAGATGAACCCGTCCATCTCGATTTTACAGTTGAAATAGATACCTATCCCCCCCCTCGCAACTAACTTGCATTTGAAAAGAATGTAAGCGTGTGACAAGTGTGGTTTAATTTAAGCTCGGACTTCTTTCAACCCAGCAAATGTCATTGTCGACAGTATGGAGACGCACTACCTGGTGGTGGTGATGGTGGTGGTGGTGGTGGTGGTGGTGTGTGTGTGTGTGTGTGTGTGTGTTAGGGGGTCACATACGCATGGAATAGAGCGACGTTGGGTGGAGTCGTGGTTATCTTTTCTTTGTGCTCAATGGAATTTTAACATTCATTGAAGCGAAACAAAAACGAAAATATCATTTTACTGTGACTTTCAATTTAAAGAAAAATTGACATTCCTAAGACGCGTCCATTCAATCTGAGCGTTCAGCTATGAAAAGGCTATTTCAAACTTAAATGTGACAGACCCAAAAAATCCATTTCAACGTTAAACGTGACAGACTAACGAAAATGTTATTTTAAACTTAGGCGTAACAGACCATAAAAATTCAATTTCAAACTTAAACGTGACAGACCAAAGAAAATTATATTTCAAACTTTAACGTTCCAGACAAAAACAATTAGATTTCAAAGTTAAACGTCACAGACCAACGAAAATGCTATTTGTAAGTTAAGCGTGACAGACCAAATGAAATTCCATTTCAACCTTAAACGTGACAGACCAAATAAAATGTCATTTAAAACTTAAACGGGACAGGTAAAAAAAAATCCATTTCAAACTTGAACGTGACAAACTAACGAAAATTGATAGACCACAAAAAAGAAGCTATTTCAAACTCAAATATGAAAGAGCAACGAAAATACTATTAAAAAATTAAGCGTTACAGACCAAAGAAAATTTCACTTCAAACTTAAACGTGACAGACCAACGAAACTACTATGTACAATTTAAGCGTGACAGAGCGAAGGAAACTCTATTTCAAACTTAAGCGTTACAGACCAAATAATATGCTATTTCAAACTTAAGCGTGAGAGGCCAAGGAAAATACAATTCTAAACGTGAAAATTCTATTTCAAAGTTAAACTTGACATGACAGACCGCCTAAAGAAAATGGCATCTCTTTTTAAATAACTTTGTAGCAATCATATATTTTTATGTAATATTTTCCTTTTCTGTTAATAGACAGGTGTACCACTGAGTGATTGACTCACCAGCCAATCAGAGGCCCGTCATATACTTCTTATAGAGACCACACGATTTCTATTTCCCTCCTTGACCAATTGGAGCGAGACGTATTGCACTGGTTTCTTCAAACCGTCAATAATATGGTAAATCTACTAAGTCGCTTGGTGTCCTATCATTAACTTTTAGTTGCTTTAATTTCTTTTCAGCTCAAATAAATGTATTTATATGTAAAATTCAATGTCGTCATCTATTACTTCATTTATGGAGTCAGATGAACCTTCTATTATACCCTTTTATAAATATAATGAAGAACGGGTATCATTCTTCCCGTCACCATTATAAAATGGTGACCCCAACGTGATCGTGACACGCAATCTTAACTTTAAAATTCTTGGGACAATCTAACGCCAGTTTTCGGCACATATTTATTATTAATGTCACAACCGACATGGGCCAATTTCAATATAACTTTGCCCCAAAGTTAAACATTGTGGGGATATAAGATAATTGATTATCCGACCACATTGTTGGAGAGATGGAATTATCTACTCACTTTAAGGAAGTAACGACGAGTAATACTTTTAACAAGTTGGTAAAGAGAAACTTTGCAAAGGAAATGATATTTTGAAACACGAAGGAAATACAATGTATAGTGCAAGATAGAAAAGAGGGAAACATGTTTAGCATTAATAAACTCATATTTATTTAGAGTGAAGTGCACAGGAGAAAATATACACGTGTATCAAAGAGAATTGAAGGTGAGAGTTTGTTCTTGTATTTGATTGTGCCTTGTTGAGTTTGTGCGTGAGAAGATGGATACGAACGGAGGGTCAAGTATTAATAAGATAACCCATCCCCATAGAAAGTTTTAAAGTAACATCTCTAGAAGAAGCCACAATATTAGAAATATGTATGTGTTTTTTCAGAGTTTCATTGTGTGTCTCTTTAACTTTTTCGTTAGGCGCTTGTTGTTGTTATTTTTACAGAGTATCGACGCGTGAATGTGTCAGCCAGAATAACTCTGTCTCTGTGTCTCTACCTTTTTTAGCTATCGAGTGACTGTTTATATCATAAAAAGCTTGTTCACATCGGCTTACAAAGAGAATCCGTTTCAAACGAGCGAGAATTATTCTCATTGGTTAATAATTTTGTAATTCACACCTTTACGTGAAATAATGTTGTTTTTTTTTAATTTCAGCACGCCATACTGTGATTTGAGTGCATCCCCTTTCCACCCAGCACAAGCAGATGAATAAGTGAAAAGAAAAGAAGAGGAAAGAGTAAGCAGAACGAATTGAGAAAGACAGGTAGAGTAGCTTATACAAGCTAGTAACTTTTTTTTACGTTCGTTCGTATCGAATCTCTACTTCACAACATGTTCACAAACTAAAGAAAATCGATTTTAAAAAAATCAGGACTCTTGAGTCAATCCAACCCAAATTGTAGTCACATATTCAGGACTGTTGTCACAAGCGACAAACCAATTTTTGTAAAGTTTGACTATAAAAATGTGCGCTGTTGCATTCTTCTTCTAACTACAGAGAATACCTTCTAATGTAAAAATCAATTTTCCATTTTCACCACCATGGCGGCAGTAGTCCGAACTGTGACACATTTAAGGTGGTTGATGATGATGATGATGGGTCATAATTTAGCAAATGCTAAATTCACCTTATTTCTTGTTTAAATCGATATCCCGGTTTGAATGAGATATAGACACTGGTCGCGTCTTTGTATGTACCAAGATCCACAATAATAATTAAAATGTAATACGATTTAAAATGGACAAAAGTGCATATTATGAATGAAAGCGATAAAAACATGAATAAAGTTCTCATTACGTCGATGTTCGACTACGTTCGAATGTTACGTGCGTGCATTCCAGACACGAATTTTAGATGATTAAAAAGGAAGTAATG
>OY744527.1:55614232-55629232 GCA_963556195.1 Sepiola atlantica
TTATTATTATTATTATTATTATTATTATTATTATTATTATTA
Source organism: Sepiola atlantica (assembly GCA_963556195.1). NCBI lineage: Eukaryota > Metazoa > Mollusca > Cephalopoda > Sepiida > Sepiolidae > Sepiola > Sepiola atlantica. The sequence continues at coordinate 55,614,275 of OY744527.1, forward strand.
TTATTATTATTATTATTATTATTATTATTATTATTATTATTATTATTATTATTATTATTATTATTATTATTATTATTATTATTATTATTATTATTATTATTATTATTATTATTATTATTATTATTATTATTATTATTATTATTATTATTATTATTATTATTATTATTATTATTATTATTATTATTATTATTATTATTATTATTATTATTATTATTATTATTATTATTATTATTATTATTATTATTATTATTATTATTATTATTATTATTATTATTATTATTATTATTATTATTATTATTATTATTATTATTATTATTATTATTATTATTATTATTATTATTATTATTATTATTATTATTATTATTATTATTATTATTATTATTATTATTATTATTATTATTATTATTATTATTATTATTATTATTATTATTATTATTATTATTATTATTATTATTATTATTATTATTATTATTATTATTATTATTATTATTATTATTATTATTATTATTATTATTATTATTATTATTATTATTATTATTATTATTATTATTATTATTATTATTATTATTATTATTATTATTATTATTATTATTATTATTATTATTATTATTATTATTATTATTATTATTATTATTATTATTATTATTATTATTATTATTATTATTATTATTATTATTATTATTATTATTATTATTATTATTATTATTATTATTATTATTATTATTATTATTATTATTATTATTATTATTATTATTATTATTATTATTATTATTATTATTATTATTATTATTATTATTATTATTATTATTATTATTATTATTATTATTATTATTATTATTATTATTATTATTATTATTATTATTATTATTATTATTATTATTATTATTATTATTATTATTATTATTATTATTATTATTATTATTATTATTATTATTATTATTATTATTATTATTATTATTATTATTATTATTATTATTATTATTATTATTATTATTATTATTATTATTATTATTATTATTATTATTATTATTATTATTATTATTATTATTATTATTATTATTATTATTATTATTATTATTATTATTATTATTATTATTATTATTATTATTATTATTATTATTATTATTATTATTATTATTATTATTATTATTATTATTATTATTATTATTATTATTATTATTATTATTATTATTATTATTATTATTATTATTATTATTATTATTATTATTATTATTATTATTATTATTATTATTATTATTATTATTATTATTATTATTATTATTATTATTATTATTATTATTATTATTATTATTATTATTATTATTATTATTATTATTATTATTATTATTATTATTATTATTATTATTATTATTATTATTATTATTATTATTATTATTATTATTATTATTATTATTATTATTATTATTATTATTATTATTATTATTATTATTATTATTATTATTATTATTATTATTATTATTATTATTATTATTATTATTATTATTATTATTATTATTATTATTATTATTATTATTATTATTATTATTATTATTATTATTATTATTATTATTATTATTATTATTATTATTATTATTATTATTATTATTATTATTATTATTATTATTATTATTATTATTATTATTATTATTATTATTATTATTATTATTATTATTATTATTATTATTATTATTATTATTATTATTATTATTATTATTATTATTATTATTATTATTATTATTATTATTATTATTATTATTATTATTATTATTATTATTATTATTATTATTATTATTATTATTATTATTATTATTATTATTATTATTATTATTATTATTATTATTATTATTATTATTATTATTATTATTATTATTATTATTATTATTATTATTATTATTATTATTATTATTATTATTATTATTATTATTATTATTATTATTATTATTATTATTATTATTATTATTATTATTATTATTATTATTATTATTATTATTATTATTATTATTATTATTATTATTATTATTATTATTATTATTATTATTATTATTATTATTATTATTATTATTATTATTATTATTATTATTATTATTATTATTATTATTATTATTATTATTATTATTATTATTATTATTATTATTATTATTATTATTATTATTATTATTATTATTATTATTATTATTATTATTATTATTATTATTATTATTATTATTATTATTATTATTATTATTATTATTATTATTATTATTATTATTATTATTATTATTATTATTATTATTATTATTATTATTATTATTATTATTATTATTATTATTATTATTATTATTATTATTATTATTATTATTATTATTATTATTATTATTATTATTATTATTATTATTATTATTATTATTATTATTATTATTATTATTATTATTATTATTATTATTATTATTATTATTATTATTATTATTATTATTATTATTATTATTATTATTATTATTGAGTGTCGTGATGGGTCACTATTTAGTAGGTGTTGCAATGACCTTATTTCTAGTTTAAATGGATCCTGGTTTAGATGAAATGTGGACGATGGTCGCGTCTTTGGATGTATCAGAACCCACGCTAAAAATTAAAGAAAAAATACAATACGATTTAAGAATGGACTTATCAGCGAGAAATCAATGGTAAACGGCTGTTGCGATAACGCAAAATGATATGAAACGTTATGAATGAAAGCAATACAAACATGAGCAAACGAACAAAACATGATGATATATTTACAAAGTTATTTTGTGTGAGAAAATTGTTTGCGTCTGCGTTGAAAAGTTAAATGTTTTCATTTGTAAAATGTTCGAAGTCAAGAAAAAAGACAGAAGCGTTAGAAATATGTGAGTTTGATCAGAGTGTGATGGAGTGTGTTTACTTTTGGGGTAGGCTGTAATATAAAAAAGATGAGCAGTAGTAGTTTTCAGTGTGGCACAAGTCGTGTTTTTGTATGCGCCCACGGCCTCTGTTGGGCGGTTGTTAGCTTCACAGAGTCGGGGGGGGGGGGACAGCTAGACGAACCCTGTTTTTTTGTTTTTTTGTTGTTAGCAAGCAAAGTTTTATTTGGGAAAATTGCTTGTGTCTGTGTTGAAAAGGTTAAATGTTCTCAATTGTAAAATTTTCGAAGTGAGGAAAAAGACAGGAGCTTTATATATATATATATATATATATATATATATATATATATATATATATATATATATATATATATATATATATATATATATATGCTTGCCTCAAATCCTATTTTACCTTTTGGTTAGGCTGTAATCGTAGAGAGCAGAAGTGTTAGATAGCGAAGGAGTGTTTAGATGGAGAGGTTTAAGTAGCGCTCTAAAGGAGGTGGCGAAACCACGTTACTTCTGGCCGAGGATGTCTCGGTCTATTTCTGGCTGACAAGTAAAGCAGGCGGAAGGGAAAACGCCGATGGAGCGGCCGTGTACAATGTAGCTAAGTGTAACGGGGCAGGCTATTTATCTGTCTATCTATTTTTTTGCCCCTCTCTCTCGCTCTCTCTCTCTCTCTCTCTCTCTCTCTCTCTCCCTCTCTTTATCACGCATAAGAAATCGATCTGTTTTCTATTTCTGCTTTAAATAAATCTTATTAATAAACCCAACAAGTGTCGGCTTAGTGGTTTGTATCGGCGGACGAAAGAATGACCTGGCTCACGGCGGTGGTGATAGTGGCGGCGATTCAGAACGGTTACGGCGGCGACGAGAGGATCAACACATGTGTGTTTATCACCAACCTGGGTTCACAACGAAGCGCGGGTGTATAACGGTTTATTTACCTAACGGTAAGGCGTAATATAACAGTAGTAACAATACTAGGTACGTGATCTTCAGCGTAGGTCGCTTTCTTGGGTGTATCGTCTTCCTTTGTTGGGCGCTGGTTGTTGCTGTTGTCATCTTCACGAAGTATGGGCACGTGGGTGTGTCAGTCAGGAAACTTTTCATTTTTGTTATCGCGTGACTGCTTATATTGGAATAAGCTGGTTTACATAGGCTCGAGAGAATCCATTTCCAAACGAGCAGGAATCCTCCTTATTGGTTAAAATTTGTGGAGTTCACACTTTTATGCGAATTGATGTTCTTTTTATTTCAGAAAGTCATTGATTTTAGTGTATCTCATTATAACTCGATACAGGAAGAGAAAGAAGCGAAAAGAAAAAAGAGGGAGAGTAAACCGAACGAATGGAGATAGATAGATAGATAGATAGATAGATAGATAGATAGATAGAGAAAGTGGCTTATAGAAGCTAGTATCTTTTCACGTTCGCCCGTCTCGCATATCTATTTAGTACCACAAATTAATCAAAAGATTATTAACCGATAAACAATTTCAAAGTAGGAGGTGGTTATGATTAGATTGTTAGAAGTAGCAGGGACACTGAATGTTGTTTTTACGCATCGACTTTCAATTGAACAAAAGCTGAAAACAGCAGTTTCTTTTGACCGATCACAGCACAAGAAGTATTAATTTCCAAGTAATGACACGTATTATAAAATCCTAAACGCAACGTTTTCTTTCTCCTTTCTGTTTTTTTTTTCCACAACACACGTGCACATGTCACGATCCCGCCTGTGCTCTTTGGACCAAAACTCCCTCGGTACGTAGCAGACCTGACAAGAGACACACACACACTACTAAACACAGCGGCAGCATATACACACTGCTAACTGAACTCTCTCGCACACAAGTTCGTACATACACACTTTCTATCGCCTTTTCTCTCTCTCTCTCTTTCTCTCTCTCTCTCTCCCTGGCAAAAACAGACACGCTAATACACACACATCCACATACATATCAAGTTTACAAACAAATTGTAAAATAGAAAATCGCACGGCGGCAGCCGAAATGAACACGTGTACTCAATTTCTTCGTACACATAAAACAACTCTTCTTTCACCTAGCACGTTCTTGGACTTTTTGAACTCTCATTCATTGTAAACACATTATTTTGTATTGTTTTAAGAAGTTGTCAGTAGGAATTAATTATTTTGTATAATAAACTTTGCAATTCTTTCTTTTAATAATGCCTTTTTCTCTACCATGTAAGTAGCGCTAACGTACGCCAGACAGTTTAAAGCTTTAAATATTATTCTCATGATGCATTTTTCAAATTAAGAGAAAAAAGAACGGACATTCTTAAGTCTATTCAATATGCGCTTTTAACAACAACAAAATCTCTTTAAAACTTAAACGTGACAAGCCAATAAACATTATGTTCCAAACTTAAGCTTCTGGATTTTTTTTAAAAAAAAGCGATTTTCTTTGGTCTGTAAGACCAAAGAAAATCGCATTTTTTTTTTAAATCCAGAAGGTTGCGTGTTCGAATCACATCGGTGTCACCAAATTTGGTAGAGGAGCGTTTCATCTTTCATTTTTTCCCCTCTTTCTTTCCGGATATAACGGACGTGCGCGCGATATAATCCTGCTTAGCCCCTTTGGCGCGAAAAAAACCCTCGTAAAGCAGCACACACATCACGAGAGACTTTCACGGAATAGCGCCAGCAATATACACACTGTTAACCGAACACCCGAACACATAAATCCATACATCTACTCTCTCACTAACGAAACAAACACGCTAACATACACGCATATCTTTCGGCCTGTTTACATGTAAACGCACACTGCAAAGCAACGTTTCTTGGACATTCTGAACTCTCATACTTCACAAACTTTCGATCTTTCGTTGCCACAAAAGATGTTTTTACTAAATTAATATAGTTTCGCCTATTTCAAATCCAATATGAAACATACCGGATAGATAATTTAAGACGTTAATACACGTTAATATAAACAAAGAAGAAAAAACGCCTTTCTATAAAACTCTTGCTTCAATCCAATTCAAATTGCATGAACATATTCAGGTCAATTTTCACATACCAAGCGTGACAATCCAAATGACCTCTTCACACACTAAAAAAGCCTCTGATATAGATGCGATAATGAATTTACAAATGTATTACATACACCCAATCAACACAATCAGGATGGGCATTTGTGATAAAAATAGTTCCAACCAATCAACACGTGCGGCATATCTTTCACGGTGTTGTAAAGGTTATTTATCTTCAAATGTCATGCAAACTTTCACACGCGCAAACATAGTTTTATTGACATGCATGTCTGTTCATATGACTGTCTCCTTTTGTTGTTATACATCTTTCAGAGTTGTTCACACACACATATAAGTTATTTTTTTAACCTCTTAACTGAAGATATACAAACGGTTTATTTAACATTATTTTAAATTTGAGTATGTGACCTTTCAGTTTTAAATCTAATAATTTTCTTTTTCCTTCTGTTTTTTCTTCAATATGAACAACTAAAGATAAGAAAAACTTCTTTGCCTGGGGAGATCGTAGTTTTTCATGACTACAAATCGAAACATCGTCATGTCAGTGTCGCTTTTGTACATGTTTGTATATATATATATATATATATATATATATATATATATATATATATATATATATATATATATATATATATATATATATATATATAGTAAGCTATGAAAATATATTTATGGCAATTAAGCTACACAGAGGCTCTCGCGTTTCATCCCCGGGGGAATCTTCAGGCTAAAATGTATTTTAGCCTGAAGATTCCCCCGGGGATGAAACGCTGGAGCCTATGTGTAGCTTAATTGCCATAAATATATGTCCATAGCTTACTACCTAGCTCTACTTACGTATCGAGCACTGTTGAAGTAAATACTAAAATTGATACATAAAAATTATATCTCCTTATAAAATGTTATGTGGATACATGAAATACTAATATATATATATATATATATATATATATATATATATATATATATATATATATATATATATATATATATATATATATATATAGTTTCGGAAGTTTCTCTTCTCAACCATTAAAACTAAAAAAAAACCCAAAAACCCTTAAGTCCCAAGTCGTTCAGTGGAAAATCACTCATGTAAGTCAATTTAGTTTTTACAGTTATTATATTAGTTTGCTTCTAACATTATTTAAGGGATCATCAGTTGTTTACCATGAAAAACTGTTTCGGGAAGAACCAATGTAATATATTAGTTCCAATGTCCCATGCGAGAATGTATCTCCGACAATAATATTAAAAACTAATTGTTACATCGGTTTCATTACCACAACACTTTCACGAAGACTTACCTTGCATCTCTCCGATACTAGCTCCATTTGCCAACACCTAAAAAACATGACTGCACCCTTTTCTAAATATAGACACATACTAGTTAACAATACTAAAATAATACACTACGATACCAGCATAAAAAATGTAAAAAATTTAAAGCCCTCTACGTAAAAACTAAACATCACCCAATCAATAACGTGAATTACTAAACTAGTCACAACATTTTAAAGCATAGTAATTAACGTTACCAAATTCTTAGTCTTTAAGCAATTATACGCTTGAATCTTGAACGTTCTCTGAACGTAATCAAATTCTTAGCAGTTTAGCAATCATACTTTTGAATTTTACACGCGCTTTGAACGTAATCACGTTTGCATGTAACCTCTCAATATTATAGATGCTCTTTTTAAAGTTGTAAATTACTAGCCGTTTAAAAAACTCAACAGTAAAGACATATTTGCTAATACACCAAGACTAACACCGCTTAAAGATGATTTGACGAATCAAATCGAAAGTACCCGCGAAAAAGAAAAAATAATAGAACAAGAAACCGACGGAACTTACATACATTAATTTGACTGAAATACTCAATGGACTATTCGAAAAAATTGAAAAAAAATTAAAAATAAGTCTAATCAAGCAAAATCACTTCGTGTTATTTAATAAATATTGCTGAAATATATATATATATATATATATATATATATATATATATATATATATATACATATATATTTCAGCAAAGTTTATTAAGTATACATATATATATATATACATATATATTATTATTATTTTATACATAAAAGTAATCCATGGGCACGTGTTTCTGGCTCACAGCCGTCATCAGCATGGCTAACTTACACAGAGATCGAACCCTTGATGTTGATGTCTATAATCCAGCGTTCTACCACTGGGCCAAGACACTCTGTGTAGAAATATGTACGATTTTCATCACCCAAGTATTTAATGTATTTCTATGTAATTATTTTTATAGGTGATTTTCAGCTCGTTGTTATTGAGTTTACTATTATTTCGATTGTCTTACTTTCCTAAGTGATTAAGATGTAGAAAAATTGCATTATTAGTCGTCCTAAACTTCAAAGGCCGTATTTTTCGTTTAATATATATATATAAATTTTATACGTACATAAAAGTAATCTATGGACACGTGTTTCTGGCTGACAGCCGTCATCAGCATGGCTAACTTACACAAAGATCGAACCCTCGTTCTACCACTGGGACAAGACGCTCTGTGTAGAAATATGTACGATTTTTATCACCCAAGTATTTAATGTATTTCTATGTAATTATTTTTATAGGTGTTATTGAGCTTACTATTATTTCTACACAGAGCGTCTTGGCCCAGTGGTAGAACGCTGGACTATAGACATCAACATCGAGGGTTCGATCTCTGTGTAAGTTAGCCATGCGAGCCAGAAACACGTGTCCATGGATTACTTTTATGTACGTATAAAATAAATAAAAATATATATTAACGAAAAATACGGTATTTGAATTTTAGGACGACTAATAATGCAGTTGTCTGCATCTGAATCACTTAGGAAGTGAAACAATTAAAATAATAGTAAGCTCAATAACAACGAGCTGAAAATCACCTATAAAAATAATTACATTATCAGTACCCTGATTTACATATTGTTCAATATGTAAATCAGGGTACATTTATCGACATTTGTCGTAGGCTTAATTTATTATTATTAATTTTCAGTATTAGAGATAACATTATTTTATTAGTATTATATTGTCTTTAACACATACCGTCAAAATCGTCATGATCGCTAGAGCTGGTGTTGTGACTGTTTTGTGTTTTGTTTCTTTTTGTTTTTGTTGACGATGTGTTTTGTTGGTGACGAAATCTCAACTCTGTTTTTTAGTAAAAGGGGGGAAAAACTTTTTCAACATATGACTTCCACAACATTAAAATATGTAATATATGTCGAATAAAACCCTTGATGAGAAAAAAACAGGCTAAAAAAATAAATAAAATGTCGGGTGAGATGTCGCGACGCGTGACTCCCTATTTTCCAACTAGAACTCACAACAATGGCTGATGAATGTACACAAGAGGTGATCATGTGTTGACCACTTGTTGATTCGAAACCGACGATACCATGTTTTTCTAAACTTCTGTAATACAATATATATATATATATATATATATATATATATATATATATATATATATATATATATATATATATATATATATATATATATGTATATATTATTACACAGCAGAATTGTATAAATTTATAATAATAATAATAATAATAATAATAATAATAATAATAATAATAATAATAATAATAATAATAATAAAGATTGAATAATAATGATAGAATTCCCTCTAATTCTTTTTTCTCCTACCCCCCCCCCCCAAAAAAAAAAGCATTAGCCCCTCTATTATCAAGCACACGCATGGTTCTATTTCCGGTTCTCTCTTTCTTTCCTTTTTTTTATTTATATGTATATAAGTGTAATCAGTCAACAGAAAATCATAAGCGCACAAGTTGGAAAAGATGGATAATGATAGTGAATACAAAAACTGAGAATAAAGAAAAAATAAATAAACGTGCAATTTACAATTATTTTATATAGTTTATATCTATTGTTATGAGAAGTAAATTCCAGGACAAAATGAAGCTCAATATTTAAACCTTTAAAACTGTTATTTTAAAAAAAAAATTAATAGAGCTATAAATAAATAAATAAATAAATAGACATATCAAAGTTATGCCATACTGTTATTTATTATCAGTTTCGAAGCCAAAAAACGTGTTTGCTACCTGAATTTGTTGAAGACTGTTTTGTATTTTTCTAGAAGCACGTGTTAGCTTTTCTTTGCTTCGGAACTGACATTAAATCACCGTATGAAATAACGTTGATATGTCAATATATATATATATATATATATATATATATATATATATATATATATATATATATATATATATATATATATATATATTCGCCACGGTGTCCACGTCATTACATTCTAGTTCAATGAATCTTACCACACCCACGTACTCGTTTGTCCTAAATAAAGCTAAGCTGAACGGCAGACCAGGCTTTTATTTGAATAGAAAATGTCTAGCGAAACGGAACAGGAATAAATAAATTTCTTTTAAATTATCTGTAGTTATTTTTAGCTTTATTCCTGCACCCATTTTATTCTTTAAGAATTACTGACACGGAAGAATTAAAACATAACCACCTTATTTCAATAATTCCCCCCTCTTCCGCTTTCATATATATATATATATATATATATATATATATATATATATATATATATATATATATATATATATATATATATATATATATATATATATATATATATGTCTGTCTGCTTTCTGTTTATTTCGCATGTTTTTCATCTGACTTTTCATGCTGGCCTCATCGGTTAATGCGTCAGATTCTGGAGTTATAAACAAACAACTTTCGTTCCGGGGTTTGAATCCTGCGACCTGCTTGAATGGCTATCTTTACACTGATGGTTCCGCAAGGATAAAATGTATACGTATGTAGACAATAATTAAACATATATTATTAAATAACTATATATATATATATATATATATATATATATATATATATATATATATATATATATATATATATATATATGTAAAATATATAATATTTAATATATATATATATATTTCTAAAAAGGGGATAAATATAACAAAAATATGAATAAGAATAAGAATATTATCGCAACAAATAGTAAAAACTCAAGCAATAAGAGCAATCACCCAAATTAAAATAACAAAGTTAATAATGGAGAGAAAAACTGTAACTGTAGAACTCGTGCACTTTTTCCATTACAAAAAAACTGTTTAACCAAAGGCATAGTTTACCAAAAGACAATATTTGCACAAAATAAATTACATAGGAGAAAAGGACCGAGATTTTAAAACTAGGTATAATAATCACAAAAGCACATTCAATAACAAAAATCCTTTTTTTAAACATAACTATCGAACTATTACTGAGAGATCGCCAATAATGGGATAGAAAATATTATGATGGGACAGGACATGCAGATATTTAGACGACTCCTGTAAATCATGCTAGATTTTAAACATTTAACAGTCAGAAATTTAACATTTTAAAGATCTCCTAAAAATTACTAAATTGCAGAAGCGAAATAGCAACTAACTTTAAACACAGAATAAACTTCACTTTAGAATAACTATAATGAATAAATAAATGGACTAAACTAGCTAAATGACTAAAGAAAACTAAACTAAATAAATCTAAAATAGTGACACGTAAGAAAACAAATAGAACAAATAGAGACACGTGTTATATTAAGGTCACCTGTTAATTTTACCCACTTAAAAGATGAGAACGCCAAAGACAAAGAGGAGATTGGCAATTGGCTAATTTAAAGAATAACCTGGGGAATAATAATACCAACGAATCCGATTGGTTAGAGTAAACACTACTTAGATATAAGTAATCGCAAACAAAACATATACACATTTAGCGTGATGATTTCCTGCGTGAATTAAACATGAACGTTTCTGTATAGTTTACTTGCATTAGATATATTTTCATACTATATATCTATATCACAGGATGGCGAAAGTCGATTCACTAATGTCCCAGTACATGAAATATTCGACATTATTATTGATAGAATATACAAATCAATCCTAGAATACTTAAAAGGCTATTATTAATCTGCACAACCGAAGTTCCCTTCTACGACCATAAGGGAAACATTTACACACAAATTGATGGCGTTTCCATGGGTTCCGTACTTGCATCGATATTCAGCAATTTTTACATGTCTAATCTTGAAAACAAAATATTTAATACAATCACTAACTCCCCCTCCATTTATCTCAAGAACGTGAACGATATCCTTATTGTAGCAGACAACAATGTTCAAATAAAAGCAGTACAAAACATCTTATTGTACTCACATTCACCTATGAACTAAACATTAATAACAACATTTCGTTTCTAGACGTATTTATCGACTCCAACAATGACGAATTCATCACCTCTCCATATATAAAACTACCTCCATTAATTCTTGTATTTTGAACTACAGAAGTGAATGTTCATACCGCTATAAAATCTCAATTATAAAAAATCTGATAAACCGGGCTAAATTGATCTCAACCAGAAAAATATTCTCCAATGAATTAAAAAAATATTAAACAAGTCTTAATTGACAACCAATTTCCCAATTATATTGTAGATGAACACACCAAATTAACCATAAACCTATATAAAACTAATAACAACCAGCTAAACAATTCTGACTACATTAACATATTCTACCGTAACTAGATGTATACCAACTTTAAATTAGACGAAAAGTGCTTAAAAACATAATACACAAATATATATATATATATATATATATATATATATATATATATATATATATATATATATATATATATATATATATATATATATCCCATTAATAGTAATAATAAAATCAGATTTATTATTTACTATAAAAAATTCAAGACTTATGACCTCATAATTAACAATAACACCTCTCATGCCAAAAAGTTAGTAGAAAGGACCAACATAATATATCAGTTCTATGCCCCTTGGGGGAATGTATCTTCAACAATAATAAAACTGATTGTTACATTGGTTACACCACTACTGCACTTTCCCGAATGCTCACATTACATCTTTCTGACTCCAGTTCAATCTGCCAACATAACTGGTCTCACTCACAATTTAGACACCTCTTAGTCAAGAACATAAAAAGTGTACATCACAACCCAAAAGACTAAAATCCTTGAAACATTGTATATAAAAACTAGACACCCTACAATCAACAATATCAGTTACGAATCTAGTCACAATATTTTAAAGTTCCTAGCTTAGTAATTGACTCAAACATATCCTTAGCTGGAATAAATTATTTTTTAACCTTTTTAAATATTGTAAATTTGAATTAGGCACGCGTTTTCCACGTGATCACGTCCCACATAAGGAATCTCATCACCAATACGTACTTTTCAAAAAGCCATAAATCGCTGCAACGTTCGAACTCAGCAGACATGAAACGAGCCAGACCAATAACCACCTGAAGACATTTGGATGAACAATCGAAAGTACTCGCAAAAAATGGAACAAAACATACGTACGGCAATTCGAAAGAAATACTCGATGGATAATCCGAAAATCGAGAAAATAAAAAAGAATAATTAAGCTAGAACATTTCGTTTTGTATAATAACTTTTCTCTTGATTATAATCAAGAGAAAAGTTATTATATATATATATATAGTGAAAATGGAAAATAAAGATATAAAATATATCTTTAAAATATAACCTATCATGAAGAGTTAATGCTCGATATACTAAATAGAGCAATAATATACATAATTAGGAGAATAAAATTTGTATGAAATAAAATGTCTATTAAATCATCAATTGTTAAAAACAAGGGATTTTAATAAGAAAATTATTTTATTATTCCTTCCTCAAACCATGGGTTTTCAAAGATGTAATTTTATCGTCAGAGGAGGTTCGACAAATAAGTTGGTAACATAAAATTCACCATAAAGTCAACATTTGAAAAGGTATAAAAAATATAAAAGACTATTAGAGAATATAGCAGAAGTCGGCAAACATTCGTTGAATATGCATGCAGATTTTGTCAGATCAGATTCGAAGATGACGGTACATGGTAAAATCCAGGTACTGTCTATGGAATGAGTTTAGGCAGCCAAAGTTGTAGAGTAATCCGATTCTTAGAGGTGGGTGTAAAACAGATCCTATAGGGAAAAGAATTCCATTTCCAGTAGTAGAGAGAAAGCTCCAGAAACAAGGTAGGAGAAGATCCGTCCTGATGAAAATTGCGATGATTTGGAAAGGTTGATGATTTAATAGACATTGTATTCTATACAATTTTTATTCTTATCACTTATATATATATATATATATATATATATATATATATATATATATATATATATATATATATATATATATATATATATATATATATATATATATATTAGGGGAGGTCGATTTTGAAACTGTAAATTATCGCACTCGAAGAAAGTTGCCAAATATTGTCAAAAGTTACCACAAGAAATATTTTTCTTCAAAATTTTGTATTTATTTGAGCATTGCAACTTTAAGATCAAATAAATCGAGATTTTTTCTCACTGCCGAGATTTCACCGGCAGATGTGTCGCCTTAAATTAAACCCGGGTTTTAACAAAAAAAGTAATACATTACTTAATAATAAATATTTTAAAGTTTATTATTATTTTTCTTAAGAAATTAAATGTACATATTCAAATTAAAAAGGAATAAAACACTATGATATTTAATGTTATATATAAATAATTATTTGTTTACATAGGCGTTTTATTTATTGGATATTTTTTATGGTATTCACCGGTTGAAAATTCATCGGGCGAATTTGACTTCCCGTGTTGATTGTCTGTTTAATTATCACACATATATATTGAATTGTCGAGCGCTGGCTTATCTAATCCCACTTTCCCGACCTTTTGTCACACCTTACCTTGTGGGAGTTAGATAAATAAAAACTAGTTCAGCCAGGGGGTTTTACCCCACCAAATAAACCGGTATCGTCCGGGCCTTTGGGTCTGGATTCACGCCCGTCTATTGGGGCTTGTCCGTCCTGTGCAGTTCTAGGAGGTGCATCTCCCAGGTTTTGCCTTCCCTCTTTGGGGAGGAGTAAGTTTATTGCTTACTGTCTGAGGCGGCCCTACCGGGGAATGTCGACGAAGCTGCCCA
>OY744527.1:55634232-55671732 GCA_963556195.1 Sepiola atlantica
TAGAATCAAAATCATGTAATGGATTTTGATCAAAATTGGAATAAAGATTCTAGACATAAAGTTTAGTATCATTATATCTTGATGTGACATAAAATGTAAAAGGGACATAACAGTGGTTCAAAACTGTTCTGTTCGATGAATTACTTTTACCCGTCTTGGGACGGGTAGTCTTGTAGTCAGACCAAAATTGTATGTATATCTGCCGCTTTTCACTTTTTACACATACCAATCATAAATCACTGTAATATGAAAACTGTTTATAGAAACAACAATAGTCAAAATGTGGGACTACCATGTTCCTCGCTCGTGTTTCAACTTAAACGCTGAACTGTGACCGTGTGACCAATGCTTTTCGTTTAATGAAAGATAAAGATTTAACTTCGCCGAAATAATTAATGCTAAGTAATTATCATTGCCTATTTTTACGCTTCTATATAATAAAGCACAGTCAGTCTACCAGTTGACTTCTGTGACTGAAAGCTTCCGTTTTAAGAAAAATCAATAGTTCATTCTGAATAGCCATTTTCTTTTCTTTGACGTTGACCAATGTGGTTAAGATCAATAAAATTTAATTCGATGTAATTCCTTTCAGAAAATACCTTATCTGATTTTGAAATTTTTCGTTATCAGCACAAATGTAAAGTAAAATGAACCCCATCTTTGTTATCAGCAGCGAATTGAACTAATAAAAGTAAATGCTAATACTAATACATAGTCCCAGAAAATAATCCTGACCTTCAGTCATATAATATATGAAATTATGTTTGCCGGATTTTTAAAGTTGGGCGTAAATAGCATTTAAGCTGAAAAATAAAACATTTTATAGCTAAATAATATAATATTATTAATATAGAAACAGAGGTATAATAATATACGGAGTATCTGTAAACTTTGAAAATTCACTGGCACATCAATTGACGTCACAAATCTTCCGTAATCGGTGCCTAAAAATTACTTCATTATCAATCATTATCATCATCTGTTGGTTCATGTTCCGAAAAAGAAATCTTTTAAATTTCAAATCGTTTTTTACATTTTCATATTTAGTCCGCTTACCAGATTCTGTTTTAATTACTAATGTCATAGACGTAGTCGGGTTAGATAACCCCCTCTCAGTCACAAGTCCTCTTACTGTTACCAGATTCATCGGATTGAAATATATACATAATTTTTAGCATCACCATTAATACATTCTATGGATGATCTAATATGAAATAATCATTCACATTTTCCTACATCAAGGTTTTTTTTAACAAGTATACACCTAATATTAATTAGTCGTATATCTCTTCATTGTTAGCTGTATACATATTATATTAACACAACAAAAAACAAGCTGCATAACCGTTAACGCATTTATTATGTTTATGAGCACCCATACTTTTCATTTTGATTTATACGAGCTTCATAAAAACTTTGTTTCTCTTTTATTAGAGTATTCTTTTATTACTGACATGCAAGTTCATACTTCCGTATTAGTCACCATTCATTAATCTATATAATAATACGCTAAGGCATTTCATGTTCGTGTGTACGTTATCACCTTTCACACACATTAAAAATAGGAGTGTTCTATCAGCAAAGAAGTGATTAGTGGTTAATCTGATGTCACTAAGGTAAAGAAATACGACTTTACCTATTTTAGAGTGAATCGTTCCAAAATCAAATTATGTCGTCTAGTCGACTAAAACAGTACAATTTTAAATAAATAAATACATTTAAAAAGGTGTCATTCGTTTTATTGATTTGAAGAATATTTAGTTGATAATTATTTTTATGGTAAGAAGACAGAAATTTTTATTGTTTTAAAAATAATTAGATTGCTACAATGTTAAATAAATAAATAAATAAAGAAGAGACATATTAGTTTTATTTATTTCAATAATATTTAGCTGATAATGACAATTATATTTCCGGAAGAAGAAAGGGTTATTTTTTTCCTTAATAGCATTGACCCTGACAGACATGTATGATTTAAAAAAGAATATTATTATTAACAGTAAAATATACAGATTGATGTAGAAAACACCATAGAATTTTCACGAGTACCGCTAGTTACAACATAATTTGTTAGATTTCTTTCGCAAATAACTTATTCTTTTAAATATTTAAACATTTTCGTTCTTTTTGTAATACGTATTGACGTACTACTACTACTACTACTACTACTACTACTACTACTACTCCTACTACTCCTCCTACTACTACTACTACTACTAATAATAATAATAATAATAATAATAATAATAATAATAAGAAGAAGAAGAAGAAGAAGAAGAAGAAGAAGAAGAAGAAGAAGAAGAAGAAGAAGAAGAAGAAGAAGAAAAAGAAGAATGTATATTTTAGTTTTAGTTTTTTTCTGTATTCTATGTTGTTTGTGGGTATGGTTTCACACCACGTAAATCGTCACTGAAAATCGTACGGTTTTATCTATCTCTATATATATTAATTGCCATAAATATATTTTCATAGCTTACTATATATATATATATATATATATATATATATATATATATATATATATATATATATATATATATATATATATATAAAGTAGACTCGATTTTCCCGCTGTAAATTCAGTCACCATAGGACTATAAAATATATAATTCCAATATGGTAATGCTTCCTGCCAATAACTGATGCGTGTTTCCATCAGTTATCAGTCAGTTTTCTTCGATTTCAGAATTTTTTACATTAATTCCGACCTAGCTGACTTTCACAAAATAGTCATACTTAGAGGAAGCCGGAGCAACTTTTACTCACACACAACAATCTACTACCACTCCCCCATCTATCTCCGGGACTTCTCATTCACTGGATACATTTTCCAGCTCCACCCGTCATTGTTCATTTTTTTTATTCCGTGATATTATCTTTCATCCATTATAACTTCCCTAAGTAAATACTGATTGCTCCCTTGAGCTTATGTTCTAATTTTTACAACGATGTGATTGACTGGTTATACACCTATTTAGGAATAACGGAATATAATTGCCGAACGATTAAAAATAAACTTTGAAAAATAAAACATCACGTCTTCTATTCTTTTATTCAGTACCTCTTCCCCCGAAAATAATGTTCATACATTCTATTAAATATTACTAGTTCATATTTATATGTAAAAATTTTAAAAATCCGACAAATACTGACATATCGGATTGAATATCCAATACAATGATCGTTACACATGTTATACACAACAACGCTCTGTGTGACTAATCCGATTCCATCATTCGCATTCCGATATTCCAAATTACATTCTCAAAAAACTCCGATCTCAGCAGATCCACTCAGTCAAAATGACGTCGTTTTAAGTAAGTTTCTCTTTTCACTTTATAATAGTTTATTACGTCCTGGGAGGCTTTTTACAATTATTTTCATCAGTAAACTTATGCTTCCGTTTAGTTATCAACAACAAAATCCGATATAAACTATTTTACATTTTCTCACTTTCTAGGCGTTCGTTTTAAATTCATGTTTGCACGTTATGCGAGGCTTCTTAAAATTATTTTTATCATTAAACTTATGTTTTCGTTTCGTTAATAAAAAAAACTCCAATATAAACTACTTAACATGTACATTCATACATATAACAATATTTACCCACACACAAAAAAAATATTGTCTTAGTCTAAAATGATTTGTTCAGAGAATAAATAAACATAATTTCTTCGTTAAAGATCAACATTTCAGACTTCTTAATGCCGTAATTGCAATTGTATTTTCGAACAAACACAATAACATGGATTATTTTCAATATTTCTGAACTACTTTGTTTATTTTAATTTTACGTATCAATCGTTTCTTAATTTTGGGACAGGAAATTAGAGTGGTGCCATTATTATTTTTGTTTCATCCAAATTCCTTTTTTTCTGTTTTAAATATAAATGATATTTATGATTCTCACACCCGGTGTAGTTTACCCTTAAAAAACTTAAGATTCTTCTTTTGGGGGACGATTACATGTAAACAGTCTGAGAACATAGAAGAAGGAATTAAAATGAAAAAAAAATTACATTTTAGAATAAGGGGATAACTTATCTGTATAAATTTAACGATAAATTAACACCCACTTCTGGACTAGTTATAGGTATATCGAGACATGGAATGGGGGAGGGGGTCAATTTCTTTTTCTTTTACTTATCCATTATAGTTTTCTTTTGTGTTTTAAATATAAATGGGGGTATTTTTATGTCTCGGTTTAACGCTAACTGGCCAGGAAGTGGGTACGCATTTTACGTTAAATTTACATAGGGAAGTTATCCTCCACTATAAAGTCTAAAATAGTTTAAATAAATTTATTCCTTATTTGCAAATATTTGAGATAATCCTCCCTTCAAAAAAGGAAAAGAATCTGAAGTTTCTTAGGGGAAAGCAGTTCTGACTTTCCGGAGAAAGCCGATTCAAGTTCCAATGCTTCTACATAATACAGACCGAATTAAACCAACTTTTCAAACTAAAACTAGAATTTAATTTAGGGTTAGTTTAAGGTAAAATTATTGGAAAATACATGTGTTTGGCTAAGTAAAAGTGACGGAAACAAACTTTAACGAACTTCACCGAACACTCTACACAATACGAACAGAACTGGTTATTTTTTTTATCTTTACCCAACCCCTAACCTTACCTTAAACTAAGTTTTAGTTTTAGTTTGCAAAGTCGGTTATATCGTTTCGTATTGTGTAGAAGCATCGGAACTTAATTCGGCTTTTTCCGGAAAGTCGAACCTGCTTACATTACGATTGCAAATTTCTGGATACCTATTCCTAAAACCACTAAAAAATAACCCTCCCCCTCATGCACACACAATTATCCCCCAGACAACGCCGGCACATAAGTCCTTCTAGTCAATTATAAAGTTAATATAAAAAGAAAAAAAATCAATGGTAATTATGCGATTTAACTTTCACCTTTGCGTAACACGCTCTAAAGATTTAAAATTAATAATCATTTTCTGTTACTCATTTTTTACGGTCAATGTGAAGCAAACATTAAACTTATTGTCATGGAAACAAATGTATATTTTGTTTAGGACTTATGTCTTAGTTACTTCCTTGGTGTATCTTTATCTATTACATGCCTTTATTATCGTCTTTTAATGTGTGCACTCGACACACTGGTAATAAACTAAATGTCATTATTATCCCACTGTTTCCCAATTGTCCTTTTATTTCCGACGCACGTGTTGTATATTGTTGATAAAACAATAATGACACACGTGTATTATGAACAGTAATACCCGACGTATAATGCAGAGAACACTTCTATATACACCATGTGTATGCATCGAAAAAATGATGAAGTTAGAATACCGAATATTCTATTTTTCATAGATAAAGTCGTGTACAATTATGTCGAAAGTCATTAAGAGATAAAAACAATTTGTTCGAATCATGATACTGTGAGATTTATTATTATTATTATTATTATTATTATTATTATTATTATTATTATTATTATTATAATAATAATAATAATAATAATAATAATAATAATAATAATAATAATAATAATAATAATAATACACAAAGGAAAGAATAATCTCACAGGCATATTTCATTTTTATGTGCATAGAAGAGGAGACTTAATCTTAATAACTGATCATAAAAAATAATAGACACAAAAAATATTCTCTTATTCTTAATATTTTTGTGACTAAAATAGAAATTAAGTTAAGCGCACACAGATGTTTTATTTATAGATTAAGGATATATATATATATATATATATATATATATATATATATATATATATATATATATATATTAATCAAGTTCAAATATATTAATAAAATGAACATAAAACCAATATTTTCAAGAGTGCTCAATATCAAGTAAAGCATTTATAAAATAAAATAAACAATATTACAGTCTACACTAAATAGCCAGCGTCTCGATGATATTATTTCTTTTCACAAACGGAATACAAATAAAAAGTAAAAATTATACAAATTGGCGATGATATTATAATGTAGGTCAGGTGTGGTTTTGGAAAGCTAACAGATTGTATTTGGGTCGATGCAGAAAAATAATATATATTAAGGGCCATCATTGACCCAAATACAGTCTGTTTGAATATTAGAGATGACATCTTTAAAGGGTGCATCGACAGGAGACAAGCACTACTTATAAATTGAACTTACCGTTACACATAAAGCCCTAGCAACAACTCCCTCTGCCCAATATATAACCCCATAATTACCCCACTAAATACCGACTTCCATTCCGGAACATTCTCTCAACTATCACCCCTCATAACTATAAATAAAAAATAGGAATAAATACCTTAATCGGCCCATATCCATACCACTACTTAAGACCAATAATTTACACCACGTAAATATGAAATAATAACTTTTCCAATAATAAATCAATGTCTACTCTCTACATATTTTGGTAAAATACTAGGGTGGCTTAGACTAGATTGGTAGAGCAACTAGTATAGATGAAGACTTAGACTATGACTTAGACTAAGACTTAGGAACCTCCGCGTCCTGCCACGCATGAGGCGATCAAAGTGAACCACCGTTTTCGGTCTAAGCCAGATCCACAGCGTCCCTCCATCTTCTTTCCCGCTGCGATCAAATCTCTCTTGATTATTTGCTTCCAGTTCATTTTTAGTCTTCTTCTTCTTCTTCTTCTTCTTCTTCTTCTTTTTCTTCTTCTTTTCCCATCAGGGGTCTACTGAAGCACTTGGTTAGCAGTTCTCTCTGGGGTCAATCTTAGGGCATATCCGAGTCAGCCTAGACGCCGTTTGCAGATTATTGACGATATCACCTCTTGTTTAATGCGGTTTCTAACTTCTTGGTTGGTAGTTCGATCGCTCCATTTGATCCCTAGAATATTCATAAGACATTTGGAATCAAACGCGTCTAACTTCCTCTCTTAGCTGATTTTGAACTAAAGACACACTTCAAAAATAACACCTGCAACCAGGTAACGTCGTACATATTTACAGTCATCACTTGCCTCATCGGGATTGTAGGTCTTGTTCTCGACAATGTGGGATCCGTAATGTGGGATCCGCAATGTGGGATCCAATATAATAACATTCATTTCAATATATTGGCACAACATTAACTCAGGTCTAGAGTAAAGTATGTAAATTTTAGGAGATATTGAATTCACAAATGCTCCCCATAAGCTGAATGTATATTCGGTCAGGGGAGATGATTTGACGACGTTAGTTTTTGTAAGGAGGTGTCGTCATCTTCCCACTACAGCGCCCGGTATTCCCAAATGGTTACCCACCTTATACTGACAAGGCTCAACGTCGCTTAACTTCAGTGATCAAATTCACATGTGGAAATAGTTTAGTTATTGTTGAGCACTCATTTGCCAAAGCGACAAGAGGGTCAATTTCTTTCTTTTAATGCCGAACGCAACTCACCTACCTCACTGGTTGTTGTTTTGTTTGTTTGTTTGTTTGTTTGTTTGTTTGTTTTTTCTATACAATTTCTTTAAAATAGTTTTCCTTTCGTAAATCTTTGTACATTTGTAGAAACATCTTCAGACTTTTCTACGTTTGTTTCGCAATTGTTTCTCGGCTGGTCCATGTTTGCTAGAACGGTACCATAATTCCATACATTCGTAAACTCTTTGAATATGCGAAGCGAGTCTCAGCATTATTGAAATGATTTTTTTTTTTAAATCTGTTTAAAACAAAATACTTAATTTATATATTAATGTGCGTAACCGCTTTCATCTCTAGATTAATAATACTTACATATCGTACCTTTTTTTATATCACGCGTGGCGATCAGCAGCAGTTATAGCAATCATCTGACCGCTCGCAGACAGAGAGGGGCTGAGTGAAACATGTAGTGAGAGAGGTGTGTACAGACAATGAGGGAGAGAGAAGGGAAAAAGGAGAGAGAAAGAGAGAGAGAAAGAGAGAGAGAGAGAGAGAATCACACGCGTTGGCATATACAAGAATGGAAAAGTACTATTTTGTTATATCTAATTAAAAGTATTATTGAGAGAGATAGAAAGAGATAGAGAGAAAGAGAGATAGAGAGATGGATAGATAGAGAAAGAGAGATATATTCACATGTGTTGATATATACAGGAAGGGACAAGTACTATTTTGTTATATTTAATTAAAAGTATTATTGGGAGAGAAAGACAGAGAGAGAGAGAGAGAGAGAGAGAGAGAGAGAGAGAGAGAGAGAGAGAGAGAGAGAGAGAGAAATTCAGACGTTTTTATGTATACAGGTAGAGAAAGGTACTATTTTCTTATATTTAATTATAAATATTATTGAGGGAGAGAAAGAGAGAGAGAAATCCACACGTGTTGATATATATAGGAATGGAAAAATACTATGTTGTTATATCTAATAAAAAGTATTATTGGGAGAGATAAGAGGAGAGAGAAAGAGATGGAAGGAGAGAGAAACAGAGAGAGAGAGAGGGAGATATTCACGTGTGTATAATTACAGGGAAGGAAAATTACTATTTTGTTATATATAATTAAAATAGTATTGAGAGGGGTAGAAGGATAGATAGATAGATAGATAGATAGATAGATAGATAGATAGATAGATAGAGAGAGAGAGACAAAGAAATGTGCACGTATTGATACATACAGAAAGGGAAAAGTACTATTTTGTTATATTTAATTAAAATATCTTGAGATAGAGCGAGAGAGAGAGAGAGAGGGTGCGCGAGAGAGATAGAGAGAGTAATTCACATGTGTTCATATATACAGGAATGCGAAAGTATATAAACATATATAATACGTAGGTAAAAATTATTTTTAAAAATTGAGAACTATTTTTGTTAATTAACCATGGAATTTCTATTGCCTCATATAGTTAAATGTACTTGATTTTAACAGCACCGCGCAAAGCTTTTCGGACGACAGTTAAATTATATAACATATTTTTGCCATTTTATCCGCAAAAAGTGTAAAATATCCCTTAAAACTGCAGTTTACAATCATTTTAATCCATTAATTAGCTCCTCTATGTTTTCCTTTCTTCTCCTGTGTACCTAAAAGAAAAAGGGAATTTCCATTAAAAGAGTTTTATTAATAAAGCTTCCTATTTGTGGAACACATTGCCACGGGGCTACTTTCTTACAGACTACAACATGGTCATCTAATGTCAAAAAATACTTGTCGAGCCGTCCTCTGAAGTAATCAGTATTTTGTCCATTCTATTCATCGTTCTCAATCCTCTCATAGTATTGTCCATCGTCCTACTGAAAATCTCATTAACCCTCATCCTCGAGTGGCTTTTGGCCTTGGTAAGTAGTCACACATTATTATATAAAAATATAGATGGACAGATGTGTGTATTCGTGAAGTATCTATCTCATCCCAACCATCGTTTTCAATCTTCTCATAGCATTGTTTATCATCCAAATGACAATCTTATTAACATTTATCTTTGAGTGGCTTTTGGCCATGGTAAGTAGTGATTCATTAGTAGATAAAATATAGATAGATAGATAAACTTCCCATTTGAGCACAATACCACAGAACTGCTTCCCTTCTGACTACAACATGGTCGTCTTCAAGTCCCATGGCAACAAATATATGTTGAGCCGTCTTCCTAAGTAAGCAAATTCTGTCCTGTCGTGTTCAATCCTCTCATAGTATTGTTTATCATCCAACTTACAATCTCATTGACCCTTATCCTCGGGTGGCTTTTGGCCTTGGTAAATAGTCACACATTATTATATAAAAATATAGATAGACAGACGTATGTATTCGTGAAGTATATATCTCATCCCAACCATCGTTTTCAATCTTCTCATAGTAGTGTTCAACATCTAACGACAATCTCATTACCCCTTATCCTCGAGTGACTTTTAGCCTTTGTAAGTCGTGACTTATTAGTTTTTAAAAAGCTTACTTCGTGCAAACTTTAGAGGGTTTTTTTATCTAGAGAGGTAATTCGAGTGGCCGATGTTAGAAATAAATGATGGCACAAACATGCAACAGAAACTACAAAGAAAACCACTTCCCCATGGATAAGATCATAAAAGTATGCCAGCTATTTATAAACGACTGTCATTCATATTCGATTACAACCGTTATAAATAGAAATTCTGACGCTCGATGGAATCACATATCAGCGGAGTTATAACATGTCCTATTTATCGAGTTTTTAGAAAGTGGTCTCCGCAAACACACCCTGCCCCAAAACTCATCATGATTTAGATATTACACATCACTCATAAGATTACTATTAATCAGACGCATATATATATATATATATATATATATATATATATATATATATATATATATATATATATATATATATATATATATATATATATATATAGGAGAGTAGAAAGTGGACCATGGGGTGACTTTCGGCAGCCTCGTAACTCTCGCTTTCCTTATTTTGTCCTTTAGTCCTCACATTCTATGTGCGATGTTTCTAACAAAGGGGGAAAAATTGCTGTTGTCTGGGTCGGAATCTATCTATCTAGCACTTATCGTTGACTAGTTTTTGACCTTGAAGTAGTTTGTGTTTTAGCTCCTTACATCAAATGACTTCATGCCTTGTCTGGAAAAATTTCCATTTAAAAAAATTATATATATATATATATATATATATATATATATATATATATATATATATATATATATATATATATATAGTGTGTGTGTTTATTTAAGCAGCATTTTCTCATTTATGATAACATTGTTAAAAATAACAGAATTCGTCTGTTTAATTATACGTTTGTTTATTTTGTAATTTTTTCTGATGGTCTTTTTTGTATTAAAATTTTAAAAAATTAAAAGTAAATGTCTCATCGGTGTCACAAACGTTTTCGATTCTTCGTTGAATCATCCACAGGTGTCAAAAACAAATGAGCAAAAAAGCTGGAGAGAGAAGAGAATCTTTTAAAAGACGACAGAGAAACGCGCAGAGAACGTTGTCGCATTGTTCCAGGAAAGACGTTGACACTTTAAATTCAGCGACGCCGGAGTGGCATCACATAATAAAATGGCATTACGTTAAGCATTTTAAAATGTTGCTACTGGTTTCATACGTGATCTTATTAATTGTAGGTTATTGTGTTTTTATGTAGATAGGTTGCAGTATTTTTATTTTTTTAATTGGTTTCGGAATGTATTATTTTAGTATTATTAACTAGAATTTGTCTTAAATCAGAAGAAGGGCAGTTATATTTTTGTAGGTGTTGGTAAATTGAGCTAGAGTTAAAAACTCAAAATCTTGGAGTAAAAAAAACTCCTCCCCAACCCCAAAATCACTAGAAAGAACCAGTGTTATTTATGGAAGAATGAACGCCTGTAGAACCATTTTGCCCCACTTGACGACCGTCGACCCCAACGTTGTATGTCCGTGGCCTTCATGTCTTCATCTAGCCGAGTCATCTATCCATTGACGAATCGTCGAGGGCACAGCACTGGTCCACAAGTTAAATAAAAGAAACACAACTCTCGAGAAAGAACACAAATACATATACGTTGTGTATAATTTAGTTGGAACTATGAGTGTGTGTGTGACACCGTCGTGGACTGTCGAGACCCCCATTGTCGTTGCTCAAGTCGTCAGCTCATCTCATCGTTTTCCGGTCCGATCCGCTCTCTATGGAGGTTCGATCCCTAACTGGTCGGCTTCTCTCCGAAACCCAAACTCGTTAACTTTTTGCCATAAACCTTACTGTCGTCAAACTGTCGTAAAACTAACTTACCTTACTGTCGTCAAACTGTCGTAAAATGTTGTCACTCCTAAATGTCGAACCGGTATTCTTGTATGAGTCACCTGTCCTAAACAATGGAAACTGACCACTCCCGCATTTTCTTTTGTCTTTGTCGATGAATCACTTCCTATCCTCGCGACCTTCATTGTATCACACACCTCCCATGCCCAACTTGTCATTTATTACATAAATTACAAAACAAAAATCATATTACATAATTTAAAAACAAAGTCATGCATTCATATTACATAGGTTAAGAAACGACAGAAACATGACAGACAACCCAAAATCGACTGGGTGATCTCCGAACTGGAATCACAAGGATGCATTTAAGCCTCTCTCCAGCCCAAGGGTATTTGAGTACCCTTAAAAAAGCAATTCCTTTTTGGACAGGCTCCTGTCCACTGGTACATGCTTCCCATACCAGAGAGAGAAAATCAACCTCGCCTCTCCATTGAGGTAGAAAAAAAAACTGGAGGAATTTTAACTCACCTCCCACAGAAGGAACTTTGACACGCCAAGAGGATTTTCCAATCACTTTTCATATTAATAGGCATTCCACCATTTTGCTTTAAAAAATAAACCAGGAGGATTTTTTTCACCTCCTACCAAGATGACTTTATCTGCACCTCTCATATCAACAAGCATTCCGCTATTTTGCTCCCCCCCCCCTCAAAAAAATAAATCATGAGGCTTTTTTTCACCTCCTACCAAGAGGACTTTATCCACACCTCAACTCTTCTGGCCTTCCGCCATTAATTTTTTTTTTACCAACAATAAAAACAACGTCTTTATACAATTTTGCACGGACAAACATGAAACTGTGTCTCTTTGCAACAACAAATTACATTTTTTTTTACATAAAAATACAAATCTCCACCGTTTCTATGTCTTTCTTTTTTAACAACTCATAAAAAAGAACATTAATCAAAACAACAAAACCCACAACCTAAACAAAACATAACTGTAATATATAACACACATGGGTCTTTTTTTTCCTTCTTTCTGATTGTCTCTTTTTTTTTCAACACATAATAATGTTAATCAAGACAGTCAGACCCATATCCCAAAGCAAATAGAATTGTAACATATAATACATATATTCTCTATTCTTTTTATTCGTATTGTCCCCTTTTATTTCAAGTGAGGGGGGTGTCTCTCTCTCCCTTCTCCACACAAATCATCGGCTTACCTCCCTTATTTTTACGTTTTCCATCACACGTATTATGGACCATCTTTGATCAGAAAATCACAACATTACACTCTCAGATTCCTGACTTATACCAGCTAACATCTACCAAAATCACCAACTGAGTTAACTTCATACTAACCAATTACACAATCTCTAACCAATATTCCCCCATTCTGCTTAGCATTCATCCACTTTCCGGGTACTGTCTCATACATGTTTCTCTACTTTCTATTCCTTTACACATGGTTCTCGGTCGTTCTCCGTCCGCCATTAGGTCACAAAATCGATTGCGCATCTCGTGCGAAGTGGAAGACAGTTCCTATCGACAGCGTTTCACTGCGTTATATCCCTATCTAATGTTTGAATTCCCGGATGCCTCTTTTCCCAGCATCCCACTGCTTGTGTTCCACCAAATCCTCTGACCAAGTCAATCACCATGACTTCAATGCAAATACCTACTTCATTGTTCATCTATTTCCGTTAAATGTATCTTAACTACCACTCTTCCACCTACACGGAACGCACAATGAGCCCGCCCAATAGTCAGAGATTTCGTCAGATTTCTTAACAAATTACGCAATACGACCTGCTATTCTCTTAGCAAATTAACTTGGTGTCCCTTTTCTCTTCTCTTTTATCACACCTACTTTCCCAAACTCTGAGGCCAACCATACATTTCAAGTGTTAATATTGTCTGTACCCTCTGATGTAAACAGGCATTCATTAAACCCACTAAATCCAAGGCTACTTATGTATATGCGATATAAGTCGCCAGGTTAACTAATTGGCCCATTGATTTTGAAAAAAAATTCATCAACTAACTATTATTCGTTTTTCCTTCTCAATTCAATGATTGTCTTATTTCTTGGACAAACATTTAGCATTTTCTGTTCAAATGATTTTCCTTTAGAGAGACCGACTTGATCTTCAGCAAGTTGCGATCTTATTTTTGAACTGAAAGCAAATAGACGACTTGATTCTCGTTTCTATCTAAACCAAATATCTGCAATTCAATTTAAAATATTCAGGAAAAAAATTGTGATAAACTTTTATCATATTAAAAAAAAACGTAAAAATATTTTTGGATGTGCTCCCCCCCCTCTACTGCAGCCGTTGTCGGCCATCTCTCTTTCCTCCCGCTCCTCTTTCATCGTCCCTACCTTTTCAAGCCAACAATACCTTCAAGGGACCACAGCTGTCTGAAACTACCATACCAACACCTGCAACTACTTATAGGATTGCCAATTTAGCGGTTTTCTCGCTAGTTCTGGAGATTTTTTCTCTGGATCTAGCTAGTAAAAATTGCATCTAACAGCTAGTGTTTTTTTTTTCAAATTAAATCTTTTTAAAATTTAATTCTTTTAAAATCTTTTCTAAATTTAAATCAAATACAAATAACATTAAAGGGAACACTACCAATTTCAGTAACATAAAAATAAAAATAACTGTAGAAAGCATGAAATATTAAGTATATTCGTAATGTGTTTTATATAGGTTAGGAACAATTAAACTCTAGCGGTTTTCTGGAGATTTCCCCATTCCAATCTAGCAGGTTTTTCTCTCAACTTAATCGCTACCGGTAAAAAAATGTTTCAATTACAATTATAAAAATGAAACAACTTTTCATCAAAACAGAATTTTAAAAAAATGTTTTAAAGGGCCGATTTTTTTTTTTTGCGTACGGAGTTAAAAGAAGAGAAACCCCTCCCCAGTTACCGCTTTCTTTTTATGAATTTATTTTTTGTGGGAGTCCGTGTGTGTTCCTTTTTTTTGTTTCTTTCTTCCTTTCTTTTTATATCGTTTTTTTCGCCTGCGTCAGAAATCTTTACTTTGTTTTGCTTTCATTGTTCGTTCTGCTTTTTTTCTTCTTTCATTTTTTCTCGATCAATGTCTTTTGTCTTTCGCTTCTTGTATTTCAGCAGAAGTCTGCTCTCTTCTATATCTCTTTTTGTCTTTCTTTTCTTGTAAGGGTCGATCCTTGATCAAACGACATCACTTGTACAACATTTTTGTGTCTATTTTCTTTTGCTAGCAAGGGTCGACCCAGGTCATCGGCGCCAATTGTAGAACCATGTTGCCCCACCGACGACCATCAACCCCAACGTTGTGTGTCCGTGGCCTTATTGTCTTCATCATCTAGCCGAGTCATCTATCCATTGAAGAATTGTCGAGGGCACAGCACTGGTCTACAAGTTAAATAAAAGAAACACAACTCTCGAGAAAGAACACAAATACATATACGACCGGACGGAGCTAGTAGATATAATATATATATATATATATATATATATATATATATATATATATATATATATATATATATATATATATATATATATATATATATATATATATATATATATATATATATATATATATATATAATATAATAATAACAAGCCGGACGTGCGTGGTCCCCCTCTGTATGTGACTCGATGTGGCGAGTGTAAAATGCAATAAATTTGGGCAATTTGGGGCATTTTTGACCCCCCTTTACCCCCTCAACCAGAATTTTTCTGAGGTCAGGGATGCTCATTTTATATCCAGAACAATTGCCTCTACATTTTGGCCAAGTTTCAGAAAAATTGAATGAATGGATCAAACGTTATGGGAGAAAAGGGTATTTTTGTCATTTTGAGAGCTTTTGACCCCCTGGAGGCGCGAACCAGATTTTTTCCAAGGTCAGCGATACTTATTTTCTATTAGGAACAATTGCCTCCACATTTTGGCCAAGTTTCAGAGAAATTGAATGCATGGATGAAAAGTTATGGGTCAAAAAATTACATTTTCTGCCATTTCGGGGCCTTTTGAGCTAACCAGATTTTTTTAAAAAATCGGAGAATGTCACTTTCTAACCTGACCAAAGTTACAACTTCATGCAAAATTTGAGAGAAATTCAATAGATGGTTGCGGAGAAAAATCCGGACGGACGGACGGACATGTCTCAAAACATAAGTCCCCCGATTTTATAAATCGGCGGACCAATAATAGAATTAACGATAAGTGAAGTATCGTTAAAGTGATCTATCGTGATAAAGTAAAGCTCAATATGTTGAGTAGAGCAATCAATTTAAAGAAGGAAAGATGAAGATAAAAAATTACATAAAATTACATAAAATTAATACAAATTTTATTACATCGAAAGTTCAGGTGCAAGGAGTTACACTAATCCTTAAACCATGGTTCGGTAATGTGATATTTATAATAAATAAATATTACCTGTTCAATTTCACTTTGAAAATTGAAGAAGAAATAACAGGAAAGGTTGGGAATAA
Source organism: Sepiola atlantica (assembly GCA_963556195.1). Classification (NCBI taxonomy): domain Eukaryota; kingdom Metazoa; phylum Mollusca; class Cephalopoda; order Sepiida; family Sepiolidae; genus Sepiola; species Sepiola atlantica. The sequence continues at coordinate 55,650,387 of OY744527.1, forward strand.
AGAAATAAATGGCCGAGAGGGGGAATGATAGCAGTATTGAATAGCCATTGTCGAAGACAAAGGGGGGGGCGCTATGGTGCAGATAGCAAAATAACAAAAGTTTATAGATTTGGAGAAAAATTTGGAGATTTGGAAAAAGTGTTTAAAAAAGTTTTACAGGGTTTCAAATAAAAGGCAGAGGGTTCAAAAATATCTCACTTGGTCCGTAGGGATTCTGTCTCCGTTTTGTGTATAATTCCGTAGAATTACAAGTAAAAGTCCGTGGAGTGATATTGTAAGTATCCAATTCGGCAGATCTGGAAACTAGGGGTAGGTGGCGTGAAAGCAATTCTAAGTGCAATTCATGTTGTTTTGTCATCGTTTTGACACGGTGCATTGTCTTTGTGAAAGAACACCTTTTTATTATTTATTTGTAGACGCTTTTGTCGATTCTTCCTTCAATCGGACAAATGATGTTATATAATATTCGATATTGATGGTTCTTCCTTTCTCAATGTAATCGATGAACACAACACTTTTCGCATCCCAAAATGCGGAGGCGAAAACCTTGCCTGCTGATGTTTGCGTTTTTGGTTACTTTGGACGGATTTTACCTGCTGTTTTCTACTCAGATAACTGTCGATTTGACCCCGGAATAAAGTGGTGTATCCATGTTTCATCCATATATCCCATATCGACGCAAAACTCTTTTTAGTTGCATTGAAACAGTTGCAAATAACGCTCTGACTCGTCGACGCGTTGTTGTTTTTGATCGACTGTTAGCAAACACGGCACCCAGTTTGAACACAGCTTTCTCATGCAAAATGGTGAATATACTGCCTTCTGATATTTTCAACACCTGTGCTATCTCAAACAACTTCAATTTACGATCGGCCAAAACAAATCCGTGGACTTTTTTTTTAGGATTTCCGGGACACCTCTGAATTTGGGCGACCCGAGTGTTAACGTTAGCATACCACCTTTTAACCGTTATTTCAGACGGAGAAAAGACTGAATAACTCTTATTGCTTTGCTTGAACAATATTTTCCCCATCTGAGAATAATGATTTATCAACACACGAAATTTTTTTCATTGTTTTGAAAACTTCTATCAGTAGCTTCACTTAAATAATTGTAATTTGTAAATTCATAATCCGATTGAGCTCACATTTTGACATGTACCATTTGAAGGTGAGTACTTTATAAAAATCATATGGATTTGTTTTTATTAGTGGCGGCATCTATATTTCAGATCCGGTACTTATTGATTGATTTGTTATAAACGACACTATTAATATATTCATACGATTCAAATTTACCAGACATAGTCGAACAGGCCATCAATTTCAGTTTTGGGACTGAAACAAACATCACTATACTCTTATTAGATACTCGTTTAGCTACAACCACTGTAAATAATTTTCCTTTCTTCCTCTGTGTACCTAAAACTAAACGGAACTTCCATGAACAGAGTTTCTTTCCAAGAACTACCCGTCTGTGGAACACCATACCATGAGACTGCTTCCCAGCTGACTACAACATGGTCATTTTCTGTGGTGACCCAAGTAAGTCCGCAATTACATTAATCGATCTGGTGTGAATGATTTTTAAATTTGAGTTATAGAAATGTGGTCCCATCTTTGGAGTTTGGATGCTAGTTGACTTGTGCGCTGGGGACGACTCTCCCCCTCCCCCCAATGCATAGATAGAACAGTGGGCAGGGTACGAGTAGACGATGATACTAAATGGGTTTGGAGCTAGTTTAGGTGAGAGGTCTCTCAGTCCGCGCATCATAAGGCACAGAGAGAGAGAGAGAGAGAGACAGAGAGAGAGAGAGAGAGAGAGAGAGAGGTGTTGGGTCAAATTAAAAGAACGTACCGTGTTTAAGTAACCTTGGATAGAGTGAGAGTAGGGTGGACCTGGTTTAGTAATCCGATGTTTTCACCTTTTTACCATGCTGTGTAGTTAGAACCATGGGATGGGGTCCGCTATTATAAAAGGGGTTGGGAGTTAGAAAGACAGGTGATAGTTCTCGGACATTCATACCGGGAGTACTGGTGACCAAGACAATCCGGAGCAAAAGGTCAGGCCATTAGGTAACAAAGGAAATATGGGTGTGTACTATGATGTGATTGGAAGTTTTGCGCAGTGTGACGTGAGCTAAGGGCGACCTGTAATCATAATGACATAGGATGCTCTATTGAGCGATATTGGTCGTAAATGGACGTTACTTACATCCCAGGGGAAAATGTCAATTGGGCTGATGAGGAATGCCGGCCAGTTATAAACTTGAGTGGATAATTATAGAGATGATCAACCCAGTTTTGTCCAAGTAGGAGTAGTTCTCCCCTGCTCCGGGGGCGTGAAAAAAGAAAAAGAGAGAATCCTTGTTTCTTATGTTTTTTGTTGTATTTTTGGTAGATGGGGATGTATGTTATATTAAAAGGTGCCCTATTTGGAAAAGGTATACTTCAGCTAGTATGGATTGTGACTGAGGTCAGAATTATCTAGCTGGGTGCATGTCAGATTGACACAAACTTTGGGAAACAAATCTGTTTTCCCACGTATGAGTAACAGACGAGTGACTTTAAGATCAAGGGAACAAAGGATAAGAAGTCAATAAAAGTCAGGATAGAAACCGACAGATCAAGGTGCGATGATGTAACTAGTTGTTGTTCGGACGCAAAGTAACGATAGTTTTGGACAGTTTCTGCCATTGAATTGAAGCGATCAGAAGTGTAAAAACTTTAAGTTAAGTCTCTGATAAGACAGAGAAGGCAAATCCCCCTGTATGTCTGTCTGTCTAGTATAAAACTGTCTTCCACTTCGCAAGTTAATAAGTAAGCAGTTAATAAGAAGTTAAGAGGTAACTAAAATATAAGAGAGAAGTTAGTTGAGGGATCACGGACCTCTCGTCGACGTTGTTTAATACAGAGAAAAATCAATAAATACCTCTCAAAATATGTCTTATATTCCCTTCTGTCGATAAATGCAAAGATTTGTTGATAGAAAAGTTCACTAGAACGATCACGGTATAACGAAGACGGGGAAGAAAGAGAAATCAACATGACCACATGAAGACGAAAAGGGAGACGAAATTAACGTGACGAAAGAGCGGAGAAGACGAATCACGACGAAGAACGCAAACGAAGAACGTAACAGGTAAATTTCGATTTGATTTGCACTGAACATTTGAGTTTAAAAAATCCATGACAACAGAAAGAAAAATCAAGCGGTCACAGCGAAGAGACACACAGCTATGAGAATCACGGAGACGGAGAAAGAGAAAAAATCTACTAGACGAATCACGACGGCCAATGAGGAAGTAACAGGTAAATTTCGCTTTGATTTGTAACGAAAATTTTTATATGAGAAATGAGAAAAAAGAAAAGAATGAGATAAAAAAAAAACCCACGGCACACACGCGCACACACACACACACACACACACACACACACACACACACACACACACCCACCCACACACACACACACACATTGATAAACGTTTAAAAGACATTAACGATGGTTACACTCCCAACCCCGCACACATTATAAAGAACACTTGATATGTAAATGAAAAAAGAAAGAAAAGAAAGGAGAAGATACATGTAAAAGATCGATGAGCGTATAACGATTGAAACACACCCACCCATACGTACAAAATGTAAAACACACACCGTAAAACGCGCCACATTATAAGGTCCGCACGTAAACGCGAATACATGTGCTAAAATACGCGCCCATCTCACCTCGGTTAAGTGATGTTGGGAAAAGGAACTATAAGGTCGGTTTGAGACTTTTTGTAGTAACGTTTCTCGTTTCGATTTTTCGGAAGCGTTAAATATAATGCCGATTACATAGACATATTAAAAGAAAGAGATAGTTAAGAAGATTTAATTATTAAACACTCCCACATACATGTTAAAGAAACGTGGTCACACCCCACACACATACGTTAAGTGTAAAGTACGCACGCATTATGATACACACGCACCCATATAGTAAGTGTAAAGTGCGCACACATTATAAAGAACTATTGAATAAGTAAGAAAGACAGCTTAAAGGCTTTTAATCACTTTTCAAAAAAGCCGTAACGTAACAGATGCCGATTTAATAACGTTTTAACAAAGAGTCGTAATGTAACACTACCAACGCCATCAAACGCAGTCGCGGCCTTGTAAGATCACACCACAAAAATATTAATCAAACAACAAATAAAACGATGAGAAAATGATGTATACTTCAACAAAGATATTTATTTAAATAAAACGTCGAGGATAATTGTGCCAGTGCGAGTTATGCTCGAGATAGTATCAGAGACATGTGCGAGTTGCGTTAGTGACAGTATCAGAGTTTGTGTGTATCTGTGTGCAAGTTGTCTTCCCCACTGCTTGCTAGTGGGAAGTGCACTAGGTGAGGGAATTGTGTGCGTTAAGTAGTAGAAACAGTATATATATAAAGTGCTACGAGTTTGTTCAAATGAAATGCTTATGATCGTTTTGTCGTTCGCGTGTGAAGTAAACGCTGCAGTCTGTTTACTGTTGAAAATTTTGCCTGTGAAGATAAAACTGGTACCATTTCCCCCCAATGCAGATCTGAATTGCACGAATCGTTGGCGAGAAACCTTACTGCGGTCTGACGTGGAAACGCGGTTCCTTGTATGCGTCCGTTTGCGAATCTGTCCGGATCATCTGAGTGCGGTCTTTTATAGACATTCGCATAGAACGTTAGAGAAACGTTTTCCTTCGCGCCTAACATGCCGATTGGCCAGTTGCTGTGTAAGTGTTAGGTTCGCGCATGCGCATTGTCACTTTTTAGCATTAGTCGGACTGATAACATCAATTTTTACGCAATCCCAACACGCATCATCCAGAACTCTATATCAAAACTTCACCTAAGATTAACCGCAATCAGATCTAAACTGTCATTTAGGCTGTCTAAAATTCTAACGCCTAATTTCTGAATCTTGTCTCCCATTATATTTTTGGCGAATTCACATTGTTTGTATTTAAGGTTAAAATATAAACATTTTATATTTATTGGGTTTTACCGGAACTTCTGCGTAGAGCCACATGCGTAGGAACCTTTTTTATTCGGACGTCGCAAGGTGAACATTCGGTTCTCTGATTTGATTAGAACCATAGTAGATGATAAGAACAAAACGTTGGAGATGTACAAAATAGAACGTAATGGATGTTCTTTATCTGATATTTGCTAAACCTTCATAAATGTAAACATGTTTATCTTCGAGAGATAAAGAGACCCAGTAGATATGCTATTATACTTATCTAATGCTCTAGTCATTCACAAAAATAATTTCATTCACAAGTGCGATTAAAAAATAGTCCTAATTATGGAATTGGTTTAACTAGCATGGTTAACCGGCCTTGACCGAGGCAATGCCCAACATAATACAAGAGTCAAAAGGTGTATGAATATCTTTCTTTTAAAAGTTATCTCTCTACCCCTCTCTCTCTCTCTCTCTCTCTATCTATCTATCTATCTCTACGCCTTTCTTTCTCTATCCACCTCTCACCGTCTTTTCTCCCTCTCCTGCTCCCTTCCCTTCTCTTCTCTCACCCTAGCGACTGGAAAAAGCACTCTAAATCAGGGGTCAGTAATCTACGGCCCGCCAAAGGAATTCATGCGACCCTCCAAAATATTGAATATTGAATGGCCAAAAGGATTTTGCAATCAGTATTGTAAATCGAAATGTAAGTAATCGCCAAATTGTTTTTCTCGTTCACTCTCTTTCTTACCCTGCCTTTTTAACGGACAATATGGCTCTTCTCTTGCCTGACCTCTCTTTTTTATCTCTCTCTCTCTCTTTCTCTGCCTCTTTATATCAACCTGTCTCTCTATATTGCATTTTTTCTCTATTTTATTTGCATCCTTTCTCACTCCCTATTTGTTTGTTTTTTGTTACCTGACGGAAATAGATTTTTTCAAGCTTTTAATTCTGTTATTCTATTTATTTATTTATTTGTTACCGCACCAACGATATATTGCCTTATATTTCAATCATTTCAGTGTCCTGGCAGATTCCAGAGAGATAAGACGTTGGACATTTTATTTCAGCATAGCTTTTATCATCTTTCAAATTTTATCTAAAATGAGTGATTCGAAGCCATCTAAAAAGCGAAAAATTGAAGACGAATGCAGAGTATTAAACAAAAAGTGGACTGAACGGTATTTCTTTATTGATGTCGGTGTTAAATCTGTATGTTTGATTTGTCATGATACAGTTGCTGTGTTCAAGGAATACAATTTGAAACGGCACTTTCAAACTAAACGCACCAACGTTGAAAGCAATTTATCAAAGCAAGAACTGCAAAAGAAAGCAACTGATCTGATGAAAAGTTTGAAGAAACAACAAAATGTGTTTGAAAAACTTCTTCTTTACAAAGGAATGCGACAAAGGCAAGTTTTGTATTGGCAAATAAAATTGCAAAGCAAAATAAGTCATTTGCAGGAGGAGAATTTATTAAAGATTGCAAGGTTGATGTTGTTAGTGTTGTGTGTCCTGAAGTTTTATCAAAAGTGAAAGCCATATCTCTGTCACGAAGAACTATTGTTCGTCGCATAGATGCAATTGTAATGAATATTTAAGAACAGGTGTTAACAGCCAGTGTTAGTTTTCAGTGGTTTTCTATTGCTTTAGATGAGAGTAATGACATTCAGGATACTGCCCAGGTATTCATTTACATCAGAGGAATTGACGAAAACTTCGAAATTACAGGGGAATTGTTATTTATGGAGTCTCTCAAAGACGCTGTTATTGGAAAAGATTTATACAAAAGTGTCACTAACAGTGTAATCAGGTCTAGATTAAGCCTGGATAAACTGGCAAGTATTACAACTGATGGTGCTCCTTCACTCATAGACAAACACTGTAGCCTTGTGACCTTGATGAATAATAAAATCAAAGAAGATTTTCTATCGCACAGTGTGTTGTCTTTTCACTGCATCATACACCAAGAAAGCCTCTGTAAATCATCTTTTAAACTCAAACACGTTATGGATCCAGTGGTGCGCGTAGTGAACTTAATAAGAGCACGGGGACTGAATCACATGCAATTCCGAAGCTTCTTGAAAGACATCGAGGCTGATTTTACTGATGTGTTTTACCACATAAATATCCGATGGTTAAGTATGGGAAGAGGATGTGGGACGTTAAAGAAATGGTTGTCATGTTTTTTTATATGAAAGACATTTCTTGTGACTTTTCAAAGCAAATGGAGTGTGGCGAATGGGTTTGCGATTTTGCATTTGCTGTAGACATTATGCAAAAGCTGAATGAGTTAAACACAAAACTACAAGGCAAAGGTGTATTTGTTCATGAATTGTATGTGCAAGTGAAAGCGTTTCAATCGAAACTTCAACTTTTTGCCAAGCAGCTTAAAGAGCAAAACTTTGTTCATTTTCCTCTGTTGAAAACACGAGCTATTACACAAGCACTATCAGACCAATACAGTTCCCAGTTGATTGCTTTAAGAGATGAATTTATCAGAAGATTTGCTGATTTCAAGGCTATTGAAGGATAGTTTGATTTGTTCAGCTCACCTTTTGCCTGTGACGTTGAAACAGCTGCTGAAGAACTGCAGGTGGAACTGATTGATTTACAAACCGGCAACTCTTTAAAGAGGCTCTTTGAAAATAAACCACTGGTCGAGTTTTATGCATCTCTGCCCTCAGAAAAGTTTTAAAATCTGAAAGATTTTGCAAGGAAGATGTTTGTGATATTTGCGTCAACTTACATATGTGAGCAGACTTTTTCTATATTGAAAGTTAACAAGTCAAAGAATAGGTCACTTCTTACAGACTCGAATCTTCAGTCAGTGTTAAGAATCAGTACAAGAAACTTGACACCTACTTTCAACAAACTGGTAAATGATTGCAATCAGTTGCATCATTCTCATTGAATCATTTTGATCCTTCTGTTGCTCAGTTGCTGAGATACTTTGTTTTTCTATTAAATATTTAGTTAATGTGAAGTTACTGCTTTAAAATATCAATAAAAATATGTCTTCTTTTAATTGAGTTACTTTGTTTTCAAACAAATGTGCTTCATGTGAAGATCTTCTTTAACATATAAAATATTTTTGAGTTAATTTATATGTGTGACAAAGTATCCGGGGCCCCATGGGGATCGGGTACCCTGGTGACGCGCTAGTATGCATCTTGGTGGTGATGCTACGCCGACTGAGGGCCCTGCGTCGAGACGAAGTGGAGATAAAAAAACTAGTATATAGTTGACGTAGAAACGAACTTATTCGAACGACAGAACGAGACGCCAGATAGTCTCGCGGAATCGTGTAAGACATTCAAAATCAATTACCACCAGAGGCGAGCAAACAGTTGCCAGATGGAAGGTAGATATTAGAGAATTCAATATCGCAAATTTAATTCTGAAATATCAATAAAGCGATATTATTGTTTGGGTGAATGGCGCGTTTTAGAACCACGATTCTGTGACGGTTGTTTTGAAGACGTCACGGCGTGGGAGCGACCACTTGACGGAGATTTATTTGGGCCTGTCAGCGTTAATTACAAGCCGGGCACAGAGCATCTCCAGCTGTGTGGCAGAATGAGAAAGCGTTTGTTTTTGGAGATAAAGATTGGCTAAAATGAAAATCTCATTTATTAAAAAAAAAATGTGAGGCGCCCGTCCCACCCTCCTTGAGAGAGGAAGACACGCAGGAAGTAAGATGGCGGAGATTGGGTGTGTACGACCATAGACACCTTCAATAAAAGAATGTGTTTTTTCACGCACGGGACAGAGTTTGATTGACAACAGATAGAGTTGGACTGAGGCCCGGGAGAGTTGAACGGACGCCCGGGCGTGTGTCGAAGTGGCGCGTCGAAGAAAACAAACCGGACGAAATTCTAGCCACCGCCTTCGCCCGTTTAATTTGTGACTTAAACAACCACTTGTGTAAAGAATTCGCACACAGAGAACTAGCGAAATAACTTAGAGAAAAAGAACAACCTTTGCTAAATACATTACGAGTATGGTAGACATTAATCCTACCATTGACTAATGTAAAATCAATTCTTTTATTTTATTAATAATTACTCTTCTATACAAAAAAAGCCCAAACCGAATTGTTGAATATTGTTCTTTTCCTTTTGTTCTGCTTTGAATGATCTTTCGCACCCACAGAGCCAACCGGTTGCTGTTCGCCCAGTGATCGCTCGCTGATATAAACAGTTTCAACGTGGGAGTGTATTTGTAGCTGAACGAAACAATCAGATCGACGACGTCATCATCATCATCATCATCATCATCATCATCATCGCCATCCCGGTTGGATATATTTTTTTAATGCCACAGCGATCGGCACGGAGTGGCGTTCATATATATATATATATATATATATATATATATATATATATATATATATATATATATATATATATATATATATAGCTTATTTATAGCCGAAGTCCCGATAATCTACAAACAGGTTTGTATCCGTCTCACCTCACAAAACTCTGGAGAAAATGATTATGGAAAGGTATAAATCAGTTGTTCATAATTACATAGCTACAAACCTTGTTAATAATTTCATAGCTACAACAGTTGTTGATATCTGCATAGCCACAACAGTTGTTCATAATTACATAGCCACAACAGTTGTTCATAATTACATAGCCACAACAGTTGTTCATAACTGCATAGCCACAACAGTTGTTCATAACTGCATAGCCAAAACAGTTGTTCATAATTACATAGCTACAACAGTTGCTCATAACTGCATAGCTACAGAACTTGTTCATAACTGCATAGCTACAAAACTTGTTCATAACTGCATAGCTACAAAACTTGTTCATAACTACATAGCCCAAACAGTTGTTCATAATTACATAGCTACTGTTGGATAATGGCCATGTGGGAACAGGCGCATCTTGCGGTGGACGTATGTGTTGGAAATCGTTTGGTTTGGCTTGCGCGATTTAGTGCGGGTGGACCCGTACAGTCGAGTGCGGAATAGGGCTGTTCTCACAGTCGGAGCTCACAGACGTTGACATGGTCACCACGTTGACGAGACTTCAGATCAAGGGTCAATGTTCACCTGCGCATGGGATCTCTGTGACGTCACGAGCTTTTGTGTGGGAAGCAGAGTTTTGCCAGTCTGAGTTTTGGAAGCGAGACAAACAGTCGACTTCTCTATGTAGTATTCAAATGAAAAGGGGGAATTAAATTCCCTAAGAGAATAAAGACATGGGATTTCTTCTTCCCCCCTCCTCGAATGGCTAAGGACTTAAGTAGAAATTAACTACGATAAAGTAGGAATTTGGTCTCTCCCTCGGCGTTAGTGAGGCATCTCCGTCGACAGAAATCTAACGCCTTAAATAAACAAATGAAGATTTAAAAGATTGTTGCCTCGTGAATTTTGTGTTATAAAGGTTTTGTTGCAGACAACGGACGGCGAGGTTCACGGCAGAAAGAAAGAAGGAAGAATTCAACCACTAGACGACATCGAGACGGCGCCCCTCCGCGACGAAGAAGTAAAGGTACGAGAAATTAAAAGGTATGCAACATATACATATTTTGTGTTAAAAATGACCAGTTGTTTAAGCGAGAACTGCCACGGCCCATTCCGAGACGAGTATACGGAGTGGGAACTGGCACGGCTCGTTCCGGGACGGTAAGCAACATTACAACACTGGTTCATAACTGTATAACTACATAACTGCATATCTACAACACTTGTTTATAACTACATAGCCAAAACAATTGTTCATAAATACAATTGTTTATAACTATATAGCTACAGCAGTTGCTCATAACTACATAGCTACAACATTTGTTCATATCTGAATAGGCTACTACTCAAAAACAGTTATTTTGGAATTTTTCTGCTAAGGTCATCTAATGGGTCATTTGTAAACGAGATTCCGTGAAGTCATCTGTCTACAAAACTTAGCTGTAAAAAGTGTGCAACTCGATCACAAACAACCGCGAACGATTGTGGTTAAGGGGGGAAATAATGCAGGAAAGGATGCGAGAAAAAAGAAGGAAAATAGAGTTGAGAAAAGGAGTACAAAGAAGCATAGAAAATAAACAAATTTTTAAAACATGAAAATTTTTCTTTGAAAAATAATTTGTCTGATTTAATATTCATTCTTTAAATAAGTTTATTCTTTCCGGATTATTTTTAATGTTTGAGTTGATTGTTATGACAACCTGGTCTACATCGAATTAAAAGACGAGTATCAATTATACTGCATGGAAATATCTCTTGGTTTATAAGCACAAGAAGAAGAAGACACATCCCTATTCTTAGGCAGTTTTATTCTTTATATGAACATTTCATTATCATTAGTTTTAGCTGAATAATTAGATAAGAGTTGCTATCATTTCCGAAAAGAATAAATGATGTTTCTTGATTCTCTCATTAATCTAAAATGCTGAATGGGTAGCAATTTCAATTTTTAGCAATTAAACTACTTTTGTATTTCTATTTTACTAAACCTGAAATTCTATAGCGACATGATAGGTAATTGTACACAGAAAAAAGAATGTAAAAATTTCCCCAAAACACGGAATTTTCGAGTGACATGATACACCGAAAAAGCAAAACAAATTGGTCAGTAAAAAAGTTGAGAAAAATAGGTTATGAAGTATTACGAATAAGCGCCTAAAACTAAAAAAAAACTTTTCAATTGCTAAATAGTTCAAATTAAGGCACTTTTAAGGGAAATCGCTCCAGACAACGCATGAAGCCACTTGATGTAATGAGCTAACAAGAACGAAATATGATTATCGCAAAGACAGAAGATGCCTATTGGTTTTAGTCTTGACAAGACTAAGGCTATAGGTAGGAGGAAAACAGTCAGCATGAAGATAATCCACAAGTCTGCAGTTATTCGAAAGAGGTTACTGGAATAGAGATTTTTGTTTTCATTTGTAAAGAGCTACAGTAGCATCAACGGCAAACAATCCTGGATTTGTTGTAATTTCCTATGTTTTTTCGTGCTTGACACCTATAAAAAGAAAATACGTTTGAAAAAAAAAGAACAAGTTAACAATGATTTCCAAGTGAATCCTTAAAGGGATAGCCGCGTTCTTGGCAGGGAAATAAAGTCACAATAGAAGGAACAAGTTAACAATAATTTCCAAGTGAAGGAATAATCCTTATGGAGGAAGTCTGCTCGCTCTGATGACTTGCTGAAAAAAGATGGACTCTCACATATGCGCCTCAGCTCCTTTGGTACTTCCGGTCCTCGTTGATAGTCGTTCTTACTAACCACTATCAATGACGTCATGAGAAGAACTTGACTCAGTGAACTGGCATAGGTTATTACAACGACCGTGGTTCTTTTGAATAAAATGATGAAAAACAAGGGAATAACACGACATTAATTAACAAAGAAAAATAGTAAAATTGAACAGAGACAAAAACAATCTGACAGATTACTTTTAAGCATAAATAAAACACAATTGTAAATGTAAATAAGTACAATTGTAAATGTAAATAAGTACAATTACATTTCTTGTCACAACTTTATTACATTTGGAAACTTTGTCAAAATTTAGATAACAAAAATAATTTGGCAAAACTTAATACTACTGCTGTGGAAATATTCACTGCTAATTAATCTTAATTATGAATCAACAGACAAGTGACTACTACTATAGTAATAGTTTTGCCAAGTGGCAATAAAAAAGGTAAATGCTTCACCACTTTTCTTAATGACATCATACATTTTCTTTTCATGCAAAAATCTGAAAAATGCTAAAATGATTTTGGAAATACACATATGTTGGGTAAACATAAAATTCTAACAATAACTTCCTTAATAGTTTTAAACTTCATTTCATAAAAAAATATATTTCCACTATTCCAACTTTGCTTAAAATATAAAATTACTCAACAAAACAATAACAAATACATTTGGGGATGAAATGTCATCAGAATCAATGTTACTTGAAGGTCATTGTTTTAATTGAGTTCACTTCATCATTAGAATATGGAGCTGGTGCTGCTTCATTTCTGTGACTGATGTTATAACGAGCTTCAAGATTATAACTCCATGAATACAAATTACATATAGGACACACAATTATTTTGTTAGTACATGCATTCTTTTTTATTGCCTTGGTAGGAATATATTTTCTATGAATAAAAGTATCGGCATTGACTTTGAAGTGAATAATATATTTTACTACCTTTTTGGGATGTTTGTTTTAGAGATATTATATACACATCTCCTCCAGAAAACCCACATATCCGGTTCTCTTGCAACATTTGACATTGCAACATTGTGAAATGCAATATGAAGCCGCATTGAAGAAAGCAGTATCTTCCTCTTGCAGACTTTACATGGTACTTTTTTTCTATCATCAGTTGAAAATAATGTATGATAGCCAATAGCAAATACCAACTCCTTATTAAAGAAATATCGAGACATGTTTTCTTTGGGGTTCTATAGTAAGGCAATTGATGCCTGTAACCTCAACAGCAGATCCTATCAAAGTTCTATCCCAAAAATAAAGAATCATCAAATTCTTTTACTTGAACAATTATGACATTAATCGTTACATGTTGTTGCTTTAATTGCTCTTGTGACAGGAATGGCATGTTATTTCTGCCACTATTTATTTTACAGATGTTACCCACTCTGGGTGCATCATTATTACGAATAACGATCGGATCACCTACAAAATCAATATTGTCTAAAGCCACCTAACTATATTGACCTTTATATGTTGTTAGACCCTGAATCTGTCTAAGTCGACAACGAGATAAGGATTTAAAGTTATCAACTTCTTACGTACAGTTGCTTTGTAAGCCATTTCCCCATCAATCTCAACGATACAATCATATGGTGAGGCTCTTGGGATTATTAGTTCAGCTAGTGAATCCACCTCATCTTGAACATGCACATCAGTTACATGTGTGGTCATCTTTGTTGCTGCTGCTTTTTTTGTGACCAATTATTTTTTGCTAAACTTACACAAACAAGTCTTCGACTGGGCTTCTTCAGAATCACTCCTGACTTTTCCAGTGCAATGATTTCAAAATCAGCATCAATCTCGATCACAGCTCTCTGAAATTCTAGTAGTCCAATTTTCCAGTCCTTTACCAAATTCACATTGCAAACAACAAGATCACCAGTCCAACCTTTGATGGTTGAATAATCACGTGCAAGACGTCTGTATGTTCGTCCTTTCTTAACCCAATCAGGATGCTGAATTATAATATTGTCACACTTGCAAATGGCGTTAGAACAATAGATCAGATCAAGTGCATCAAAGGTATTGTGCTTATACATTAGACGACAATTACCAAAAAAATCTCTAAACTGTATTTGTTCCATTAAGGACAAAATATACACAAGAATCAGGTCACTTTATTTGAAGCTTAGCTATTCAAAACACTGAATCGATAAATGTAGATTCTATACCATAATATAATTGAGATGAAATAATATTTGAGTTTGGAACTTTAAATATAAATACCATCGAATATGCAGCTTTTGAAATCATTTGTAATTTGTTTGGAAGGGACAATTCTACATATGAATACAAACAAAGACGTATATGCAAAATATAGCCACGTTCACGTCACATTATTAATAAGCTGACGAACAAAAAACAACTCGGACATTGATGAAAGAAAAATAATAATAATAATTTTTCCACAAATATACAGGACTCCCTAGAATTAGTTTTTTTATGTCCATAGATTGGCAGCAGATTAGCCTTTTCAAGTGGATATTTGGGTGGTCCCAGTGATATCTATATATATTCCATCAATTGAGGTTTGTGTATCTCTTCAAGCAATATGGGCCTTGTCTTAATTTGCACATCTGTTATTCAGTTGAAGAAAACGAGTATCATTGTAGCATCGGTTCAAAATAAAAATTTGTTGCACTAAGGTAAATAATCGGTTGTTTTTTCAAATTCAGAATAAGATTGGTACACACATTCAATTTGGTGAGGTTTTGTTTTAATCATTCTTTTTATATTTTCATGCAAAAGCAAAATTTAAAATGTAAAAAAAAAACCTTAATGTTCATTTGCATTACAATAATAAAAACATTGAAATCTAATCATTTAAGCAAACACATTTAATATACACTGTTTTTTTTTTTTTTTAGATATTCGTAAAATGGCAACGTGTATCATTTATATGACCGCCATTTATCCATGGAAATAATTTTAAAAAATTTAATTTTCAATATGTTTGCATCTTCAAAAAATATTTATTTAAAAGAAATATTAATTTATAAATATTAGATGGGGCCTGGTTTTGATGTAATAATGTGATTTTATCTGGACATTAATATTTTCAGTTATTAAAAAATAGCCCCCATACACCTAAACCAATTTTTAATTGACTACGTTGTCTAAATTACCGAATTTTAATTTATGCCTTTTCTATTAACTTTTAATCAAGTCATTTAAGAATTTAATGAAGATAGCTGGTCTAGGCTCATCCATTTAACGGTGGCGTGCAAATATATGCAATGGGGTTCAAAATAATAATCAATTGCTAATAGGAATAATTTCATTTATTGTTTCAAAGTAAGAACTACAAGAGTTAAATTACAAAAATAGTATCGGGTACTCACTTGGGTACCTCATTTTTAGGAATGACGCCTCTCTTTAGAGATACCAGGTACTTTTTTAGAATATCACATTTTTCCCTTAAGAGACCTACCCCTCTCCTACCCCTCTCCTACCCCTCTCCTACCCCTCTCCATTTTCGACATACATGTCGGTTAACTGAACGTTGACCCCCCGATCCCGGTGCACCATAACTCATCAAAAGTGCATTACAGGTGTGCATCAGGTGTGTTTTGGGCGAATTTCGGAAAGCATGGGCGTTTTAAAGGATGTAGTGTCGGCAACCAACAACTAAAAGAAACAAAACAAATTCGTATGAATCAACACGGTACAATTTTGTTGACCGGTTTGATTCGGTTGTTGGCATTTTTGCAGGAGGAACCACGTAATGGTTGCAAAAATCCCTAAGTGAAAGTGATTCTATGGAACCGACTGGATTAGAACTTGGCATATCCAGGTCGTAAGTCCGCGTCGTTATCCACTGAACTACCGTCACCGAATCAGGATTAGCTAAACCAACAACTGATGCCGGCAATTTTTTCCATGCTTCAGTAATTCTGAGCATGGACCAATATAGCACTTAGTTTTGATATCATTTTAAAAACGTATATTATTCTTAACAAAAGACACGATTTATTTTATTAATTATATTCTTAATTTATTTCAGAAACATATATTATACTCAATAATAAATAGCGTAAATATCGTAAATAGGACCTGTTTTGTTCATTTTCGTTTCCATTTCGTGGCTTATAAATGTGACACGGCCTTCTCAATCAACAACCAGTTACTGTCGTGTTCACGCTCAGACACTTCTTTCGCGTCCCGCTGATAACTTCGGCGCTGGTTGATATGGCGTCGGCAAATTTTTGGCCGTACCACCGACTCTAAACTGATGAAGTTCAACTTTTTGGAAAAGCCTCCTCCTCCTACTACTACTACTACTACTACTACGACAACGGCAACAACGACAACGACAACGACAACGACAACGGCAACAACGACAACGACAACGACAACGACAACAACAACGACGGCGGCAGCAGCCGCCATAGAATAACGATGTCTGAAATATTTGCTTGACTTGTAAGCTGGCGCTGATTGGAGCAAACATTTAATTTTGATTGGGATTTTACAAATCAGGAACAATCTCTTATGCGATTTCTAGGGCACTGATTTCCTAATGTTATTTAAGGGAGTGCATTGGCACTGTTCGCCTCTTCTAGCCGCGAGAAGGCATAGCGGCATAACTCACCCACATTGCTTAGTTCAACTACCAAACTCCTCTGTTAGCGCGCAAATCAGACCCGCCTTTATCCACAAGCTACAAGCGTCGACAAGAAGACTTCATTTACCAAGATGGCGACCTGTCCGCACGCGGACTTACTTTCAATACTATTTCGACACACAAACTTACTTCCGAACAATAATAATATATGAACAAAAGTTTGAGTTTGAAAACTCTCTAACCAAATTTCTAAATTTTGTAAAAAAATAGTAATTCAGATATGAAATTATTATTATTAAAAAGTTATCTGATAGAGTACACATAACGACTAATATCCCAGTCAACGTTGGAAGACAGTAATGAGTTAGCATTAGAATTGCTACGTAATGATGGCGCTCTCAACAACCAGAACGAGACAAAACAGCTTCCGAACAAAAGATTTACAAAGCAAGCAAATCGTATCTCCATGACAACGCTCTGAATCTAAGATGAAATTTATTTTGTAAGTTATTCAAGAATCCTCCCTATGGGTCTTAATATTGTACTTGACATAGGCTCCAAACGGGGAGACAGTCAAAAAGCTTCTAACCACGAGGAGGTGTTTCTGCCACGGTCCGATGAGACGTTCTCAACAACTTGAGTAACGGGTAGACTGGGCGAGACACAACAGCTTCCGTTTGGTTTCAGATACACAGAGGAAGACAGGAAAATGATTTGCAGTGGTGGTAAACGGACGAGTTCTTGATGGGAATGTTTTACAGAAATGAACCAGAGATTTCAGCTCAGTCCAGCACCTTTCATTTAATGCATTAAAGACGAAAGATAAAGATTATGAGATGTAACGTATATCTTAAGAAGCCCGAAGAACACATCCACCAAAAGGTCGTCTAAGGAATACTGAAGATAAGACGTCTCATTTATCGAATAGCAATCATACTTTATTCCATTGCATCAGGAGAAAATGAAAAGAAATATGCGAATATTTTTTATAGAAAGTAGTTGAAATTATTACTTGAATGTATTTCTATTGATGTTTACGTCATCTGATAGAGGGCGCCACATTCCATATTTCAAGCCTTCCTTATACGTGTATGTAATGGCGTACGTTACGTAAGGGTGTCGTCGACGTTCTGATTTCTATAAGTGCGAGTGAATCACTACGTGCTAAGTCTCATTAGGAGAACATTGTCTGCTCAAAGTCATTGTGAATGACCTTGTAGTGAATTTGCTGTAATCAATATGGATATCAATGCAGTCCACAAAACTATTTGACATCATAAAACGAGCCGAATGCGGTCGTCTAGCAAGAGATCGTTAATGTGTTTCGCGTTGAATGCTTGATTTAATTTCTATGGAGATATAAATCATATGTCAAGCGATTATTGACCGATCCGGCTAATCTTTTAGGGTCAAATGTGATAGGCAACGTGTTGATAAGTCTTGTAGCTACGTCCTTGTACCTATATGAGAAGCATTCTTTTGTCCGTAGGTCGGCCTGTCACACTTAACATTAATTTCAACGAATGTACATTCTCTGTCAAAAATGGCGGTAAAAAAGTATGCTTCGCCAGTATTCGCACTAATATTAATATAAAATCATAGAAGAATGACATTAATTTTTTATATACACATTATTATTATCATTTCTCTTGACGTACTGTTGACTTTTTATTTAGAGTAAGTATTTAGAGTAAGTAGTTAGAGTAAGTATTTAGAGTAAGTATTTATTTCCGAATTCATTTCAGACGATTAAGTTTGTCTGCCTTGCTATGTAAACCTTTTTCATGTTTTTTTTTTAATTTAATAGGATAGGACTGAACTATTGCGAGTTGAAAAAAAAACGCGAGTCATTTCTGATAACCTAAAGAAAAAAAAGACCAACTACGACTTTGCTTTTTTTTCTTTCTTTTCTTTCTTTAATGTTCTTCCCTGAACTATTGAGCGTTAAGGGGTCAGTTAGACATTTAAAATACGCCTAACATCACAGACGTTAGCGGAAGTGAAATTGTTAAAAATGAAACTGAAAGAGAATCATTGTCGCTTACATAAAGAAAGAAAGAAAGAAAGAAATACGTTCCAAACTGAAAGTTAAAAAAAAGAAAAGAGAAAAAAAACGTATAGATATAGAAAACAAAAAAGAAAAGAAAGAAAGCGTCTCATTATGGAAATAAATTTACCTTCTCCCTTTCCTTATTCGTCAGCAGACTTTTGTGTGACGAAACGGATATATGTTTACAAATTAATACACATTGCTCTTTATCATAGATTATCTTATTATATAACAAATCAAAAAACTACATAGCCATGCTTAATGAAAATTGGTGTGTTAACTGTGACAACGTTCATGAATACGTCTATGGAACATTATTACGGGACTGTTTCCCTGAAGACTACAACATGGTCGTCTTCAAATCCAATGTCAACAAATATTTGTCGATCCGCCTTCTTAAATAATCAAATTTTGCCCATTCCATCCGTCGTATTTAATCCTATCATATTATTTTTCATCATCTAACTGACAATTTCATTGCCCATTATCCTCCAGTTGCTTTTGGCCTCGGTAGGTGGTGACTCATCCGTATAAAAAAATACGTGCTTACCATGTTTAGTCTTAATCTTAAAACAAAAGCTACACGGTCATGCTTAATAAAAACTGATGTGTCTATTCTGACAATGTTCCTGAATATGTGTCTACGCTTTATGTTAAATTATGCTTTAGAGTTATTTTAATAAAGAATGCGATTTTCTTTGTGATGTATTTTCACTTACCGAACGTGTACAAACCATTATGCACCCGTCTGGAACCCAGGTTCTAGATCGTCTGCTGACAAAACCGCTCGGACGCCGATGTTAATTTATAAAAAGGTTTATTAAAAAGAGAAGACCAGTCACAGAAAACACCAGAAAAACGGGCTACTTGCGTGCGCGTGTGAGAGAGAAAGAGAGACAGATATATATATATACGGATAACTCGTCCCGCTACATTGCTACATTGCGCACCCACCTCCCATTAGGGGCGGCGTCCTGGACACGTCTTTTCTGATTTAAGTGTCGCCAGAAAAGAGATCGAAGATCTCCGTTCGGAAGTCACGTGGTTTCGTCGACTTCCGTTCTGGGGTCACCTAAACTTTTCCGTTCAAAAAACCACTTTCGTTATGTGACATTCGGTCTGTCGTGTGTAAGTTTGAAACAGCATTTTCATCGCTAAACGCACAGATTGAATGGACGCATCTTAAGAAAGAACCTTTTCTTGTTCCATTTATCTCGACATGGTTGATAAAACAGAACAACTCCGCCGCCGCCGCCGTCGTCTTTTTTATCGCTAAAATATTTCTCATATCTTCTTCTGCCCGCTGGCGACAATGAGACTTCTTCCTGGTTCACAAGTCGCTGATAAAATCGACCAATCATAGAAGAGAGACAAATAACAGAAATCGTCTGTTCAAAGATCAAGGCCAAGGAAATCATAAATATCTCTCTCTCATATATATATATATATATATATATATATATATATATATATATATATATATATATATATATATATAATATAAAATGAAGTAATAAAATAAGGTGTCAATCAAATTTTATTAGCATTCAAAGTTCAAGCAAAGTATCTTAAAGTCCTTAGCTCATGAGTTTTCAAAGATAATTCTTTTCTTCAGTAGACAATTACCGCAGTTATACCACTACAGGTAATAAAATTAAACTTTGAAAATATATAAAAATATATACACAAATACATAAAAATACATAACATCAAATATATCAACCCAAAAACATACTTTTTTGTTGAATCTATACAATCCATCCAGGTCATACAATTTGAAAAACATAATAAGGAAAGACATCCAGAGGGTTGATGAAGATTAATCCAGGTTATAAAAAGCAGTCCAAATATGAGAAATTGAAGGAGTTGACAAAGTGAAGTTTTCACTTCACCGATAATTGACACATTTCGCGACTGGATAACTTTGATATAGCAAAAGGAGAACTTCTTGTAAAATGTGGCAAACAAGCAGGCGCTGATCCTGATGATCATTGAACGAATGCGGCAGAAAGGATGTGACTTTATTCAAGTGGAAGGAGATACCGATGTTGAGATTGCAAAAGCAGCTATCAATATGTCTGCTTTGAAATCAACCACCCTCATTGGAGAAGACACGAACCTTTTCTTGCTGTTCCGTGCATATGTTTCTAAATGTACTGCATTTTATTTTTACTCTGACAAGGCGAAATCCTACATCTACAATATCAAGGTTCTCAAGCAGGTGCTTGGCGAAGCAGTTTGTAATGATCTGGTGTTCCTGCATGCCTTTACGGGATGCGATTCGGTGTCCAAGGTATTCGGAATAGAAAAGACGTTGGGGTACCAACAAATCATCAAGAGAGAAAAGACAATGACAAACTGTTCAAAAGCATTTTCTCTACCAAAGCAAAGACGTGTTTTGTGCAATTTCCAAGAAAGGTGTCTATGGACCGTTCTTCTTTGAAGAGGCAACTATCACTGGTGAATCCTATCTCAACATGCTGGAAGACTGGTTAATGGCTCAGTTG
>OY744527.1:55676732-55681732 GCA_963556195.1 Sepiola atlantica
AGACTTATGGTTATAGAGGGGTCAATATACTGATTGACCTAAAAAAAATCCCAACATTTTGTTTTTTGATGGTTGTGTGATCGGTTGAGTCTAGTCTATAACATACTAAAAATTGGACAACATCTGAGTATGGGAAAGTTTCGAATTTCGAATATGACTTTTTTTGGTTTACAAGTCATTTTCCATTTATATGTGAAGCACTAACTCAGTCAGTTTTCATGATAAATCAATACATCTTGGATGTTTACCCAAGTTTTCAGGGTCAATCTTTCACATGAAAAGTGTTACCAGTGATGCAAAATAAACCCTTATACAATATCAATAGGTACCCCTACACCCATTACCCTTGTTGTATCCACCCTGATTCACTTACGTCACAGTGTTTTTTCAAAACTTTTAACTCCTCATCATCATTTTCCACTGGATCATTTTTCATATTATCGCAATTTCCGTCTTGGCAATGTCCACATGCACTTGTACATTCTAGTCCATGCCTCCTGCAGGTACATCTTAAGTTATTGCATCATTCTGAACAGTTGCAATGAATTATCTGAATCAGTGCATCTGGAGCAGGGCTTTTGTCCGTCATCACTGGAACAAGTTTGATACCTTCTACCTTCCACCCCCACTCAGATGGCACGATTTCATCACTACATCCCATCCACTCCGTAATCTGGTAGTAAGTCCACAAAGAATGAAATTTACAGGCAGAGGGCGTTGGTGGGAGTCGTTCTGATGTGACGAACGTCTTAACTCTCGCAACTTTCTTGCAGGGCATATTGTATCTAATAGATGCCAGAGAGTTTTCCTCTATCCGCATTGAACAAAGCTACCATTGCCTTACAACCATTGGTTTCCACAACATCCTGTCTTTGCTTTGGTAGAGAAAATGCTTTTGAACAGTTTGTCATTGTCTTTTCTCTCTTGATGATTTGTTGGTACCCCAACGTCTTTTCTATTCCGAATACCCTGACACCGAATCGCATCCCGTAAAGGCATGCAGGAACACCAGATCATTACAAACTGCTTCGCCAAGCACCTGCTTGAGAACCTTGATATTGTAGATGTAGGATTTCGCCTTGTCAGAGTAAAAATAAAATGCAGTACATTTAGAAACATATGCACGGAACAGCAAGAAAAGGTTCGTGTCTTCTCCAATGAAGATAGTTGATTTGAAAGCAGACATATTGATGGCTGCTTTTGCAATCTCAACATCGGTATCTCCTTCCGCTTGAATAACGTCATAGCCTTTCTGCCGCATTCGTTCAATGATCATCAGGATCAGCGCCTGCTTGTTTGCCACATTTTACAAGAAGTTCTCCTTTTGCCCAGCAAATTTTGTTACCTTGGTAATGTTCACCTTTCTTGCATTCAGCTTTCGACTTCGCCGCTGATGAGCACAGTCCTTTTATACTTGGTTATAACTTCATAACCATCAAACGCGACAGTGTTCAACAGTAAATGAAGCATAATCATTTGCAATCGAGCTGTAGGTACTCCCCTCCTTCCATTTCAAACGGTAAAGAAGAGATCCTCCATCTAGTACATTGTGCTCTGTGACTGGAACGGTTTGTGTCACAGCACTGTCCAATTTTGTTTCAACATAATTTCTGAGAGCTGCGGTTTGTCTGCTTGACGTAAGATGCGCTTTCCTTCAAACAAAAACATCGGTTAGAGACAGGGTTCATAGGATATGAGATCATCCAGCCGTAGATCACCCATCTGTTAGACAACGAGAAAACTCTGGAATAAAAGTACTGGGTTAATACTACGATGTGCAGAAACTTTGACATTCTTGCTCGATGCTAAAGTATTTGCTTTCAAACTCCGTTTGTGAGAGTAGGAGAAAACTTATTGTTCATTCATCTTCTGTACAATGTCTTTTCTGATTTCGAAAAGGTCCTCAGCATTGACATCCTCGTTAACAGTAATCCCTGTGATAATATTGCATAACAATTCATCGCTTGAAAACGGCTTAAAGCTGTCTAGTTGTTCTGCAATTTTCCCGAGGTCTGTCTCATCTCTTCTCACCCGAGAGGCAGACAACTCCTTATGTTCGCTTGTTGTGTAACTTCGTGCAGTAAGTTATTGCATGGCAAGGTTGTAAGCGGATACCATAGTGGACGACATGGCCCAAACTGTTCTCTGGTGCTCAGACATTCCACTACCCCGTGTGAGCCCACCATGGCTTTTGAGTGAGCGCATTGGTGTTTGCTCGATGACAAGACTACCCCAGTATTGGCATCTTTGTCTGATTACGTGAAACCCAAACAGGAACTTTTGATGTACTGCAAGGTTGTCATCTTTCAAGGCATACATCTTCTGGAGATATAGACGAGCCGACTTCAGATAATTTGGATGACCAGTGGCTGCGAATATTGGCAGGCAAGCGTAGACGGCACTAAGACACAGTTCCCAAGACTCCATTCGATCAGCTGCAACAAGTGTCCTAGCAATCCTATCATGTGCTGATAGTTTATCCATATATTTCTGGTTTTTGAGGTCCTTACCAGTTTATCCCTTATCAGAGTTAGACTGTTGTAAATCCTACCGATGGAATCTCATTCCAACAATGACTTCAAGTCACATTCACCAGCCTCCATCAGCATGTACAGCCGCTCAAGTTCCTCTACTTGGTCCTGAAAACCAGGTTCATCCTCCAAGATTTTGGCAACAATCTGACGTGTGAGACACTGATCCACCAGCAGGTGGCTACGAAATGCTTGTTGCCCTGCCTTTCCGCTCATCATGTGTACAACGGCATTTTCACCATATACTGTCTCCATGATCTCCTTGAGTCTACTGCCATCCATCAACGTCTTATATATTCGCAGTACTTATGCATCAGATGCATCATGTCTTGCCAGCTGGTAGTAGTCTGGTTGAAGTGAAAGAAAGCTTTGATGAGTTTCGCTGCGGGTTTGAGAATTGCTCCTTTTTGTGCTTCCTTATCATCTGTCGGAGGTGAATTGTAGTATTCACGAAGACTGTCACAGGTTTTTTCCCAAATGTCACAATGTTTGCGACACCACCACGGTCTTTGATCACAAATAAAGAGTTTCCATATCGACTTATCAGCTTTTCCTTGAGGTACTGATTTCCATATGCTGTTGATTTACTACCTCGTAAGTATTCTCCCATTTAAACGACAAGGTCCTATATCGTTATTCGTTCATCATCGTTTTCCTCCAAGAATACACACACACTTTCGAGTGCTTCATCCTGATCTCTGTCTTTTGGTCTTCCACTTTTTCGTTGTTTGGTTAATTTAACTGACGTGAACTGTCTTGGAATGCTTCGCATTGTATGGAAGTTGACGTTACATGACTGGTGGTACACAGTCTGCAGCATGAATATCACCACCAAAATATTCGATCCTATCTTGAAAAGCAGTGACCCACTCACCCCTCTTGTTTTACAATGAACCAGGATAGTTTGAGCAAATGCATCAGTCTTCAAATAGCAAATCTTTCCCTCACGTTTTCGTTCATAATCTTTTTTCGTAGTATCAGTTCCACAGAAAAAGCCATGCGTTTTGCTGTCATATCGTCCCAGAGAAACACGAGCGCCCCTTTTTACTGGCCGAGTAGAATCATCCGTTTCTGAGGCTAAAGCAATGTCCTTTTTTGTTTATATGAACACTAGTTCCGGCTTAAACAATGACTTTGACACCTGTTTCGATACTTGCACGGTTGACACTTGCATCACCCTTTGCTCGAAGCACCACGGTCTCATCACAGTCCAAATCCTGTTCGCATAAAGGACAAGTTTCTCTACTAGCGGCTGAATTCATGTTTGACTCTGAAAATATACGAACATATATGTGTATTAGTATATGGTGATAGTGAATTGTTTGTGAGGGCAGTCTTTGATAGGGTAAAATGTGGTCTCTTTGGGTTTTCAGTTGTTTTCTCAGGAATCCTATACCCTATAAAACAATTTCATTTGTATACGATTAATTGAAGAAAGTAATAATTCACTACTGGTACCAATATAAAAATAATCACCCATATGCCGATTCGTGAACCTGGGTGAGTGCAATAAGAGGGTTAGGGGTACGGGTACCAATGTAGATGTAATGAGGGGGTTAGGGGTCGGGTATCCCTAGATATGGTATAAGGGTTTATTTGACATCACTGATAACACTTTTCATGTGAAAGATTGACCCTAAAAACAAGTAAACATTCAAGATTCATTGATTTATCATGAAAACTAACCGCGTTAGTGCTTCACATGTAAATGGAAAATGACTTATAAACCAAAACAAGTCATATTCGAAATTCGACACTTTCCCATACTCGGATCTTGTCTAACTTTTATAGACTAGACCCAAAAACAAAATGTTGCAATTTTTTTTTAGGTAGGGGTATTCTGGTAGTATATTGACACGTTTATTAGCTGGTACAGTGTACGAGGTGAATGAAACCTTGAATCTATAAACACCACAATTCTTCTTTGTGATATATTTATGTTTTGAAATTTTCTTTTGCTCTCTTTCCTGGATTCCTAACACATCTGTGCCCCACAGACATTACCCTCCCCCTTCTCTCTCTCTCTCTCTTTCTTTCCAGTCGGGCCTAGATAACAGTATAGTTTATCTTACTCTATGCTATTGCTAACATAAACAGAAAATGAATCCATAGCCATAAAACGAGATTTAAAAAAAGAAAATGGCGGTCAATGAAACATACGAAGACATTCGGTAAATCAGAAGAAACGGTCAAAGGTTGAAAGAAAAACCCAGATATTTATCTGTGAAAAAAGTCTCAAGGACCTTCATTCATGTGACGGATGTTGTGGTGGTGGTGGTGGGGGGGTCGATGGCTCGGTTGGCATCGGTGATATATTGCGAAAAACACAGACAGGATTATCGCGAAGTGTATTTGCTGGTGAATAGAATGAATTTGGTATGACCCAATATTAATATGATTTGGTTGGACGTGTCCGTTTTCAGATGCAGTGGAATCAGATATTCCGAGTTCAAGTCACATCGAAATCCA
>OY744527.1:55686732-55979232 GCA_963556195.1 Sepiola atlantica
GATTCCAAATTTGATATAGAGAATGAACAGAACATTTAATCTGACAAATCGATATTTGATTATGTCTAGCCAATTTGCTTTTGCCCTCCTTTCATGTTCTTAAAAAGTAATGTATTTCACTTCATTTTATATAAAAAAATTATTCCAGCTAGGAACATTGTTAATATGGAGACCTTTTTCAATGATGACCTAAACAGCTGTAATTATCACTCCAAATGAGAGAAATGTGTTTGTTTGGGGTAGAAGAATGTAAAAGTAGTGACACAATAACAGATGTCAAAAGGATAGATGACAGGATAGAATAACGCCTGCTAGTTAACGTCTAGCCCCTTCCTTCGGATGATGTAGTTATTGGGGGTTAAGCTCTTTCCATATTTCCTTTTCCATTAACGAACACCTTAGTAACAGAACTAACATGTCAATACCTCCCGTCGATGCCCCACTTTTTCCTTTCCTCGGATGTCAATTTTCTTTTCACAGGTATCATCGAAATCGTTCTCATTCTCATGTCTTTATACACAGTGTCACTTCAATGTTATCATATTTCAAGCCTTTGAATAAAACATTTATCTCCGCCTCTTCGTAGACTACGAGACAATATTCTAAGCTAAGTTTCTATCGTAATTATAATCAGTCTTTTTGTTTGAATAAAATAATCCGTCGTACATTTAAATCCCCAAATAGGCAAATACATTTTAGATTGCAGATTTGAAAAATTGGCTCTGTTATGTACTCCTATCATTAATCGATATGGTAGTGTAAAGAAAAACTGACCACATCCCTCCCCCCCTTAGCTTCTTTTAGAAATGGAAAATAGTGCATTAATACTAAATAATAAATTCAAATAAAATAATACTGATGACATGAACGCAAAAGGAAACCGAAACCTTGACATGTTCAGTCTGATGTTCTACGAACTGAGCTATTTAGATTTTCTTATGAATAGATCTTAAAATATTCCCTTAACAACATAATTATAGCTTTTACGTGACGTCATAGATTTATGATTTACGCCATGTTTAATAACATGAATTTAAACATAAGCGATGGTAAAAATAAATAAATGAAGGAATCGTTAAACATCATCAATAGCGTTGGAAATTCTTTTTAAAGTCCAAAAGATTTATTTAGCTTTTTGCATTAAAAACTATTTAATATATAATATATATTAGAATTTGGGCCCGTATATATATATATATATATATATATATATATATATATATATATATATGTGTGTGTGTGTGTGTGTGTGTGTGTGTGTGTGTGTGTGTGTGTGTGTGTGTGTCTGTGTCTGTGTCTGTGTCTGTGTCTCTGTGTGTGTGAATTAAAAAGGAAAAGCGGAAGACCTAAAACTCAACGTTTCGCCAAACTGTTGCGTAGGCTTTATCAAGAGCGAAAAAGCTAAAAGTGGCAAAAAATGAGACTTGGAATTTGGGGAAATATATATATACTGATAAGGTATTTAAACCTATGTGGAGAGGGAAGATATACAAATACATATATATATATATATATATATATATATATATATATATATATATATATATATATCCGAAACAGTTTTTCATGGTAAACAACTGATGATCGCTTAAAATAGTGTTAGAAACAAACTAATATAATAATTATAAAAAATAAATTGACTTACATGAGTGATTTTCCACTGAAAGACTTGGGACTATAAGTTTTTTTGTTTGTTTTTTTCAAATATAGTGTTAATGGTCGAGAAACTTCCGAGACTATATATATATATTAAAATACATATATATATATATATATATATATATATATATATATATATATATATATATATATATATATATATATATATAAAATAAAAAAGCATATATGCATATCATATCGAAATATATATACAAAATATACATAGAATATGTTGAATTTCTTTAAACTGGACCCTTCAAAAATAAACTAACTAAATATGTGTCATAATACAGGTACGAGGGGCGTTCAATAAGTAATGCCCCTGACCCACTTCCAGTTGTCTGATCTAGATGAAATAGTTTATATCTGTATGGGTTATGTTGTAAAAACAGCTCTGAACTAATTGTGGTTTCTGATTTACAGGTGCTGGAACTGAGTCAGGTGTGAAATGGAGCCAGTTGAGTGTCGTGCAGTGATCCGGTTTTTGTATTTGAAAGGACGCACATCAAAGGAGACTTTTGATGAAATGAAAGAAACTTATGGTGATGATGCCCCATCATATGACCTTGTAAAACGCTGGCATCGTGAATTCAAACATGTCCGGAAGTCTGTAGAAACAGCTTTCAGACCGAGTCGTCCCTCTTCTGCCATTGATGAGGCATCTGTACGTCCATTTTGGAAGATCGATGCATTACTATTCGCAAATAGCCCAAGAGGTCAAGATTAGTACAGGGTCTGTAGAAACTATCATTCATGACCATTTGCATATGCATAAGGTGTCTGCCAGATGGATTCCCAGGTTGCTCACACCTTTCCAGAAGCAAGAACGCGTCGAGTGCTCGAGGATGAATTTGAAGATGTGCCAAGAAGATGAGTCAAAGTTTTTCAAAAGACTGATTACACAGGATGAAACTTGGGTCCATCATTATGATCCAGAGACCAAAGCCCAGTCAATGCAGTGGAATCGCTTGGACTCACCACCTCCAAAGAAGGCACGGGTGCAGCCCTCCGCTAGCAAGGTCATGCTCACAGTCTTCTGGGGCCAGGACGGAGTAGTGATGACAGATTTCCTGGCAAAGGGTACCACACTTACAGGAGCTTATTACGCTTCCCTTTTGATGAAATTAAGAGAAGCTATCAAAATCAAAAGACTGGGCAAGATCAGCAAATGTATCCTTCTTCTGCTGGACAACGTTCCGGTCCACAACTTGCATGTCACCAGATCAGAAGCACGAGCTATAAAATCCTCCCCCACCCTTACTCTCCTGACCTTGCACCCTCTGACTTTCATCTCTTCCTAGCCATGAAGTTGTTTTTGAAAGGAAAACTTTTCCAGATGATGCAACCTTGATTTCTGAAGTTACGACGTGGTTGGAGGACCAACCGTGGGTGTTCTACAAAAACGGTGTCCAGAGCGGCATCAAAAGATGGGAGAAATGCATAACTCTGGCTGGTTCCTATGTAGAGAAAGACTAATAACTGTGCCAAGTTTCATTAATCTACTGTTATAGGGGAATGGGTCAGGGGCATTACTTATTGAACGCCCTTATGCATACATACTTAATTTTTCTTTCTAAAAACCACTAGAATAGAAAACATCACTGAAAGACCAAATTAAATAGAACCTACCATCAAATTTACAGTGCTGGGGATATGCAGCAATGAATATCTAAACGAAGAATTTAAATACATTGAACACCCCCAAAACATTACGGTACTTTACGTATTTTATAAAAGCCTCAAAAAGAAAAGCCCTCCAGATTGACTCAAATCGCAAACAAAACAATTCATCAAGCAGCCTTATAATAAATAGACATTTAGCTTTACCGACTAACTATTAACAACCCCATTTACACAGAACTGAATAAACTAGGTATTAATAAGGCCCCCAAACAGGATATAGACCAATCTATAGAAAACAGAACAATATAACAGTATATAGGAAGTAACACTAACCAGACCTTTGTTCGTGGGAAGCCCAACGATTGGCTGAGAGAACAACAAAGAATCTGATTGGTTAAATAGCTAGCCGTGTATATAAAAACACCCGGCAAAAATAACTCCATGCATTTTAGCCCGAAGATCCCCCCCCCCGGAGATGAAACGCGGGAGCCTCTGTATAGCTAAATTGTCATAAATATATTTTCATAGCTTACTACCAAGCTCTACTTACGTATCGAGCACTGTTGGAGTAAATACTGAAAATTGATACATAAAAAATTATATCTCCTTACAAAATTTTATGTGGATAAATGAAATATATATATATATATATATATATATATATATATATATATATATATATATATATATATATATATATATATATATTAGTCCCTACTATATTTATCATGTCTGTCCAGGGATGCAATTTAAAACAAAGCCTTATACCAAAATAAAATATAACCTTTTCAGAAAAAATGTTATTTTGATATTAGTGTTTTATCCATTAATATCGTGGGGTCTACATTCACGCCAGTCACCCATAAGCGACAACGATGCGTTGCTTTGCTTTATTTTATTTATAACTTGAGAATAGATAAATTATAGAAATGAAAATAATAAGAATACAGATATTAATATAATACGATTTAATTTGTTGTCTTTGAAATATCATTATCCTTGATCTGTCACGCTTAAGTTTGAAATATCATTTTCCTTGATATGTCACGCTTAAGTTTGAAATATCATTTTCCTTGATATGTCACGCTTAAGTTTGAAATATCATTTTCCTTGATCTGTCACGCTTAAGTTTGAAATATCATTTTCCTTGATCTGTCACGCTTAAGTTTGAAATATCATTTTCCTTGATATGTCACGCTTAAGTTTGAAATATCATTTTCCTTGATATGTCACGCTTAAGTTTGAAATATCATTTTCCTTGATATGTCACGCTTAAGTTTGAAATATCATTTTCCTTGATATGTCACGCTTAAGTTTGAAATATCATTTTCCTTGATATGTCACGCTTAAGTTTGAAATATCATTTTCCTTGATCTGTCACGCTTAAGTTTGAAATATCATTTTCCTTGATCTGTCACGCTTAAGTTTGAAATATCATTTTCCTTGATATGTCACGCTTAAGTTTGAAATATCATTTTCCTTGATATGTCACGCTTAAGTTTGAAATATAATTTTCCTTGATATGTCACGCTTAAGTTTGAAATATCATTATCCTTGATCTGTCACGCTTAAGTTTGAAATATCATTTTCCTTGATCTGTCACGCTTAAGTTTGAAATATCATTTTCCTTGATATGTCACGCTTAAGTTTGAAATAGCATTTTCCTTGATCTGTCACGCTTAAGTTTGAAATATCATTTTCCTTGATATGTCACGCTTAAGTTTGAAATATAATTTTCCTTGATATGTCACGCTTAAGTTTGAAATATCATTATCCTTGATCTGTCACGCTTAAGTTTGAAATATCATTTTCCTTGATCTGTCACGCTTAAGTTTGAAATATCATTTTCCTTGATATGTCACGCTTAAGTTTGAAATAGCATTTTCCTTGATCTGTCACGCTTAAGTTTGAAATATCATTTTCCTTGATATGTCACGCTTAAGTTTGAAATATAATTTTCCTTGATATGTCACGCTTAAGTTTGAAATATCATTATCCTTGATCTGTCACGCTTAAGTTTGAAATATCATTTTCCTTGATCTGTCACGCTTAAGTTTGAAATATCATTTTCCTTGATATGTCACGCTTAAGTTTGAAATAGCATTTTCCTTGATCTGTCACGCTTAAGTTTGAAATATCATTTTCCTTGATATGTCACGCTTAAGTTTGAAATATAATTTTCCTTGATATGTCACGCTTAAGTTTGAAATATCATTATCCTTGATCTGTCACGCTTAAGTTTGAAATATCATTTTCCTTGATCTGTCACGCTTAAGTTTGAAATATCATTTTCCTTGATATGTCACGCTTAAGTTTGAAATAGCATTTTCATCACTAAATGTGCAGATCGAATGAACCCATCTTAAGAAAATGTGTTAATTTTGTTTTTTACATCGTCTAAATTTGAATCTTTTTATTTTTCAAGCATCGTTTGTTTTAGGCGTAATTAGTCTGGCAACAGATTTTCTTTCTTTCGGGTGTCGACAGGTGAAATCGGTGAATGGTGGAAGGTATGTGTGTGTTGTTAGGAGAGAGAGAGAGAGAGAGAGAGGGGGAGAAGAAAGAGAGAGATACAAAAAGAGAAAGAAGAAGAAGAAGAAGAAGAAGAAGAGAAAAGGAGAGAGAGATGGAGAGAAAGAGATAAAGAGAGAACGAGAGAGAGAACGAGAGAGAGAAAGAGAGAAAGAGAGAGAGAGAGAAAGAGATAAAGAGAGAACGAGAGAGAGAAAGAGAAAGAGCAAAGAGAGAGAGAGAATGATGAAAATGGCGCTCTGTATAAAAATGTTCATTCCCGAATGTCGTTTTTGCTTGTTTAACGACATTCATTCATCACACAGGCGATCCCTGGCACAATCACGTGACTTCTATTTTATTTCAAGACTGCCAGTACACGTGACCTCTTTATCAAAATAACGGAACCCTGTTATCTATTTTCGACAATTGACAGAACACAGATAATTCAAGAAAGCAACGCCACTTTTGCGACGCCCATTTAAAAAGATAAACGCGATGTTTATATTCTTTTGGTAAATAATGGACTTAAAGTGCGAACGGGGCAAGAAAGACACAGTTTCGCCTACTTACAAGTTAAGAATACGATATATCAAGACGACAAGTCCTCTCCTCCAAAATACTCATCCTTTTTATGCCCTTGTTCCAAATCGTATTTTTGATTCTTTTATATGACATGGGCATGTGCGAAAATTAATGCTTCCTTTCGCTTTAGGAGGAACCATAATATTTCTAAAATTACGTATAAGTTCCCGAGTGCAACAAAGATTCTCATGTTCGAAAACATGGTCGGAGGTTACATCGGCCGAAACGTTGTGAAAATAACTAAGAGGAGATTAAAAGTCTGAATAATAAATAATACAAACTATCAATTCATATCTAAAAGAAAAAAATCCGAAATAAAATAGAAAATGATTTCTGATTTGAATTAAAGAAAGTTTTAAAACAAACTTGGAGTATTATTCGTAACTTGATCAAGCAATATGTTCTTAACGTAGATTAGATATTAAAAAAAAATCTAATTGCGTGGTAGATTTAGTTTTTGAAATATTTCTTGCCAATAAATTACCAATCTGAAGAGAGATATTAAAAGTGCGTTCAATTTTTAGAAATGCCATGAATTATTTTCAATGTTTACATTAAGTAACTCCCGATTCTTTTCTTTATTGTCAGAAATTTATTCTTTTTCAGATGAATTCGATTTTCAAAAATTACCCCACTAAATAAAAAGAAAATGGGGCGGAAAATAAGAAACGAATAAGAATTAAAAAGGTCTTTTGGAAAAAATATAATGAACGAGTCACCACAAAAAAAGAAACACTCGTGGCTAATGGTTAATGAGATGGGTGGGTTGTCGGTTTAATGATGAAGAATATTATGAGGGGATTGAAAATGATTATTGTTTAAGTGACCCCTGATGTTTCTGTCTGGTGTCGGAAATTAATCCTGTTTCATATAAATTAGATTTTCAGAAAGTAACCCACTGAAAAAAAAGAAGAAAAATGGGACGAGACATGGGACAGGAATAAGAATTAAAATGGTATTTTTTTTTTATGAGTGAGTCACCACCAAAAGTCATTCAAAGATAAGGGTTAATGAGATGAATAAATTGTCGGTTTAATGATTAAGAATATTATGAGAGGATTGAAAATGATTACTGAAATGAAAAGTTTGAATACTGATGAGGACAGTTTATGATAAATATTAGTTGACATTGGATTTTAAGACGACCATGTTTTTTTCATGCTAATAATAAATAATTTATGTGACAAAAACATTCATCGAAATGGAAACGCATTACATTTCATGTTTCATATGCGTGAGTCACTAAAATAGAGACAAAATGCACCAAATAACAAAATGTGTTGAACAAAGAAAATTTAAGTGTAGAAAAAAAAAACACTTATTCAAAATATGGGTTAACTATGAATAAAAACGCATAAACAAGTTCAAGACGGAATGTTCAAATATTCAGTTTAATAGATTCAAAATTAACGTCGAGTGTCTCGCATAAGCCATTTTCTTTTCTTTTTTAACTGAAACAATTATAGACAGAGAAGAACGGTGGAGAGTAAGACGACTCAAGGAAGCAGCGCATATGTTGGGCGACAATGACCTACTAAGCACCCCTGGTATAGAATTTAATACAATATGGGAACCATTAATTATAAATAATAGATAAGGAAACCATTATATATATATATATATATATATATATATATATATATATATATATATATATATATATATATATATATATATATATATATATAAATATTTGTTATTGTTTATTATCTATGTACGTATACGTTTCATCCTTTTTAATCGGGACTCATCAGCGTAGAGATATGACTATTCACTACCTGCTATGCGATTCGAAACCCCGGATCACAAGTATTTTTCAACTCAAATCCGAAGCCTTAACAACTCGGCCAATTTTAAATAGCGAATAAACGGTGATAATTTTAACACTTTATCGGCGGGCTTAACGTCCAGAGCGTTCTACTTCTTTTTTAAGGGAAGGAACGATGCATTATGAAGCTAGTGACGTCAAGCTGTGTTCATACTACACTTACAGTACTCTACTTTTTCGAGGAGCGACAAATAATAATAAATATTTGTTATTGTTTATTATATATATATATATATATATATATATATATATATATATATATATATATATATATATATATATGTAGTAATAAGTAGTAATCTATAGTGATAAGTAGTAAGACTGCACATCTAAAAACAAGAATAGGTTTAAGGCTCCCAAAATTCATCCTGAAATTGTCCGCGGAGAAAGTACTAAGTAAAATTCAGTTCTAAGTGACAGTGTTCTGGAGGTTGAAGGTTCAATCCTCAGTGCGGGTGATACTAAGAATACAATTGCGAATTACTTAAGACTTCTGACGAGAGTATGCTACCCCCGTGGATTAAATAAAGGGTTCCGTTCGAAATTCCGTACAGATTCCCGAGTTGGTCGGAGGGGGGGGGGGGTAAATCGATCGAAACGTTGTGAGAATAACACTCAAGATGAGAAGAGTAGTCAGAATAATCTAAATTATACAAATGAAACAAAAGAAATTCAAACTGTTTGTTTAACTCTGCTATTCTCTCAAGTTAGACATGACTCATTCAAGTTTCTGTGAGAAATACAGGAGTCCATTTTATGATATCCAACATCAGAACAATTACTTAGTAGTTATTTAGAGGAATATTCAAGTTCTCATCGAAGTTAACTAACGGCAGAATTTAAAATTAAACATTTCGATGTTTAAATTATACAAAGCGAATATTTTAAAACTCATTAGCAAATTATTCTTAACGTGAGAATATCTTATGAGACTATATCTTCTCATATGCCGGCTAAGTAAGTAAGCTTAACCAAGAGAGAAGAACAATTTAAAAGTTCGAATGCAAAAAGCAGTAAACGCTATTTTCAAAATGGCGACTACAAAAATCATGTTTTACATAATGTGATAACGGCATAATTTCTTTTTGCTTTCAATTTTAAAAAAAAGTAGCTTTTAGTTTAAGTCTATATTTGATATGTTCGTCCTTTTATGTTTATTTTTTTAATTTAAAGAAATTGGATTTTTCGCGTTTTGCATTAGAACGCTTTAATTCAACATATCGATGCTAAATTAAAAAAGAAAAAAAAACACATTTCAATGTAGGAGTTTTAAAAGTCCGCAAACGAATTCTTTTAAATTCGTTTCCGCTACTTAAATTTAATTTGGTTCTAACACGAAAACAATTTGAAAATGGCACATTTCAGATGTACCAGCGTGTAAAAAAAGCAATGCTATAAAGAAGTTAGATGTGTCCAATTCTTACTAACAATAACCCCCAAAAAGCACGTCCTTTCAGCTCACACACTGACTTCCTTAAAGGCGAGAAACATGATTGCCGTTCAGAGACAGACTTTGGTTATCTCCTTCAGACGAATCTTCGTTAATAGTTGACAAAAAAATGAATCAATTCGTGACCCTTAGAAATGTGGAAGTATTAAACTGGCTTTAAAATTCTTAGTATTGATGTGTTAAAAGATGGACAGTTTGGTAAGCTGTTTACATACAATCATTTCAGAAATTGAGCTTTGTAAGAAGTGTCCATTTTGTAGGGTAGAGAAGGGATTCGTTTAGTAAGAAGAAAAAGGGGTTACCCATAGCTGGATTAAACACAATTTCCTTCCACATTTTAAATCAGTTTTATTCATACCTCTTTCCACCAACCAAACAGCAAGATACCATGAACACGTTTTTTTAACAAGTTAAATAAATACCAAAGCACGCGGAGTCTCGGGCGTACAACTACCCAGGTCGGGTTTTACATCCAACTTTCCCGCGCATGTGAAGTCTTTTTCGACTGAGACGAGAACATTGTACGTCCGTTCCGTTTGACGTTTACTATCTGACTCCGTGAAAAGCGGAAAAAATGCGTACCAACAGTTCAGTGGAAGTACCTCCCACACAAAGTTTTCTGATTTGATAATGTATCGATCACTCCGCGAGAGAGCGTAAGCTTGCACAAAATAGTTCGTCCACGTATAACTGTTACAGATTGAACAAAATTAGGTTAACAAACTTATTTATATTATTATAATTTGGTTCAATTAATAAAATAATAATTTAAGAGATACCATAATAATTCTCTATCTGTGTAAGAGTCAAATACGTCCTAAGATAAAGTACTATTGCCAGATCTGGGGAGGTGCCGCTCGGGTCACCCTTTCCTGTTTTGACAAAGTAAAACACCGACTTCGAAATACACATCTTCTCCATTCTTCAACCTCTTTCTCAGGAAAGAGGCGTTGCTAGTCTCTCTCTACTCCATCGTTATTTTCATGGCAGGTGCTCGACTGAGCTTCAATCTATTGTCACCCCCTGTAACACATTCACAACAAAAACTCGTCTAGCTACAACCACTGCCAATAAATTCCCTTTCTCCAATTGTGTACCTAGAACTAAGCGGAACTTCCATGGGTAAAGTTTCTTTCCTTGAACTGCCCGTATGTGGAACACGATACCATGGGGCTGCTTCCCGGTTAACTATAACATTGCTGTTTTCAAGTCCAATGTAAACAAATTTTTGTTAAGCCTTTCTCTTAAACAGTTACTTCCTGACCAGTTACTAATCCCCTCGGAGTCAAACACAATAACCCTTATCCTCGAGTGGTCTGCGGACCTTGATAAGAGGTGACTCAATTGTATAAAAAAGTTTAAGTTTCAAAATCATATTTAAATAATGAGTGAAACGAAAAGGAAAGACATATTTGAAATACCCATTTTTCATTTTTGACAGCAAACGATAATGAGATACACTATGAAAAGCTTTTCTAAACTCGAAGTACAACATACCTTCCCCTCTAATAAATATTCATTTATAACATCAATGATTTCTAAAAGATTTGATATGGTTGACTTCCCCTAGACAAATCAATGTCGTTTACGGTTTATGACATTTTGATACACCTGTGCACGTGATTTATAATCAAACACCTTTCATAAAATAAATGTCAGAGAAACTGGTCTATTGTTACTCGGTAAATGTACTGAACCTTTTTGCGTATTGGAATTGCAGCTGTTATTTTCCATATAAATGGAATAGTTTCATCGTATATACACTTATTAAACAATTTTATAAATACATTAATAAAACACTTCAATACTGTTTGGTGCATTCTACCACGTCTAACATCGAACTACGAACCTCTCGATGCCATATTAGTGCGAACTGCTACGACTTTTCTTTCTTCAATAGTTTAGAAAGATAATCCCTTTTTACCCTCTCTCTCTCTCTCTCTCTCTCTCTCTCTCTCTCTCTCTGTGTGTTCTGCCCTATGCTCTTCTGCTGACCCCTTCTACAAATCATCAAATCCCAACATGACAAGTCACAAATCAAAACATAAGCATAAACCCAGAACCCCAACTTCTAACGTGGATCCCTACTATCAGGTCTCCTCTTCCAACATCACGAGTCTACGTTCCAACCTTCCAGAGGTTGAAATCCGTTTATAAGAAACCAAACCGGACCTGTTATTTTTGTGTGAAACAGCCATTGGCCCGTCAGTTTCTATAAATGACTTCATGATCACAGGTTATTCAAACATGACTTCAAAACCCGACCCCCGACACCGGCATGGTCACGGAATCTATGCCTACATCAGGACGGCTTTCTATGTGGTAGGAATACTTCTTATGAAGACCCTAATTTGTCCTTTATGTATTTCCGTGTTGAAATGCGTACAGCACCGCTTTCATCTTTGCTCTCTATCGTTCCCTAACCGATAGGGTTGCTGTCATTGAGCAAATCTATGACAAAATTGACAAGATCCTGTCTGCTCACCAATTTGTTAGCAGTCATGACTTTAATATTCACGATGTCGAATGGCTAGTCCACTCAAACAAGACTGATAATGAAGGAATGTTTTGTCACCATTTTTTCGCCAGCGTATGATATAATACAGATTGTTGACAAACCTACTTGCTTACTTGATGCTGAGTAATTTTCCTGACAACTTGTCCTGAACTGTGCTACTCCACTGTTCTGTCTCCGCTGGGATCTTCCGATCACTCGGTTATTTCAATTAAGATAAAAACAACGTGCAACAAGACCGCTGAAACCCTTCTCCATCGCATCATGTATCGATACTCAATGACTGATTGGGATAGCCTAAGATCTTTCTCATCAGAAATTCCTTTGCATTCCATATTTGAAAAAAAAAATGTGTTTTGTATCGCATACGATTTAACTGATGGGTTAATCATGTATATTGAGAGTTTCATACCCTACAAGAAATTCTAACAGAAACCAAACTGCCAGCCGCGATACACACCAGAATGTGCCGCCATTACGCACAGAAACCACTATTTCAATTGTTTTCAACGAAATAGATGTGTTCAAAACAAAAGAAGCCTTTAGGACTGCCCACAACCACTGCAAAGGGGTTATTGAAAACGAGAGAGAATTATATGCACAAACCGTTAAATCTAGAGTGGCTGAACAGAGGCTTGGTTCCCACGAGCTTTGACAGAAAACAAACAAATTCCTGAACAAATGCGTGATCTCTATTCCAACCATTATCAATGAACCAGAGGTGATTTCCTCAGCATTTGATAATGCCAAACTTTTTGCAAAGAACTTTGCATCAAATCCCACAATTTATGATTGGTGTTGCTTACCACCTGCATTGCCCCCATGACTGAAAAAACTCTGAGCGACATCCACATATCTGTCCGAGATGTTGCCAAACTTATTAAGAACCTTGATGCCAGCAAAGCAACTAGTCCTGACAACATTCCAATCATTATACTTAAAAAAATACAACCGGAACTAGCTCCTATTCTTACGAGGCTTTTCAATCGTTGCTTAAAGGAGAAATGCTTTCCATCACATTAGAAAATACTGTAAATCGGTCCTCTGTATCTCAGTGCAGACCAATCAATCTCCTGTGCGTCATGGGTAAGTTGCTTGATCTATGATAAATCAGCAGAAACAGCCTACTCAGTGACAAGCAATGTTGATTTCGTCTTGCAAGATCAACAGCTGATGTGCTGACTGTAATAGCACACAGGATTAGTGAATTTATAAAGGGTGGTTTCGCTTCTAGAGCAATAGCTCTTTACAAATAAAAAGCCTTTGATAGGGTTTGGCACAAAGTCTACTTCGCAAGCTTGCTAGCTATGGAATATCTAGAAGTGTCTTCTCAACTATCAAATCCTTTCTCTCTGATAGGTTTATAAAAGTAGTCGTTGATGGACATAAGTTTGACGCACATAATATCAATGAAAACGTGCCTCAGGGATCCATTCTGGGCATAACCATCTTCCTGATATTCATCAGTGATCTCCTTTGGGAAAATGGCAGCTGGTTGCTTTTAATGCGTCTAAAACCAAGCTTCTCTCCTTTTACCACCAACGCTCGGATCCTCACTTTTCCCCCAATTGAAATGAGTGTTTTTTTTCTCTCTCGCTGCTTTGATAAGCTTCTGGGACAATACGCTTGGCACAATAACTTCCACACTTCGCTGCCACTGACGATTAGATGTTACTGTATTCATTGTGTCTGGGTAAGTCTATTTATTCCTAACATAGGTAGATCAGCTTACCCCATAACACAAATAAATAAAACTTATATATATATATATATATATATATATATATATATATATATATATATATATATATATATATATATATATATATATATATATAACTTAATAAATATAGAAAATATAATATCTTGTATTATAATATTTTGACGAAAACGAAGAATAAATGTTTCAAAAGACAGAAAGTGGACATAGTAATGTTTCATCAATTATAAAGAAAAAAATACACATTACAAAAAAGAGAAACTCTGTATTATTTGGATTATTCGGACTACTGTTCTCACAACATCGCTCATGGAATGTGAGAACTAAATGACAAAATAAGGGAAGAGAACCAACTCAGTTATTCGACCCGTGTGTGATTCGACACTTTCCATCCCTTATACATAACTCTGATACGGCCCATTCTAGAGTATGTCATCCAAGGAACATTTCCTTATCTACAAAAAGATATCGTACACCTAGAACGTGTTCAATGATTCGCAATCAGGATGCTGACAGGACTCTCCACGCTTACCTACAAAAAGCTTAAACAGAGGAGGATGCGAGGAAACTTGATTCGAGTGTATAACATCCTCAGCGGGAAATTAAATCTACCTTTCATCCCAGCGCCAAGCTGTTGTCTCCGCGGGCATCCGTAAGAGATGTACCACTGTCGTGGAAGGCAGCGTTCTCTGTCCGTGTTTTTGATCCGTGGAACAACCTACTAAAGGAGGTCGTGACGATGACTACCATATCCATGTTTAAAGTGGCCTTGGACGAACATTCAGACGATATGTGGATGTAAATAACTTCTACCTGTCTCTTTGCATGGCTTGGTACACTTTGCTATTTTTTGCCAAATAAATTTGAATGGATTTGATTTGATTGGATTGGATTGGATTGGATTGGATTGGATTTGATTTGATTTGATTTGATTTGATTTGATTTGATTGGATTGGATTGGATTGGATTTGATTTGATTTGATTGGATTGGATTTGATTTGTCCTTGGGATCTAACTCCCCATTTTAAAGCGCGAAAATCAGCGGCAGGCGGTTCTTTGAGACAGTTTTGTCCACTTGTAACTCAATTTTACTGATCTGAAAATACGTACGAATCAATAAAATCAAGGCAATTTATTGTATCGATTTACTTACCTCTCACAAGGTTTTTATTGTGGGGAAAATCCCGGTCCCCGAAAAGATGCACTCTAAATATGAACAAAAATTTAAATTGCCTCAGTCTAGAAGGACTTCGTCACTGACCGAGATCAGAATAGACTAAGTAAAGCATCAAAACAGATACTACACTTTGTTCCTAGCCAAAAGGCCAAGTTATTTATTTCAGGAAGTTAGACACAAGGTCAAAGTATTTTTATTTACCTCCTCTCCAAGAGGCTAGACACAAGGTCAGGTGTGGTTAGCCAGTGCACTAGAATTAGCGCGCTCTGACCTACAAAAATGCCTGAGCAGTCCCGTCGGCATTCTCCGGTAAGGGCACATCAGTCAATTAGCAATAAAGTAACCCCTTCTCAAATAGAAAGTAACGCATGGGAGGGTGGATCTCCTAGAACTGTACAGGACAATGCCCCAGACCGGCGGAATCAAAGCCCGAAGGCCAAGACGGAACAAATACTACACTCTAATCTTAGCCAAAAGGCCAAGTAGTGCTCCTTCTTTAGGGACGCTGTTTTTATTCTCCCCCACCTTCCGACCTTGTGTCACATATTCCTGCGGTGGGAATGAATTAAATAGCTGTTTTGTTATTGTAGATCAAAAATTCTTTTTCGCATAATATAAAACATTTCGTTAATGCCTTTTTATTTCTGCGCGCAGTTTTAAATAATAATTGTAAAAAAACGCCCATTAATTATTCCACAAACCAGTATATCTTTTTCTTATGCGTTTATCCCGGGCAACGGCGTGGTCCGCAATGATGGATTTTTGTTTCCACTTGAAACGATCACAGGCTTGGTCAAACTATCGTAGCCGCCATTCCCTCATCTTGTCCTCAACCGGTGCAATGCCATAGCGCTTTCGGATATCCTCGTTGCAGACGTTGTCAAACAGTGTAATTCCAAACCATCTAGCGGAGCAGTAGATAATGTCCGTAAAACACACAAACATTATATTGGATTGGAGAATAATTTATGAGCGCTTTTTTCGGCTGTATTTTTTTAAACTTTGCCGATGAGGTTATGCATTCGATCGAATTTGTCAGTGTTTGTGTGTGTACATCCTAGCGTCTACGTCGTTTGACCAATCGTTACCAAACTTGATTCAAATATCGATCATGATCTAACTTAGAACTGCTTTGATTTTTGAAAATCTAGGTCAAATGTCAAGGTCAAGGTAACGGAAAAGATTAAAATCACACTGTGAGCTATAATTTCAGTTTCGTTCATCGTAGAAACTCACTACTTGGCTCATATTGTAGTCAATGAAGTCCCGCATCTTATATACTATTGACCTTGAAAAGTTCGGTCAATATCAAAGTTTTGACGGAATTTCAAATTCCAATTTTTACCAAATTTAATATATGGATCTGATGGTAACAGTAACCACGATGCAAATTGTTAGCCTGGTCAGATAAATAGGTTTTGTAGTTATCCGTGGTATAACTTCCGGAATACTTCATACAACATGGGCAAGTAAGGCCCAGATAGGCCTTTGGCCCATCCTTACGTTGTTAGGCGGATGTAAGAAGTTTCACAACTGTCTTATGTTTTTCTTACAGGCGTTTAGAGTAGTCCCCTACGAATTTCTGACATGTTTCTTGGTTAATATTTTCCCATTCTTGACGAAATAATTATCTATTTAGTTCATATGTATTATTAGCAGTTAAAATTTCTTTTTTTTTTTTTTAATACGTAAAGAAACCTTTTTTTCTAATTTTTGCGTATCACTGTATAATGTCTGTTCAACTCTTGTTGTATTTTTTGTTTTACGTTCTCGTTATAATTTATTTCAGCATACAGAAAAGACTCAACCACAAAACAGTTACGTATACGCGGGATAATTTGTTACAAGAATCACTTAAACATTCACCCCATCACAAGTCTTTTTTTTAAAGAAAAATAATAATTCTTTTTTTTTTTTATTAGATTCATCGCCTCCTTCTTTTTTATAAGTCGGTCATTAGTTAATGGTCGAGTGGGAAATATTCGTTCTTATGGCTTTGCGGCTTTATCATAATAATATCGCTCCTTTGATGAAGAGTGGGAATAAAATGTCGACGACCGCATTTGAATGAGAAATCATTTGACGCAATAATAATAAAACGCATTCATTGACCTTCTAGCGTGTAAGGCAAGACGGGTAAAATATACAGAGCTTTGTGGCTATTGTTGTTCTACGCTGGTCAATGACTGGATTTAGCATCTGTCGTAACGAGACAGAGGCGATATGATGGCGAGGAAGAATGTTGTCAAGGCGAGAAAGATTTGTGTATGATTTAAATCAATAAATAGATGACCAATTCACACACACACACGAACGCGCGCTGTTTCGAATCTGAGTTTGTCTAGCCACACCAATAACTCGTATACTACGAAACAGCTGTCGGGATGACTTAATATATCTTTTCTCTATCTCTTCTCTAATCATGTAAAGTTACGTTATTAATCGCACTGACATTGATATTGAAAGCCCATTTTTCTATTAAATCAGTAAAAAAAATTTACTATATACTCAGTCGTGGATATACGAGTAACTTCAAAAAAGGTAACTAATTTGCATATTCTTTAAAAAGAATGAACTCTTAATAATTCACTATTCGTTTTTTTTCTGTTTTTCTATTGGATGATTGGTTTCATTTAACTATTACGCACAGTTCTATTCGCGCATATTTTTTACATAGT
Organism: Sepiola atlantica; assembly: GCA_963556195.1. Lineage (NCBI taxonomy): Eukaryota > Metazoa > Mollusca > Cephalopoda > Sepiida > Sepiolidae > Sepiola > Sepiola atlantica. The sequence continues at coordinate 55,704,479 of OY744527.1, forward strand.
GCATAATTTCAAACCCTCAGTCACATGCTGAGGTCTTTTCGTTCTCTGCCCACGTCTTCGGCTATTTTTAAAGCCATAGAGCAGCTCACCCAAGAGGTGAGAAAACGGAACGTGTCGAAATCGCATTCGCCCACGCATCGACTACGGAGTCGTACGCGATCTCCACGGCGCCGCCACTCAAACAAGCTAGGACTGTGTTTTACAACAATCGTTTTGGCGTAGCGGCACGTAGTTGTAAAAAAAAAACTGTTCTTTTTCTAACCAGGGAAATTAATTTCTGGGGACCTGAGCACAGTTTACTTAACAACCGTGCATTTTTTTCTTACGGATTCCATATCCCACGCACGCTGCTTGATCAATACCAGCACCGCTTGCAGTATATGACCTCTGAAGTTCATCACTGAGAAGCCACCAGTGTCATCCATTTAGCTGCAAGCCGTAAATCACTCCCCTATTCCCAAATATAGTCAAATTTCTCGTTCCTTGAACTTGGAATTGCGTAGGTTTTTCACAGTAGCTGATCTGCCTTACCCCATTCTGGGCTTGGACTTTATGCACCACTTTAATCTTTTAGTGGATATGCGCAGACGCCGGCTGATTGATGCTAATACGGAACTTTTCATCCCGGGTTTGAAATCCACTATCTCCCCTATCCTCCCGGTATTCTTCATTTCCGCTACCTATGACCCATATCAGACATTACTATACTTCTTCCCGGAGTTGACAAACCTTAATTTTGCTGTGAGCCAACCTACTCACTCAACAAAATATCATATTGAGACCACTGGTGTTCCTGTGTTTTCACGTTCTCACCACCTCCCCGAAGAGAAATTAAAAGAAACGAAGTTAGAGTTTAAACATATGCTGACGCTAGGAATTATACGCTCTCCGTCCATTCTATGGGCGCCCCCTTTGCATTTGGTCTCGAAGCGCTTCGGTGATTGGCATCCGACTGGGGACTAACGACGACTGGACATCATGACGGTACCTGGTCGTTACTTAGTCCTACATATACAGGATTCCACTTCGTCTCTGCACTGTTGTAAGACCTTCTATAAACTGGATTTAGTTAAGGCTTACCATCAGATCTCAATGAATTCGGCCGACATACCTAAAACTGCAGAAACAACTCTATTTGGAGCGTTCGAATTCCTGACTATGCGTTTCAGTTTGCGAAACGCGGTTAGTGCCTTCCAACGTTTCATGGATGAAGTAGTACGAGATCTTGACTTTGCCTATAATTAAGGGACGACATTCCCGTAGCAAGTGCCTACTGTTCGAACAATTTCAGCAGTATCAAGTGAGGATTAGCCCTGGTAAATGTGTTTTCGTTAGCGTCTTTTTGTCCACTGAGGCATATTGGAACATCAATATCTTGATAAATAAAAATTCATTTTTTTTTTCATTTCTTCTCAGCGACTTCACTTCTCGGAATTATCAGTCATCGGACATCTTCTTTTTAAGCCTATCTCACACGGCGGTTTCCGCAGAAACTAAAGAATTAATTTCTTCACGCGTGTTCTTCCCGCCTCCTCTTCCAAAGGATCGTGGTCATAAGAAAGCAGTGTTAGGGAGGATTCAAGAATCCAAACGGTAATATCGCCAAAACACACATAGATTTGAAAAGGAAGAACTTTAACAGGAGACTGTTGAAAAGGGAATTAATCAGGGAAGAGAAGGGGGTCGATACCTTGTTACACGAGTGGAAGTTAACATTAAGACGAATGAGGTTTTTAGGTTCGAGAATAAAAGGGTTATTAATTCCTATCCGCCATTTGACTTCATATCTTAGTGCACTTGCTGATGAGATCGGGTTGGTCGGGGATGGGGATTAAAACTGGTTGATATGGTCGGGTTGGTCGAGGGGATAAAAACTTGTTAATGAGGTTGGGTTGGTCGAGGGGATAAAAACTTGTTAATGAGGTTGGGTTTGTCGGAGGTGAGGCTATACGTTACAATATATATATATATATATATATATATATATATATATATATATATATATATGCAAGTATTGTATAAGTATACGTTACAATATATATATATATATATATATATATGCAAGTATTGTATAAGTATACGTTACAATATATATATATATATATATATATATATATATATATATATATATATATATATTATTCTTGCTCTGTTTATTATATTGAGCTCTCATACCCGGATTTCCTTCTAGAATTTATTTCGCTATAACATACACACACACACACATATATATATATATATATATATATATATATATATATATATATATATATATATATATATATATATATATATATATACGTCCCTTCGCTGTATTGAACACAAAATTCTATCTCCGAATTGCATATTTCTTGGCTGTGTGAAGAGGAACGCCCTAATGCTGTCTAACCATCTTTTTAGTCTTGCGTTTGAGAAGTCTCTTCTGTAGCTGGCAGTTATCATTCCACTACTCCTAGCAACATGACCAAACGATCGAAGCCTCCTAGCCGACAATACATCTTACAATACGATGGTTTCCGTCATGCCCAGTGTATGCAAGCATTACTAATCCTGTCATTCCTAGTAACATTGGGGATTATACCAAGACATTTCATCTCAAACACCTACAGGAGTCTGACTTCTTGTTCTCTAGTAGTCTATGTCTCTGAACCGTATATAGCTATTGGCAGAATCAGTACCTTATACAATCTAACCGTAACGATCTAACCGTAACCTGAACATGTCTCTAGAGATCCATATTGTGTTTCTTAAACGACCAAACGCATGTGACGTTATAGATATCCTGTGCAAGACATCTAAAGCACAGTTGGGAACTAGACTGGCAAGAAACTTAAACTCTACAACTTTTTGAATTAATTGATCATCTATTTTGATTTCTTCATCAGTTTCTATTGACATAATTGCACATTTAAGGAGATAATCTTCAAGTCCCATTTTTGGCAGGCTTTTTGAAGCTCCGAGGTTGAAATTTTAAGTTTTTCAAAAATAGCAGATATGAGTGTGGTATCATCTGCATATCTAACACCAATTGACATGTCATCTCTCAATTGGAACTCTTTGTCCAAACCTGTAATAATAATAATAATAATAATATATATATATATATATATATATATATATATATATATATATATATATATATATATATATAACAATTATTTATAAATAAATATTATTTTAAAATAGACCTCATATACACATGTGTTTAATGTCAAACCTGCAATCATCAGTATGGGAGGAGACAATCCATGCCGGTCGCACGATTTGAACCCCAATACGAAAGTCATTCTTGACTCAGAATATATATATATATATATATATATATATATATATATATATATATATATATATATATATATAAAATTTATTACTATTTCTTATATATACACTTATATTTTAATATGGTACTTTTTCTTCCGTGTTTATTTTAACGATGTTCAATACATGGGTAAACCTTAGTAGTAGTTTAAATATACTTATGGCAAGTACGTTACGCAGAAACGTTTGTGTTTCATTCCCGGAACCATCATAATTGTATCGATTAATCATCGTAAACTGTCATCGATATGACTATTACTCTCGCCGTCTTGTTCGTACTGACCCACTTATGAACACTACTCGCTTTGATCAGTTCGTCTGGCCATCATGTAAATTACCTTCCACGCTTTCATGCAATTCTTTGTCGCTGACGTTAGGGAGATTGACTCTTTGTTACAGGGTGGCAACGAAATCCGAGAGAATGTTGCAGCTTGTTGAACGGTAGCTTTTTTCGTTCCGCACGCTACTGCTACTGTTTGTTTGTTATGCATGTTTATTGTTTATTGTTTAATTTCTTTATCGATAGATTTGTAATATCTGTTTAGTTGTTAGTGGTTGTTAGTATACACGAGATAGAAGAAAAAAAACATGTACGATTATCTTTATAAAAGTGTTTTTCTTTTGTTTTTTTATGTGATCACGCAGACACAGGATTCGATTGTTATTCAACTATGTGCAAACACTTTGTGTATATGTTCGTAGACGACGATCGAACTGCTGTCCTTAGCGTAAATTCGTACGTCTTCCTTCTCTCTCCTCTGTCATTCCGACTTCTATCTATCTCACTCTCATCTTTGTCGATCTATTTCACTCTGCCGTTACGTCATCGATGTACATCATACACATTCTTTGTATTAACTCCGATTCGATATTTTTGCGAATATCATTTGTTTATCAAATTTCTAATAACTGCTGTAATTACCCATTGTCCGTTGACTTACATCATAACCTGAATCCTAATACAAAATTGAATTTCCTATATTCCTAAACAAAGTACATTATAATAATTCTTTCAACTTGTTATTTTTTCATTGTTTCGAGTCTTCTTCAGTAATATATGCTACAATATCCGTTTACCGTCTCATCGTGTTACATGAGTACAATAATCTATAATATAAATGTTGTGTTTCTGTCTGTCTGTCTATTTCTTTATCTGGGAATGTAATTGAAAAGAAAGCTTTAAATCAAAATAAAATACAACTTTTCTATTTTTAAATTCTAAGAAGAATCCAATGGTGGTATTAATTTTATATTTTTACACTAATATCGTGGGGTCTACGTTTGCGCCAGACATCTATAGACAGCAAAGACGACGTTTTAGTTTATTTTATTGAGAAACAAAAATTATAGAAATGAAAAAAAAAGAATAAAAATTGTTATATGAGGTTCAGGTTTGGGAGCAGGAGTACACACGGATCATCATTCATTTCCAGACAACGCCCGAGGGCACCTGTTAGTTCACAATATAAGTAAAAATGAGCAAACTATATACAACAGTGATTAAATATTTTTAGGAGTTCCCATAATTTTACAACAGCTTCAATCAAAAAAAAAATTGACTGAAAATGCATTGCTCTATTATCTAGAAAATATTTGAAAATTAATATATATATTAATAATGGAGATTATGTATCTGCCTGTCTGTCTGTCTGAAGCCGAAACTCCATCAGAGTAATATTACTATTTACTTAGTCTGCCATCTTCTATATATACTACTACAAAAACCGCCGTAAACACTATGCGCATTTCTCAATTTACATAATTAATTGCTTTTAAACTTCTAATAAATTAGTATTCGCAAATATACACTCATGATTGTTTTCTTCAGATTTCCACATGTATTTACGCTATTTTGCTGGCTAATAATCTTACTCATAAATTATAATTATTTCTTTTATTGTTTATTTACATATATATATATATATATATATATATATATATATATATATATATATATATATATATATATATATATATATATATATATATATGAAATGAGTTAAGTAGTTAATATATCTACTGCGAAACTGATTGAACAGCCAGCGTTACTCCATTGAATCGGTTACCTCCCTCTGATTATTCAGTATCTATCTACTGCGAAACTGATTGAACAGCCAGCGTTACTCTATTGAATCGGTTACCTCCCTCTGATTATTCAGTATGGACGCAAGACGGGCGCGTTATTTAAAATGTAAACAAAACGCTGGCATTTACCGTGTTATTTGTACTCTGATTTTTTTATTAAAACGTTCTGAGTTTGTCTATTTTCTTAATCTTATTAGAATGTTTTAAAACACAAATTCATTGAATCAAATTGTTTAATTAAAATAATAATTGATTTAAAAATGACCATTTAAAACACACACACACATTATAATGAATTTAGTTTGGGTAAACTTTTTTTTTCGAGAGCATTTAAAAAACTATTCGCGTTTACTGTATTTGATTTTTTGATAGTTTTATTTTAGGTACACCTTTTTCTCCGATTTGAAAAACTTCCAATATTAACATTTTTCTATTTATGGGGGAGGGTTAAAAAGAAATTGGGGTGGGGTCGAATTTTTTTTAAATTTATTTTTAACTAAAAATATTCTTGGTCGGAAACAAAGAAAATCAATGTCTAACCACCCAAGAAATATGACTGGGGCTCCATCGGTTTACGGGTGAGCGTTCATTTCTGACGCGGCAGCCTAGCAAAAATATGCGACCAGAGGGAGCATATATTTGCTAGTATATATAACAATAATTGTACCAATACAGTCGGTTTTATTGCGGCCTTTTCTTTATTGATTTCTTTTTGTATTAAAATATTTATTACTTAAGTTTTAGTTTATACTAGCAAAAAACTACCCCACCCCACTCCGGGAAGCAATTAATCTAGCTGCAGTCTTCTTTACAGAAAACAAAGAAACAATTTTCATTTAACATTTTGGTAATTTGGTGAAAAAAAAGATGATTGTCATGTAGTTATTTGATATGTTCCAATGTTAAGGAAATTTACTGTGTATGAACATAGTCACATTTTTTTAATTGGGACAAAAACAACAAAACGGTTATTTTATATGGTCTTTTCTGAATTCAAAGTCAAAGGATTTGATTTTATATAAGCATAAAAATGAAAATGAATTCCCCTTAAAAAACTTGTAAATATAATTAAAGCAATAAACGAAAAGTCCGAACGTCAATTGATGAGATAAAACAATTATGTATTTCTGAGTAATTTAAAATCGTTACTCTGTGTTTTCGCTTTTATGATTAAAGACAAATAAAAATTAATAAAGTTTTTTTTTTAATATGAATCTATTTTTTTTTGTAATTTAGAAAGATGAAAGGGCAAATGTAATCATCATCATCATCATCATCATCATCATCATCATCATCATCATCATCATCACCACCACCACCACCACCACCACCACCACCACCACCACCAACAAATTTAGTTTTAAAAATAAAGTATCTATTTAATTATTAAAAGAAAAACTTTGTTAGTCATTGCGTTCAATGCAGAATTTATTTCTTTAAATAAACTATTCAAAGGTAATCTAAGTTGTTGCTTCGTATCCCTTATCATAACTGAACGTTAGGCAGCAATTTGATTTTTTGGCTAAGATCAAAGTGTAGTATCTGTTCCGATGGATACTACACCCCATAGACTGGTATTGTCTTGGCCTTCGGGGCTTGATTTACGCCGGTCTATGGGTCTGTCCTGTGCAGTTCTAGGAGGTCCACCCTCCCAGGCTTCGCCTCCCCTCTTTGGGGGGGGGGGGGGGAAGTTTATTGCTTACTGCCTGAGGCGCCCCTACCGGGGAATGCCGACGGGGCTGCCCAGGCAATTTTTAATGGTCAGAGTGCTCACCTCTCGGGCGCTGGCTTTTCAACCCCCACTTTCCGACCCGACCTTGGGTCACATCTTACTTGTGGGAGTAGGATAAAACTGGCCTTGTGCCTAACTCCTGGAGAGGAGTAAATAATACCTGCCAATTCCCCTCGACCGTAATTGGCCCGTGTCGTGTGATCGGTGCAATCGGAGATTCGTTTTTATTAAAAAGGAATCATCATCATCTATTAACTGCACTTGTATGAATTTGAAATTACTTTCAACGATGATTATGCAAACAAAAATATTGACAATTTGTATTTTGGCGAATTATTCGGACTACTGTTCTTATCTTGAATATTATTCTCACAACGTTTCAGCCGATGTAACCTTCAACCTTCTTCATGTGCATCTTGTCGAACTCGGGAATCTTTCTGTCGAACTCGAGAATCTATACAGAATTTCTAACGGGACTCCTTTATTTAATCTACGAGGGTAGCTTGCTCTCGTTCCGTCAGCCATGACCGGGTAGAAATCTTAAGTAATTCGTAATTGTATACTTAGTATCGCCCGTACTGAGGATTGAACCTTCAACCTCACGAAGAGTGTCACTTAGAAATGATTATTACTTAGCATTTATATTCGTTACGCCACAAATTATCAAGTCTCATTTACAAAAATTCCAAAAGATATTGATATTTTCAATCAATTCAATACGGGATAACATTTAATTTAACATTAAATATAATATACTAAGAACTCTACGATGCCCGTCAAAAATTGCTGAAAAGACGAGAAGGGAAGCTGATAAGGGATGCCTACAGAAACATTAAAAGAGCTGGAGACATTTCTAGCAAGTACTTTTCCTGTACCACATGCGATAATAACCATATAACGATGGTGTAGGGTGGTCAGAAGAGCATCTTTTCTGGTCAAGAATGTATCCAACTCGGCGAAGTTCTTTCAAAAAGATATACGAAGTCTTCTAAAAGCGTGTGAGAAAATGTGTTATGATTTTATGAAACCAAGATTTGAACTTTTGGGCTTCCAAAATGTATGTTTTCCACAAATACAAAATTATTGTTTTTAGTGGTGCATGCGAATTGTAGACGGTGCAGATGATAGATGTTCGGCCAAAAGGAAAAAGAGAGAGGGGGTTGTATTTTGAATCACACAGATCTTATTTCTCTTTGAAATAAAATAAGTGCCTCGTAAAAACAGGGAGTCATGTTTAGACAAAAAATTAATGTTCGTAAATTGTCTCCATGATAATCCCCTGTTTGGCCGTTATCTCCAGTGGAAAAGAATTTCAGGAGATGGGGGGGGGGTAAGACCTAGCCCCTGGGCATGAGGCAGGCAGTTAGTTGGTCTTAGTGAGAGTTGGCAGAATTGGAGTTGGACGTTCGAGGTGGCAGTTGGTTTTCGGTGGTTCTCGGGAAAAGAAGGTCTGTTGTGTTGGTGGGACTTATATTTTGTGTGGTCGGGGTAAGAGATCTCATTTTGCAAATCTGTCATTCAAGCTAGGAACACGAGTTTCATTTGTAATCTCCAACAAATAAACCTGTTACTTGTTTATAAACTGGAGTTGTGATTTTACTTGAGATAAGAATTCTTTGTTGCAGCACTGACTACATCGAGTGGGAACGATCACAGCTAGTGCAGTAAACGCACATATACAAGTTCACAGTGGCATCATAATGCATTGCGGTTGTTTTCTGTCAACTAGAACCGGAGCTTTAGTCAGAGTTAAATAAGCTTATGAACAATTTCAAATGTCAGTCAATGTGGAAGCAAAGTCCCAAGCTTCCATTGGAAAGATAAAGATGAAGCGGAATATCATTTTTTAGGATGACAATGGTATTAGTGATACGGTTCTTGGCATTATTAGGTCTTTTCTTTTTAATCGAGGCTTGCGAGTAAATTTTGGTGTCTCCTCATCCTCTTTCCTTATCAATGGGGTGGCTCCTCAGGGCTCTATTCTAGGTCTAACGCTGTTTCTTCTCTTTATCAATGATCTCCCAGAGAATATTCTTCAGAAGATTAACATCTACGCTGGTGAGGTGATACTATGGACTGCCCCCTCCCTCCAGAGGAGACAAAAGACCGGACATAGGATTTCCGGTATGACTAAATATATTTCGGAGTGAGAGTTGTTTGCAACAGCTTTTGCAACAGTTTGGGTTTATGACGAGTTTACGGCAGTTAGCGGCTCGGAGAGGAAACGATCAGATGGGAGTCATATTCGGGCGAGGCAGCTCGGAGTAGACGAGCAGTGATGAGTTGAGCTGATTGGACGAGAATTGAAGCCTCGACAGACCGCTATCAACGGACAGCATTTGGAGGTCCCTTTCGGTATCACACACAACCAGAATATAACAGACTTATAGACAATGTATCTGAGTTTGTGTTTTTCTTGTGAGTTTGCGTTGTTTTGTTTTTCTCAACTTGTAAACCAGTGTACGTTACCTTGGCGACCGCCGGGACAATACGTCCAGAACGAGAACAGGAAGAAGATCGGGGAGAAGAAAACCACAGCACAAAAGTATTGGAGGCGGCAGTTGTCGAGAGGACGCACATGGTCTTACAATGATACCAGTCTTTATTTTGGTGTTTCTACTTGCCAATCTCTCTGGGATTAGTTAGGATATTCAGCTAATTTTGAAGTGTAATTGGGTTCAGTTGTGGATTGTTTAATCCTGTTCAGACTCAGCTTGTGACTTTCAATTGCAGGCGTGACCCTTTTCTTCCTGAGGTTTCCATGGGTGGCTCTGTTCTTGAGGAGAAATCGACTCTCAAACTTCTTGGTCTTTCTTTCTCATCAAATCTTTCTTGGAATTCATACATTAGCTCCATTGCTATTTCTAATTCTCATAAAGTTGGTTCTCTCTATCGCTCTAAACTTTTTCTCATGCCTGAGGCTATCCTGTATCTCTACAAATCTGCTAGCAGACCTTGTATGGAGTACTGTTATCATAATTAGGCTGGTGAATCTCATTCCCATTTGAGGGTTCTTGATAAGGTTCAGAAGCGTATCTGTAATTTGGTAGGCCCCACTCTTTTTTCTATTCTGCACCCTCTTTCTATCGCAAACGTGATGTTGCTAGTCTTTCTATAAGTAATCTTATGGCATGTGTTCTTCAGAATTGTCTGATTTATTCTCTGCTTCATTTGTGCCAGCTCGTTTGACTCGTTGGTCTAGTGTTCTTCATAGGGTACCTCGTTATAATACATCTTCCTATTCCAGTAGCTTCTTTCCAAGAACTGAAGGCTTGTGGAACTCTCTTCTTGTTCGCTGTTTTCCTCCTATTTATAGACTTAGTCTTTTCAAGACTAAGTTCGGCATCTCCTGTCTTGCGTTCTTTTTAGTTCCTTACATCAAGTGGCTTCATGCCTTATCTAGGGGCGACTTTCGTTAAAAGAAAATATTCCAAAGTAATATATCCAAAATCAACAAAGACAATGGATCAGACCTGAAATGAATTGAACATATACGTGATGAATTGAAAAGAGCCATGTAATCTGACAGATTTGGAGCGAATTTGCAAAGAATTGGCAAATATTGAAAAAGCAAGATGTCCGCCGTGCTAATAGACTCCTACTAAAAAGAATTGACTACTTTAATAAAACCAAAAGAAGTTTCAATAAAGTTATAGCTTGACGGTGTACATGTTTATGCATTCAGGCTTTTGTAATTTTTTCAAATTTATTGTCACTCTAAAAGATTTCAATTTGTTTTTCCTCTTGTCACATTAACTGTTGAAAAAGTTCTGAAATTTGTTGTGTCCTCATTTTCATTGTCTAGTCGAATGATACAATGGATGTTTTTAATAAGTATTAAAAACAGACTTAGTTCTAATAAGCTCAGGGAAATATTAAATCTAGACAGTATAGGGAAAATTGTGCAGAACAGGAGACTTTGATGATATGGCTACGTTGGAAGAATGGAGTTCTTGGGTTAGTAGATGTAGAACAGTTGAGAAAGCAGGTTCATTTCACAGGGGAAGGCCAAGGACAATATAGGAAGAAGTGATAACGACAGGCTTAAAAAAAAGAGGGATCAATAAAGTAGGTTAGTTTGGAAGTCAATTTTTTAAAGCTGTCCAACGCATGTCAGCATGTAAAACGGACATTAAACTACTGATGATGATGATGATGATGATGATGATGATGATGATGATGATGATGATGATGATGATGGTGATTTTTGTGGGTTACATCAAAGTTTTCTTTTCTCAATAAATCTTAATATTAAAAAAAAAAAACTTTCAATGTCTCAATTGTGACGATTGCATATGATATTTGCCTAGATGCTGGTTAGATTGACTCTAGAGTTTTGAAGTTATTTCTAAAAATACTATTTTCATTGGTCTATCAAGTTTAAGTTTAAAATAGCAATCTCTGGTCTGTCAAGCTTAAATTTGAAATAACATTTCTATGATCTGTTAAGCTAGAAATAGAATTGCCCTAGGTCTGTCAAGCTTAAGTTTCGAATATAATTTTCTCAGGTCTGTCAAGATTAAGTTTGAAATAACATTTTTTTTGTCTGTAAAGCTTAAGTTTGAAATAAAATTTTCTTTAATCTGTAAAGCTTATATTTGAAATAACATTTTCTTTGGTCTGTCAAGCTTAATTTTGAAATAACATTTTCTTTAGTCTGTAAAGCTTAAGTTTGAAATAGAATTGTTTTTGGTCTGTCAAGCTTAAGTTTTAAATAGAATAGTCTTTGGTCTGTGAAACTGAATTTTGAAATAACATTTTCTTTGGTCTGTCAAGCTTTATTTTTAAATAACATTTTATTTGGTCTGTCAAGTTTAAGTTTGAAATAGAATTGTATTTGATCTGCCAAGCTTAAGTTTCAAATAGTATTTCCTACTTCTGTCAAGCTTAATTGTGATATAGGATTTTCTCAGTTCTGTCACGTTTAAGTTTGAAATAACATTTTCTTTGGTCTGTCATGCTCAAGTTTGGAATAGCATTTTAACGTAAAGATTGAATGAACGTACCATAAAAAATAACATTTTTTGTTTAAATAAAAAAAACACCTGTCCTTTTTACAGGATATGTGTGGGGGGGAGACCTTCTTATTCGCACTGTCCATATCCCATTTCCATGTATATCATCTTATGTATTAACATATTTAGCACAGTTTGCAAATATAATTCACGAACCGTTTGAAATGACATCTTTCCCCATTTGATCTTTTCAGAATATTCTTTCTAACTTCAAACGGATTCAGTATTATTTATTGAGTTTGGAGTTTTTATTAGCGGGGGGGGGGGGGGGGGGGGTCGTGGAAATTCCACGGTGGATTACAGAAAATAAGTTTTAATTATTTTATCTTATTTTATCTACTCATTATATATTTGCATTACTTTGAATTAAAAATAAAATATTTCCAACTCATGTATATATCACCACGTGCGAATTACTCTCTTCCGTCTTTCTCAGGACTTTTTTTTCAAAACTAAGCTCTTTCTCGTCTTTATATTTATTAGCCGCCTATATAGAAATTCCATGGGTAATTAAAGAAAATGGGTTTTAATTTTATCTACTTATATATTTTTTATTACTTTTAATTAAGCTATTTAAAAATCCACTGCGGCAAAAAATGAATTTAATGGGTAAATAATGGGGAAATGGTAAGGAATAGTAATAATAAGGGTCGACCGCTGAAAGTCTTGAAGCAGTATATCTTCAAGTAAAGATAGCCTTGCTCGATGTTAAGTTGACAGAGGTAGGAAAGGGTGTCAACGTATTTCTTTGTGGGTGACTGGAAGCTCTCTGCCTGCCATACAATTCCCTACGGGTCTGGATGTAGTCCTTCAAAGGTCAGGTCGAAATTACTGATCGGTCATCGTGTGACCAAACAACCTCACTAGGGCAGTTCTCCACAAGAGGAAATAAATGTCAATGTTTATGGCTACTACATGTGTGTGTGTACGTTTGTACTAACCTGGGTATGTAGTAGGAGGAGGGGGAGGAGGAAGAAGGGGAGAAGGAGGAGGAGGAGTTGTTAGTTATATTTTTATAGTTGTTGCTTTTATTTTCTGGATATTCGGCATTCAGTAGCGTCGCAACATGGATGTGTCTATAGGAACGAATCTTGGTATTAATTACAAGACCTATTCTATAATTAAATATTCATAGAGAAGAAATAAGACTTAACAAAACAAAAACATTTTTATGAATATACATGCATTAACAAGTATTTGAAAGTTTGTGTTATATACATAAATGCCCAGAGCACAAATTGTCATTTCCTGAAAAAGAGGATAGTTAGTTTTCTCTGTGAGAACATGTGTGCGTCACATGGGTGACACTGTCATGATGCGATCATATTAGGCTGCCGATAGACGAGCCTACCCTAACGACAGGAAGTAGGAGAAATAAGATGTTGTCTCGCTGCTGGCTATTGGACATCTGGGCTCTTTATCTCTCGGCGAAAAGTTGTAAAATTCGCTAGAGGCTAAATATGCTGAGTCTCCTGATTGGTCCATACATGACGCAAATGAACACCATTCCAAAAGAAGATTTCCAGAGGTGTTTCCGGCAGTGGATGGATCGGTGGGCTAAGTGTGTGCAAACACAAGGGGCCTACTTTGAAGGGGATTACGGTCCCAACCCCGTCACGTATTTGAAATATTTTTCTGGCCTAAGGTCGGATACGTTTTAGACAGGCCTCGTATGTGCTTGTTCAATATTCTGTTTCGTGTGTGTATCTTTTTTGCTTGGCACTTGCTATTGTTGTTAACATCTTCACAAAGTATCGACGCATGAATGTGTGCAGCTAAAAGAACTCTGTTTTTGTGTATCTCAGTCTTTTTTGGAACGGGTGCATATCTCAGTATTTTATCAAACTGCTTCGCAAGAACAAAAGTGGTGGAAATAGGATAGGTAATTTTCACCCATTAACTATGCAGAAGTAAAAATTTTAGCAAATCGTCTGCAGGCTGTCTGCCTAGTCTGATTAGCCCTGAGCAGACTAGTGCTGTAAAAGGCGAGACTATTCAGGATCATTTGCACATGATATGCTTAATCATTGAGAAAGTCGACACTTAAGCTGTGCTGATCAATTTGGATAAGTCCAAAGTATTCGATAAGGTGGACCATCAATAGTTGGAAGCTGTCTTGTCTTCGTCAGAGCTTGACCCACAGTTTTAGTGCTGGATCCGCCTCTTATATACTAACCCCAGTGCGCTGATGAAGGTGAATGGTTTGAGGTAGAGGACCTTCAATCTGTTCAGATCAATTTGTCAGGGAGTCAGAGGTATCCGCTTTTACCGATACTCTTTTTTGGTTATCGAGTGACTGTTTATATTGGAATGACTGTTTATATTGAAATCATTTAGTTCACATAGGCTCACGAAAAGCCTCTGTTTAAAACGAGAGGTAATTATTCTCATTGATTGAAAATTGTGGAGTTCACACTTTTATGTGAAATAATGTTTTCTTCTTTAATTTCGTGACCACTTGCTGTGTTTGTGCGGACGTCCAAGTAAGCCATTGATTTGAATGCATCCCACTTCTACTCTATAAAGGCAGATGATGAAATGAAAGAAAAGAAGAGGAAAGTCTAAACCGAATAAAGAAAGAGAAATTAAGTTTGGGCTGTCTTCAGATTATGAGACTTTTGTGTTTAATAATACATTCTCCTCCACCCGACACTATTCGCCCTTCATTGTCACCTGTTAAATCATGTTCGGTAGTCATCGGATGGACAGACGGAAAGATGCATAGACGCGTATATATTATTATAGAAATTGATGACTGATGATTCATTTTTCTTATTAAAATCAATGTTCTGTATTGACGAGGTAATCTTTTTAAAACTGCAGTATTTATTTACCAGAAAAAAATATTAACGATAATAAGGATTGATTAATTAATTATTCAGTCTTTTAACGTTTGTCCTACACCGAGTATTTCATATTGTCAGTTTTTAAAACATCAGATGGTTGTTGATGTATTGATAGACCAAAACGAGGAAAACTCCTGTCTTCATGATCATGTTCCGCATGAATTCAATTCTTCATATTTTTCCTCTTCATGTCATAAACACTTGGTGCAAATCAGTCAGCACTAAATTTAACCATGGTCAAACACACAAATGTTATCTGATAGCTTCAATTTGTTTTTGGAAAGAATCGAAAGTCAAATGCACTCGTGACTCATAAAAATTGATATATTTTACAGATAGTTACACAAGGGAAAGTTTGGTTTGGTTTGGTTGTTTTGTTTTACGGCATATCAACCCTTTTTGGGTTATTTAATACCAAATCAGGTCATTTAGGTAAAATTTGGTTGCTTTGTTTTATAGCATATTAATCCTTTTCAGGTTATTTAATGCTGAATCCGGTCATTTTGGTGAAGGTTTTTATGCTTCAAGTTCTTTATATGTTTAAGTATTTATTCATGGTGTTTGGTCGAGTGAAATGGGGGGGGGGGTAGAGAGAGGGGAAAGGGGAGGAGAGGGGGAGGGAAATTGTTGTTTGTTGTTTTGGATTTTGCAAAACATGATTGAGTTTTGCAAAGAAAAAAAACAATAAAACATCAATGTTTGGTGCAGTTTGAGTCAGGAAGTCAATAATTTCAGACAGCCTAATTTGATAGCGCCAGTAGGTTCTGTTTGACCTATAGATGGGGCCCTTACAGGTACTACCACTCCGGGCCAGAGTGGACCTGGGAGCAATGGCAACTAAGGGGCAACTCCACATTCCCCACAGCTCCCAAATGGAGGCCTCACCACTGGATGTCTTTTAAGGTCATACCCAGGACTGGGAAAATTTGTTTGTTCGCTATAGAAAACCAAACAGTTATACTATTTTAAAAGGTAGGCGTTTCGATTCCCGACACATGTGACACATGTAATTTTATCGGAAAGACAATATGCGGTAGCTCAAAAGTTGCATTTTTTTTTTTTTAGATTATGATATGCTGAACGTATTGATGTTAAAATCAATTTAGTATACTATAGAAATAGGAAAAAAAACACACTTTTTAAATTAGTAAATTAGCATGGTCGGTAGTTTATATAAAAATGGGAACTGAGAAGAGGTCAAACGAAAAGAAGTAAGGTCTTTTAGTGAATTATATAAAAAAAATTATTTATTTAAAACAATTAAAATATTTATAAAAATATTTGTTTCACAACATAATTCTTGTGTTTTCTGCAATATTTATTTTTGTAATAACTCACTAAAAGACTTTACTTCTTTTCGTTTGACCTCTTCTCCGTTCCCATTTTTATATAGACTACCGACCACGTTGGATTTATGCCAGTATGTCGGCTAATTTACTAATTTAAAAAGTGTTTTTTTTTTCCTATTTCATATGTAATACTAAATTGATTTTAACGTTAATATGTTTAGCATGTCATAATCTTTTTAAAAAAATACATTTTTGAGCTATTGCATGGCGTCTTTTCGATAAAATTACATGTGTCGGGAAACAACGTGATTACCTTTTAAATAATATAATTCAGATCGTTTTTCAAAAAAATTCAATGCAATCATTTTTAATATTTTCCATGCAATAAATCTCGAGAAACCTACAAATATTGATTTTTCTGTTCATTCTTTAATTTTTCCAGTAATTGTTGCTGGAAATCAAGAGAAAGAACAGG
Organism: Sepiola atlantica; assembly: GCA_963556195.1. Taxonomy (NCBI): domain Eukaryota; kingdom Metazoa; phylum Mollusca; class Cephalopoda; order Sepiida; family Sepiolidae; genus Sepiola; species Sepiola atlantica. Next base: position 55,721,239 of record OY744527.1, read on the forward strand.
GGGGGGGGATAAGCTTTCAGACAGAGGAGACGGAAAGAAAACTGCCGACAAAAACGGTTTTAATTTAAGGAATTCTTTCTTTCTTTTTTCGCTCTTCTACACTCTCTCTTTCTCTCTCTCTCTCTCTCTCATTGAACAACAGAGAGAAGGATGATATGAAGAGGATACATTTTAATTGTCGGAGAGGGTAGTCGTAGATCAAACATCAAATATACACTCAAAGCGATAAACTTTTAGGCAGAACCTTTCATAGTTAAGAACTCCAGTTTAAAAGTAAAGCATCAACATCTTAAGATAAAGTTTAAAATTATCCTGTTTTACTTTGCTCGATTAAAATTTATAATAAGGCGTACACAATCATCTGTGGTATGGCATTTCCTTTTGCATATTCAATATCAAAATCAAAAGCTTTTAGCTTTATAGTCCAATCTTAATATTTAGGATGATGTAACTTTTGACAATTTTTTCCTAAGATTAAAAATAAATTCTATGAGCTTATGATCGGATTTCAGAAAGAATTTCTTTCCTCATAAAAATTGTCTTGTCCTGGTCACACTTCATTCGATTGCCAGTCCTTTTCTATATTAGAATAGTTCGCTTCAGTCTGTGTTAATGTCCTTGAAAGATATATAAACGGATGTCCCTCTCGAAATACAATTGCACATATAGGATAATTACTGTGCTTAATGTCACATCAAAAGTCGTTACTACAGGGTTTTTCTTTAGAGAGAGCTTCTTTAAACCTAATAGGAGAGTAGACAGTAGACTTTCGGCAGCCTCGTAACTCTTGCTTCCCTTATTTTGTCCTTTAGTCCTCACATTCCATGGGCGATGTTTCTGACAAAAGGATGTTTTCTGGGTTGGAATCTATCCATCTAACACTTATTGTTGGCTAGTTTTTGACATTGAAGTAGTATTTTTTTTTAGCTCCTTACATTAAGTGGCTTCATGTCTTGTCTGGAGCGATTTCCATTAAAAAAAATGGACTATGCCTGGTGCATATTAGTCCAAATAAATTCTGTTCTTTTTTCGCAAGTCAGAAAATACTTGAATTCTCTCAGAATATTTTGGTAGGAATTTGCTATGGAAACTAGTTACCTCGAGAAATGAGTCTAGTTATTTTTCATTGTTAGGAGGAGAGACGTCTAATATTTTCTGTATTCAGTTTGGATCCTGTAAACTTTTTTTTTTTTTTTTTTTAACATAGTTCACACCAAACAAGGCAGGCCGCCATTGTAGACGTAAGGGGCTACTGAAAAAAAGAAAAGGGGAGAAGGTAGGGGGTGGTCAACCTAGATTGGGATCAGCGCAGCGAGGTGTCTGTTTACATTAGTTTTAAATTTCTGCATGTCTGTACTGTTTGGGGAAACAGGGGGCAGGGAGGGAGTTCCAGAGGCCAGCAGTACGAGGAAAGAAGCTATTTGAGTAGAAGGCTCTCCGACATCTGGGGACCTCCACAGTGAATGAATGAGATTTAGTTGATTGTCGAGTTAGTCTAGTGAATTTACGTCGAGGGGGCACCAGAGTAGCCAATTCATCGGAGCATAATCCATTGAAGTATTTGTAAAACAAGCACAAGGATGCTACATTGCGGCGATGGAACAATTGCATCGTTAGGCGAACAGATACACCACATTGATAGTGTACTAGTTACACCAACTCGACATTACCCTTGCAAGTTATTTAGCTTTTCTTTTTATAAACCACATCGTCTTTTGTTTTTCCAAAAAAATATTTTTTAAATTCGTATCAAAGGGAAGCAATTCTGTATGGACGAAAACAGTTACGTACATTTTGTGGGGATGGTGACCACTTGAAGGTGATTCCGACCATGGCCGTCGTAATAGTAAACTGGGACCTGTGCACTGGAAAATGACGTCATACTATATAGTTACAACCGAAATAAGTCGAACAATCAGACTATGAACATTTTGACCCCTCCTTTCACTTCAAAATTCACCAAAATTCAGAAAATCAACCATTTTTAATGAAATTTTCAGTGCTTATTAATTAACGATCACTGAATATAATTATTATATTATATTATTAGAAATCTTAGTGCAATTGTATTGTTTCGTGTAATTAGACAGCAGACATTAAATTAATACTTAATAAAATGGCGTTGTCATAAATCTTTGAATTTTTAAAACATGAACATTTTTCTTTGAAAAATAATTTGTCTGATTTAATATTCATTCTGTAAATAAGTTCATTTTTTCCGGATTATTTTTAATGTTTGAGTTCATTGTTATGACAACCTTGTCTACATCGAGTGAAAATAGTCAGTTATATTGCATGGAAATATCTCTTGGTTTATAAACACAAGAGGACAAATCTCTTTTTTAAGAGAGTTTTATTCTTTCGTATGAACATTTCATTATAATTAGTTTAAACTGAATAATATGAGTTGCTCTCATTCCCCCCCCCCCCCCAAATTATGTTTCTTCATTTTTTAACAAAAAAACACCTTTACTAAAGTTTTATCACAGGGTACTAAAAAAGCGCATAAATGTATTTTTTAATGAAAATAAAGCATTGTAGATGTTAACAATAAAAAAATCTTTTAAAATATAGTTCTCATATATTACAACAACAAAAAGCCCCTGAATTCCGTATTAATAACGACCAATAGATTAAAACATTTTAATAAATTTATTTATTTAATAAAATATAGTTTCTGAAAGAAAAACAATAAAGTTTATTTTCAATAAAGTAATATTTTGGCTAAACGATTGTAAAAAAAATATAGTTTCTGAAATTGACAGTGATTTTTTTATTAATTTAAAATGTTATAAACGAACATAATAATAAAACTATATTTTATTACAATGTTTTTTTAACTTAAAAAATAAATCTAACATGAAAAATTACGAATTCATTAAAGTAACACAAAATCAATAATTCAAACTAATTAATAGAACATTTATTAAAATAAATTAAAATGTGTTTTTTGTTTGTTTTTTTGCAAAACGAATTTTTATACAATATAGTAAAAATTTGTAATAAATTGAAACAGTCATGTCTTTTTTTTAGGATGAAACTTATTAATTAGTCTAAAACTGTATATTTTATCTCGAAATAAAATTCTAATTTTTTTTTTTAAACTTGAAATACGAATTTTAATCATGGCCGTCGTAATATAATGCAATGTCTTATCTTTGAACGCCATGATGGATTTTAAAAAATTGTCTTTTGCTTAAAAAAGGAAATATGTTTGAAAAAAATGAACAAGTTAACCATGATTTCCAAGTTCCTTAGGAGGGTAGCCGTGTTCTTGGTAGGGAATAAAGTCACAATAGCAGGAACAATTTAAATATGATTTCCAAGTACAAATATGATTCTAATGCTGTATATAAATCTGATTGACACATGCGCATTAATTCACGACTCACTTCCGGTCCTGATTGATCGTTGGTTTAAGAACCACAACCAATGACATCACCAGAAAATCTCAACTCAGTGTGTAGACCTTAGTATTACAACACCCATGTTTCGACCCAGATAGTGTATTTTCTGGAGGGAGATGAATCGAATTACATCTTGTTCTTAACATGCTGCTGCGGTCCAGAGGAAGGGATGACGAGCCGGGGTCGAATGTTGATTTTGTGGAGAAAGGCTATCTAGGAAAAGAAACAATGAGTAGACTGACTATATAAACTGTGTTTCTCGCTTTATTGCAGATCATAATATTGTTAATAACTTCAATAATATAAATCGCACAAGTTTGAAATTTTGCACACTGAAAGAATGCTCCTAAGTAGGTAAGATACCAAAGTTATAGACATTTATGCATTTGTTAGCCACTTTCACTGTTTCTCGCAGGTTTGTAAAAATGCCCCAAAATCGACGTTTGACTGCTACTGAAAGGCAAAGGGTTGTAGCTGGCCTTGCAGAAAGATTGACACTTCTGGATTTAGCCAAGGAACTGGGAAGGGATAAGAAAACCTTGGTTTCTTTTGTGGAGAAGCCCAACACTGCACCAAGGAAAGATAACCGTACAAGAAGGAGCATTTCCCTCGCGATATGCGAAAAATATGCAGCCAGATCATTAGGGAACCAAATGGCACTAGCGCCTCCATTTTTGGCTAAGCTGGCGTCGTTCCGATGTCCAGGAAGACCAGATGCAGTGTCTTGAATGAGATTGCCAGGAATGTGAACCCCATTTCCAGGCCTCCCTTGAACAAAACCCATAAGGGAAAACGGACTTCCAACAGGTTCTATTCACAAATGAAGCTAGAGCCACACTTGATGGTCCGGATGGATGGGCTAAAGTTTGGAGTCCTACCGGAGCTGCTATCTCACATCGCGTTCGTCGCCAACAAGGTGGTGAGGGAGTTATGTTTTGGCGGGTATCATAGGTGATAAATTAATTGGACCTTTCCGAGTGCCAGAGGGTGTGAAACTCACAAGCCAAGCATACATATCGTTCTTAGATGAGCATTTGTCACCTTGGCTGGACGACCTGCCTTTACTTCGTCTACGTCAACTGATTTTTATGCACGACAATGCTCCATCTCATGCAGCAAAGGCTACGACTACCTTCCTCGCATCTCTGGGCATCAAGGGAGAGAGTCTCATAACTTGGCCTCCTTGTTCTCTTGACTTAAACCCGATTGAGCAGCTTTGGTCAATTTTAAAGAGGAAGGTTTATGAAGGAAAACAACAATTTACATCAAAAGATGCCCTCTGGAATAAAATTGTTGATGTTGCTAGTAGCATAACACCTTCCCAAATCAACAGATTGACTTCATCTGTTGATGGGAGACTGCAGAGGGTAATTTCAAGAAATGGGATATTTTTTGATAACTGATTCAATTTTGTGGTGCATATCTGGTAATTTCTTCCTTACATTTCATTCATATTGTTACTTATGATTTAAATGATTAAAATAATTAACCCTGCTAAGTCTAATTTTTTTATCACCTATGAACTGTATTTTAACAAACCTGCAATAAAGCGAGAAACAGTAAAAATGGCTAACAAATGCATAAATGTCTATAACTTTAAAAATATAGCATAGATTTGCAAAATATATTGGTATCTTACCTACTTAGGAGCACTCTTTCAGTGTGCAAAATTTCAAACTTGTGCGATTTATATTATTGAAGTTATTAACAATATTATGATCTGCAATAAAGCGAGAAACACAGTTTATATTAGAAGTCATAAGACACATTTATTTTTAGGTTGTCCAAGAAGTTAATTATTGCCTGCTTTTCTCTCAGCCTAAATTCTTTCGTGTGTGTGCTTAAAATGAGCGCAATGTGGTCAAAACAAATTTGAAACTTTTTGTAAATGAAAGAAAACCCGTCATATCTTGGCCAATAATTGATGTATTCTTAAAATTCAAAGTGCATTTCTTAAAGGATCTTTTGCCGAATGCAGCTCACCTGAAGGAGCCACCTAGAGTTTCCACCACGGCCTCTAGAGGGGGACCTGTACCTGAAGTAGGTGACACAAAATTTATCCACAAGAAAAAAAAACATGCCAAATCATAGATTTTGCCATTCAAGCTGATCACAGGGTAAAAATCAAGAAGACAGAAAAACTAAGCAAGAGAGCTGAATGGAATATGGAACATAAAGTAAATTACAGTAATACCAATAGTTGTTAGAGCACTAGGAACAGACTCGAAAAACATGGGAAAAAAAACTAGGAAAAATTAGAATTAAAAAGAGGATTCACACCATATAAAATACAGCATTGATGAAAGCAGCTGAAATATAAAAAGAAAACCCTTGAGTGCGGAAGCCAACCCACATAATCAGATGACACTGACCAACTGCAGGCAATTAGATTAGAAATAAAATTGCACGAATCCAACGGAACTGAAACTGTCATGGTAGATATGCAAAGTAAATTCCATTATTTGACACCCCTCCCTCCCTCCCTCCCTAAAAATTGTTGCATCATCATTCGTGGATAACACAAAAGGCATGAAAGGTCAAGGACAGTGGAAAGGCCGAGAAGGGAGAGCACCAACCAGACCTCCACTGGAATGGCATGTACAGTATTGGAATCCTGAGGAGGCCTATTGCTACTCAAATTTCTGACAAAACAATGGCTATTATCGGCGAAAAATCAATGATAAACAGCTGTTGAAAGAACATGAAGAAAAAACACAAAGAAAAAAGCGGAAAGTACTGGAAATCTGTCGAGACTTGTTGTCACTCAGAATCCAGGGAACCCCACCTTTGTTGCCAACGAGCGATCACTGATACTGATTCGTGTGAGAATTTCTAGTGAGAAAGAAAGTGAAATCGTAATCATCAAAATATTTGGGAATCTTTTACAATGATCAGCAGAGTCGCGAACGGGGTCCAAAAAAAGAACGAGAAAGGATTTAAAAACATAAATTTGCAACAAGTAACTAGAATAGACATTTTTCTACTTACCTATGTAATTTGTTTGTATTTTTACGTAGTATAAATGGCTTTTTATTAGATGTTAAAAATAAATTCTTGTTTTTTTTTTAACATCGAATTTGGCAACAAGGAAAATGGCCGCCCGGTCTCTATATTATTACGTAAATCGGCCATCTTGATTTGTTCGATGAGCGTGTGGCGAATACTTAAATTTCTAATAAATAGCAATTGAAACGGGTTAAAAAATCTTTTTAATAGTTGGAAAAGACACAGGTAAGTTTGAAAATAACTTTTATCGTCTACAATTACTTTTATTTGTTGAATATTTGTTTTTTGAGCGTTTTTACTCTGCTGATGATTGTAAAAGATTCTCAAATATTTCATTCAAGGGAGGCAACAATGAAATACTAATTACAGAGTTATTCCCCCTTATTTCGATATCAAATCGTTCTTTGCTGCTTTCAGTTTCATCGGCGAAACAAAACTGAGAATCCGTTGACAGAAAAGCCCAATTATGGCCGGCAAAATTAAATCGGCAATGAAAATCTCTCCAGCAATCAATTCTTATTCCTTTCATAAACACTTCTGGATTCTAAATACTGAACCTAAAAGTGTTCATATAATTACATAAAAATCAACTTCTAAAAATCGGAACCAAGACGTATTGAGTAGCGGACCTTGCCATGGCCGTCGTAATATAAGGCCTGTTAACCGAGTCGAGTTTTTTCTGGTAACGTAATTGATAGTGGGAGTAAGAAACACTATCAATGAAGACCGGAAGTGCCGAAGACGCTAACGCGCATGTGTCCATCTGTAATCAGAGCTGCCAGATTCACGTCCATAGGATTATTCATTTACTTGGAAATCATTGTTAACTTGTTCCTTTTTTCAAACGTATTTCTTTTTTTTGATAGATGTCAAGCGCGAAAGAAAATAAGAAAAATTACAACTTGGCCTCCAACAATGAAGGCATTGCATTGAAGTTCGAACAAATACTTAGAAGATACTGCCAAGTCTGCTGCAAAGAGGTTTTTGACATTGAAATAGTATTTTTTTTTTTAGCTCCTTATATTAAGTGGCTTCATGTCTTGTCTGGAGCGATTTCCATGAAAAGGAAATGGACTATGCCTGATGCATATTAGTCCAAATAAATTCTGTTACGGTAGATTTTCAGAAGGGTGTAGCAGACGCTACTATCGGGTAAGTGGATATTTGTTGCTACTTTTCTTTCTCTGTGTGATCAACCCGTCTTTGTCTCTGAGATAAAGAAGAGGTTATCTCATGAAAACACGTTGGCCGAAGATTCCAGTCAATCAGGGACCAACAATCCAGCTTGATCACGCGTTACTTGAACCCTATAAAGGGAGGCGCAACAAATCACACAGTCTCTTTTTCCTCTTTTTTTCTCTTCCGATTTTCGGCTGACACGAGGAGATCGTTGTCCACGCCCCCCCCCTCTCGACCGAGGAGGTGGGGGGAAGCATAAGTCAAAGAAAAGGTAACATCTTCCATTTCTCATCTTCCATGAACAAAACTTTCCTCACACGCGTACACATTACAATGGCCAAAAAAGGTACATACATAACTTTACATCAACCTCGCTCGCATATACGCATTCATACAAACACGGACTTAAACAAACTGAACATTTCACTCGTGTAACAAACGGAACTTTTCACTGAATGTTTCACTCCTTCAAAATGAACTCAAGCATTCTCTGTAACTGATAGCTTTACAAAATGTCTTATCCAAATAAATTGTTTTGTTTAATATAAATGCTTTACTCTAATTTTTGATTTTACTAAATACTATTCTTGTGTGTGTAGCCTTATTATTCTTTCGCCTGCAAATTCCAGACCCTACACACCTCCCCCTCAACTTACACCAAAAGACCAGCCTTAAGCCCACCCCAAACAAATCGACCCCCGATTCTCCTCAAAAATCGTCCATTGCCATCCTATGACCACCCCGAATCCCTGAAAGAGCGTATAAACTCATCCCAGAGTACCATTAAGAAGACCCCAAAGACACACAGCTCTCCAACTCCCCAAGTCACCCCTCCCATCTCCCTCATAAAAGTAGACATGCCTCCTAACGCCTCCGCTAAAAAAGGCAAAGAAGCCTCTCCATTGAAACTGGAGGAAAAAAGAAAAAATCCGTTCTTCAATGGGACAGAAATATGTGTAGTCACTGAGGCCCAGTATAAGAGGGCAAAGGGCCATAAACACAGTGACCTCAGAAAGTTGATCAATTTTAGGAAGGTGGAGGAGAAATCTGTAGAAGACCCTCTCAACTTCCCCAATGCAAAACGTTTAGTCACAGTTCTTTGGACTCGAGAGGAAGCAAAAGGAGTCTTGAATTTGATAGAGGAAGCGATCACTTCCTTCGATATTACAACCCCCTTAGTTCTAGTCAGAGACGCTGACCTAAAAAAGCTACAGAAATCCTGTGTTGAGAGCGTCCTTGTGAAAATGAACCCATCCCTATATAGGGTAGCCAAAATAACATTCCCCCTGGATGTTGGTGGCCTGTTCCCCGATGGCTCCATCAATGATTAGATGGGCCATTATTCCATGGGACAAGCCATCGACATCCTGACCCCATCAATGTTCGTTGAGGAAATCCAACCCTAAAGCTCTACAATGGCTCTCAATCTAACTAGTTTAAATGTCCGAGGCCTGAGCGCCGGTATCTATAAATTAAGGGTTTGTGATCTCGGAATTGACATATGTTGTATACAGAAGACCAAACATATTCAAAGGTATTATATAGGTGTGCTGACTAAGGATTATGAGGTTTATTCAGCATACTTTGATACTCGCTCGAGGGGCGTATCCTCTTTAGATGTGTCGGTTGACCTTTTCTTCATAGATTGAGAAGGAAGACTGCATTTTGGATGTTACCATAAAAGATAAGGTGTTTCAACTCATCAGCGTTTATGCACCCAATGACTATTATGAACGGATTCTATTCTTTCATCGGATTGAGCGTTTTATGAATACTTCTCAGCAAGTTATCTTAGCAGGAGGCTGGAACACGGTCCTGGACCTCGATTTAGATTGAGGAGGTAATCCTAATAGGGGTACTAACCAAGAGCAAAATGCTGTAATATTTTGCAAATTTGTGGATAAGTTTGATCTTATTGACAAGTTCTGAAACGAAAAGTCCTGTGATAGAGTATGGACTTGGACAGCTAGTTCGGTTAGATACAGCTTTCAAGCTATGTCGACCGGTTAGAAAAGTTGATGTAGGGCCATTAGAATGTCCAAGCTTCCACAATATAGTTTACTCAGACCATAAGTTAATTCGGGTTTGGGTAAACTTAGATAGGCCTACACCTAAGTCAACAAGTTACTAGAAGCTCAATACTTTGTGATTCAAAGTGAAAGGATACAAGGAACTATTAGAACTAACTTTAATGCAGGAATTTACGAGTGCTGTAATTGGTAATAAGCGGTGGGGACATATTAAGAAAAAATTTAGGTCTTCTTCTGCTGCCTTTAGCCGTCGACACAACTTAGAATCATGGGCAGCGAAAGCGAAATTAGAAGCTAGATTAGATAAGGCGGTGGAGGTGGAGGTGGAGGATAGCCCTAAAGTTACTGTAGTTAAGACTAAACTGGCCGCTTTGACTTTCAAGGAGGACCAGGCTTTTTTAATTAGGTCTAGAGTAAAAAGGATGCCTCGGGAAGCAACAAACATGGCCGCTGAATTGCGTGCAGAGTAACTTCGACGAGCTTCTAATCGTCACATTGCTGGATGGACGTCTTTCTCGTGACTACCAACTCAGGTATTTTGGAGGCGTTTCGTTCTTTTTATCATGATCCTTTCACCAGGGAGTCTGATTTGTCTTTTGTGCATTTCGATGTCTATTTAGCAGATTTTGTTTGCCTTCGGGCAACTGAAAGGGCTAGGTGCGAAGGTGGTATAGAAGAGGATAGGGTCTGGGAGGCCCTGAAGCATGTCAAGCTGGATAAGTCTCCTGGGATAGATGGTTTGCCCTACGAGGTGTACTTGAGGCTGTTGCCAAGTTTTGTCCCTTTGCTGACTGTCTTGTTTAATTCTTGGTTTAGGAATGGGTGTATACCTCAATATTTTACCAGGGGGATTATCAAGCTGGTTCTGCAAGAGCAAAAGTGGTGGAGATGGAATAGGTAACTTTCGCCCTTTAACTATGCTAAATGCAGAAGTTAAGATTTTGGTCAAGATCGTCTGCAGGCTATCCTGCCTGGTCTAATTAGCCCCGAACAGACTTGTGCTGTAAATGGCAAGACTATTCAGGATAATTTACACATGTTACGCTTAATCATTGAGAAAGTCGACACCGAAGCCGCGCTGATCAATTTGGATCAGTCCAAGGCATTCGATAGGGTGGGCCATCACTACTTGGAGGCTGTCTTGTTTTCCCCTCACAGTTTCGGTCCTGGATCCGCCTCTTATATGCTAACCCAGTGCGATAGTGAAGGCAAATGGTTTGAGGTCGAAGCCCTTCAATCTGTCCAAATCAATTCGTCAGGGATGTCGGCTATCACCGACGCTCTATGTGTTTGTGTTGGAACCTTTCCTTTACAGGCTATATCTTGGCCTTTTGGCTAAGATCAAAGTGTAGTATCTGTTCAGATGGATACTGCACCCCATAGACTGGTATTGTCTTGGCCTTCGGGGCTTGATTTACGCCGGTCTATGGGTCTGTCCTGTGCAGTTCTAGGAGGTCCACCCTCCCAGGCTTCGCCTCCCCTTTTTGGGGAGGAGTAAGTTTATTACTTACTGCCTGAGGCGCCCCTACCGGGGAATGCCGACGGGGCTGCTAAGGCAATTTTAAAACCCCACTTTCCTGACCCTGGGTCACATCTTACTTATGGGAGTAAGATAAAAACTGGCCTTGTGCCTAACTCCTGGAGAGGAGTAAATCAATACAGGCTATGCGCGAGTCCAGTCCTACGAGGGGTTACTTTGCCAGATGTTTGCACCAGATTGAAGTACTCGGCCTATGCCGACGATGTAACAGTGCTTGTAATGAGCAGTGCTGAGATTAGTGTAATCGACAGAGAAATCAGAATGTATGAAATGGAAGCAGTGGCCATGATTAACTGTGACAAGTCTATAGGCTTGCGCATTGGTGTCTAGAAGGGTGTATCCCTGCAGGGGCCCTTTAGATGGATTGACGGGCCTTGCAGGCTACTCGGCACTAGTTTGGCTCTAATCTTCGGCTGGAGAAAAATTGGTCAGAAGTATTGAAAACGGTTACGGCTACAGCATAGCTGTGGACACGTAGAAATCTTTCATTAAAAGGGAAGGCGGAGGTGTGTGGCTCACATATCTACCCACTCGTTTTATATCGTCTTTCAGTTCTTCCATTCCCGTCGGATACGCTGCTGAGGTTGCAGCGAGTGTTATTCACGTTTTTGTGGCTTGGTAAGGCTCCTATGGTTCGTTGTGAGATCTGCTACTTGCATCCCTCTGAAAGTGGTCTGGGTATGCAATGCATTGAGATTCGTCAACACATATTAAGGCTATTTTACCTAGATCGAATGTGCACAACTGATGAGAGAAACGGTGGCTTCTGGAAGGAAGACACTAAAAAAACCTTCCAGGCTTTAAAAATTGTTTGCTTGGGTAAGGCACATCGATTGCTCAGAAGTGAGTGATCTGTTTATCGTTAGTGTCGTTGAGCCCTTAAGTTTCTTTTACAGGTGAAAGAAGGCCTCTCTGACATCCAGCTGTTGCCCCGAAAGGAATTATATCAGGTGTTAGTGAGAGGACACTTTCCGGATGATAGGATCGAGATGCTCGGTTTGGCGAGGGGGAAGATACGCTCAATATAGCCTTAGGCGCTTGGGTTAGGATGCTTTGACAATGATGAAGCATCTCTGGCCTGGCTAATGATTAGAAATGCTCTTGTGGTCAGCAAAAAACTTGATTTAGCTAGCTTGGTGAATTCGCTTATTTGTGTTCAGTGTGGCGATTATGAGTTGTTGTAACACACCTTCGTGCATTGCCGCATCGTCCAGCTGCTGATCAAGTTGGTTGAATGCTTCATGGTTCGCATGTTGAATGTAGCGGATTTCAGAACTGGGCCCTATTTCTGTCTGTTGTAATTGGTCACCGATAAGAGATAGAGAAAAAAAGAATTATATTTCTGAGCTTGCTAACAATTATGAGAGATGTGATTTGGTCCACTCGCATAAAGTATTTTACAGAGGTGAGACCTTCGATCCTATCAGCCTTATTCAAATTTTCAAACATTGTGTGAAAGTTCGCAGTAAGGCCGAGAAGGCAAAACTTATTGCGGCTTCATTAGTTCCCTTCCTATTTTTCTTCTTCTCAAATTAGGTGGTACCCCACCTCTGAACTAAGTGAGTGACGTCACTAATTTGGCCGTTCTTGAGTTTGGTTGGTCACCCGATACTGTTCGGGAAAAGTTGTCGCTCTGATGAAGGCCACAGATGTCGAAAAGCCTGGTCCAGCGATTACAACACTCCCACGTTGTGATTGATTGATCAGTGGGTAATTATCCAGATTGGGTCAGCAACTTAGTACCGCTGTGAAGAAAAGGGTCATTTCAAGTGAAATAATAGAAAGAAAATAGTCTTCAACAACTCGTATGTTGGGTGTATTTTAGAAAAATAATTATTTGGTAAAGAGAATAGTAAACAAAAGAAAACTTGTATAATTTCAAGTCAAGAACTCTGTGTTTTTGGGACCGACGCTCTAATTGTTAATGGACGATTTTTAGTTAGTTTGGCGAGCTTGTCTAAGCCCAGGGGGGTTCCATCTCCCACCGACGTGGACACCGGTCGCAAGCAAAAGCGAGTGACTGAAGCCTGTTATGCCGTCGACTCATATTGAGATTAGTTGTGTGTGGCCCCAACTAACAGCACTCAGTCAGCGAACAAAGAAAAGAAATGTCTTCATCGTTCTTTTTCTTTGGTAATTGGGATTCTCAATCGACCCCCCCCCATCTCTCACAGAATTCAGTCAGCAAACAAAGAAATATAATGGTTTCCCCTCTCTCACTACCCTCTTCTCTTGGATAATTTGGGATTCACAATCGCCTCCCCCCCTCTCTCTCTCTCACTGATAACCAAGACAATGTAATTCCACCAATGCCCGTAAGTTTTCTTAACCTACGTCCACCCTCTCTCTCCCAATAGAATTTAGTCAGAGAACAAAGAAAGAAAAGGGGTTTCCTTTCCCATTATTCTCTTCCGGCGGATATCGCCTCCCTCCCTAATAACCGAGAAAATGTAATTCCACCAATGGCTGTAAGTTCTCTGAACCTACGTCCACCGAAATCAACTTGTTGACGAGTAGCTTGGGTGGTCCTATCGGTCCAATCATACCTATCTTTCATCTGGCCACAGAGAGCGACATTCTTTCCAACCAAGCTCAGACACAGTGACACCCAACTCCACAATATTTGTGTTCATCTATTAAATCTTATTTCTCCCGACCAACATCTGCTCTATGCATTAATCGCTACCTCGATACACTGACAATCTAAGCTGACATTCTAGACAGTCTGACGCCGTTGTCTACCTTTATCGTTTTTTTATTTTAATGAAGATATCTATACCTTTCTCGGTTAATTTACACTAGCGCGATACTCTGATCGCTGACCTTCGTAGGCTCACTTCTAATTCATACTAGTGTATTTTGGCTCCCTCTTCCATAGGTCCGCTCAACATTGTCACATCGTGACAGGTAGCTTGATTCGCCAGAGATGCAGGCCACCGTTCGATGTTTTGAAGGTGTGTATTAATAAAACGTTGGGGCCTGCATCAACCTTTCGTCTGACGAATCTGTTTATGTGCCACATTTAGTCAGTTGGGGTTCTTTAACTAACTTTGTATATAAATTTTTTATTTCCCACTCACCCCACTGCATACGTGATGTATGGGTATTAAGTAAGGTAATTTCTGTATGAGTTTGTTATGGTGAATGATGTATGAATGTGGTATTTTGTAAATGGGTCAATGAGTGAGACTAGCTAGGTTAGACTTAGTTAATGTTAAAGATAACTAGCCTCTCCCCATCCTCATTTTTTGGCCTTGTGCCACATTTTACTTTCTGTGACTTATCATTTTATATTAATAAATATTTTAAAAAAAGAAAGTAGAAAAGTGAGAAGTGAGAGACAATGTTGACTTATTTTGTGAGCCGCATTATTTTTTTTTATTGAAGCATCAGAGAGATCGTTGATTTCATCAAGTGGAACGGAGCTTTGGAGTCCGAGTGATAGACTTCCAAATCCCCTCTTTCAGTTTCCTCCAGAACAATGGATATCTTTCAAAGAATCTGGCACAAAAGTAATTGTTACATTATGCTCCCTACCCATGTATGTTGGACTATACAACCCCCCTCTCTTTCCTTGTTTACTCCCGGCATGCACTATCAACTTGGTTCTCAGTCTGAATAAAACCTGACGCTCGTCAGTATGCTTTATCTCACTCCTACACTCGTGTTCTCTTAACTTCTTTAAATACATCATAATGTGACAGTACTAAAATCAATTTTATCCAAAATTTAAGAGAAAGCCAAGTAAAATTGAGATATTCGAACAGTCCCTATAGTAAAATTTAACCTCTCGACACCATTGGAAATAGACATATTGGAGGGGAATTAAAAAAAAAAAATGTGAGGATCCCCGCACACACACACACACACCTCATCACAATTGCAGTTTTACGTATATTTATTTCAAGAATAAATTGAAGGGGGGGTATGTTACGTTTGGATGTTTATATGTTATTGGTTCAATTACAACTCAGAAAAATGAAGGAAGTACGAAGTAGACCCGTTAACAGATTTATTTAACAAACACACTGATTAAATTAAAATGTAGAAAACCGCTGAACGCGAGATGCTTGTTTGATTGTGAAAGCCGTTCTGTTTCGTTTTTCACTGTCCGGCAGACGACTTGTTTTCTCCAAGGGCCATTTTATCCAAGGGTCTTTTCTCTGGTCCGAGAGAAATAACTCAATTTTGTTTTGTTAGGTTGCCCTAACAGTTTACTTCACTTTTATACCTTTATTATAAAATGGACACTATAATCGGTTTGTTTATTGCTAATCGCCTGAGACGCCCGTATTGGAAAATGTTGACAAAGGGAACTGCTGAGGCATTTATTGTAGGCCAGAGTGCACTTCACTTAGTGCACTGGCTTTTCAAACCCCCACCTAACCTAGTGTTTAACCTCCTGCAGAGGAGATAAATAAAACTTTATAGACGGTGTAACTGAAATCCATAACCCATATGTAAAGTCAGCAAAAACAATATTCTAATGGAGGAATTTGTATTACACCAGCTAAAAAAACTTGGAAACCATATAACACATAATTGATTGAACATTTAAAAAAACAAACTTACAGTAAGTAGAAAATCAAGTAAAATTATTAAATTACATATTGTCTTTTATGTCTATTATCATCATCATCTCGGTTCTCACCCAGATATTCGGGCGCCACCAATCACAATCAGGGTTTTGTCTCACGTGACTCAAATTAACCAGTCACGGGCAACCATTTAAAATGTTAAAAAAAAAAAAAAATTATTCCCCTTCTTTGGCAAAATCGTTTTCTACTACTTCTTAGTCTTTTAATAGTTCATAATTATGCCCAAGTCCAATTTATCATCCCCCCCCCCAAAAAAAAAGCACTGGTACCCTATTACCAGGGTTTTACGGAGCCCTCCAAAAAGGAGCGCGCTCCAGGAGCATGCTTCTTTTTGCTGGAGCAAAGGAGAGGAGAGTTCATTTTATATTCAGCGGGAGTAGAGCAACTCCATTTGGGAGTAAAGAGCGCGGGTTTTATCGCTCCGTGCTCCAAAATTATTTGATTTTTTTTTTTTTAAACATTAGTTTTTTTATTCAGCAATAAAAAGGAAAAGAAAAGAAAGTTTCGGTTAAACTCTGAGTTATTTTTAAAAATAATATCTCTGGTAAATGTATATGAGATATGGAGAGAGAGAGAGGGGGGGGGGGAGAGAGAGGAAGGGAGAAGATTTTCACATCGACATGTTACATTTTTGATGGGACAGTTTTCTTAAGGCAGGAGACAATTTGGCAACAAATGTCTTCAAATGTGCCAGTGAGTCTATAGATGTCTTTGAAGTTATTTTCTTAAAGATTTGAACTTTTTTTGTATTTATGACAAGGATGTTTATTGCTGATTGAATAAATAAGCTAATTTTTCTTTTAATTTGTGTTTTTAAATAAAGAATTTTAGGTGCAATTGTACTATAGGGGCCGTTGGATTTTCTCCCCCATTTCGCTCAGTATTCACCCAAATGTTCGATAAAATCGATTTTTGGGATGAAATGGTACATTTTGTCCTGACAAAAAATTCTAATTTATTTTTTAGCATATATCAAATTGAACTTTTATGCCACATTTTTACCTGTCGTCTTTTCGGCGACATTTTGTTATTCTTAAATTCACGACTAGTATGTTTTAACCTTTTCATGTTTGCTTTTAAATTTGTTAAATTCCGTTAAAACTTGCTTTTGTAAATAGAATCTTCAAAGTTTTTTTTTTGTGTGTAATAAAATGTTAAAGCAGTAAAAAATATCTTTAGTCCAAGGAAAAAAACAATAAAAACCAACATGGCCGCCAGCGATTAAAATCTGGAATTAAAGTTAGATTCTCAACACTTTAAAAAGTAAATAAGAATTTTATTTCAGTACCAAAAATACAATTAAGACCAACAATTAGTTTCATCCAAAATTTGGGAGAATACCAAACGAAATGAGCGAAAAAGAAAACAGCGGTCCCTATTCTGCAATTAAACTGATGTTTAAACTTAATTAAATTAAAGAAAATATCTTAAATTTTAATTTAAAAACGCAAATAATTAGACTTTCTGACTAATTTGTTGTTTTTTTAGAACCGAAAGTAGATTTAATATTTTTCTTTATCTTAAAAACATTATTATCGAATATTAAAATTGTAAACAGTTTGTTTTTGTTAGAGATTTCAAATATAGACGTTTTGACCTGTTTTATGCAAATTTTTAATAAATGTTTTTGCCCAACCTAGGAAAACTTGCTCCAGTTAATTTTTCGGGGGAGGAAAATTTGACCCGATATTTTTTTAACTCTCAAGGTCTAGGCCAGATATTTTGTATGAAATTTTAAGACATTAAATGGATCTCTGAATTGTTTATTGACAATTTATTGATATTTTTTTGTCCAACTTATGAAAAATATTTTTTATTCAATCTTTAAAAAATAAACTTCATTGGTTTTATTCGCCCTAAATTGTACTACTGAAAAAAAAATGGATAAATCGATTAGTTTGGAAGTACTTGCGCGTTTCTCTGTGGTAAATAATAATATACATTATACAATATTGTTACGTTCGTAAAACAAACAAATATTAAACAACGAATAATGTTGGCCTGGCTGTCTCTCCTCTCCCAGAGAAATGGTTTCTTTAAAAAGAAAATAATCACTAATAATGTTTAAAAGTAAAACTTTATTTACGTAAAACAAATCTAAATTCCCTTCCAAAATAAATAGAAAAAATATTGGGTCAAATTTTCCTTCCCTGAAAAAATAGGTTGTTAATGTAATGAAAATTAAAATTGTTTTAAAATACTTGAGGGATTTTTCTATTTCTATTTTATACCTCAGGAAACGAAAATTTACGTATAATCCTATGCTTCGTCTGACATGTTCTCCTGTAACTCTCAAAATATTAGCGAGATTTTGTCAAATATTATCTTACAGTCTTACACTTAAAGTGACATCCCCACCCATATTGACGAGATTCTTTGACGTCCACCCCAACCTTCGACCACTCACTGGCAGAATAGAACGTTTATGAAAGAAGGTACATTTTCATTATGGAGCGTTGAAAAAGAGCTTATTTTTTTTAGGAGTTTGAGCTGGAGCGGCTCCTTTTTGAAAATGGGGAGCGTGAGAGGGGCCAGCCGTGGCCACCGAGAGTTACTACAGGCCAAGCAACTAACTTCCTGCCCCCCTCTGACGTCACTGACTTCCGTGTCAAAACAAGGACGGTCGTAATGACGATAAGAAGGCATTTCGACTTCTCCATTCACTAAATAATCCATCAAAATTCAGGAAATCAACCAATTTTAATGAAATTTTCAGGATTTATTAATTAATGATCACGGAATATAATAAATCCATTACTTTATTATAAAGCTTGGTGCAAATGTATTATTTCTTGTAAACAAAAAACACCTTTACTAAAGTTATTCAAAATATCAAAACATGTTGACCATACGATATTGTAAATATTTAAAACAAAGCATTAGACAACTTTAAAAATTGCATGTAAAAAAGAAAAGAAAAGAACACGATTCGATTCATCTTGAAACTGACTTTATTCAATATAAATTTAAAGAAAATAATAATTCACGATCAAATACTGCAAAAAACTGAATTATGAATTACCATTATTTAAACTTCTAACCCAATCAACCGTAAGTAATTCAGACTTTGAAATTTGTTTAAAAATTATACAAAAAAAAATTTCAATGTTAAGTGTTTGTTTAATAATGGAATCAAAATTCAGGAAATCAACCAATTTTAAAATAATTTCGCGCTTTTTAAAATTTCATTTCATAATTCACAAAGTTAAAATGCCTACTGCATATGTTTGGATTTCCAAAAGAGAAATAATTACTGCAAATATGGATACACGTAATGTTTACACCGACTAAATATAGTGTAGTAAGTTTGAATTTTTTTTAATTATATAAAAAATCAAGTCTGAATTACTTATTCATTATTTGATAAAAAAGTAGTGTTCCATTTTTTTTTATTACTTTTTTTCGATGTCTTAAGTGTAGCATAGTTTATCTTTTCTCTACTTTTGTAGATTAAATAAATGAAATAATAACATCATATTTAATCAAAATTTTCACAAAAAATATTAATTAAACAATGCTTTATTCAATGATAATATCGTTAATTCTTCGAGTTATACTGATTTTATTAACAAGAGTGTAGGGGCATTTTCCGTAATATATACGAAATAGTTTTAAAAAAATAAATATTTTAAACATATACAGATCTTATTTTCATTTTAAAAAAATCATGGATTTTTTTTATATATATAAAAATATACGTTTAGTAAAGGTGTATTTTATTTTAAAAAAAATAATACATTTTCACTAAGATTTAAAAAAAATGTTTCACTATATCTCCTATGCTTGTTTATTAATAAATATTGAAAATTTCATTAAAATTGGTTGATTTCCTGAATTTTGGTGAATTTTTAAGTGATGGGAGGGTCAAAATGTTTTTACATTTTGGGGATCGGCCTTTGATTTTGCACGTACCTATCTCTTAATAGCAAGATAGGAGTTGGTGATTCCATTATTAAACAGACAGTTAACATTGAACTTTTTTTTGTATAATTTTTAAACAAATTTCAAAGTCTGAATTACTTACGGTTGATTGGGTTAGAAGAAGTTTAAATAATGGTAATTCATAATTCAGTTTTTTGAAGTATTTGATCGTGAATTATTATTTTCTTTAAATTTATATTGGATAAAGATCAGTTTCAAGATGAATCGAATCGGGTTCTTTTCTTTTTTTACATGCAATTTTTAAAGTTGTCTAATGCTTTGTTTTAAATATTTACAATATCGTATGGTCAACATGTTTTGATATTTTGAATAACTTTAGTAAAGGTGTTTTTTGTTTACAAGAAATAATACATTTGCACCAAGCTTTATAATAAAGTAATGGATTTATTATATTCCGTGATCATTAATTAATAAATCCTGAAAATTTCATTAAAATTGGTTGATTTCCTGAATTTTGATGGATTATTTAGTGAATGGAGAAGTCGAAATGCCTTCTTATTGTTATTACTACGGTTCTTGTTTTGACACGGAAGTCAGTGACGTCATTTTCTAGCTAACCGGCCTGTAGTAACTCTCGGTGGCCACGGGCCAGCTCCAATTTTGGGCGTTGGAGCAGGAGCAGCTCCAAAAGTAGTGGAGCGCGTAAAGTCCTGCCTATTACTCTAAAATGATATAAATTTCTAGTTAAATGAAGACTGGTCAGTTGTGTTAAAACAAACATGTACTGGATGTAGATGGATTCACAAATTAGTAATATCCTAATTATTGGTCGCAAATTATTCAGCGAAATTGATTTCGGCAGGGGTTCACTGCTCCCAAACTTATTTTTTCTTAAAACCATGTTTTAGTAAAACAAAAGACGACATGATAAAAGGTTTAATCGTCTACGCAAAACGCGGACAAAGACAATCACAAAAGAAACATGGTGGACAAAAATAAATAAATAAATCAAGGAGAATAACTTCAAATTTTATCCTATATGAAAATAAATGGTAAAACCTGGAGTTATCTCCCTTGTTGATTAACGACCATGTTTCTTTAACGGTCGTCTGATTTGTCAGTTTCACGTAGACAAGAAAATTAAATTTGCTATAACTTACTTAATTAATGCTTACTATTATTATTATTTATAAGCAATGAGAATCTGCTGAAACACATTTCACTATAAACAATTTCTGACCAATCATTAAGATATTAGTAAAAATAAAAAATTTTAAAAGTGCTTATGAAAATGAAACTTTTAAACAACAAATTGAAAAAACTTCTTATGTTTCTCATCAATGAAACGTGTAAAAAATATTAATTTCTTGTTAAGACTTAAAAAATAAGGTAACCTGGGGTATTAAGCACCATGGGGTATTAGGCACCAGCAATAAGGTAACCTTCGCAAACCTTTTTATAGCATTATTATGGCACTTGTAGAGCAATAAGCACCAAGCTTTTCTGATGATTGACCAATCACAGGCCTTGTTTCTCACGAGTAGCATTTTCTGAGCAAAAAAAAAAAAGTAGTCTTTTTGTGCCAAGTTGAGAAGCTGTTTTTTCTCCAGATCTGCAGCCATTTTGAAACAGACTTCACAACTTTATGCTCCTGAAGGGCAACTGAACAAAACTTTGTTTTTTATCAGAGTTAAATACCAAAACATTTTTACACTTGCTTTAATTCAGATTTTCATTTTTCAAGGCTGGAAAGTGTCATGGTGGTCTGCATCCATAGCCTATCAAATGTGATCATGATTTCCACACAAATTTTAAAAACTGCTTCAAATTCAACTTGCCATGTTTTTGTATGCTTTTAGTATATCAATTGCTTTGTATTTGTACTAAGGCAATCCATTACAAGCATGTAAGTGTGTGTAATTTATTTGTTCAAAAGATATTTTGATCTTTGAAAAAATGCCTCTATTTTTCTGAAGGAAAAGAGTTGAAAATTCCTTAAAGTGATTTAAGTAATAAGAAACATGATTATATTAGTCAAGTTTGACCTGTTTTTATTATTGAGGAAGTTATATGAAAACCAGAAATTTGTAATAAAAAGTCAACATTTACTGATACTAATACACAGGTTCACAGGTGCCTAATGCCCCATTAAAAATTTGGTTGTTCACAACTATCAGAAGAAGACCGAGAGTGGAACTAAGAATCTGAGCCAATCAGAGGAGATGGTTGTTGCATATGAAGCTGTCATAAAGAAGCAGATGTCTGCCAATCAAGCAACCAAATATTATAAAGTGAATAAGAAGTCATTGCTCAGGAGAACGTCTGAGGAAATCCCTATAAACGTGCATGTTGGGAAGCAAGCAATAAATACTGTCTCCTGTTCATAAAAATTATCTGACTGAGTGCATCCTGATGATGGCAGGATGGGGCTGGGGATTAACGTTTGAGGAGGTCAAATACACTCTAATGGAGTTTATTCAGACCCACAGCATAGATACTCCTTTTGTGAATGTTCGTCCAGGGTATAACTGGCTACAAAGGTTTTTACGCTGTCATCCAGACATAATGCCTCATAAGACTGAGCACCTCAGCACTGCTCGTACAAAGACAGAGGACCCTGAATTCGTCACCCAATGGTTTGAACTTCTGGATAAGATTCTCATAGAGGGGATAAAAGATATGCTTTCCCAGTTATTCAACACAGATGTAATGGCCTGTATAACGGACCCCAAAACAGGCATCGTTTTAGCAGAAAATGGATCTAAGAGAGTTAATCAGAGTATCGGTGGTTCAGGAAGGGAGCAGATAACAGTTTCCACCCTATGTTGTCTACAAAGGGGAAAAACCTCTACCAGGCTGGTTTGGTTTGTTTTATGGCATAGCAACCAACTATGGGTGCTGTCTATACAGTCATGAAGGTGCTGTCTATACAGTCAGTTCAAAACGATGGACGGAGGACCAGCATTTTTTGTACTGCTTTGAAAATATTTTCCTGAACCACTCACGTGATGTCAGTGACAAAACTTCTTGTTTTTGATGGTCATGCATCACAGCTCTTTTTAGCCCTTGTTGTGCTGCTGCGACTTCCGGCTCAGATGACACACCACCTGCAGCCACTTGATTATGTTGTGTTCACGCCTGGTAAACTGAAGTGGCACTCCATCCTCCTCCTCCTCCTTCTTAAGTTTGCTTAAACCCACACAGAACCAGTCGGAAAGAAGGACCTTCCCATGATGGTTAAGGCGCTCAGAGATAAATCCTTCAAACAAGAGATCGGCAAAGCAGGATTCAGTTGCACAGGCATCTGTCTTTTCAATGCCTAAATGGTCACTGTGGAAAGTCAGCCTTGTGTCACTGCTGAAACAGAGCCCTCCACATCTCACACCAGCTGCTCCAGTATCTGCACTGCCCCCACTCCAAGAGCCTCCTCCTCAGCCCCTCACCTCAGGACCCTCATCCTCAGACATGCCTGTTTCCTTGTTGACTTCATCTTCATCTGATTCATTGAAAGACTTCTTTCGCAAACAAATGACTCCTCACTTTCAATCTGCAGCAAGAGGGAAATCAGCTAGAATACAGCGATTTCGATGGGAAGAATCTCACAGCAGATGAAAGTATCACCAGACTCATGGAGACATCTACTGCTAAGGAGGTTGCTACAGCATCCAGAGGACGTGGCAGAGGGAAAGGAAAGGAAAAGGGCAAGGGTAAAAGAACACCAATACAGGAGACACCATGACCACCACGTCAACATCAAGGGATTCTGACATTGAAGAATGCTGTAGATGCGGTCGAGGGGATCGCATTAACTGGGTTCAGTGTGACATCTGTGATTCCTGATATCACATACAGTGCACGAGCATAAACATTTCATTTGAAGACCTCCAAAATGAGGAATGGCTGTGATTTTTGCACACAGTAGCCCCGAAGCTTAATGTCCCGGGAGATGGTGCCTATTGCTCCAGGTGACTGAAATTTGTGGAAAGCTAACCTGAGTTTTTAAACAATTCAATAAATATATTTTCTTCTCTGATGAACACATGTTAACTGGTATTTGTTTAAACAAAGACATCACAAATATATTTTGCCCATGGTAGTCCAAAGAAACTTTGAAAACGAACTTTTATGCAGAGAAAACAGAGTCAGTAAAAAGGTGGTGCTTAATACCCCAATTTACCCTATACTTTCAAATTCAGTTTTTTTTTTTAAACTTTACATTTTTTCAAAAGTAAAAAAAGGACAAAAATTTTGAAAAGAAAAAAATTGAGAAAATTTTCTTTTTTGTTGGTTTTTGTTTTTAGAAGATTCTTACAAATTTTCTAAAATAATTGTCAAAGTTTATCAAAAACGAATCAAGAAAAGTAGTTTTTCATCTGAGCTTTAATATCAAATGTGTTTTCATCTGAATAAAAATATTATGGTAAAATGTGTGCTTGAAAGTAATTTATCACATCAAAAGTGATAAATTATTTTCAAGAAAATGAAATAAGTTGGGAATTCAATCATTCGTCTAAAACTTTTTTTATATAAATTCATAATTTGTGAGGTGTATGTTGTTAAAATAAATTTTTAAAAAAACAAGGGAAGTTCAAGTTAATTCAGAAAAAAAAACATGGTTCTGTTCGTTACACGGTCATCGTAAAATGGATATGGATTATGTAGCCGGTGTAACATTTTGCAAAATACCAAAATGAACCCCATTTTAAAAAAATTGAAGTTATTTACAACAACATACACATAAGAAATTATGAATCTATTAGAAAAGAAAAGAAGGGGGGTGCTTTTACAGAATTTGAACCGAACCAAACTGACTTTGGTCGAACTAAAACTTAGTTTAGGGTTAAAAAAAACAAACAGTTCGATTCAAATTCTGTAGAAGTACAGATCAGCAGCCATGTTAGCTAATATTGGCTTAGTAAAATCCGGTAGCGAGTTACAACAGTTGAAAGGCAACCACACAAAATGAAATCCGGGGGGTTTCAACATAAAACACTGATATATTTACATTATTGCATCGTATTATTTTTGTAAATTGTTGCTTTTTATTTTGTAATTATTGTATTTTTTGGTATTCGACGTGGTCTGTTGTAGCCTTCGTGTCTGGGTCTACGAAATTCAAGAAACAGTTTTTTGGTTTTTTTAAAATTAATTTTTGGAAAAAGAGTATAATGTACATAGTATGGAGACGAAGAAACAATAAAATTCATTAAATACAATTACATTTTTAAAATACCCCCCCCCCTCCCATAAAATGCAAATAGATCATGTTTTTTCGTTTTCTTATTACGTTTCAGAAATCCGGATTTCATTTTTTATGATTGCCTTTTGGCCACTGTAACAGCAGCCGAAAGACAATTACAAAAAAACGTAATCGCCTACAAAAGTAGAATCTCATTTTTTAGGGGTGGGGGAATGTAACGAAGAATGTTAATCTACAAATTTACCAAAAGTTATTTACGACTTTGTTTATAGCAATACAATGCTTCTTTACTTTCACGACTACATGAAAATATTTAAAGAAATATACAAACTTTGTTATGTACTTAGGTGTTAGCTGAAAATAAGATTGTACAGAAAAATTACGCAAATTCATCCAGTATTTATTAAATTATAAGAAAAAGAAGAAAAAAAACGATCTTACGTATCTGTAGACAATTAGGCAAGGGAGATAACTCAAATTTTGACGACCGACAGATAAAATAGTTTATTTTTTATTTTTAATTTAATAAATACTGGATGAATTTGCATAGTTTTTAGTGCAGTCTTTTCAGCTACCACGTAAGTAGATAACAAACTTTATACATTTCTTTAGCTATTTTTTGAAAAGAGGCCTAATATGTCGTCGTGAAAGTAAAGAAGCACACATCAGAAATTATGAATCTATCAAAAGAAAAAAGTGTATTTTTCACAAATCAGCACCATTCGTTTTTCTCAACTTTTTTTTACTATTTTTTTCAGTGTATAATTACCTATGATATTGCTAAAATGCAGTGCTTTTTGATTTTTTTTTTCAACTAGATTTTAGGAGGGGGGATCAGTTTCCTATATAAACTTAAACAAAATTGATCATCCACCTTTTATTGCTTGTTTGGAAATTTTAAAAAATATTTTAGATTTTTGCAACATGATCAAAAAAATGGGTGATCATTTTACGTTAAATTTATATAGGAAACTGATCCTGTGCTTATCCAGATGAAGGGAGACATTAGAAAAAAAAAATTTAAAAAAAATAAAACGAACTGAGGAATATCTGATGTACGTACCTGTCACTGGCTGAATATATCGTATACCAAAAATCACGTAAATTAATCAAGTAGTTTTTATTTTATAAATAAAATTTTTACCCATAAACGAATGAATGTACGCGCTCTGACCATGCTTTTGCCCCCACACCACCAGAAACAATGCCATGGCCAAATTAACCCCGTATGCAATAGTTAGGGTTATCTCCCTGAATATGTCGTAATGGTGGCCGTATTTTCCCGTCATTCCTTTATCGGTAAAATTTATATTTATAAAATAAAAACTACCTGATTAATTTACGTGAATTTTTGGTGTAGGATATATTCAGTCCGTGACAGGTACGTACATCAACAGATATTCCTCAGTTTGTTTTTTTCCATTTATATACCCCCCCCCCAAAAAAAAAGGAATTATCTAGTGACATGCTAGGTAATTGTACACAAAAAATAATTCGAAAAATTTGAGCACTTCTGCAGTTTAGCTGTCACTTACTGTCATCACAAATCGTAATTAAAGAGTTTCATTCATTCAACCCAGTCAACCGGAAGTGTCAGACTGAATTTTTTTTAAATCCCAAAATGTTTGAATGACCTCAATCTGCAAGATATTGATAGTTTAACAAAGTTTTATAAAAAAAACAATGTTGACTGTTTGTTGGATTTTCGTTTTAAAAATCACTGTTGACTATTTTGAGAAAGTTTCAATCATACAATAAAAAATTTTTTTATTATGTTTATAAATTTTTACATTATTAAATAAAATATTTTCATATTCAATAAAGAAACATTGTTCGCTGTTATTATTGTCATTTTGTATAAAACCATCTAATGCTGTTACTTCCGGTTGGTTGTCTGCCCCTGCCTTCAAAAAAGGAAAGCAAATAAAGTGTGAGTGACAGCTAAACTGCAGAAGTGCCAAAATTTGTGATCGTCAAAAAGTTGAGAAAAACGGGTGATGGAGTTTTACGAACAAGTGCCGAGTATGGAGACGAAGAAACAAAATGCAAAAAATACAATTAAATAATGATAATAAAAATGCAACAAGTGTCCCCCAAAATCATAAAATGCAATGTAAATAAATCATTACGTTTTTTCGTTTTCTTATTACGTTTCAGGAATCGGGGTTTCACCTTTTGTGATTGTCTTTCGGCTGTTGTAACTTGTTGCCCGATTACAATATTAGCCTGAA
This sequence comes from Sepiola atlantica, assembly GCA_963556195.1. Lineage (NCBI taxonomy): Eukaryota > Metazoa > Mollusca > Cephalopoda > Sepiida > Sepiolidae > Sepiola > Sepiola atlantica. The sequence goes on from OY744527.1 coordinate 55,748,312, forward strand.
TCTCGATTTGTACAAACACCAAAATAATATTTTTAGGAAATACAGTTGGGAAATTAGTCAAAAACAATTTATTTTGATTTACCTGCTCATTTGTGACCAATTTACGTAAAAAAAATAATATTTAATACAAGATAGCATGTGAAGTTACCGTAAATATTGATTGTGAATACATGCTATACATTGTTTAGTCACAGGAAGTAAGGTACCTAACCGGCTGTCCAGTGGTTACTTTGCTCAAAACCGATATTTACGGCAATTTAACACGCTTATATCTTCTTTTAAATATTAATTTAATAACGCAAATAGGTCAAAAATAGTGGCAAAACAAATTGTTTTTGGTTAATTTCCCAACCGTATTGCCTTTTTTAAATCATGTCACAAATAAGTGACGTTTACCCCAACTTACATACTTGCATTTTGTTGATAATTTTTATGACACCGAAAGAAACCTTCACCAAAAATCCATTTAGTCTCATTAATCAATCTATCAATTTGATTTGATCTTTTTGTCGGACGAATCGTGGATTCTTTTTGATTTTGCGATCGAATTTCGCTTTCAACACGCTCATAGAATCCGTGTGACATCCTTCATTCATATATTCGGCGAGCACTTTCTTGCGCAATTTTTTCTCGGACATCGAGTTTTCTTTGCTTTTTGTGAGCAAAGTAAAAATAATCTGTTCCCAATTGAAATGTTTGTTTTGCTTTTTCTTTTCGGGGCGGGCATCTTCTTCTTCCTCCTCTTCTTCTTCGACATGATTAGGATTCGGTTCTAAGGGCGGCAAACCATCATCATCGTCGTCATCATCTTTTTGTTTTTTATGGGATTTCTTTTTATTGGTTCCATTTTGTTGTTGCACATTATCAACATAGTCTTCTTTTCCCTTCCGTTTCTTTTCTTTCTTTTTAGACAATCGATTTTCTTGCTTCTTCTCAACTTCATCATCGTCGTCTACATTTTCATCATCATCAGAATTATGCTTTCGTTTCTTGCCGCGATCTTTCTTTTCCGTTTTATTTTGTTCTTTTCGTTTCTCTTTTTTTTCTCTTTTACTCATTTTATTCTTCGGTTCTTCTTCCTCCTCAACTTGTTCTTCAGTCTTATCTGAATTAGTATCCTGATTTTCCTTTCCATTAGATTGTGCCTCTTCTTTCTTGGGTGGAACTGCCGACATAAGAATATCCCAAACTGCCATTCCCAATTTAGGGTCGGCTATTCTTAAACTGTTTTTAATAAAATTCAAAAATTTTGCTTGTTTTCTTGGAATATTTGGATAATCTTTCATTCTCTCGAGCAATTGACGCAATCTCGGAGAAGCTGAGCTGCTCTTGATGGCCTTGTCAACCTGTTGAAGCCATGCATCCTGCTTGGCTTCACCCTTGTTCTGACCCGGGCGGGGTTTGTAGTCCTTACCCGAATATTTCTCTTCTTCGCTGATACACTTGGTGTGTTCTTGATAATCATCGTTCCAGAATTCCTTATTACAATCCATACAAGACACCATATTCATTCGACATCGGCTGTAATGCTTTTGGACTTGATTCTTTTTCAAAGAATCGCAACAAACCGAACAGCAAAAAACGACCATGCTGGATTTTGTTTTGTTTTTAAGAAAACGTTTTTTCTCCCCACGAGTGAGAAAAGTTTAACAAAAACTTCTTTTTTTATATCAAAAGATACGAATGTTTACAGACAGGTTTATAAAAATGATTGCAAAAATATAATAAAAGATTTAAAAGTTCTTTTTTTAAGGCGACTTTCCTGCTCAGTTGATTTATAGACGCGGTAAACGTTGAAAATTTTCAGCGGTGTCACTTAACAAAAGTCCCTTCTAAATAATGTATCCACATTTCCCACGTGTACTTTATTTAAAAATTCGTATATCAGAATTTTTTTTTTAATATTTAAAAAAGAAACTTTATTTCAAAATTTGGACAAAATAAGTTAATCACTTAATTTTTTGAGTTTGTCGGGCAAAAGTCTTCCAGCTGCAAGTCTGTTAATGAGTACCATTTGTAAGATCTAAAAAAAAAATTATTTTAATGTTTCTTCTAATCGGCAAAACATTTTTGATTTGTGGAATAAAATGCGTTGAATTTGGTGCCATTGAAATTGGAATCATAAATAAAACTGAGTCCAGTTAGTTTAAGTTTATTTATTTACTAATTGATTTTTTCGGATACCACCGATAAAGAAACAATTAAATATAGTCACACGGAAAATATATACTTTTCTTTTCTTCATGAAAAAAAACTAATTTTGAAGCTGGAACAACTCCAGGATTTTCAGCTGTTTTCGTTTCTATAAATAAAATATCTCTAAAACGTCACAATCATCATCATCATCATGGTCGATAAACAAAAGAAATAATAACATTCATTTTAGTTACGCTTAAATCTCTCATCCACAATTTTCAACCAATTTAATATATTTTCACTGAGAATTTATTTTTTACATTTAAAAAATAAACTTTCTAAACATTTGGTACGAAAACAATTTTTTTTTAATCTACTAAAAATACTCTAACCGGTGTACAATAAATTAATTCCCCTTTAATTGTTTTCTTCACATGTTTTTAAAAAAATTCTCAATTTCCTTGCGATAAATAAACGAATAAATTAAAGTAAGTTAAGTTTCATTCCCTTTTTTAAGATTGTTTTTACATAATTTTCTTTACTTTCCTTACAATGTTTTTCAGACGAGGAAAAAAGGAACTATTTATATGTATTGTAAGTCATTTTATAGAATCACTTCCATCTCCAATAGTCTTTTTGTTTATTTTTTTCTGAGTGTCTTGAGAACGATTTTGGCATTGAAAATCGTCCCCAAAAAGTAGTTTGGTATGACGTCAGGGGAAACCCCCTTGAAACCATAACCCTAACCTTGGAGACGGGAGTAAATCTATAAAAATACCATATTTTATTGTTGACTATCAATTCTGGTATTGTCCTGGCCTTTGGGTCTGGATTTACGCCGGTCTATTGGGGGTTGTCTGGTCCTGTGCAGTTCTAGGAGGTGCACCCTCCCAGGCTTCGCCTCCCCTCTTTGGGGAGGAGTAAGTTTATTGCTTACTGTCTGAGGCGCCCCTACCGGGGAATGCCGACGGGGCTGCCCAGGCAATTTTTAAATGGTCAGATTACTCACCTCTCGAGCGCTGGCTTATCTAATCTCACTTTCCGACCTTGTGTCACATTTTACCTTGTGGGAGGTAGATAAATAGTAATTCCACTCTTGAATGATCAAGTGTCACATATTCGTTATTTTGTTCAATTGTAGCATAGTGACTGTTGGAACATAATTTGTTTGGTTTTCGCCTAAAATTTGGATCAAATTGATCCTTCGTCTTAAATTTTATTTCGGTGCTTCTACAGAATTTGAACCGAACCAAACCGACTTGTGCCGAACTAAACATAAACATTTAGCTTATGTTTAAAAAAAGAACAGTTCGGTTAAAATACTGTAGAAGTACCGGCGATTGTGCAGAATTTCCAACAGAGAAAAGAACATAGTCAACAAATAACTGTTACCAAAGGCAGGAAAAGTTGTTTTTCTATTTATTTGCATATTATTTTTGTGTTTTAAAGTATTTTAAAACGCTTTGGTATTTTTTTACTATCCATTCCCAGCGCAGTTTACCACTGAAAAAAGTTCAAATCCTACTTTTTTTGTGCAAATACATTTAAACAGCCTAAAAAAAACATCCGCAAAGAAGGAATTAAATTTTTTTTTAAATATTTAAGATTTTAGCGTGGGGGATCACTTTCCTTTATAAATTTAACGTAAAATGAGCACCCATTTCCTGGCCACTTAACATTAAACGAGACATGTAACCGACTTGAGTTTCTAATTCGAGACTGGAGATTTTCCTAGTTAGCTATTCCATTTGTTTTTATTTTTACGTAGGATAAATGGTTTTTCATTAGACATGAAAAAAAAACATTTCTGGGCACGGATTTTTACAGCAAAAACATGGCGTCGACAGTCTTGTTTTGTTAGCCTCGTTTCGTTGTCAAGTGTGTGTGTGTGTTTTTTTTTTTTACCGGAACTCATAATCAAAGCGACGTTTTTTTTTTTTTAACGACCAGGGCTGGGGTTAGGGTTAGGGCTAGAGTTAGGGTTAGGGCTGGAGTTAGGGTTAGGGCTAGAGTTATGGTTAGGGCTGGAGTTAGGGTGAGTTTTTTTATTAAATAAACACGTAGAAATTTAGCCTATTTGGGGTAGGGGGTATTTATTTATTTAATAAAAACACGTAGAAATTTAGTCTATTTAGTTTTCTGAGTTTTTAGGGGGGGGGGGAGAACTCAAGTCAAAGTTTGCCCACCCCCCTCCAAAACAAACACGAAAATCGCTAAAGTTTTACGTGTTTTTATTAAAAACTCAAGTCGGTTAAATGTCTCGTTTAACGCTAACTGGCCAGAAAATGGGTGCTCATTTTACGTTACATTTATAAAGGAAAGTGAACCCCACTCTAAAATCTTAAATATTTTTTTTAAAAATTTAATTTCTTCTTTCCGGATATTTTTTTAGGCTGTTTAAATGTATTTGCACAAAAAAAGTAGAATTTGAACTTTTTTAAGGGGTAAACTGCGCTGGGAATGGATAGTAAAAATTTACCAACGCTTTTATTTACATATTTTATCGATAACTTCGGTGCCTTGTACACTCGACATATTCAAAATGGCACCGGGTTTTACTCGATGTAAAACCTCGATGTCGTAGAACAACTCAAAAATCGAAAATTAAACAAAAATACAGCTAATAAAAGTTATTAGCTGTATTTTTGTTTAATTTTCGATTTTTGTGTTCTTCTACGACATCGAGATTTCACATCGAGTAAAAACCGGCGCCATCTTGAATACGTCGGGTTTACAAGGCTCCGAAGTTATCGATAAAATATGTAAATAAAAGAGCTTTAAAAAAAAAAAAAAAAAGTAACTTTTCCTGCCTTTGGTAGCAGTTATTTGTTGACTTTTTTTTTTCATTCTCTGTTGAAAATTCTTCAAAATCGCCGAAGTTACCTTCATTTCTTATCCCGAAATAAAATGATACCTTTTTAACGTATATAATTTTAAACATGGAACTTTCATGTATTTTTCAATTCTAGATTTATGGCCTGGCCGTTAACAATTTTCAAAACAGACAATTGTTATTAAATTATAGTAATTATCGATTCGCATGTTTTAAGTTCTTCATTTTTGCTTTTAAATTCATGAAATTCCGTAAAAAATGTTCGGTGTAAAAAGAATGTACAAAGTTTATTTTTTAAAAATACAAATATTTTTGGGTACATTCCTAAAGTATTATTATGCTACTTGTGCATAGGCCCCCAAGAATTTGGCAATAGAATCTCTCCAATCAGGTGTTACTTTTGGTGGTTTTATGGGGTTTTCGCTAACCCAAGTTCTCCGACTCCGTTTGTGGAAAGGGAGTCAGTGCAATTCCATTTTTATTTTTGGTGCCTGTAAGCATTGAGTACACAAGAAGTGCAGTGGAATTACTGGTAGGTTGAGAGAGGATAACCAATTTGTGTGCAAGTAGTGTTAGACTGGAGATGGATGAGAACTCAGATGTGGACAAAGTATATATGAATGGCAAAGCTATTTAGGTTGTCGAGAAGTTTTGTTAACATTGGAGCACAGGGTGGAGCAGGTGATAGTGTGATTGCAAGAATTATGAGTGGATGGAATAAGTTCAGGGAATTTCTGTCATTACGAACCAGAAGAGTGTTACCACTGTTGACCAAGGAAGAGTTAGGTATGTGTACGCAGTGTGATGTATGGAAGTGGAACTTGGTCATTGAAAGTTGAGAACGTGCATTGCATGGAGAGAAATAATAAGAATGATACAATGGATGTGTAATATGAGTCTTAAAGACAGGCTTAGTTCTGATGACCTCAGAGGAAGATTAAATCTGGACATTATAGAGAGATATGTGCAGAAGAGTAGACTGATGGTATGGTTACGCTGAAAGAATGGATGAGAGTTCTTTGGTTAGTAGATTTAGAACAGTTAAGGTAGTGGGTTCAGTTCACAGGGGAAGGCCAAGGAGGCCATGGGAGGAAGTGATCAAAGTAGACCTGAAGGATAAATAAAGACCTGGCCAGAGATAGGTTAGTTTAGAAGTCAATTTCTTAAAGCCGTCCAACACATGCCAGCATGTAAAACAGACATTAAACTGAAAATGATGATGATGATGATGATGATGATGATGAAAAAATTCAGACTTTACCCATTTTACAATGAATTGTTCCAAAATCAAATTATGTCATCCCTTTGACTAAAATGGTACAATCTTAAATACATTTTTAAAAAATGGCGTTTGTTTTTTTGATTTGAAGAATATTTAGCTAACCTGTATTTAGCAGAGGGTGTTAATCTACAATAGTTTTTTTTCTCGGCTATTTTAAGTTTTGGTGACGAGAAAATTAATATAAAGAATATATAGAATTTTAAGTTGTTTTCAAAATAAAAAACCCAAGTTGAAAACTTTAATGAATGAAAAAAATGTTTGTTCTATTATCAAATTGTGATTCTGTCTGTTTTGACGTGGTCCAAATTTTAGTTGTTTTCTTTATATTGATTTACTATTAACAGAACAATCTAATTTGATCTGTAATGTACTATGAATCATATTAAGAAAATTCAATGTGTTAGCTGTTGAAATGAATCTTGTATTAACAGTCAAACTTGCGCTTCCATGTCATTTTGGCACATTTTTTTTTTTTCGAGGGGTAATGGCATTTTGCCCAATGTTTAGGCTGGTTTGATCTAATAATTATTGATTCGAATATGATTAATTTTTATTTATCACAAGATGACATCCACTTTTTTGAAGTCTGCATTTTTAGTTATACACCGGAAATTGACCGATGACACAAGACAGCAAATTTTCTAATTTCCAACAAACTTTCAGTGGTTATAATTCAGTGGTTAATTGAGCTTTCAAAATAAATTTGGTACCATTGTTTTTTTTAAGATATATGTGCCCACATTAAAATTTTTTAGATATAATGAAAATAAAATGTTGGTTTGGGAAATTTTGACATTAAATAAACCTAAAAACAAGAAAAAAAACTGATCAAATTTACCTCCTCCCCCGTGACTCAAAAAAATCATGACTCAAACTTTCTTTTTTGTGTATTTTCATTTAAATGATCATTATCCATTATTATATTTGTTTTAATTTTTCTTTTCATAATGGAGGAATTGATCGTTATCAATTATTATTTTTGTTTTAATTTTTCTTTTCCTAATGAAGAAATTGATCGTTATCCATTATTATATTTGTTTTAATTTTTCTTTTCATAATGGAGGAATTGATCGTTATCCATTATTATATTTGTTTCAATTTTTCTTTTCATAATGGAGGAATTGATCGTTATCCATTATTATATTTGTTTCAATTTTTCTTTTCATAATGGAGGAATTGATCGTTATCCATTATTATATTTGTTTTAATTTTTCTTTTCATAATGGAGGAATTGATCGTTATCCATTATTATATTTGTTTCAATTTTTCTTTTCATAATGGAAGAATTGATCGTTATCCATTATATTTGTTTTAATTTTTCTTTTCATAATGGAGGAATTGATCGTTATCCATTATTATATTTGTTTTAATTTTTCTTTTAATAATGGAGGAATTGATCGTTATCCATTATTATATTTGTTTCAATTTTTCTTTTCATAATGGAGGAATTGATCGTTATCCATTATTATATTTGTTTTAATTTTTCTTTTCATAATGGAGGAATTGATCGTTATCCATTATTATATTTGTTTTAATTTTTCTTTTCATAATGGAGGAATTGATCGTTATCAATTATTATTTTTGTTTTAATTTTTCTTTTCCTAATGAAGAAATTGATCGTTATCCATTATTATATTTGTTTTAATTTTTCTTTTCATAATGGAGGAATTGATCGTTATCCATTATTATATTTGTTTCAATTTTTCTTTTCATAATGGAGGAATTGATCGTTATCCATTATTATATTTGTTTCAATTTTTCTTTTCATAATGGAGGAATTGATCGTTATCCATTATTATATTTGTTTTAATTTTTCTTTTCATAATGGAGGAATTGATCGTTATCCATTATTATATTTGTTTCAATTTTTCTTTTCATAATGGAAGAATTGATCGTTATCCATTATATTTGTTTTAATTTTTCTTTTCATAATGGAGGAATTGATCGTTATCCATTATTATATTTGTTTTAATTTTTCTTTTCATAATGGAGGAATTGATCGTTATCCATTATTATATTTGTTTCAATTTTTCTTTTCATAATGGAAGAATTGATCGTTATCCATTATTATATTTGTTTTAATTTTTCTTTTCATAATGGAGGAATTGATCGTTATCCATTATTATATTTGTTTCAATTTTTCTTTTCATAATGGAAGAATTGATCGTTATCTATTATTATATTTGTTTTAATTTTTCTTTTCATAATGGAGGAATTGATCGTTATCCATTATTATATTTGTTTTAATTTTTCTTTTCATAATGAAGAAATTGATCGTTATCCATTATTATATTTGTTTTAATTTTTCTTTTCATAATGGAGGAATTGATCGTTATCCATTATTATATTTGTTTCAATTTTTCTTTTCATAATGGAGGAATTGATCGTTATCCATTATTATATTTGTTTTAATTTTTCTTTTCATAATGGAGGAATTGATTGTTATCCATTATTATATTTGTTTCAATTTTTCTTTTCATAATGGAAGAATTGATCGTTATCCATTATTATATTTGTTTTAATTTTTCTTTTCATAATGGAGGAATTGATTGTTATCCATTATTATATTTGTTTTAATTTTTCTTTTCATAATGGAAGAATTGATCGTTATCCATTATTATATTTGTTTCAATTTTTCTTTTCATAATGGAAGAATTGATCGTTATCCATTATATTTGTTTTAATTTTTCTTTTCATAATGGAGGAATTGATCGTTATCCATTATTATATTTGTTTTAATTTTTCTTTTCATAATGGAGGAATTGATCGTTATCCATTATTATATTTGTTTCAATTTTTCTTTTCATAATGGAAGAATTGATCGTTATCCATTATTATATTTGTTTTAATTTTTCTTTTCATAATGGAAGAATTGATCGTTATCCATTATTATATTTGTTTCAATTTTTCTTTTCATAATGGAGGAATTGATCGTTATCTATTATTATATTTGTTTTAATTTTTCTTTTCATAATGAAGAAATTGATCGTTATCCATTATTATATTTGTTTTAATTTTTCTTTTCATAATGGAGGAATTGATCGTTATCCATTATTATATTTGTTTCAATTTTTCTTTTCATAATGGAGGAATTGATCGTTATCCATTATTATATTTGTTTCAATTTTTCTTTTCATAATGGAAGAATTGATCGTTATCCATTATTATATTTGTTTTAATTTTTCTTTTCATAATGAAGAAATTGATCGTTATCCATTATTATATTTGTTTTAATTTTTCTTTTCATAATGGAGGAATTGATCGTTATCCATTATTATATTTGTTTCAATTTTTCTTTTCATAATGGAAGAATTGATCGTTATCCATTATTATATTTGTTTTAATTTTTCTTTTCATAATGGAGGAATTGATCGTTATCCATTATTATATTTGTTTTAATTTTTCTTTTCATAATGGAAGAATTGATCGTTATCCATTATTATATTTGTTTTAATTTTTATTTTCATAATGAAGAAATTGATCGTTATCCATTATTATATTTGTTTTAATTTTTCTTTTCATAATGGAGGAATTGATCGTTATCCATTATTATATTTGTTTCAATTTTTCTTTTCATAATGGAAGAATTGATCGTTATCCATTATTATATTTGTTTTAATTTTTCTTTTCATAATGGAAGAATTGATCGTTATCTATTATTATATTTGTTTTAATTTTTCTTTTCATAATGGAGGAATTGATCGTTATCCATTATTATATTTGTTTTAATTTTTCTTTTCATAATGGAGGAATTGATCGTTATCCATTATTATATTTGTTTCAATTTTTCTTTTCATAATGGAAGAATTGATCGTTATCCATTATTATATTTGTTTTAATTTTTCTTTTCATAATGAAGAAATTGATCGTTATCCATTATTATATCTGTTTTAATTTTTCTTTTCATAATGGAGGAATTGATCGTTATCCATTATTATATTTGTTTCAATTTTTCTTTTCATAATGGAAGAATTGATCGTTATCCATTATTATATTTGTTTTAATTTTTCTTTTCATAATGGAAGAATTGATCGTTATCTATTATTATATTTGTTTTAATTTTTCTTTTCATAATGGAGGAATTGATCGTTATCCATTATTATATTTGTTTTAATTTTTCTTTTCATAATGGAGGAATTGATCGTTATCCATTATTATATTTGTTTCAATTTTTCTTTTCATAATGGAAGAATTGATCGTTATCCATTATTATATTTGTTTTAATTTTTCTTTTCATAATGAAGAAATTGATCGTTATCCATTATTATATTTGTTTTAATTTTTCTTTTCATAATGGAGGAATTGATCGTTATCCATTATTATATTTGTTTCAATTTTTCTTTTCATAATGGAAGAATTGATCGTTATCCATTATTATATTTGTTTTAATTTTTCTTTTCATAATGGAAGAATTGATCGTTATCTATTATTATATTTGTTTTAATTTTTCTTTTCATAATGGAGGAATTGATCGTTATCCATTATTATATTTGTTTTAATTTTTCTTTTCATAATGGAAGAATTGATCGTTATCTATTATTATATTTGTTTTAATTTTTCTTTTCATAATGGAGGAATTGATCGTTATCCATTATTATATTTGTTTTAATTTTTCTTTTCATAATGGAGGAATTGATCGTTATCCATTATTATATTTGTTTCAATTTTTCTTTTCATAATGGAAGAATTGATCGTTATCCATTATTATATTTGTTTCAATTTTTCTTTTCATAATGGAAGAATTGATCGTTATCCATTATTATATTTGTTTCAATTTTTCTTTTCATAATGGAAGAATTGATCGTTATCCATTATTATATTTGTTTTAATTTTTCTTTTCATAGTGGAGGAATTGATCGTTATCCATTATTATATTTGTTTTAATTTTTCTTTTCATAGTGGAGGAATTGATCGTTATCCATTATTATATTTGTTTTAATTTTTCTTTTCATAGTGGAGGAATTGATCGTTATCCATTATTATATTTGTTTTAATTTTTCTTTTCATAGTGGAGGAATTGATCGTTATCCATTATTATATTTGTTTTAATTTGTCTTTTCATAGTTGAGGAATTGATCGTTATCCATTATTATATTTGTTTTAATTTTTCTTTTCATAGTGGAGGAATTGATCGTTATCCATTATTATATTTGTTTTAATTTTTCTTTTTATAGTGGAGGAATTGATCGTTATCCATTATTGTATTTGTTTTAATTTATCTTTTTATAGTGGAGGAATTGATCGTTATCCATTATTATATTTGTTTTAATTTTTCTTTTCATAGTGGAGGAATTGATCGTTATCCATTATTATATTTGTTTTAATTTTTCTTTTCATAGTGGAGGAATTGATCGTTATCCATTATTATATTTGTTTTAATTTTTCTTTTCATAGTGGAGGAATTGATCGTTATCCATTATTATATTTGTTTTAATTTTTCTTTTCATAGTGGAGGAATTGATCGTTATCCATTATTATATTTGTTTTAATTTTTCTTTTTATAGTGGAGGAATTGATCGTTATCCATTATTGTATTTGTTTTAATTTATCTTTTTATAGTGGAGGAATTGAGTGAAGTATCAGATAACCATGATGAGTGGAGCCATTCCGCACGGTGCCTCAGCCCAGAAGAAATCTCCAAATTGAAAAATGATGTTAGCCTTGTGACAGAATTCAAGAGGAACAAATTTGAGAAAGAAGCTAAAAAAAATTGGGACCTTTTTTATAAACGCAACACAACAAAGTTTTTCAAAGACAGACATTGGACAACTCGAGAATTTCAAGATTTACTTGATGAAACAGAGCAAGAATCACATGTAAAAGAAATTGATGTTTTTTTTCTTTGGTTTACGTTGATAAATTATTCTGCGATGGAAAATGATTTGATGGAGCTTATGAGAGGCAAAATAATTCTCTCTATGCTTAATACTTAACTCTTCATGGATATATATATATATATATATATATATATATATATATATATATATGATAATTTTATTTACACAGACATGTACAAAATCTGCGACACTGGCATGTCGATGTTATCGATCAACAGTTACTATAAACTGAGATCTCATCAGGCAGAGTTAGAATCCGATCTTAACCTCAGATCATATTTGGGATTCTAACTCTGCCTGATGAGATCTCAGTTTATAGTAACTGTTGATCGATAACATCGACATGCCAGTGTCGCAGATTTTGTACATGTCTGTGTAAATAAAATTATCATATATAAAGCTCTATTTTGATATTGAGCACTTTTTATAAACCCGGTTAAAATTCTCTGGATTACCACCCTGTGGATATTTTTCACCTGGATTATTACCATTATTATATATATATATATATAGAGAGAGAGAGAGAGAGAGAGTAAGATAATACTTTAAAGATATAAATAATATCAGGATAAAAACAAAGCTCAATATAGTGTATAGAGCAATAATATTAATTGAATGACATAATAAAATGAGAAATTAATCAGATTCTATTAAATTTAATAAAATTTTATTTATTTAATAAAATCTGATTAATTTCTCATTTTATTTTGTCATTCAATTAATATATATATATATATATATATATATATATATATATATACAGAAAATCAGAACAACATCGGTACCATTGGTTTTAAATCCAACAAGGGGGAACAGCACGTGACCGCCCTTTATAGACTCTTTTCATTCTCCGTTGTCGCTTGTTGCTTTGGAGGCTGAGGAGAGTCCATAAAGGACGGTCACATGCTGTTCCCCCTTTCAGATCTTCTGTAATACGTATATAAATAAATATTACGTTCTTATTTTAAAATTTTTTTTTAATAATCGAGCTCTCTGCTGGAGTTTTCTCCCACTAATCTTTAAAGAAATATGTATATGTATTTATCAAATATAATTATCCACCGACACATGTTTCGATATTTTACGGCTCATCAATATGGCTGATTCTAGCGAGATTTGAAACCGAGACCACCAGAGGCTTATCAATGGGACACAAAAAATCTGAAGTGGTAGTGGAAGATATATCGCACATAAATCTTACTTTTATTATTGTTGTTTTTGCGATATTAACAAATGAACGTATTCAAATATCAGTTTTCTTTTTTTTTTACGGGGAAGCATTTACCTAAATGCTAATAGAGAAACGTTGTTTTCTTTTCACCATATAGGGAACGTCTATATTTATTAAATATTATTATCCACAAACAGGTGTTTCGTAGTTTTACGGCCTATCATGTGGCTGATTCTAGCAAGATTTGAAACTGGGACCACATTGGCTCCTTACCAATGGGACACAAAAATTTGTTAGCAGTAGTTAGAAATAGTATCATTTTTATTGTTGTTTTTTTTCTTGCGATATTGACAAATGAACGTATTCAAATATCGTTAATTATTTTTATAATATGTTAATATCCACATACATAGATGTTTTGTCTTAACCAAGACTCATAACTGTTCTGCAGGCCGCACGATTTGAACACTGGACTAACATCACCTTTGACTTCCATCCAACGACCTTATCTACATGGAGGGTAGAATAGAACGGATTTCTGGGTAGATGGTCAGCCTGACATAATCGCATGGATTATCAGGAGGGTATATATATATATATATATATATATTTATATATATATATATATATATATATATATATATATATATATATATATATAGTCATCCACATACAGACTGTTTCGCTGCTCTACTTATGTATATATATATTAATTTTAAATAAATAATATTAAATTATTTTACCTACATACGTTAGCATTTCAAGCTTTAGCTCTCATCAGTGTAGGGATGATGATCTCGGATGGCTGCACGGTTAAAACCCCTGCCACAGAGTCACATATATATATATATATATATATATATATATATGACATAAAAATGTTGTTTGGCACAAGACAAATGAAACGGACCGTTAAAAATATATCTCACAGAAATGTTATGTTTTTGGAAATGTGGAAAAAAATAAAAATAATAAAATAAAAACATGATTATTGGAATATAATATGAACCTGACATATATATATATATATAAGTTATGAAAATATATTTATGGCAATTAAGCTACACAGAGGCTTCCGTGTTTCATCCCTGGGGGAATCTTCAGGCCAAAATGCCTGAAGATTCCCCCTGGGAATGAAACGTGAGAGCCTCTGTGTAGCTTAATTGCCATAAATATATTTTCATAATTTACTACCTAGCTCTACTTACGTATCGAGCACCGTTGAAGTAAATACTGAAAATTGATACATAAAAATTATATATCCTTATAAAATTTTATGTGGATACATGAAATAGTAATATATATATATATATATATATATATATATATATATATATATATATATATATATAATTGGGTAAATTTAAAAAATTCAAAACATTAATTATAATTTCAAATATCAGAATCCAGTTCCAGCAACCTACAATAAATAACATTACGTATGAAACCAGTAACAACATTTTAAAAAGCTTAACGTAATACAATTTATCCTGTGACACTAATTCTGGCATCCTGGAATCTTAATTTTTAAAGTTCTTCTAGAACTGCACTGGTTTGTTTTTTCACATCTAATGACTTAACATACGCATTCTTGGTTGCTTTTTGAAATTCTCTTCTTTTCTCCGGTTTTTTATTTATTTGCTTTTGTCACCTGAAGATGATTCGACAAAGAATTGAAAGTGCTAGTGATACATATGAAACATCCATTAATTTTTTTTTTATTTTGACACAGAAAACATTTTTAGAAAAATTGAAAAACTGTTATGTCTAACAATGCTTAAATGAAAAAATGCTGCCTCAATACACACACACATAATATATATATATATATATATATAAAGTTAGTTGAAATCAATAAAATGTGAACATTGTTCCAAGAATTCAAAACCAACTATTATTAGACGTATGATCGTTTCCAAGAGTTTTTAAAAATATTTTATTTTTCATTATTTTTGATGAGTCAAAACATCCCTTCGTCAGCACCTTTTATAACATCACATACAGAAGTCTCTTGAAAAAAACCCATCAGATTTCAGTACTAAAAGACAACACAAGTGAAAGGACTAAAGAAATAACACACATATATATATATATATATATATATATATATATATGTGTGTGTGTGTGTTTAATTACAGAAGATTAAGCAACATCGGTACCATCGGTTTCAAATCCAAACAAAGTGGCTTCCTACGCCAAACTCTCTTCAGCCTCTGGTCATGTCTGTCTCTTCGGAAAATAGCATCTTGCATGCTGCATGAATTTTTCTATGATATTTCAATCTTTAATTTTATTTTTATTATTCTTTTACTCTTTTATATTTTTGTACTAATTCGGAAATTTTGCCGCTATATACATATTGAATGTTTGGTGCTTATGCTTATCAACCCTGACATGTTAGGCCGCTCTTAAAAATAAAATAGCTAAAGAAATGTATAAACTTTGTCATGTACTTACGTGGTAGATGAAAAAAAGACTGTACACCAAAAATTATGCAAATTCATCCAGTATTTATTTAATTATAAATAAAAAACGATTTTATCACTCGGTAGATATTTCCACCATTTTCCAGTGGTCAAGGACGATAACTCATATTTTCACGATTTCGGGGTTTGGGGTCTCCATTGTTTACAAAAATGTCAAAATGTACGTAAAATCATTTTTTTTCTTTTTCTTATAATTTAATAACTACTGGATGAATTTGCGTACTTTTTTCTGCACAATCTTATTTTCAGCTAACACGTAAGTACATAATAAAGTTTATACATTCTTTAAATATTTCAATGTCAGGGTTGATATGCATAAGCACCGAATGTTTTATAATGCGAGTGTTTTGTAAGCAAAGGGAGTGAACTCTGTCATGGTGATATTTTCTGATACTGATTGTAAAATCTTCAATCTTTTTTTTTCCGCAGAAGAAACCAAAAACCGTTTTTGAAGTTGGATGCGGCGTTGGCAACTTTCTCTTTCCTTTGCTGAATGAAACAAACTTATTCTTCTATGCTTGTGATTTTTCCAAACGAGCCGTCGATTTTGTGAAGGTAAAAATTGTCACTTTTCACCTTTATTTATTTTTTACGTTTTTAGATGAGGTAAAGTGAAGTGCTATTCCATGTAAATGTCATCAGTAATTCTGTTTGTGACAACAAATGCTTCTTTTTATAAACACTCATCTATAAGAGACTGCTGTTGTTAAAGTGTATTCTGAATATTAGAGCAACGCTTTCATGAGACTTTTAAGTATGTTTTTTAGTAATAGATAATAAACAAACCTTAATTTACGGCCCAGCCACACACCGATGAGTGAATATATTTTCTGAAGATGGGGGATTCTACCGAAAAATTTAAATTAAAAAAAAAAAAAAAAGGAAGACACATCACCTTACGATCACGGTCCGAACTTAACACTGATAAATATAATAAAATTATTTGAAAATTATTGATTTCTCAATATTGTCACTATTTGATTGTTTACCATTTCACATCCCGTCGGTGTCACCTAACCAACGCATTGTCTCCACCTTCTAACAATACTTATTATATATATATATATATATATATATATATATATATATATATATATATATATATATATATATATATATATATATATATATAATTACTATTTCATGTATCCACATAAACTTTTATGAGGAAATATAGTTTTTTTGTATCAGTTTTCAGTATTTACTTCAACAGTGCTCGATATGTAAGTAGAGCTAGGTAATAAGTTATGAAAATATTTATGGCAATTAAGCTAAAATGCCTGAAGATTTCCCTCGGGGATGACACGCGGGAGTCTCTGTGTAGCTTAATTGCCATGAATATATTTTCATAACTTTATATATATATATATATATATATATATATATATATATATATATATGGGGTAAGGTACACGATAATTCATGAAAATGAAATGTTGTGGTGGATAAAATGTGTGAAAAAATGACAAACGGAAAATAAGTTAAAGTGCAGGAGAAAAACAAAAACAAGAGATTTTTTGACCGGTTTCGTTCGTGTTTTTCTCCTGCATTTTAACCTGTTTTCCGTTTGTCATTTTTTACACATTTTGTCTACCATGGCATTTCATTTTCATGAATTATCGTGTACATTACCCCATATATATATATATATATATATATATATTATAATATAAAATGAAGTAATAAAATAAGGTGTCAATCAAATTTTATTAGAATTCAAAGTTCAAGCAAAGTATCTTAAAGTCCTTAGCTCATGAGTTTTCAAAGATAATTCTTCTCTTCAGAGGACCATTACTGCAGTTATACCACTACAGGTAATAAAATTAAACTTTGAAAATATAAAAAAATATATACAAAAATACATAAAAATATATAACATCAAATATATCAACCCAAAAACATACTTTTTTGTTAAATCTATATAATCCATCCAAGTCATACAATTTGAAAAACATAATCAGGACAGACATCCAGAGGGTTGACTGAAGATTAATCCAGGCAATGAGTACCAGTCCAAATACGAGAAATTGAAAGAGCTGACAAAGTTATCCAGTCGCGAAATGCGTCAACAATCGATGAAATTGAATAAAAACAATCATATATATATATATATATATATATATATATATATATATATATATATATATATATATATATATATATATAGATGATTGTTTTTATTCAAACAGACATGTACAAAATCTGCAACACTGGCATGTCGATGTTATCGATCTACAGCAGTTAAAAGCTGAGATCTCATCAGAATTAGGATTTGATCCTTCCCTCAGATGGTATTTGAAATTCTTTGGATTCCTATCCCATGGATATTTACTTTACCTGGATTACTATATATATATATATATATATATATATATATATATATATATATATATATATATATATATATAACTAGCTGTCCATAGCTGAACGCTGCCTGAGTGTCTTTAATTGTAATATTTTGTTTTATGAATTTGCGTTACGAACATGTGCAAACCCTCCAATAAAAGAACAGTAAGTTAGAAAAAAATTACTTTAATAATCTGAGGAGTTTTGGTGTTAAATCTATGTAGTAATTAGAAGTTTTAGGAATCCTTAAGAAATATCCAGGGGGGGGGGGTAATTTTATGTCAAATTTGCATAGCATTTACATAGCAGAATGAATCGCCTTGAACAGATAATTAGAACAATTTTATTTGTTAGAATATAAAAAGCTGGTACTTAATCGACGGTATTCTGCAAGATTACAAAAAAAACAAAACAATTTTTTAAAAGGGTTGGGTGTCATGCTAATTATACAAACAACATTTATTATAAACTAACGTATTTTTAAACATTTAATTTTGACACCTGCTCAACTTCTAGGGCACTGGCTTTGCAATCTTGGATTTCTGATCATGTCACTTTAAGGGTTGAGTTATGCAAAACTCCAGGAATGAACCAGAAACTTTGAGATCTTCAGAAACAGACAGGAACGAGAAACCGAAACAACATAAAGGAGAGACGAAAATAGCAGCTCAAGATTAACACAGAATGATCGCCAATTAAAAAAACGGTGCCATCATCATCATCATCATCATCAGTTTTACAAGCTGGTAGAATTGTCAAGTAAATGCTGTCCAATTGTTGACTGATAGAATTGAAAAGCTAGTATTGATAAACAAATTTTGGTGCTTGTACACAGTTTCGGGCAGACGGAAAATTTATTTATGTGTGAAGTCAAGGGCAGATAATTTGCAAGGGCAGGTAATACTCATTTAAAAAACAAAAAAAAATAAAAAAACAAGTACATTGATAAAAAACATACTTTATTGTAATGAGTATATTTAATGTGAAAGTAAATAAAATTAAAGTAATTAAATTGAAACTGGGTATCTTTCCGCAATTTCGTGGAAGAGACCGCCTAGCTTGTTGATTACCTGCCCTTGCAAGTTATCTGCCCTTGACTTCTGTCCAACGGTAGAAAATGGAGGCATAGTCATCGAAGTGACTTATACGATACGGAAAATGTAAAAATATTTGTAATTAAAGTTCTACTGGATAATTTTTCCTAATTTTTTCAACATTAAACGATAAAATACCACTGAGTAAGTACTTAATATTGTTTTCACACATAAATAATTTTTCCGTCTGCTCGAAACAGTGAACAAGCACCAAAAAAACTTTCAAAAAGGAAGAAAAATGATAGTATCAGCATACAACAGAAATTTACAAGAGATGCCAATACAACCCTATGTCCCAGAAAGCTAAATTTCATCCATTATATTATGTGCACAATGCTCGGTGATTCGATAGCCAATCAATTCATCTACAAAATTTGTTTACTGACCGTCTGTATCTTCTCTTCATATCTGTATCTTCCCTTCAACAACATCATCGTAAAAATGAAACCTTCAACCTCAAGATAAACATCAGAAAGACAATATTTCTTATTAAAAGATGATTTGCAAGAAACACTTAACAATTTTTCGTCAAACAATTCATTTTTGAAATCCTCAAAGACAGAACTAATGAACCACAATAGTGAAAAATTCAAAACATGCATTTTATCAACCACAAAATTTCTTTAATGTTTTATTTATACTCAAGGTCTATATATTAAGATGCTGTAGCGTGGCTACTGACTTTGTTAGTATATAGGTGGTGGTTGAATCTTTAGAATGTGCCAAGAGACATGTTGACAATTAATATAATGTTATAAAATGGCGAAAGAAGAAAATGGATAAAAACATGCATATTATGAAGATGGAAGAATGATTGAGAATAAAAGGGTCACCATTTAGCAAGTGCTAAATCAACCAATAGGGTGTTGTGAATAAAAGATTAAAACATTGTTAACACAATATATTTATATAAATTGGAATTTGTAACTTTAAGAAGTCAAAAACAATGCAGATATTTTTTTGAAAAATAAATATTTATTTAAAATCAACTTAGTTTCGACGATATACGTCTTCTTCAAGCATAGAAACAGTTTGTGTTTTTTTCTTTCTTCTTTCTTCTTTCTTCCTCATGCCATGATATCACTAGAAAAGTAACGTCTGTATGATGTTCAATGGTGATTTTTTTTCAAATTTTCTAATCAGGAAGACATCGCAGTGGCTCGCGTGAAGAAAAAAAATCTCTAATATATTTATATAAATTTACAATAATGTAAAGATATTTTTAGTAGTTAATTTTTCATTTAGAAAAGTTAATGTTTTTGGTAGAATATGTTCCATTGTGTAAGCAGACATGAGGGTTAGAAGTGTGTATGTCAATATGTTTGTCAGTATGAATATGCATGTGATAGTAATACGCCGTTTGGCATTGTCTGTGTATGGGCTTACCTTTGTTTTGTCAGTGTGTGTATATGCGAGAACATGTGTGAGTGAGTAATCATTTGCTTACGCGGCCATTGTCAGTGTGTGTATATGCGTGTGTGAGTTCACGATTCCTGATGCAGTAGTTGAGTATTCTTTTCGCCTCCCCTGGTCAAAGGTCAGAGAGTGGGGTAGTATAATGTTGTGCCATGCTCTGGTCTTCGTTCGGGCTTAGCTGAACTTGATCTGTCGTTCTAGGATTTTGGTCGTCTGTTTTTTGCTTGTTTTTTTTTTTTTTTTTTTTTTTTTTTTTTACTTTAATTCACCCCAAACAAACACATTGCCACTGAGACGTAAGGGGTTACTGTTAATTAGGGACCAGATTTATAGGGGCATCCTAAGTGGGGAGTTGTGCAACAAGATGTTTGTTCACAGTACATTTAAATTTCTGCATGTTGGTACAGTCAAGGAAACAAGAAGCAGGGAGGGAATTCCAAAGGTAAACGGTTTGAGGAAAGAAGCTATTAGAGTAGAAAGCTTTGCAGCATCTGGGGACATCTACAGTGACAGGTCTGGATTTTGCTGCATGTCGGGTTGGTCGAGAGGGCATAGGTGCAGCAAGCTCATTGGAGCACACTTCGTTGAAGTACTTGTAGAACAAACACAGGGATGCAACATTGCGGCGATGGGGCAGGGGCTTTGTAGACAGTGTGGGACCAATTAGGTTAGAGACCCTTTTTTGGACCTTGTCTAAGAGGGAGAGACTAGTGGATTGTGCACCAGCACATATGTAGCAACAATACTTCATACAAAGGTGAATGGTGGCTTTGTAGAGATATAATACTGACAAGTGTGAGAAGTTTCTTAGCCCGGTAGAAAGAGCCCACCTTCTTTGCAGCAGACTTGGCAGTATCTTGTATGTATTTGTTCCAATTCATGTTACCTGTGAATGTTTAGGCTGAGGAGTTTGAATGTCTGATTCATCGGGAAGGGTGCTATCAGCCATAGGAATCGTTGATTAGAAAGGTTTCTTATAATTGTTAAAGAAAAGGAGCTTTGTCTTAGTAGCAATAAATGTAACCATCCATTTTTTGGCCCCATTCCACTACAGACTGGAGGTGATTTTTTAAGGATTCAGCCATTGCCTTGGATACGTGTGCATTAGATTTGCCCACATGTCTAGAATAGAACGTGGGGTCATCAGCAAATATACCCATCTCGGACACGGTTGCATCAGGGAGGTCTTTTATGAAAATCAGGAATAAAAACGCCCATGAATCGACTCCTGAAGCAAACCTTCATAAATGTAATACTGTTTAGATGTACGATCAAGGATCTGATTATATTCAATATTTGTCCAGTAATACTGTACAAATTAATTTTCATGAGAAGACCTTCATGCACGACCTTCTCAAAGGCCTTGGATATATCAAGTGCTACCACCTTGCCTTATCTAGTGTATGGTATATGCGTTAAGGTATCCGCAGTAGAACGTGATTGCCTAAATCCATATTGTTTGTCAGAAAGAAGTGGTGGACTATCGCTAGATGGATTAATGATTCAAAGATTTTTACGAAGAGCCGGAGAGGTCTGATGGGGCAATAATTTTGTGAGTCAGTTCTTTTACTAGAGTTCTTGAAAACTGATACGACAGAGGCAATTTTTTCCAGCTATCAGAAAAGCAAGATTCTGCAAGGCATTTGTTATAGAGTTTAGAGAGGACAGGCACCAGCTCAGCAGAAATTTGAGATAGAAGAGTTTAAGTTGAACTGCTGGGCAAGAAGTTTAGCCTTATCCGTTGCCATACAAGCGACATCATAGTGGTTGGATAGTGGGGCAATTGTTATTGCCCATCGTTTACCATAATATTATAGATTTTTTGGAAATCATGAGTTCCTAATTTAAGCAACTAAATGCGTTTTCTGGTTATCTCGGTATACCTATTTTTTACTGTGAGTTTCTTCATGTTATAAATTTTTTCTATTCTTATGGGGATTGAATCGGTGGAATGCTTGCTGTCTATACTTAATAACATCTGCACAAGTCAAAGTGAACCATTGAGAAGAGTGGGGCTTACTATAGAATTACTGCGTGCGGACATGCTTTTATGCCTGCTTTGACCCATTCTGTTACCTCATGTGCGCACTGTTCAGCAGGAAGAGAAAAAGTTTTACTACATGAGGTGTCTTTGACGAGATCTGATGAGATTTCCCAATCAGCTTGTTGATAATATCTCGTCGTTTTGAATAACAGCGCTTTAGTTTGTCGACGGAGATTTAGGGTGATATCAACCATTATCACAAGGTAATCAGTGTTCTCGAGTGGGCTATCAGCATCCATCACATAAGCATCGGGCAGTGTTGTTAAAAATAGATCGAGAAGTGGGGTTTGCTTATTTTCACGATCGAAGAAATGGGTTGGGAAAGTGACTGTTTGTGAAAGGGAATGCGCAATAAAAACTATGCATGCTGTTACCAGCTGCATTTGTGTAGCTCGAGAAACCAAGTCAATCTCTTTGGACATTAAAATCCCCCAATACATGGATTTAGGCGCTCGGACCCAAGGAGAGTGCTGCATCTACACTATCAGAGACATAATCGAGCAGGGTACCATCTTGGGTCAAAGGAGAACTGTAGAGGAAGTATAAGTAACTAACGCTGTGTTGTAAGTTAATCTAAAGCACATGTAGGCCTGATCATCTGATTCTAGACTCTGATCTCTAGTCAAAGAGAGAGTGTTACGGATATAGATTCAGAGTCCATGAAAATGCTTGTCAGAATCTTTATGACAAAACGATTAGAGAAGATTGAGGAATGCTAGATTGAAGATCGCTTAGTGCTAGAATATCTGGGAAATTTACAAGGAGGAAAGATTCTACATTATCGAAGTTAGTTCTAAACCCTTGGATATTTGTGAATCCGAGCCTCAAGAAAAGAGGAAAATTATTTGTTTTTTGGGTGGCATCTGGTTTGAACGTATTACTCTTTATTAGTATTGACCTTATAGTTTGTTGGACAAAATGGATGTTTGTTGGATGTTAGTAAGCTTACATAAGTAGACTATTGGCCAAATCTTGATCGGAGATAAGTGCCAGGTCTCTTTCCATGCAACCATGGCACTACAATTATCCCGCTATTATACAACTGTTGATAGAGCAGCTGCTCTTAGTGCTACCTAAGAGTTAGGGCTTCTGTACTACCAGTTGGAAACAGTAACCAAACAAGCTGTCAAACCTGTACCCTCAGCCTGTCAGAACAAAAGCGGCTCAGACGTCATATGAAACTAAGTGACAAGCAAATGTCTCCAAGTTGTCCAGATAGAAAGAGAGATAGTGGGATGGCGTTCATTGTTCTAGCCAGAAAACAAAGCCAACCATTGGATGTCTTTGAAGTGTCCCTGTGAATGTACCTCTTCACTTGGCTAATAGACAAAGAAGTGCATAGCAATTATAAGTTTGTAAACTGGATAGTTTTGTTCAAGTCTAAGAAGATTGTCGACCAAGACTAAGGAGGCCTACCTCTCCCAGTGGTTCATGCCAGGACGTTTGAAGTCAGTACATAGGTTTTACATCAGAGTTTTCCTTTTAAATGGTAGATCTGACAAGATCTACAGGCCCATCTCACCGAAAGGGGTAATATTGCACCTGGGTACTATTCCAGGTATTTCTACGCCCCTACATGGGTAAAAAAACGTATTAAGTATCTACTTAAATAAAGTTTTTGGTTCTCTTCCAGTAAGATTGAAGATAGTTCCCCCCCACCCACCCAAGAAGAATAATAAAAAAAATATAGAATTAAATAAAATTTTTCACCTGGAGAGAATCCTGATATTTTGGCATAGCTTTAACTAACATGTTTTAAGAAGTGAGTTACCTTGGAATGAGGGA
The DNA here is from genome assembly GCA_963556195.1 of Sepiola atlantica. Taxonomy (NCBI): domain Eukaryota; kingdom Metazoa; phylum Mollusca; class Cephalopoda; order Sepiida; family Sepiolidae; genus Sepiola; species Sepiola atlantica. Next base: position 55,772,742 of record OY744527.1, read on the forward strand.
TTTTTACAAGCATCCTCTGAGACGATTTAACTAGAGTTCCGAGCACTATGACAAGGCACAGGAAGGGAGGTAAAAAAGTATGGGTCGGTACTTTTAGTAATTCCAAATTTACTTTTTTTTTTACTATTTGAAGAATGTAGGGATATTTTAACACTGACCACCATACAATCAGATCAAAAAAAGTTTCAAAAGAAAAACAAAAAAAATACATTTCATAACAGTTTCTCCATACAAAAAAATCAAAAACATCGCCTTTTTCTGGGCAATCAAGAAAAAATACACAAGTTATTAGCAAAAAAAAAGAAGTTTATTCTGTTTCATTTTGATTTAACTTTTCACACCAGATCGTTAACTCTATCATTTCAAACGAGTGGGAATTATTTTCACGGGTCGAAAATGTTGAGTTTGGCACCTATATGTGAAGTTCTACTTTCTTGGACAGTGAAAAAGAAAGGGTAGCTAAACAACCGGAGAAAGAAATAGAGTAACTTATATAAGCTAGTAACTTTTACGTTCTTCACATGTTTTGTCCATTTGTTCTTTAGTTAGTTCCCATAGCAATTTTCAGTGTTCAGTAACAACAAACAGCAGAGTTATTCAAATAGGAAGAGGGGGGAGAAGGGTTGAAGCAGATGGACAGGAATAGAGTAATTCAACTCTGTTAATAAATGAAAATGGGTGAGAAAGAGAGTGTTATATTGGTTGGGGGAGGGAAAGGGGAAGGAGGATAATATAAAACATTTGTATGTTTAGAAAATAACCTACACGATCTTGTTTCTTTTATTTATCGATTAAATAAAATTTACTTTATATTATCTTGAGTCTCTTAATCGATAAAACGAAAATGTATTTCTTTGATAAACTGCGGAATTTCTCCAGGCTCTGCAGGTCTTATTACATCTAGTCTTATTATTATACAGTTGAACTACTCTATAGTGACCAATATTAATTAGTAGAATTTAAACAATTTACTGTTAGAATGTTTTGGATTATTCAACTACTGTTCTCATCTTGAGTGTTATTTTCACAACACCCTAGCCGATGAAACCCCGACCTTCTTCAGGTGTAGAACTCGGGAACCCGCACGGAACTTATTTAATTCACAGGGGTAACATGCTCTCATTCCGTTAGCCATTACTTGGCAGAAGTCCTAAGTAATTCACAATTGTAGAAGAGTAGAACTGAATTTTTACTTAATACTTCATCTGTTACACCACAAGTCCTTGCAGACAATTCTAGTATGAATTTTGGGAGCCTTAAACCTTTTCTTGTTTTTTTAGATGCCCAGTATTATAGGAAGGGATATTTTTGTTTATTTTTTTTGGGGGGGGGGGGGGGGGACATAGACGTTTGAATTTTAAAATAAAAAAATCCACTCTGGAGGAGTTTTCACTATAGAGGAAGTCTACTCTAGAGGAGTTCCCCTGTATATGCTAGTTTTTATAATTTAAAACATTAAAAATAGAAAACATGTATGTATATGTGCAATGGTGGATATATATTCATACTCATCTTAATTGTAACAACTGTTATATAAAAAATACATTTTTGCATTTCAAATGAGTTTTGATCACATGTGACAATCATCTTTTCAATTTAATTCATACTTATATCACGTATCACTAATAAATATTTATGAGAAATTAGTATAAAATCCATCATTTTAAAAACATTTTTAATGTTTTGAAATTCTAAAGTCTTTATATGTGCTATTTATGCTCGCTTACTCTTACGCATCTACTGCGTACATTAACTCCTTAGTTCTTTACTTCTTTTTTGCTCGTCAAGCGACGCCGCAAATGTTCATTATAGACTATAGTGTGTGAAATACCTTTTTCTCACTGTCTTTCTTCTTCTTCATCGCTGACTGACGCATTCTCTTCATCGTTTTTCTTCCGTATTGATTCTTCGTCTAATGATCGTTGCATTAATTCCTGCATCTTCCTCCTTTGCCTGGCCATGACCCATCAAGTGGTCGTTCATAATTTCTTCAGTGTGACTAGATAAATAAATCTTTTCCTCGTACAGAAAGGTAGACAAGAGACGACTGAGAGATTTTAAATTTTATTCTTGGAGAGAAATAACTCACACAAGAGAGAGAGAGAGAGAGAGGGAGAGGGAGAGAGAAAGAGAGAGACTAGTATTCTCTTAACTAATTAGTTAACTATCTTATTAAGGATAATTAGTTAATTATCTTATTGAGGATAAATGGGTGAATACCGAACAGACATTCGGAGGGGGGTCGCCTTTTTTGGCGATTTTTAACTTTTCTTTACGTATTAGATTTCTACCAGCGATCCGTCTTGTTCCGAGTTTCATGAACGTCTGTCTCTGAAGCCTTTGTTTCTTCATCAACGATATTCGTGACGTCATGCATCATGTCGACTCATATCCCTTTGAGGCTGACCTATTTAACCTCATCTTTGAATTTAATTCCTATAGGTCACCCTATCTGATGATTCAGTCTGGGAACGATTCTGTTTTGCAGATCTCGTGTCACCACGGCCTGCACTGCTCGCTCAACTCAAAAATTCATACTAGTTCATGATAGGTCGCTATTTGACAGGGCCATCCATAATGTAGCACATCCATGCAAATTGATATTTATATATATATATATATTTATGAAGGGCATATCTATCTTTCTTCTAAAAGGATTGTTATATTTTAGAAATTTTGAGATGCGGATTGATAATTTTGATTTGGATTATCCGGACTATTGTTTACATCTTGGTTGTTATTTTCACAACACAACATAAATTAACACCGATGCATTGTTCTAATTATTTCCGTGGATTAAATAAAATAAAGGGTTTGAAATTCTGTCCAGTTTCTCAAGTTTGAAAAGATGCAGCCGAAACATTGTGAAATATAACAAGCAAGATGTCTCAGTTTTTTTCTGAAAATACTGAAGTGAAATAAAATATTTGTGCCAATAACATAGTGGAAGGGAAGAAACGAAAAATCAACGATTCCTTGCAAAACGACAGCTGAAATGAACACACATACTCAATTTCTCCTTCAAAAAAAAGTTTATTATCGTTTGTCTCTTCGAAGTGGGCGAAGCCTTGTTTTTATTTACAAGCAAGATTAGACTGAATAATCCAAATAATACAAGATTCTATTAGTTTTTTTTTTCTTCATTCCACAGCACCAATTTGCTTTTTGGCCCCAAACATTGCACAAAAATGACTTTTTGAAATTCATGTTTTGTATATGCTCAGTCCAAAAAATAATATTTCCCAACATAAGCTGCATTTCAAGAACTGTGTATGCGTATGCAACTGAAGTTTTCCAATTTTGAATTGAGCATGAAGTTTGATTATTCCTTAACAGACACAGTGTTTTACATAATTACGATCACAATGTATTTGAGTTTGTGTTCTTTCTTTTGAGTCTATGTTGTTTTGTTTTTCTCAACTTGTAAACCAGTGAATGCACCCTCGGCGATGATGACATGGTCAGAACGAGAACAGGAAAAAGATGAAGGAGAAGAAAACAACGGCACACAAGCATTGAGTCGGCAGTTGTCGAGGGGCGGCACATGGTCTTACATAGAGATGTCAATGTGATCAGACGTTATATTTCTCTCCTCGTATTTAGGAATGTCTTTACTAGACAAGATAAAAGACCTAAACTCAATTCCGTTTCTATAGATGTATTTTGTATTCCTGTTTTCATAACTTTTTTATAGATTTTCTTCCAGCGCAAAATGATATAAAAAAAACTGACGTAAACAAATTGTTAGTTGACTTTTTTAACATAACTTTATTATATTTACATTTTAACCACATTTTTGTGGAAAAAGTTTGCAATGAGAAAAGCTCCAAATATCGGAAAATTTCTATATAAACAAACTTAAATCGATGCCATTTAATGGATGCTTTCGATAGGGGGTCTATAGTTGTGCACGTTATTACTTTTATATTGTGGCTGTGTTTTTTTTGTGTTGGTGAAACTGTTCAGTAAAATTGATTTAAATTGTAGAGAGGAAGTTTGTTCTTTTAGCCAAAACTTGGTGACCATTTTCTTCATATCAAACAAGGCCATTCGGATGATGGATACCAACATAGTAACACAAAGAGACGATCCTACATCTTCGCCACCATCTCTCTACATGTTCAATTTAATGCTGAAAGATTTGCTTTGAATTTGGTCTTTCTCACTATAGTGAAAATATGAAGAAAATCTGAGACGAGTGGTTAAAATCTGAGAAATTATTGAATGATTTGAGATGGAATTACTTGTATGTATGAGATAAATTTTTTTGATGGGATTTTCAAGTTAAATTCAATTTTTATGGTATCTTTTCTTTATTAAATTGTTAGGTGAAAGTACAGAATAATTAACAATGCCCCCCCCCCCCATTTCTTTTTCTCCATGATATCTGTGAATATAAACAAAGGTTTTATTTTAAAAATACATTCTCATTCAATGTTTGTTTTTTTACAACATTTTCTAAACAAATTTATTGTAATTGTGTATTTTTAGTAATAGGAAAATGCAAAATATGAATCCCGATGAAAATCGTGTGTGTGTGTGAAAGTTGAGAGAAATGTCTTACATACCGTGAAATGTGTGTGCATAGCAAGCGTATTCATGCAAGGCGAAAAAGGAAGGGAAAAAAGTGAGAATTTTCTTGTGCATCCCTTTCTATATCCACCAATTGCAACGCCCTCTATCATCGCAAATGGGGAGATAATTGGGTCTGAAACGTCCCCTGGTGAATGTATGTGCAAGTGTGTAGAAAAGGGTAGCTAATGCTACACCACTTTTACAATTAGATAGGTGCAAATAAAATTTTAAAATTTAAAAGCATTTTATTTTTTAATTTGAATTTCTGATTTTTTAGTACCATGTTCTACTGTTCTCAAATTTTTCAATCGGGATGCATTCATTTTTCGGTTAAAAAAAACAAATTTTACTTTCATTGCTCATCTCTACTCCTCATCCCTGATATTTGTAATTGTTTATTTTTATTAATAGGAAAATGAAAAGTATGATGAATCCCGATGCAAAGCATTTGTGTGTGACATCACAGAAGACGATTTGACTGAAAATATTCCTCCGCATTCCGTCGACATTGTCACTCTTATTTTCGTCTTGTCTGCCATTCATCCGGATAAAATGCTGCCAGCTTTGAAAAATTTAAGAAAGGTAATACCATAAGAATCTGCTCCATCTTAGCTTTTCTCCTTCTGCAGTTGTTAAAAGGTCTACATAATGTTCGGGGTAAATTTGACATTTTTTGGAAAAGAAAGGAAAACATATCTTGGTTAATAATTGATGTATTTTCAGAATTCAAAGGGCATATCTTAGAGGATGTTTTCTGAATACAGCTCACTCAAAGAAGCTGCTTTGAACCTCCACCACAGCTTCCAGGCAGGGCCTGAATTTTGAGCATGCTGCATCCATGTTGTCTTCCGAGAGATGCCCGAACACCAGTGTGATCCTGGTGTTGCAAACGGTACGGTCGGTGTGTCTTTTTCAATTGAACCTTATACATAATAGTCCATGGATTTGTAATTAAGCAAGTTGGGGTTCAGATATTGGTTCTGGTGAAGGCGTGGAAGTTCTCAGCCACTTATGGATTTTTCCGGAGATGTAACACAGTACTGGGTTTGCCATCTTCTAATCTAGCAACTCAATATAGCCATATAAATTGAGTCTGAGTCCCTTTTTGAAGACATACGGTAGCAGGAAGTTTGAGGGAACTTTGTTTTCATGGTAGACTAGCTAGCTGTTGTCCTGCACGTTACGCAACTATTCCTGGCAGAAGTTCTTATCTGAGAAGAAGCAGAGCATCCTCGGCTTGACTGGGTGTTTAACCTTGCTGAGGATTTTCTTGGCTTTTCTAAGGTGATTCACTTGAATTTGGCTGTGAGTAGTTGGCCATAGCAACGCTTGTATGAAGAGTAGTGAAGATCCTCATTCAGCCCTTTCTTCATAGTCGCCACTCCGACTCCAGCTCACATCTCACGGCGTGCAGCTAAGATTTTCAAATTTTTTAATCCAGCGCGAATCATGATGATGCAGATCATCACTCTCTTTCAATATTGCGTTACATTCAAGTTGCCCATGGTCTTCAGCTTTAAAACCCATCAATATTATACAGAAACACCTATTAAATACTTCAAATTCTTCTGAAATGAAAGAATATAATAAAAATGATCAAATTTATTTTGAACATCACGTATATGTGTGTGTGTGTATACATATATATATATATATATATATATATATATATATATATATATATGGGGTAAGGTACACGATAATTCATGAAAAAGAAATGTCGTGGTGGACAAAATGTGTGAAAAAATGACAAACGGAAAAACAAGTTAAAGTGCAGGAGAAAAACAAAAACAAAAGATTTTGACCGGTTTCGTTCTGTTAGAAATGAAGTTAATAAAATAAAATTTTATTACCTTCATTTCTGATAACGTTCTCCAACAGAACAAAACCAGTCAAAATCTTCTGTTTTTGTTTTTCTCCTGCACTTTAACTTGTTTTTCCGTTTGTCATTTTTTCACACATATATATATATATATATATGTGTGTGTGTGTGTGTGTAATCCAGGTAAAGTAGACATCCACAGGATAAAAATCCACAGAATTTCAACGAGGCTTATAAAAAGTGCTCAATAGTAAATAGAGACATGTATAAAAAACCGCTACACTGGCTTGTCGATGTTATCGATCAATAGTTATTAGAAACTAAGATCTCTTCACTCAGATGTTCATATTGGGAAAGAATGCATTCTTTCCCAATCTGAACATCTGAGTGAAGAATCAGACTTTTTTTCCGCCTGATGAGATCTTAGTTTCTAATAACTATTAATCGATAACATCAACATGCCAGTGTAGCGGCTTTTTGTACATGTCTTTATAAATAAAAATAATTATATAATTTGTATAAACTGAAGATTGTATGTTTGAGCGTGAAACTTTGAGTAACTCTACTGTGCTAGGCAATTTTACATACTTTTATTTATATATATATATATATATATATATATATATATATATATATATATATATATATATATATATATATGAGAGAGGGAAGAGTGTTTATATATATTGTGTACATTGTATAATTTTTCTTTTCAGATTTTAAAAACTGACGGCTGTCTTTTAATTCGTGATTATGGACTTTACGATTATGCCATGCTGCGATTTTCTCCTGGACACAAACTTGCCGATAATTTTTACGTCCGTCAAGATGGAACACGGGCTTATTATTTTTCCACGGGTATGGGTTCTTTCAAATCTTTTCTTCCTTCATTAAATTATTTGCTACTTTTTAAAATAGCAATTTTTGTTAACTACAATAAATCTCATTCTTATTTTATATCATGCGTTATGGCGTAAGATTCACAGTTTTTGCGACAACAAACAAGTAGTTTGTTTTTTATTTAGAATTTTCAAATTTTCGTAACTTGCAGATAGAAGTTGATTGATCACCATTTTGATAACATAATCGGTGCTTATATATAGAAACACACAAGTGAAATATGGCAGTTTAGAATGAATTATAAGGAGAGCTCTTTGATATACTTACGTATCAGGCAAAAGTAGGTATCTACACCAAAAATTAGGGAAAATTATCGATTAGAATTTTAATTAAAAATACAAATCAGTTTTATTGTATATTTCTGATTCTCCATTAGCACGAACGCAAAAAGGAGAACAGGGGAGATGAGTCAATAAAATCTGCTCCTGCCAATGGCTCCGAGTGCTGACGTCGGCAAAAGACGCAGAAACTTTAAACATGTATAAATTATTTACTTTCCTGTCTGTGGAGAGAGCATCGCTTATATGATTGTTCCAACTAATGTTCTTTTCTCTCAACATTTAAGAATAATTTGCAAACACAAACATACATGCCGTATACCTGTACTTATAAATGTTGCGTTCTCAACCTTGTATCATACATGCCGCAATCCAGTGGCCGTAATCGTTACAGAAACATTGAAGTACACTTGTACATGCTTCTGCGTTATCTTTCCACACTGAGGAAATGCTGTCCCATAATTAAAACTTCTATACTTTTTTTTTCACCCCAAACAAGCCACAATACTACTGAAACATAGAGGGCTACTGTGAATTAGGAAGAATCCTATATGGGGAGTTTTGCAGCGAGACGCTTCTACACATTACATTTAAATGTCTGTATGTTAGTACGGTCAGGGAAACAGGAAGCAAGAAGGGAATTCAAAAGGCTAGCAGTACGAGGAAAGAAGCTGTTAGAGTAGAAAGCTCTCCGGCATTTGGGGGCCTCAACAGTGAAGGGTTTGGATCTTGCTGACTGACGGGTTGATCGGGGGTATTTACGTAGAGGAGGCACCAGTGCAGCAAATTCGTTGAAGCACATTCCATTAAATTAAATTGAAATTACTTGTAAAACAAGCACAAGGATGCAACATTGCGGCGATGAGACAGAGGCTGGAGCATGCTTGATAGTGAGGGGCTTATTAGATTAAAGACTCTTTTTTGGACCCTTCCAAGAGGGAGAGGCTAGCGTTTGGTGCACCAGCAGAGTAGAGATATAAGCTTTACTTAAAACTTCTATACTTTCAAAAGGGCGAACTCTATTCAAAACTAATGTAAGCTGTCATTTATTCAATGTGATTTTCGTTCCAAATCAATTAATTATGGGAGAAGATTGAAATCACTAATTTATTATTCTTGTCAGCCCGTGTCATTTTCACATCCAAATGCCTCGCATGCTTCCTAACCTTTTCCTATCACCTTTAAGCCATGTGACATCATATCAGTTTCTAGTACATTCCCACGGCCTAAGCAATTTTCAACACAGGGATCAACAATTCGACCATGGCTGACCTCTCAGTCATCCCCATTTCCTGTTATTCTCAACTGACTAAATTATATTGTAGAAAAAAAATGACGAAATAATCTTTTAACAAAGATGTCGCCAACATCAAGTCAAAATGGAAGAAAAAAAAAAACGTCTCTCTCAACTGTATAAAAAAAAAACGTTGTTCAGTTCAACATAAAAAAAATCCAGCACTATTCTTTTCTTTCGTTGACTCTCCAATCCCACATTCAGAACGATCTCCGCGAAACTGACTGAATCTTCACTTTCGCTCTCTTATTAAAAAAAAAATGCGACGCATGCAAATCAACTTAATTTGCATGAATCTCTCACTCGACACAGCTGCCCAGATTTTCAAATAAAAACCTTATTTGACTTTCTGATGCCTTTCTCCTCCCACTCCTCTTTCTTTTTTGTCGTCAGCGAGCGTTTTTGGGTTTGCCCCCCCACACACACAGCATACCAGACGCTGCCTCTTTGAACGGCGCCGACAAGTGTCTGCATCTACGTCAATCAGTCGCTCTCCGTTACATATATACTAGGGGATCTACCCACTCAATATCTAACATAAAGATCACTGGAGAAATAATAGCAGGAATTTTAAGTTTTGGCAAGAAAATAATTTTTAAAAAACATTTTGTTCATGATAGGTGTTTTAAGAATTATTTTTTTTTTTTTTTTTTCAGCTATTTTATCTTTGCTGATGGAAAATGCCGGATTCCAAGTGGGCCATTTGGATTATGTGAAAAGAGAAACGATTAACAAGAAACAAGGACTTTGTGTTCCCCGCGTTTTTGTGCAGGGAAAATTTTTAGTAAAAACATCTTGACAGTAAATCATTTAATTATTTTTTTTAAAAACTTTTTTTTATTAAAGACTGATATGAAAGATTCCGTTTTTGTGTTTTTTTCTTTTGTGTATTGATTTACTCCTCTCCAGGAGTTAGGCACAAGGCCAGTTTTTATCTTACTCACACAAGTAAGATGTGACCCAAGGTCGGGTCGGGAAAGTGGGGTTTAAAAATTGCCTGGGCAGCCCCGTCGGCATTCCTCAGGCAGTAAGTAATAAACTTACTCCTCCCCAAAGAGGGGAGGCGAAGCCTGGGAGGGTGGACCTCCTAGAACTGCACAGGACAGACCCATAGACCGGCGTAAATCAAGCCCCGAAGGCCAAGACAATACCAGTCTATGGGGTGCAGTATCCATCGGAACAGATACTACACTTTGATCTTAGCCAAAAGGCCAAGAACAACAATTGTGTAGAAAGGAAACTATATTGAGAAGCATTTGACATTTTTACGTGGCCACTTTAAACAAAAACAACAAACTTCTCTGATGAATATATGGCATAATCACATTGACACACCGGTTCTCATTAGATCACCGAAGTTAAGCAACGTTGAGCCTGGTCAGTACCAGATAGGTGACCATTTAGGAATACCAGGTGCTGTAAGTAGGAGGACGTCAAAACCCCCCTGCAAGAACTGCAAAAATCTAAGTCGTCATCTCCCCTGACATGTGACTGGGAACTGCTTGTGAATTTGATATTTACTAGAATTCCTCCTTTTGCAGAAGCTGGTTCAACCCGCCTAGGGTGAATGCCGCTTCGTTCGTTCTCTGGTGAATTAACTAAATTAGGAATCCCAATAGTACAAAGTACATCACAAACCATCAGAAAGTTCACCAACAACTCAAAATACACAAACACCTCATCCACTTGAAGATAAAGCGCTCTACTATGTATGCACGGCCTGTACTCATGCGGCCTACCTATTGGCCACCCAGAGAAAAAAGAAAACCAACTCTGACCATTTTCACTACCACAACGAATACAGTCAGCAGTAGAAGCTTTACCCCCCCCCCCTTCTACAGCATGGCAACAATGACTGCCATTATTATCACTTTTATCACAACAGCTCATGTCTAACTAACAAACTAACTGTAGTTCGAGCTGGCCATCATCATCATCATCTTCAGCTTGTTCTCCGGCCAGCCAAAATTCTACAGCAGCTACGTGAAAAGCAAAAACAACAGTGAAAAGACCAAAGGACACTTCATCCAGGATAACCATCACCACCATCCTACGGTAACGGTCTATCAACTTCAACAAAACTATTAAATAACTCAAAATGTTTGGATCTACAACATAATAGAACTTTGCCTAGTTTAAATTAAATAAATAAGAATTTTATGCCCCAGGGCCATTTGTGTGACTGCGAACCTGAGTTCTGACTACCAGCTTTTTAACCGCAACAACTTTAATATATGCTACCGGAGCTGGAATTACTTTGGCTGCTGGCACCAGATTTGCCATCTGGTTGGTCCTTGTTCACAGATTTGAAGTGTACTCATTTCGTTACTTTTCGTTCCGTTTTCATTCCGTTACTTTTTTGTCACTACCTCCCCATGCCAGGAGTAAGTAATATGCATATCTGCTGCCAACCAGAGTAACCAAAGTGGAGCATTTCGCCCCATGAGCCCTACCACCATGATGAGAACTGACGCTTACAGCAGAGTCGGGAGGACAGAATGACAGGCATTCTTATATGTAGCGTCACGACCCAGAATGGCTAAGGCGGGTGCTAGCAATCAATGCAAGGTGACGACAACATGCCGACTGAGCGTGGCCTGTGTCATATGTATTAGCTTTATAACTGCCCCAGTTATTCATTGAATTTGATGAGGGATACTGTCCCAAAGATTTGGTCTGGTTCCTGAGCCATTCACGGTTTCACCCGTTCTAATGCATAGTGTGAACTTACACTTGCATGACTTCAGCTTTGAAACAAGCATATGACTACTGGCAGGATCAACCAGGTACCACTGCCTACCCACCAACAACTGGCAGCTTGATCGTGATACAGGCGACGATGACAACAAGATCAAGGTGGAAACCGATAAGAGATAACACGCATGTAGTCTGTTCTTATAAGATTTTCATGATGTGCGCTGCTGCTGCTGCATATTCGGTGGTGGCAAAGGCGCACAACAGAAATCTTTAGCATGCGGCAGATCGGATGATGACAATGATAACTGATCCCCTTTTCACAGGCGCATCGAGTAATGGTAAATGAGTCCGATTCGAGCACAAGGAGTGCTTTGCTTGACGGTGATATTACCCATCCATTAACCGTTCGAATTGACTGTATGAAAAGTAATTGACGTTTGGACCTGCAGACGGAAAATGGTGAAGCAACTACAATAACTGCTGCTTATTCCACTGCTTTAGATGCTGGAAGATGCAGACATCGTGATTATGCGCTAACTGATAAGAAATCGCTGTAGAATGAGTACCGCAAGCATGACATCCAAAGTACTGCCAGACGAGGTGATGGTGAACACATCAGCGGCAATGACTACGACGATAAAACGTGTCGCCAATTTATTGAGAGAGACCGTTGAACGTACAGGTGTGAACAAGCGTCTGTTAGTACGTTTCCACTCGAACACTCAGCAACCATCATCCATTACACCAAGAAATTATCCACTCTGTACACAGACAAACAATGGACAGAAAGAAAAACACTGCTGCAATTATCTATGGCAATTCTTTCTTTTAAAACCTATCTCTCTTCACTCACCTAATATTCATGATATAAATTAAATTAAAATTAGAAAAAAAAATAACTCTATCCTATCTTAATCACTTCATGTATTTACCCTTTCCCCAAAAAATTACAACGGTTAGCCTGTATCAAGGGCGTAACCCTCTTTCTGATTTATTCTAACCGGGGTCCTAGCAATCGATCTATTTCTCTCACCATCTTGATTGAATTCTATCAAATTTTTTTTTTATCAGATTTCTATTCATAACTCTATCTATATGACAACAAAGGAGGAAAAGCCAAAAAGAACCCAGAGCAAAACAAGATAAAATGAAAGCGAGAAGAACAATTAAATTAAATTTTGTAACGATAAGACCCCACACTCGTGATCTGTGGGTATCATCGTCGGCCACTCACGCACAGGTGTTTGATATCCCGGTCGCGGTGCCGAGTAAAACAGATACCTCACTCTGATCCGGTGTCACTGAACCACTTGTAACATAGGTGGTCCACTCGTGTCTTTATCTCGGTACTCACACGTCTGGTCCTCGGCGCAGGAATCCTTCTAGACTGTGAACACCATCTTTGGCCAGTGATCATCAATAGCGGCTTACAAAAAGAAAGATGTGTTGAATCTCCCCCGGGTCGGATAAATGACGATTTCGTGAAGGCAAGATTACTTAGCAGGACAATTCGACAATAGAATAATTCAACAACGTCGGTTTCTCTTTGTATCAATTAATTATTAAAAACAATAAAAAAAAAAGATTAATTTTACACTTGAATTTTAGAGTCTCTTATTTTGATAAATTGTCTTTGTTTCCTAAACTAGTCGTCGTCTCTCTGTGCATGAAACTCTATTTACGATTTTCAAGTTGTTAATTAAGTTGTAACTTGTCTACTGAACGGTGGGGGGGAATACTAGGGGCAATGCCATCCCAAACGAGAGCGATGTTCGCGCAACGCTCCCGCTTGGTCGGCGCTCGTCCGTCCAGCTCGAATCCCAATTTCTAACAGACTGTCCACTCAAAACAAAATCCTTTCTTCTCCCAGAAAGGCATATTATCACACCTTTTCTTTCTCCAACCTATTTCTCTATTCCTTCTTTCTCTCTCGGGGCCCGGGTGGGGTATACTGACTTACTCTCCCTCTCTCTCTCCTTCCCTTTCCTGAGTCTTTCTTCATCTCCGGGTGGTTTGGGGTTGAGTGGCACGACAATTGAAATTCTCCACCCAGGCCCTCAGATATTATTTAGATAAAAACAGTTATCCGTACCCCGCTGGAGAAAGGAGGCTCTCGCCATAATTAATGATGACAGCCTAAGGGGCGATCTCCCTCCGGCCTCGCGCGCCCACCCACATAGTACTGACACACATATGTTTTTCATTGGCGATAAAAAAGATTTGGCCAAAACCCGGCACACCTGTTTAAACTCGGCCTGTGTAAGATTTAAATGCAATTGACAATCTCTCATGGCTTTCTCGGACAGCTCGGCGCCACCTTCCTAGCTTGTTTTGTATAGCCAATCCCGCGGAAAATATGTACTAGTTCTTAGATCTCCACTTGTTTCTATGTAGGGCCCCACAATCAAGATGCATATTAGTGCGCCCTAAAGGGCAGACTATGTCGGTTACAATCACTGTTTCACATCTTTGACCTACCTGTTGTTCTTTCTCAGTGTTTTTTTGTTGTTGTTTTGTTTTAGGAGTTGCCTCATGCTATCATATTCCTTGGTTAATTCTGGGACTTTGCATCTAGCGGCTATTACATTCTGTAGAGTTGATCCTAGTCCCCTGGGCGCTATATGTAAGCGCATGTGTGTGCCTCTAGAATCCTCTGCATCCAGAAAGGTCAGTCCTAGTCATGTAGCAACAGATGTGAACATGCGTCTGTGTGCTTGATTCCAACACCGGTCGCAGTGTCAATTGTGTGGTCTCAGTGCTGCAACAGAAGTTGTCTCCCTCCAAATAAAATTACAACTTTGGTTTAAAACAAGTAAGAAAATTTTATTTTTTAGAGGTTACGATGATACTCGTTTTCTTCTATGTGACAACACACTTTCAAATGAAGACAGTCCCCTAGCTTAGAGTCTAAGGTCTATCTTGCTTAGAGAGGCACACTAACCTCACCTGACTGTAAGACGCTCAGAGGGCAAACTACCTGTCATACTCCAGAAACCCTAACTGCTCCCCCCTGCCCATCTGCTAGAATATATATATATAGATAGATATTCTGGTACCATATCAGAAAAGACCACTTCAGATAATCAGCTGCCAATCTATGAGCATAAAAAAACTACTATCTGGGGGGGGGGGGTCCAGTATCTAGCAGGCCATTATTTTTAGAAAAACTCAAGTGGGTCATAACCATGGTAGAGAACCTCATATCAGTAAAACCAAGTGGATAAATTGAATTTTGGGTGGTCCACCTCAAATCAGAGATATTTCCCATATCTTGGGTGATTTCTCTTTTCTTGGTTAAATATTTCTCACTTGCAACAAGTCTGTTATTAGCATGCATTGCAACTATGCAATCCACTAAACATGCAACCATCTAAACCACTAAACATGCATTGCAACTATGCAACCCAGCTGTGGAGCTGTCTTATACTGCTGATACAAACCGCACAACATGTCCAAAGAGTGCTCTGGACTACCTTGCGGTAAAAAGTCGCTGTTCGCAAAACTTTCACATACCAAACTGTGCTTCCTACCAAACCTATTTTATAAAGCATTTGGTGCAACCAACCCCAGAACTGGTGTTGGTAATCGTCCGGCCCTCAGTCTGATGCTAGAAAGGGGGCCACTAAAAAAAGTTGAATCACGAACTGTCCTTTTTGGTCACCAATTTTTCGCCTTTTACCAGATCTGAAGCACCTGGTGCATGTAACCATGATGAGAGGCATTCGCTGTGGGTAGGGACACCAGACACTTTGGCGATTTTCTCTGCTCAGGCTAACTGCTGGTGTCCCAGCCAGCCAGCCATTTTTTTGCCTTTTACCCGATGAAGACAACCTGGTCCGTCTACCAGTGGTGTGAGGCATGTTTGCTGCAGGTAGGCACGATACAACTTTGTCAATTTTTGGTGCCTGAAGCAGTGATGTCCATAGGCGTGGCAAACGTGCGTCAACAATCACAGACCTGCTGCCCTGTGACCGACCGTACACCCGTCGAAGGCGGGGAAGGGGGCGGTTCTGGAGCTAGGCTGCCCCACTGTCCACGGCCACTAACATCGAAGTGTGTTTCCTACTGAACATGTTTTTTAAGTATTTGATGTAACCCCCCCCCCCCCCAAAAAAAAAAAAAAACTGGCGTGTCTGCTCGTCCCACACCCCTTCCAATGCTGGGCTGGGGTCCACTAAAGAAATTTGAATCAAGCGAACCACGCTTTTCAGTTGTGACTGATGTTAGCTGCAGCTAGGGTCACCAAGACTTTATCAATGTTTTGGATGGTAGCAAGTGACAGCAGCAATCAAGTGTGTTCCTACCGAACATGTTTTCTAAAAGTGTTAGTGAGATACTTTCATTCGGCAGTTTAAAGGCATCAAAACGCTTTTCCTTCCTCCTGGAAACTTGTGGGGCTGGTTATGCAAAATGGGTTTATTAAGAAATAAAATTTAACCCATACCAAAAAGTCTAGATCTCATAAAAAGGTGTGAGAGAGACATACATGTTAAACCGTTTGTTCAATTTCGATTTCCATGCACTACTTCTATAAATAAATTGGAGCTGTCTCCTGCAGATTTTTGTCACGTGCTGCATAACTGCCGTGAATCAAATGAAATTAAAAAATTTTGTGTGGGTTTTGGTACTTACAGTGGTGACCGTCTTTGTTGTGGTAACAAATTTCTTCAGGAGCATAGTGTTTTTTTTTATGTCTTGTTGTTGTCCGATCTTGGAGGGTTAATATGTCCTTCGACCTGTTTATATTGTGAGTTCATAGCAGATAAATAGGATCAACAACCTTGGAGATTATTTAAACAGATTCATTGACACAATCGAAAGACTAAAACACAAGTATAAAAGAATAAAGGAGTTAATTGGAGTCAACGTTAATTCAAAGGGACATGACCCAGTCCAGCTATATTCTTACGTAGGCTGTCATGAAAACTCCAACTGACTCCATTCATGAATTGATAGACGACAACAGACGACATTGAAGTTAACATAGAAATACCTTGTATTTGGGCTGTGTCAATCAGATTGCGTGAGTGTTGTAAGAAGTAGTCCAACATATTCCTGCGTACCTATGCCACTCAGCGGCACATCTGTCTATTTACCGTAAAGTAAAATAGTACATAAAAATATGTGACTGCTAGAAGCTCAATACCTCTACTCTACCCAAGCCGGTACCCTGTCCCACACATCCATGATTTTACTTCAAATCATCAAGGGGCACACATCTTTTCCAAGACCTTCCTGACCAAGGTGTATTACCAGGTTCCAGTTGCCTCAGAGAACATCGATGACATCTTGGCAGCCAGTGGAGATGCAGCACCTGAAGGGGATGTTCCAACGTCTAGACAACTACAGTCTCTAAATTAATCTAGACAAATGTAAGTTTGGGGCAAAACACATAGATTTTCTTGGACACCACACAGAAACCAATGGAATTACTCCACTACCCGAGAAGATAAGAGTAATACGGGACTTTCCAGCACCCATGTCAATCAAGCAACTACGATGCTTTCTGGGGATGGTCAACTTCTAGTGAAGATTCATTCCAAGATGTTCGACCATCTTCAATCCATTGATGAATCTTCTTCAGGGGAAAAGCATAGTCATTTATTGGGAAGCTGACCAGGCAAAACAAGACACCTGGACTATATCTCACAGTCCATGTCTGACATCCGCCACAAAAGAGAACAGACAACACTGTCGTTGATGCCATGCCCCAATCTGATGTAAACATTTGGAAGCCGGCTCACCCAGCAAGGACTTGATAGCAAAAGCCCCAAAATCAGACCCAATTCTCCAAATGAAGGAATTTCCAACTACTTTCAGCGGCAAGACCCTGTATCGTGAAATGAGATTAGGTCAGCCCAGACCTTACATATCTCTAGGACTCAGAAGGCAAATCTTTGACCACCTTCATGAACTATCACACCAAAGCAAATGTACTACGGTCAAACTCTCCGTAGATCGTATTTTTGGGGAGCCTCCCATGAACAGCAACATCTTTGATTGAGTGCCAGAGATTTAAGGTACACCATCATACAAAATTTCCATCTGGCATATTCAGAGCTGCTTCAGCAATGTCCAGCTTACTCTTCCCTCTTCTTTTCTTTTCACTTCTTCCTCTTTCTGTACTGAGTGGAAATGGGGTGCACTCAAATCAGTTGCTTTGTCTGATGTCCACACAAACACAGCTCAGATCCTGAAAAATTTTTTTTGCCTCACATGTAGGTGTGAACTTGTATAGCCGTGCTAATAACTTCATTAGTATTGTTTTGCATGCCTCTTCATTGTTTAATATGGACGTTGGAAGCTTTGTAGGTTTTGCCAATATTAAGTGTCTCTTCAAATATTAACTTGTCATCTTTCCCTTGCAGTTCTTTCTGTAAGTCTGCAATTGGGATGCTGACAATAAGTTTAATTATCCGCTGTTGTTGCTCAGTTTCAGATAGTGAACATCTTTGTGTCAGTTGTTTACATCTATTAACAAAATCGTCTAGTAACTCCTCAGCTTTCTGTCTGTATGACATTAATTTGAGACGATTCTCCTTCAGTTCTAGTTGCACTAGAAATTTGTTACAAATAATCCCAGGGAAACGTTTTTTTCCTCTGTGAACGTCCATGAGTTATACCTTTTTAATCCTTCATTACCTACTGTTAAGAGTACGTGGATTTGTTGCTCTGTTTTTATTCTATTTACAATAAAATATAGTTCCATTCATTGTTTGATTAGTTTGAACATTTCAGCCATGTTCGGTGTTGCCCAATCCACTGTCGGGGTGTCATTAGACACCATTATAAGTAAGGATTTGTTCACATGCATGCAATAAGCGAATAAGAGTATTATAGCCTTTTGGCTGTTAGGTGTATGTATGTGTGAGCAGGGATAAAAACAGGGAAGTTATATTGTGCGTGTGCTTGTTACTTTTCACTGTGTGAGGAAGTTGCACACAAGGTACGGGTACGTTTGTTAGACAGCAACCTGACAGGCAAAAAAAAAGAAAGGCTGAGAAAAAAAAAAGAAAGAAATGTGAAATGCATTTGTGTGTTCACTACACTGACCACGATCGTCCCGACACGTTGTGCCGGTCCAAAGTTATTGTTCAACCCAGTCAGTGCTGCAACAAAGAATTCTTATTCCAAGTCAGGCCACAAGTCCAGTTTATAAACAAGTAAGAGGTTTATTTGTTGGAGATTACAAATGAAACTCGTGTTCCTAGCTTGAATGACAGATTTGCAAAATGAGATCTCTTACCTCGACCACACAAAATATAAGTCCCACCAACACAACAGACCTTCTTTTCCCGAGGACCACCGAAAACCAACTGCCACCTCGAATGTCCAACTCCAACTCTGCTAGCTCTCACCAAGACCAACTAACTGTCTGCCTCATGCCCAGGGGCTAGGTCTCACCCCTCCCATCTCCTGAAATTCTTTTCCACTGGAGATAACGGCCAGACAGGGGATTATCATGGAGACAATTTACGAACATTAATTTTTGGTCTCAACATGACTCCCTGTTTTTACAAGGCACTTATTTTATTTCAAAGAGAAATAAGATCTGTGTGATTCAAAATACAACCCCCTCTCTTTTTTTCCTTTTGGCCGAACATCTATCATCTGCACCGTCTGCAATTCGCATGCACCACTAAAAACAATAATTTTGTATTTGTGGAAAACATACATTTTGGAAGCCCAAAAGTTCAAATCTTGGTTTCATAAAATCATAACACATTTTCTCACACGCTTTTAGAAGACTTCGTATATCTTTTTGAAAAAACTTTGCCGAGTTGAATACATTCTTGATCAGAAAAGATGCTCTTCTGACCACCCTACGCCATCGTTATATGGTTATTATCGCATGTGGTACACGAACAGTACTTGCCAGAAATGTCCTCAGCTCTTTTAATGTTTCTGTAGGCATCCCTTATCAGCTTCCCTTCTCGTCTTTTCAGCATTTTTGACGGGCATCGTAGAGTTCTTAGTATATTATATTTAATCTATAACATGTTAAATTAAATGTTATCCCGTATTGAAATGCTACTCGTGTTCACAGGTTGTACACCAGACTGGCAAATGAGATGTTTTCCCAACCCCAAAAAGATAAGTCCAATCAACACAATCCTTTAGCTAAGAGCCCCAATGGGCCCATCTTACCTGAAGAGACACACAGCTCTAACTAATCGCCAGCCCTCTAAAAAACCATCTGCCTGTCATGCCCAGAGGACCAGGTCTAACCGACCTTCCCCTTCCATAGACTGGAACATATGTACGTTTGACTGGAAATCCGAGATGTTTGGCCCCCTTCTCCATTCGACCACCCAAGATAATAGCTACTGGAAATATCCACTAGAGATAACTGCCAAACAGTCCACTCAAAGGGGTTTATCATGGAGACAATCTAAGAACATTACTTTTTGATCTCAGCATGATTCCCTGTTTTTATGAGGCACTTATTTCATTTCAAAGAGAATTAAGATTCTGTGTGGCCCAAAATAAAAAATCAGAGATATTTTCAAATTCTTCTTTGCCCCCCTCACCCATTTTTCCTTTGTCTTTCGTATGCACCACCAAAGCATGCAGCCAAGTGCGTGTTTACAGAAAGGAAAGGGAGAAAAAAGAAAATGTCGATTTCACATAAAGCCAATAATGACTAGAGAAACATTTATGAATGAAATGTCCGTTTTCAGAATGTTTTTCTACTTCTTAGAACGTTCTTTGTTTTGGAGAATCGTTTTTTTCTCAGTTATTTTTTCCAACATGATATTTTCATGTTTTTTTTTTCAAGGTGTCTGTTGAGGATTGCTGTTTTGTTTTCACCGAACTGTCCTTTTTTTTTTCAAGATCGTCTGTTTATATAAAAGTGATTGTATTTGTTGTCATTTTTTTCTTTCAATTTAGCGTGTTTTCCGCTGCCACCATGTTCAGAATAGTTAGGCTATCTTGTTGTAACTTAGATACAATGAAGTTGTTATATAAATAGCTTTTTATTGAATATTAAAATACAGTAAGAGTTTGTGGGCCTTTGGCCTAGAAGTGACGTTAGAAAGTTCTCATGTTATTCCTAGAGTTTACATTGGATTTACATAGGGACATAGTTCATATGATACTGTTACACTAAGGTAAGCTCGAATGCAAGACAGCCATTCTGGAAACATCTATCGGCCAAATTGAAGGCAGTTTATGGCTATTGCATTCTTTGGCAAAATATTTGTTTCCTTCATTTATTTTGTGGAAGAGCTACTTTATCAGCAGCATTGGATAACAATCCTGATCTTTCAAGACTTTGTTTAGCATACGTCTAAAATTTGCCACTACTATAATCGTGCCGTTTTTCTTTTTTACCTTGTTGTGCAGATTGAGCTGTTGAAGCCTTCCAGGTTCTTAAACGGTTTAACTATGCCCTCCGACAGCATTTGCTGAATTTCTGCGTCAACGTTTACTTCCATTGCTTGTGCTGTCAGGTGTTGCTTTTGACTTTTTGAGGTGGCAGTTATGAGTATCTGCATCAGTTTGATGAACGTGCCTTTCTCTAATAATCCCTAACCCTTTCTCTGATAATCCCTAACCTTGTCTCTGATAATCCCTAACCCTTTCTCTGATAATCCCTAATCCTAACCCTTTCTCTTATAATCCCTAATCCTAACCCTTTCTCTTATAATCGCTAACCCTAACCCTTTCTCTAATAATCCCTAACCCTTTCTCTGATAATCCCTAACCCTTTCTCTGATAATCCCTAATCCTAACCCTTTCTCTGATAATCCCTAACACTTTCTCTGATAATCTCTAACCCTTTCTCTGATAATCCCTAACGCTTTCTCTGATAATCCCTTATTAAATCTGCTGCTAATTCTAGTTAATCTCTATTAGAGTGCCACGACAGTTTTACATTGAGGCAAAGAAAGACATTTTTGTTTATGTAAGAGAATTCTAGTAGGAATCATTTTCGTACTTTCTGTCCATAAATCACATCCCATGCAACATTTAGGGTTAGGGTTGAGGTTTTGTGGATGCTTAGATAGATATTTTATTGTAAAAACAACACATAAAACAAGTAACAAAACAATGAAGATACCATATTTATTTAATGTGAGCCCAGATATCATTGTTCTCAGTTGAATTGTGTGTGTAAAACACATACACAAGTCCAGGAAAGATTGAAAAGAGTGTGTGCGTGTATGTGTAAAAAAGTGTCTCACACAGGATTTGTGCATATGTTAGGCCAAACATACTGGCTGTTGCGGACACTTGGATAAGAGCCCTCTTGGAGGAGAAATCGCTGACTACACACGCACAGACAAATACAAAGCAGGGAGTCCTAGTGGGTTAGGGGAAGAGAGGTGATAAACCCAGGAGAGGGAGGGCAGAGACAACGGGTCACCACCTTCCTCGCTCTTGATCGAGCACCACCCTTCTACTACTCCATGATTTTGTTCTCTCACTTGAATCCCAACTCAACCTCCTCGTCCACTTCGCCAGCAGGACTGCATGACGGACATGCTAGCGGAAAGGGCCAGGAATGCAAACGGACGACCAAAGTCAACGATGGATGATGACGCTGAATCATACGAACCGCCCTTTTTGGCCGCCAATTTTTTACCTTTTACCTGATCGACCCCACCTGGTGCATGTACTGGTGAGGAGAGGCATTTACTGCGGGTAGACAATCCACCACCCGAGTCGGGGATGTCGGTCCACCTAACGCCAGTAGCATTTGCTGCGGTTAGGGACACCACGATTTTGTCATTTTTTACTGGCTGAGTCGGCTTGTATCCATAGGTGTTGTGAGGTGCATTGCCGACCACCGACTGCGGGTAGACCGTCCACCACAAGTGGCGTTCACTGCCGATAGGGACACCACGACTTTTTTTTTAAAACTGCCCGAGCAGGCGGCAAGCACGCACTTCTTCCCAGACAGTGCTTGCCACTCCGCCTACTCACACCATCGACCACAGCTCTGCAGCACGTTGGTTGAGTGACTGAGTTATTAGTGGGGTGTGACAAGCCGTCCCAGAAGCGGAACCTGCCCACTGGCAGGACTTCCGGGATGAGAGTAATGGTGGCATTGGCAGTGAGTATGCACACCACCATGTTGTGACTTTTCAGCTTTCTTGTCCAACACTTATTTATGCTCGAGACAGTCACCATTATTTATTCAACCATTGTACTTTGCAAGCCTAACCGATCCTCACTTTCTTCATCTATCTGTTTCACAGTCTGCCGCATTGAACTGTTTGTTAAATTTTGATTTCCATTCGCCACTTCTAAAAATAAAATGGAGTTGTCTCCTGAACATTATCATCACATTCTGCATAAGTGGCCATATACCACCCTGAATTTGATTGTAAGAGGACCTTTACTACGGCTATTTTGGTGCCTGCCTCAGAACTGCGAATGACTTCTCAGTTCTAGTATTTGCACTCGGAGTAAGTTTTTCCAGTCACAACCACTGTAGTATTTTCTCGGACATAGTATTTTGTCCGAGTTGCATCCTGTACATGCCGTAGCAGTTGCGAAAGAGTCGTCGTCAAAACTGATATTATTTAACAGGTCTCATAGCAGAGGCTCTTCGGATCGACCCATCCTCTTAATATAGGCATCTTTCAGGGTGTCATATGGATTTGTTTTGGGTACATTGTCCAACAAGTCAGTCACCTTGCCCATGACTTTGGATGGCAACGCTTCCATCACATTGGCGAACTTGCTTCTCTATGATGTAATTTTCTTGACTGAAAATAGAGCCTGCTATTTTCTGAACCAGTTTTTTATGTTTGATCTGTTAAAAGGTGGTAGATGGTAATTTGCTGACACTTCGAAAATGTTTTCACAATCATTGGTCAAGAAAAAGAAGAAAAAAGGGAGAGGTTCTTTTTTTTATTGTCGTATGTGAAGAGGAAAGTGTGATAAAATGTTGGTGAAAAATGGGGAATGTTAAACTGTAGTTTGCGAGTTGGTGTGTCTGTTAATGGCTACACATGTGTGACAGAAGGAAGGTTACTATATCTGGGAAACAGAGTGGGAGGTCTCATTTCTGTGTTTGTCGTCCACATTTGAAAATGAATTTGAATGTTTGTCGTATGAATACGGAATTATCTCCTTGTTTCACCACTTGCTGACCGTTGTGTCACCACTTTAAGGTTTTATATATTTTATTGTACAAGCAACACATAAAACAAGAAACAAAATGAGGATGATATGTTTAAGATATCACATTTATTTAGTTCAGGAAAGCTTGAGAAGAGTGTGTGTGTGTGAAAAAGTTGAGAGAATATGTCTCATATACCTAGGATTTTGCACGTACGTGAGGCACATATGTTGTTGGAGGTACGAGTGACCAGGAACGGTTCACCGTGTTGAGCGAGGCCAAAGGAGAGAGAATCTTTTTAGGTTTTGGCTTTTATAGTTCCTGATCTTAGTGCCACCTAGCATGGCGAAAAAGGGAGATCATTAAAGGTCTGAACACCCTCTGGTGTATGTATGTGTGTATGAATGTGTGGAAAAGTAGGCAATGCTACAGTTCTCTCTATATCACATTACATGGAAATCATAAAAATAAAGTTTTGGATATCTGTTAAATTTAAAGAAAGTTGGATTAGATATCTTGAAACGTCCGTTTATGCTTTAATAATAGTTAAATTACGAAACCCCCCAAAATTACAACTTTTGGGTGCTTCTTGAGTTCAACCCCAATATGTAAAATTTGTCGCCATTCTTAACATTGGGAGAGGGGGGGGGGAGAGGGCTTTGTTAACTATGAGTAGATTTATCTCCCCTTAAAAAGAGTTCAGTTTCTACATATTGGGGTTATACTGAAGAAGCACCAACTTTTCATTAAACAAAATATTTTGAGATTAAAAAAGTACACAAAACATGTTTAATGTCACAGCGCGTGTCTGCGATTAGCATAGTTTTTACATTCTTGTCAATACGTCATTGTATTATTCGAACTACTATTCTTATGTATGAAATGTTCTGAAACATTCAGAACATTTCGTACATTTTTTTCGAATTTGGAAACCTTTCAATCGAACTTTGTATTGTTTGAATTATTCGTATCAATGAGGTTACATCGGCCTAAACATCTTCTCACCTTTTGAGAAGAGGTTAGTTTATTGCTAATCGCCTGAGGCGCCTCTACCGGGGAATGCCGACGGAGCTGCCCATGCATTTTTTGTAGGCCAGTGTGCTCATCTTCTCGAGCGCTGGCTTTCCAATCCCACTTTCCGACCTTGTGTCACATTTTATTGGTGTGGGAGGGAGTATAAAAAAAAAAATAAAATAACAAGCAAGATGAGAACAATAGTCTGAATAATCCAAATTATCAATCCTCATCTAAAACTTCCGAAATATTAAAAAAAAAAAAAGCATATGGCTTAAAACAAAAATAAAATATTATTTAGTTTTAATCAAAGTTCGTACATTGTCGTGGCTTTCGTAAAACCAAAAGAATCGGACTTGAGAGGGGGAGGGGGGAGGTTATCATTTGTGAGGGCAGTTTTAGGTGGTGTAAAACGTGGTCGCTTTAGGTTTTTCAGTTATTTTCTCATGAATCCTATACCTTATAGAAGAATTTCATTTATATACGGAGATAAAGGACCCGATTAATTGAATTAAGTACTTATTCACCACTGGTACCCATATAAAAATAATCATCCATGTGTCTGTTTCTGAACTGGGTGAGTGCAATAAGGGGTACAAGTACCAATGTGGATGCAATAAAGGGTAGGGCACCCCTATATATGTTATAAGGAGTGATTTGGCATCACTGGTAATCCTTTTATGTGAAAGAGTGACCCTGAAGACCTGGGTAAAACTCCAAGATTTATTGATTTATCATGAAAATTGACCGAGTTAGTGCTTCACACGTAAGAAGACTTGTAAACAGAAAAAAGTCATCTTCGAAATTTTACACTTTCCTATCCTACGATTTTGTCCAACTTTTAGTATGTTGTAGACTAGATCCACCCTGACATAAATACATTAAAAAACAAAATTTTGCATATTTTTTTAGGTAGGGGTACTCTGGAAGTATATTTACCCCTATATTGCGCTCTTATACAATTGATTTAATAATCATTTACCTCCCTTAGGTAATCCCACCGGAAATTATTCCAGACTATACAATTCTCTGCGAATGTTATCCTTCGTACTTTAATATTCTGAGCCATTTTACTGGCTGTAATTATTTTCTCGATTATAATAAAGAGATTAAAAAAAGTATTTTGGATTCATTTTTGATTCTAATTTTTTTAAAAGAGCATAGATTTATTTTAGTTTGGCTTAATATTTTCGAAAATAAAATTTTTATTATCACCGCCAAGATTAAACAACCAATCGGATTGCGAAGAAACATTTGCCTCATTCGTGCCCCCCTCCATCTCCTCATTCCTCGGTCTCTTTCACTGTGGCGGTTTCCCGCCAACGTATGAATCGTACTTTGTGATTTTCGCTTATTTTGTTTTTATAGATCCGGGAAAAAGAAGAAAGAAATCGCAAAATCGATTCACCGAGGGGATCCTGAGATAAGAGATATATTTTCTCCCCTAGATCATTAAAATAAAAGAAAATGGGGGATAATTGTTTAAAAGTTGCGGCCGCGAGCACTAACAACTTGATGACAGGTGAGCGTATTTTGTTATGTATTTTGTAGCTGGGAGGGAGAGACACAAAAAAAGTTCTCTATTAAGTTCATCTTTTTAGTTTCGGAAAATCTTTTTATTTAACAAATATTTCCTTTTTTTCATCGTTTAATTCCTATTATTTTTCTTACTATTTCTTTTTTTTTAATTGCGTAAAAATGTTATGTCAATGTCTTCTTGGAACATCCTTCCTTAAACTTCAGGAACTTTTTTCAAAAAAACTTTTTTAAAAGTTTTTATTTTAGATTTTTTTCTACTTTTTCCTTTGTTTCAGTTCAGATCTTTAATCAATAAAGTTAATAATTTTAGCTTTAAATTTCTTTTTCTTTTTTTCTTCAATTACATTTTGTTTTGTTATGTTTACTTATTATATTGTAAGTTCCAAAAATAAAAACATTTCTATGTTCATTAGACTTTCCATAAAAGTTGAAATTGACATCCTTTACAAAAATATAAACAAAACAACAATCAATTTATTTGAATAAATCTTAACACATCTTTAGAATAAAAAGTATTTTTTCCGCTATTTTTTAAAAAACATTTTTCTTTTTTTTTTCTTTCTCTTCTATTCCCCCCTTTTCTTTTCCAGACAAATTTGTTATTGGCAATGTCCGTCCTTCTAGTCGTCGTCGTTCGCTAATATTTTCGATTTTTTTTTTGTGCGTTTGTGTGTATTTTTCTGTTGAAATAGATTTAAAGGCTTCTAAATTTACTTAATTATTGAATACTTTTAATTATGATAAGAAACACAAAAACTGTGATAATACGTTTTATTTATGTTGGCGCCACCCAAAAATGTTATTGTTCACTTTATTTAAAAATGTCAATGTCGATTTTATTTAGCTTTGAAAATAAATTCTAGATTTAAAAAAAAAATTATTTTGAGCTTGATAGTTTTTATTTGTATCCTAATTAAAAACAAACGTAAATCGTTTTCATTGTTTCTAAAATTTTATTTCTTCAAAATTTTTAGTTTTTCGTGTATCAATTTTAAACCTAAGAAATTTGATCTTGTGATTGATTTTATTCCTAAATCGCTATGACTAGGAGTTCTCATACGAGTCGTTACCAGTGATCACTCATTGGTAAAAACAAGTCTCTTCAGATTTCCAGAAGATCACTGTTGCAAATCGCTTTGCATTCTCTCAACAGCTGTTTACTCGCTGACAACGATTGTTGCCCTTCTCTGGGATTTTAGTGACGAGAAGTCTCCTAAGGATTCCAGTATTTTCGGTGTCCTTCCAGTGGAGGTCTAGATAGTTGTGCCCCCCCCCCCTTTACAACCATTTTCTGTGGCACTAACCGATGCTGGTGACATTGTTCCTTTAAAAATATAGCAAACCAGAAGAGTACCCGATTTAAAGTCAGCAGCAAACGGTGTTCGGTCAGATTTAGTTCCTGATATTAAAGACTTCCTGTTTTGGGTCGCTTATTCTTCTGGTTTGACAAGTTTTGTACTATTATTTATTTATCAAATTGTTAGGTGAAAGTACAGAATAGTTACCCCCCCCCCCATGTTAATAGCTTTCTAAATAATCTGCAGTTTACGGACTGTTTTGAAATAATTTTTAACATGGAAAGGGGGCTTTGTTAACTATTCTGTACTTTCAGGGAACAATTTAATAAATAAATTTTTTAAACTAAAACTCTTGCCGGAAGTTATATTACGGATATCAGGAACTAAATCTGACCGAACACCATTTGCTACTGACTTTGAGTCGGGTACGCTTCTGGTTTGGCAAAAAAATTCTATTAAACTTTCTTTTTTTTTTTAATTAAAAAACAAATAAAATTAGTCCATACGCTTATATCTGAATTAATAAAAGTACTCCTTTTTGAGGAGCTAGATTTTTCCTACATTAAAAACCGACCTTGTGTCTAACTCTGCCAAAAGCAAGTCATGATCTCCACAGAACCCAGCAAAAGTGGCTTTCGTCTCATTAGAAGAAAGGCACGTGATTTTGTTTCGTGAAACAGCCTACCAGAGGTAGTAATGATGTCTATCATACCCAAGTTTAAAGTCACCTTGGATAATAACATTCAGACGGTATGCATCTTCTGTCAATTTACATGGCTTGTTGCACTTTGATTTGAACTCGTAAAAGTCCATGTATAATACATGGGATCATGTACAATTCTCAGGAAAATGAACAACGTATGAGTCATTATATACATGCATTTATGTGTAGTTCTGGCAAATTTTGAGAAGCATGGCGGTTTTTAAAGGATGCAGTATCGAGGTAGGCAACAATTGATACAAACAGTTTATTCATGCATGACTTTGTTAGACACATGGAGATTAAAAAGGTTGTTGTTGTTGTTGGAGAGATGATTAACACCTTTGAAAATGTTTACCAAGTCATGCATCAGTTTCAATGAATCCAGAGTATGGCAGGTGTCTGATGGAGATAATTTGTTTGAATGAAATGATGTAAGATGTGTAAGTGTATTGTGGTTTCTGACTTTTAGAGAAGTACATACAGGTGAACCCCCCAAAATGTCATTAATGGACGTTAAAAAGTTTTGGGCAGATGAAGAGATGTTGTGTGTAGGACGCACATGGTTAGGGAGCTCCCCACAATTGGAATCGTTGCAAAGACACTTTGGTGATGTTCTCATCAGCATGAGGTGCGATCCAGAATGGGTTTCACACTCACCGAACCATAATCTCCCAGATTTTTATCTGTGGGGTTATCATCTCAAAGATTATGTCTACAAAAATGATCCTCCAGACTATTCCTGAACTAAAAAGCCATCGCAGCCAAGAGATGAGTCTGTCGGTTATTGACAATTTTGCATGTTTGGAGCATATCATGGACCTGTGGCACAACCGATAAAGTGCTCAGTAATAATCAGTTTTAAGTGACAGTTTTCTAGAGGTTGAATATTCAATCCACAGTACTAACAATATAAAAATACTTTTACCCAGTCGTCGGAACAAGAACAATGTATCCCGTGGATTAAATAAAGGGTTCAGTTTTGAAATTTTGTACAATTCGACAAGATGCACCTGAAGAAAGTCTGAGGTTCTGGGTATGACCTTAAGACATCCAGTGGTGAGGCTTCCATTTGGTAGAATGTGGTGTTGCCCCTTATTTGCCATTGCTCCCAGGTCCACTCTGGCCCGGAGTGGTAGTACCTGTAAGGGTCCCATCTATGGGTCAAATAGAACCCTCTGGCGCTACCAAATCAGGCTGTCTGAAGTTATTGACTTCCTGACGCAAAATGCACCAAACATTGATGTCTTATTGTTTTTTTCCCTTTGTAAAACTCAATCATGTTCTGCAAAATCCAAAACAAAAAATAACAATTTCCCTCCCTCCCCTCTTCTCCCTTTCACTCAACCAAACACCATGAATAAATACTTAAACCTATAAAGAACTTGAAGCATAAAAACCATCACCAAAATGACCAGATTCGGCATTAAATAACCCGAAAAGGGTTGATATGTCGTAAAACAACCAAACCAAAAACCATGATTAAACATTTGAACATATAAAGAACTTGAAGTATAAAAACCTTCACAAAAATGACAACAATTCAAAATACCAAATCTCTTAACTAATGACTATAAATGACCCACTGACTTGAGACTCAAATGAAGGATATTTCCTTCATGGCATGAAATGACTCTTAGGGTTGATGTGCCATTAAGCAATAATAACATCCAAGATGGAAACAGGAGTCTAAATAATAAAAAACAAAGTCTGTTGAACATTCATAACTGAAACTTGGTGGACAAGTCAAGCACAGACTGAAACTTATGTCCCAAATATGGTTGGTTTGGAGAAAAGATTGTGAATTTTATTAACGATGCCATGGGTGGCATTTTTGGGGATTGGCCCTATAGACAGACAGAATTACGCATACCCTAGTTTATTAACATCGTATATATAAAATAAAGTCTCAGTTTTCTCCGCTTCATCAGTGTTCAATAGCATTCTGACTGTAAGGTACACACAGAAATCTGTTTTGTCAGTGTTCTAGACCACATATTTTTCTGTGCTTGATTTCAACGATTTTCATATTCAATCCTGGTCACTATTTGATAATTTTTTTTAGTATGTGTGGAGAAAGTATTTTTGGATAGCAGTTGTTCAGAAGTTTTGATACCTTGGTGATATCATTGGGACACGGAGAAACTGGTGCTTGTGTGATTTGAAGAGTTAGGGCTGAATGGAGGTAATTTCTACCATTGCTAACCAGCAGGGTTACTACTGTTGACGAAGGAAAGAGTCTACCAGGCATGATGATATGTGGAAGTGGAACATGATGATATGTGGAAGTGGAACATGATGATATGTGGAACCTGGCCTGTGAGGGTTGAGTATTTGCATTGCATGGAGAAAATGATATAAAAATGATATGATGGCTGTGTAATGAGTCTTAAAGACAGGCTTAGATTGTGAAAAAGATGACACAGTTTTATTTATCGCCTTAAGTTTCATTTTAGACATCACAACACTTGGATTTTAGTTTGGTGCTACCAGATCAGGCTGTCTGCAGATACTGGCTTCCTGACCTAAAATGCACCAAACATTGATGTTATTGTTTTTTCCTTTCCCTTTGCGAAACTCAATCATGTTCTACAAAGCTAAAAACAATTTTCTTCTACAAAACAACCAAACCATGAATAAATCTTTGAAGATATAAAGAACTTGAAGGATAAAAACTTTTACTAAGATGACCGTATTCGGCATTAAATAACTTGAAAGGGGTTGATATGCCGTAAAACAAAACAACCAAATAACACTTGGGTTTTAGAGTTGTACTCAATTCAATATGGCCTTGAAGCCTTATTGTTTTCTACTTTTTTTATTTTTGCATAATATTCATATCGAAAAAGATCAGTACAAGATGTAGAATGTAATCCAGCATCTTCTAGCTGCTTTGAACGTTTAGCGATGAAGAATTATTCAGACAAATCCAAATCAGCAAACACCGACAGTTAAAGATACTGGTTTTGCAGGAGTGCATGACATATTCAAAAATGTAATTGCATCTCTTACTGAGTGGAAGGTCTTGATTGAAAAGCTGGTAGAGATAAACAGTCTGTTGAAGATGGTCGTAGAATGTGCTGTCAGGATCGAGCACTTCTTAAGCAGAGCAAGACATGGATTTGTTTTTTTGGGACAGAATTTTCGCTTCCAGAGAGAATTCCATGGAGGACTTTTGTCACAGAGTTAAAAAGCTGACGCCAGAACAGCGGAAAAGGGCTGAGGATAATCAAGGGAGATCATCAAAGCTCTCACGGCGTTCCATCTCATTAAGGTGATGACTCTGTACAGCTACATCGACAATTAATTAGGTGTTGGTCAAGTAACCCCTGCTTCAGCTCATCACATTCTGTTTTCTACTCAAATATTTGTTCCCTGCTACCAAAGCTTTGCGAGTTGCAGTCAGCTATAACATAAAACACTTCTGATGTTATTGTGACCACAGAAATATGGCTTGATTCCATCAATTTATTATGAAGAAATCCATGTCAATGACTACTCTGTCTTCTGATGTGATAGATTCAATTCAATATATTGGTAAAAAAGCGATTTATGTACCGGGATAATCATCCAAAAATCAACGGCCACGATGCGTCCGGTGTTGTTTTGAACTGTTTAAATGTCTATGAGTTGATCATGACTATTGGCATTTTGTTTTACAGCTCAACAACCTGAACCAAAAAGAAAGCCTTCAGATGATATTGTATCAGGTACAGCTTCAACGAGTTTTGAAGCCGGTATGAAGAAAAGTTCTTTCCACATATGATGTTCAAGGCGAGAATGAGATCGCCACGCATCTGCCTACACTCCCGCAAGCACATGTTGAGGATGTCTAGTCGTTGTTCATAGGACTTTGTATGAAGTCCATGGACCATCCGCATTGTCAATCTTTGAACTCGCTCCAGTTGCTGAATATCCCGAATGAGATAAGGGAATGAAGCCTGGACGCCATATTCCAGAATGGATCGCAACAGAAATATGTACAGCAGGAGGTCATTGGCCATAGATGAGAAAGAGCGCATTGCGGGCCTCATTTGCTTCCTGAATTCATTGGGTAATAAGAGTAAAGGAGATATCAGCCACATTGCCCAAGTCCTTGGACTGCGTTCGCTCGTCCAGAATCAATCGACCCGATTTTAAATCAAATGGTGCGTTGGGTGAAGGACTGATTGGTAGTTGGTTGCATTTGTTTACATTGAGAGAGAAATCTTCACAATCTCCAAACTTGGAGGCATTGATGATAGGTTTTAAAAGCAATGATCTTGACATAGGCGGTTAAAGATGAACCTTCTGGAGTATGTCCTCTGGCAGGTCATTTACAAACAGCAAGAAACTCAGTACTAAGCCTTGGGACATCACTAACTGCAACCGTATTAAAAACACCAGACAGGGAGCTGTTGACTTGCACTCAAAAAGTACGGCCAGCACTATATGTGGTTGAAAACTATAGGCTTGTAGAGCAGAAGACTATGACTGATTCTGAGTTAAAGGCTTTGGCAAAGTCAAGTAAGATAATGTTGGCTACATCAGTGCCATCATCCATGATTTTTGTGAACTACTTTTTCATAGTCATGAGATTGGTTAAGCAGGAACTCTTCTGTACGGAGCCGTGTTTGTATTGAGATTGATGTTGTGGCCAGGAGATGGGCTATTATGGCTGACTTCAGAAGAGTCTCCAAGCCATTGCAGACGACAGATTAAACAGAAGGGGTGGAGGTGTTCCTGTTAACGCCAAATCATCTCTCAAACCTTCTTTTTGTCAACTACCACTGTTTCCTCAACCAACTGAGAATAGCGAAGCCATTCTTTGCGGCTTATTTATTGTCTCCCAATCTTGGCAGTTCATCATTCTACTAAAGCAGTTATTTCTAAGGTTCTTTATTTTGCCAACGATGTCAAAATCATTTCTTCCAGAAATTACTTCAAAGGTCTTCGTTGATGCCTCCACTAAGTCTGGAGATGGTGAAATCTATGGGATTTGCCTCTCAATGTCAACAAAAGCAACCACCTTACAGTCGATCATTCGCCAAACACATGACTTGATTTTGAACGTGGCCAATTGATTTTGGGTGAGATTTGGATATAGTGGTTGCTACGTCATATTGGTTTGGATATAGTGGTTGCTACGTCATATTGATTTGGATATAGTGGTTGCTACGTCATATTGATTTGGATATAGTGGTTGCTACGTCATATTGATTTGGATATAGTGGTTGCTACGTCATATTGATTTGGATATAGTGGTTGCTACGTCATATTGATTTGGATATAGTGGTTGCTACGTCATATTGATTTGGATATAGTGGTTGCTACGTCATATTGATTTGGATATAGTGGTTGCTACGTCATATTGATTTGGATATAGTGGTTGCTACGTCATATTGCCCAAAGTATTCAGGTGTGCAGCACCTTTGCTACTATAACACCCAACATCTTCCTCTTGTTTTACGTATCTTCGATGTGGCCCATTCAATAATATAACATGCAGTCTTATGCAGAGATTGGTGATGCGAATGGTCTATGGGTTCCACACTAAATACTAGAAACAATGACTAGAAGCCCTTAACTTTTACTCATTGGAGCGTAGACAGCTGCGTTGGAACCTCATCTTTGACTTTAACATCACGTGCAGCAACTATAACGTGCTGTGTGACCTTCTTCACACCAGATCTGCAGAGAGGGTTCTATGGAAACTCACAGAAGCTGTCTGATACGATTCTGGCTGAATTGTTGAAACGCTTATTTTTCTGTTCAGGGCGCTGGACTGTAGAACAAGCTACCAGAAGTCCGCCGTAGAACAGGATTGTCTAAATCCATACTGTTGATTAGAAAGAAATTTAGCGCTTTTGAGGCGGTGAACTATCGCTAGATTCATTAATGATTCAAAGATTGTAGCGAAGAGCAGGTGGAGACTTATGGGGCGATAATTTTGCGGATCAGTCCTTTTGCCAGAGTTCTTGAAGACTGGTACCACAGAAACAATTTTCAAGCTATTGTGAAAGCAAGATTCTGCAAGGTATTTGTTGGACAGGACAGGGGCCAGCTCAGTAGAGCATTTCTTTATTACTATAGCTGGGATAAGATCTGGTCCACATGCTTTGGAAGTGCTGAAGTTTTTTATGATATTCAGGGCATGGGAATGGGTAATGCTCAGATCGTCTAGTGTGGTTTCCATCCATAGTGAGAAATTAGGGAGGGAGTGGTTTGTGGAGTTTAAGGTGAACCACTTGGTAAACAGTTCAGCCTTATTCATTGCTGTGCAAGCGACATCATGGTGGCTGGATGGTTAATTTTGCAGAAATCGCAAGTTCCTAATTTCTGCGACTCGATGCATTTTTTAGTCATCTCAGTATACCTACTCTTAACTGCGGCTATTACACTCTTACAGTAATTTTGCAGTACACATGAAAAAATTTAAATTTAAAAAAATATCTGAATGATGGCATACATAGAAAGAGCTTGATGATCTAAGAAAAAATATTTGAAAATTTTTTAATCTAACTAAAAATAAGGAAGTTATGACTATTTTTGTGCCTTGCACGGTCGGATATTTTTTTTCCTCTTTAAGACCATATGCGTTTCGTCACATTTTTTATACTACTTCTTTAGTAAAAAGTGTTATATTTGTTAAAACAACATTAAGCAATGACATTTGCCATATAAGTGTATTTTTGTGCAAGGGATCAGAATATGCCACTGAAAATTTACAGAAATTAATGGTTTCCAAGTAACCTGCAGTAAATTCACATAAATATGCTACAATACATTAAAAATACTATGTATCCATTTTAAAAAAGAAGTTGAATTTTAATGCATTTTATGTACAAGAAACTGAAATCTAACATTAGGACTGTCTTAAAATAAATACATTGCAAGATTTCTTTGTTATTATTGTAGATTAACACCTTCCGCTAAAATCTGCTTTCCCAAAATATGATTCCACCTTTTAGGCAATTGCGTGTGAACATTCTAAAAAACTTGGTAGAAAGAAGAAAAAGAGCAATAAACAATTATTTTAGAATTTCACATATAAATTTAATGTAAAATAGTCTCCCATTTCTGAGCCATTCTAGCGTTTTAGGGCAGTTAACCAATTTTTGTTTTCAATGGGAGATAAATCCTGTGCGTTTCTTTTGTCTGCTTTTTATTATTTATTTATTTAAAACAAATTATTTTTAGATTATGTGTGGTTTTAAGAGGGTTTTTGTGTGTGAGGAGGGGGGGAGGGGCTTGCCACTCAGATTTAAGTTGAGTGGTACAGTCAAGGAAAAACATTTTTAGAAGGTTGGCTTGTCACTGAAATTTAGGTTATGGTAATTGATTATAATTTTTTTTTATACTAACTTTTCAGGTTGAAAAAATATGAAAAAGAATTTGGAATGCTAACTGCTCTAAAAGACAAGAATGGCCCGGAAATGGAAGATCATTTTGTGTTAAATTTATATGCGAAACTAATCCCCGTCCACTCTAAATTAATTTTTTTTTGTAGTTTTTTTTTTTTTTTTGTAAAGATTTTTAGGGTGTTCACGTATAATCACCTAAAGAAATTGAATCTTATTTATTTTTTATTTTTACATTGATGGCTATAACTATATATATATATATATATATATATATATATATATATATATATATATTTGATTTCGTTTGGCTACTTGCTACAATTTAGAATTAAATAGTTTTTGTTAATGCACATGGCTTTCCAAGCTTTTTTTACGTGGAAATTTCATAACATCAATAAAAAAAATGAGACTTTAAAACATTTCTACAAAATTTGAAAAAAAGCTGTTTGTAAAGTAATTTTGTTAATTACCAAATATAACTTGCAAAAAAAAATTTTTTTCATCTATTTTTTGGTTTCTGATAAACACGTGCCATAAGCAAAGTATATCTAAATGAATAAACGCAAAATATTTTTCCACCTATCCTAACTATATTAGCATCACAACAGGTTGTGCTTATTTAATTCTATGATACAAATATAGGCTTTTTAAATACAGTATACCTAAATGAATAAATGCGAAAGTTTCTTTCATTTATCACCCCTATCTAATAATCAAAACGGATTACTGTTATTTCAATCAAGAATACAACATAAAGACTCGATATTCTGTATATATAGTGCAGATAAACGATTACGAAAAAACCTTTTGACTGCCTAATTAGCATAACTTTTTAAAATCATTCATAATTAATATTTAGTATTATTAATTTGGAATTGCATTTGCTTATGTTTGTTATCTATATGCAATAGTTTCGTCTATATTAACAGTAATTACATAAAGTTATTTAATAAATAAATCGGAAAAATTAACTAAAACATCTTGAGTATAAACAACCAGCGCTTGCTCACGACCTTAGCAAATGGCGTGGCTTGCCATGAGCGAGGCATAAGTGAGAATAGAAAGGCGAGGGGAGAGAGTGTGGCTGTCTCGCTCGCTCACTTTTTCTCTGATCACTTTCTATCGCCCTCTTTTTTTCAGTTTTTACATTTTCCCTAAAAGATGAATAACTTTTTTTATTAGTTAAGTTAATGCCTTTATTGTAAAGTTTAACAACAAACTTATTGTTTATTGTGTACAAATACCATATCACTATTCTGATTGACAAATTAAAACAATAGTTTAGTAGCACTGTGATCTGTCCCAATTACAAAAAAAATATTGATTCGTATTTTGGTATGATTGTAGATTAACATCTACGAAATTACCACTGATCCACCCCAAAAGTATTCTACCCGTTTTAGGCGATCACGTATGAACACCCTGAAAAACTTCATGGAAAGATGAAAAGAACAAAAAGTATTATTTTAGAATTTAAAGTGGGGGAAATTTTTTGTATATAAATTTAATGCAAAATGCAGAAGCATAAACTAGTGTGGGATATTTAATATTGTTTTGTGTTCTACACATTGCCACATATACTGTGTTAAAAAAAAAAAATAATGATGACGAATCAAACTTTAAAATCGCCACCAGCCTTGGAAAATGAAGATTGCTATGTGGAATGAAAGAATGATTTTACAGTACGGACCTAAATAAATGCAAGCAAGGGCCAGCAGTATTTCTTAGTTTAACTGGAAGAGCAAGAGATTGTGTGAGGGATTTACAACCTCAAGATATAGGTCAGGAAAACGGTGTCTAGAAAATAACAAACAAACTGGACACATTGTTTTTAAAAGATGAGAACACCTGGGCTTATCTAGCCTTTAAGGAATTTTATGACTACAGGCGTCCTTCCGGTTTAAGTATTACTGACTTTTTGATACAATTTGAATACCTCTACGACAAACTGGATAATTTTAAAGTAAAACTGCCGGGAGGCATATTTGCTTTTTTTTTTTATTAACTACAGCAAATGTCTCTGACGAAAACGATCGACTGGCTCGTGCTATGTGTGAGTCTATGACGTTTGATTATATGAAATGTACAATACAAAAGATTTTTGGAGATCCTGTCGCAATGAATGGCCAGATGCGAGCACCAGGTGTAAAATTTGAACCGGTTTTTGTAACTAAAAACGAGAATACATTTCAAACAAGAAGTTGGTGTGGACGAGTAAATTAGATGGTCAGAAATATCAAAACAGAACTTATCAATCCAGTATCGATTCAAATCCAATAGGTGAAAATGGAGAAATTATGAGATGCTTTAATTGTGACTCTACTAAACACTTTTCAAGAGATTGTAGACATCATCAGGAAAATATAAAAAGCATAAAAGACATTCACATAACTCTATTTAACACAGAACTTTATACTTCTGGGTTGGTTAAGGAGTGTTTTGGAATGTGCATATTAGATAGTGCATGCGCGAAAAATGTCACCAGAAAAACTTGGCTGGACGTTTTTATTGATGCTCTTTCTGATCAAGACAACTACTTAGTTGAATATTCTTTTACTGATACAACATTCAAGTTTGGAGATGGAGCTGAGGTTTCTGCAACTAGGAAAGTAAAATTTCCAGCAGTTATTGGCAGAAAAAAAGTGATGATTGAGTCCTGTATAGTGAATAATGAAATTCCATTGCTATTGAGTAAAATCTCCATGAAGAAAGCTGGAATTATTTTAACTTCTGTGAATAATACAGCAATGATTCTTGGTGAAGTGATAGATTTGGTTTGCACTACTGAATTCTACTTACAAATTTGTTATTTAACAAGCGAGGTGAATTGAGAGTGTCTGTGGTGTTGCACGTCACTTCTGTAAAAAACTTAACACTGGAAGAAAAAGGAAGAAAAGCAATGAAGTTGCACAGACAATTTTCACATGCCTCAAAAGAAAAGTTATGTAAACTTGTTAGGGGAAGTAGGGATTTTTGTGATGCTGAATTCCTTAAGATAATTAAAAAACGTTGCGATTCATGTGAAGTATGCATGAAATATAAACGTGTACCATTTCGTCCAGTGGTATCTATGCCCATGGCTGATAAATTCAACCAAGTTGTGTGTATGGACTTAAAGGAATATATTCACAATAAAACTTGGATTATACATATAATTGATTATGCCACAAGATATTCTGCAGCCTGTTTAGTGTTTTCTAAACAACAAGATGAAATTGTGCAAAAAAATTACCAAATGTGGATATCATATTTCGGTGCACCTAGAAAGTTCTTAAATGATAACGGAAGGGAATTTTGAAATGAAAAATTTAGAGAGGAATGTAAAATCAAATCTAGAAACTGCAACAACAGCAGGTGAATCACCATTTAGCAACAGGATTGTGGAACGGCATAATCAGATATTGGCAGAGGCATTTTACAAAACTTTTGCAGAGGTGAAATGTGAACCAAAAATTGCACTTGCATGGGCAGTAAGTGTCAAGAACACTTTACAAAATAATGGCGGTTTTAGTCCAAATCAGTTAAGTGATAACGGAAGGATTTTTGTGATGCTGAATTCCTTAGTATTTGGGGTTGACCCTAACCTTCCGTCAATCTTAGAGGATGAACTTCCAGCTATGGATAGTTCATCTAGTGATATTATACGTCAGAACATGGAAGCTTTACACAGTGGCAGATAAAACTATATTGCTGCTGAGTCAAGTGAAACATTCAGGAGAACACTCAAACATAAGGTTCATACTTATTCAGATGTGGTGTATGATAATGGTGATAAAGTTTATTATCGCAGGAAAAAAGGTTCCTAAGATTTCTAGTTTCCTCTTCAAAGCCACGGACCACTAATCTTGCTTT
The DNA here is from genome assembly GCA_963556195.1 of Sepiola atlantica. NCBI lineage: Eukaryota > Metazoa > Mollusca > Cephalopoda > Sepiida > Sepiolidae > Sepiola > Sepiola atlantica. The sequence goes on from OY744527.1 coordinate 55,812,130, forward strand.
AGTTTTCTTTTCATCGTCTATATATTTTTCAGTTACTATCCAACGAGAGGATAGTGTAGTCTGTTTTTCAAAGGGGACTACTTCAAATACCTCATTATTAATCAAGTTATTCAACTCTCTCTCCTTAGCATCAACAACATCCTGAGACATTTCCTGATCTGCGGTAAGCAGTACAGCATTTTCTTGATAAGATAGTTTCTTCCAATCATCAATATGATTCCAATTAACACATAGGTTCTTCATCTCCCTCCACATGTACATTCATCCATTCCTTGTATTTTCCACTTAGTTTGGGCTGTATGTTTAGTACTTTTGCTTGCTCCCACTCCTCTTCATTCCTCATTTTGTACTCAAAAGAATAATTTTGTATTGGTTTTAATCTATTATTTACATCACCATCAGACGTATTTTCCTTCTGGGAATCAGTTTCATCTTGTGTAAAAAAAATGAAAATGGCTGTTTATTGGCTTTAATATTTTTATCACTTTATTTGCTCAAAATTCTTCAAATATATCATGTAGGCTATTATTTATTAAATCCATGTGAAAGTATATTCATTTTCAAATAAAATAATGGTATTTTGAGGACTTAAAGTGCTTTGGTTTTTTAAATATGACTATTTTAGTAGAACACCCTTGAAATCTGTGCTTATCCAAAGTGTTTTATAGTCGGTAGATATTGCTACAGTAATTTCTTGATGCTATGAATTTTTGTCTATTTGTAGCTGTTTTATTGGCTTTGAAACAGCAGAAGTTTGTTGCTTATACGCAATAGCAGCTACACAGACTGAAATGAACCATTTGAGAAAGTGGGGCTTTCAACTTGAAAATTAAAACAAATTTCAATTTATTTTAACATTTTAACTGTTATTTCAATCAAACTGAAATTTATAGGGTTGTCCTGTTTTGATGATTTTCAATGCATCTTTTAAAACAATGTGATTAACGTGATGTATATGATCAACACCAAAGCTGTATAAAGTTATAATGCTGCAAAAATAATTAAAAAAAAAAATTTGATTAACGTGATGTATATGATCAACACCAAAGCTGTATAAAGTTATAATGCTGCAAAAATAATTTTTTTAAACAATTTGATTAACGTGATGTATATGATCAACACCAAAGCTGTATAAAGTTATAATGCTGCAAAAATAATTTTTTAAAACAATTTGATTAACGTGATGTATATGATCAACACCAAAGCTGTATAAAGTTATAATGCTGCAAAAATAATTTTTTAAAACAATGTGATTAACGTGATGTATATGAACACCAAAGCTGTATAAAGTTATAATGCTGCAAAAATAATTTTTTAAAACAATTTGATTAACGTGATGTATATGATGAACACCAAAGCTGTATAAAGTTATAATGCTGCAAAAATAATTTTTTAAAACCATTTGATTAACGTGATGGATATGATAAACACCAAAGCTGTATAAAGTTATAATGCTGCAAAAATAATTTTTTTTAATAATGTGATTAACGTGATGTATATGATGAACACCAAAGCTGTATAAAGTTATAATGCTGCAAAAATAATTTTTTAAAACAATGTGATTAACGTGATGTATATGATCAACACCAAAGCTGTATAAAGTTATAATGCTGCAAAAATAATTTTTTAAAACAATTTGATTAACGTGATGTATATGATCAACACCAAAGCTGTATAAAGTTATAATGCTGCAAAAATAATTTTTTAAAACAATTTGATTAACGTGATGTATATGATAAACACCAAAGCTGTATAAAGTTATAATGCTGCAAAAATAATTTTTTAAAACAATGTGATTAACGTGATGTATATGATGAACACCAAAGCTGTATAAAGTTATAATGCTGCAAAAATAATTTTTTAAAACAATTTGATTAACGTGATGAACACCAAAGCTGTATAAAGTTATAATGCTGCAAAAATAATTTTTTAAAACAATTTGATTAACGTGATGTATATGATGAACACCAAAGCTGTATAAAGTTATAATGCTGCAAAAATAATTTTTAAAACAATGTGATTAACGTGATGGATATGATCAACACCAAAGCTGTATAAAGTTATAATGCTGCAAAAATAATTTTTTAAAACAATGTGATTAACGTGATGTATATGATGAACACCAAAGCTGTATAAAGTTATAATGCTGCAAAAATAATTTTTTAAAACAATTTGATTAAAGTGATGTATATGATCAACGCCAAAGCTATATAAAGTTATAATGCTGCAAAAATAATTTTTAAAACAATTTGATTAACGTGATGTATATGAACACCAAAGCTGTATAAAGTTATAATGCTGCAAAAATAATTTTTAAAACAATGTGATTAACGTGATGGATATGATCAACACCAAAGCTGTATAAAGTTATAATGCTGCAAAAATAATTTTTAAAACAATGTGATTAACGTGATGTATATGATGAACACCAAAGCTGTATAAAGTTATAATGCTGCAAAAATAATTTTTTAAAACAATTTGATTAAAGTGATGTATATGATCAACGCCAAAGCTATATAAAGTTATAATGCTGCAAAAATAATTTTTAAAACAATTTGATTAACGTGATGTATATGAACACCAAAGCTGTATAAAGTTATAATGCTGCAAAAATAATTTTTAAAACAATGTGATTAACGTGATGGATATGATCAACACCAAAGCTGTATAAAGTTATAATGCTGCAAAAATAATTTTTTAAAACAATTTGATTAACGTGATGTATATGATCAACACCAAAGCTGTATAAAGTTATAATGCTGCAAAAATAATTTTTTAAAACAATTTGATTAACGTGATGTATATGATGAACACCAAAGCTGTATAAAGTTATAATGCTGCAAAAATAATTTTTTAAAACCATTTGATTAACGTGATGTATATGAACACCAAAGCTGTATAAAGTTATAATGATGCAAAAATAATTTTTTAAAACAATTTGATTAACGTGATGTATATGATCAACGCCAAAGCTGTATAAAGTTATAATGCTGCAAAAATAATTTTTAAAACAATTTGATTAACGTGATGTATATGAACACCAAAGCTGTATAAAGTTATAATGCTGCAAAAATAATTTTTTAAAACAATTTGATTAACGTGATGTATATGATGAACACCAAAGCTGTATAAAGTTATAATGCTGCAAAAATAATTTTTTAAAACAATTTGATTAACGTGATGTATATGATCAACACCAAAGCTGTATAAAGTTATAATGCTGCAAAAATAATTTTTTAAAACAATTTGATTAACGTGATGGATATGATAAACACCAAAGCTGTATAAAGTTATAATGCTGCAAAAATAATTTTTTAAAACAATTTGATTAACGTGATGTATATGATGAACACCAAAGCTGTATAAAGTTATAATGCTGCAAAAATAATTTTTTAAAACAATTTGATTAACGTGATGTATATGATCAACACCAAAGCTGTATAAAGTTATAATGCTGCAAAAATAATTTTTTAAAACAATTTGATTAACGTGATGTATATGATCAACGCCAAAGCTGTATAAAGTTATAATGCTGCAAAAATAATTTTTAAAACAATTTGATTAACGTGATGTATATGAACACCAAAGCTGTATAAAGTTATAATGCTGCAAAAATAATTTTTTAAAACAATTTGATTAACGTGATGTATATGATGAACACCAAAGCTGTATAAAGTTATAATGATGCAAAAATAATTTTTTAAAACAATTTGATTAACGTGATGTATATGATCAACACCAAAGCTGTATAAAGTTATAATGCTGCAAAAATAATTTTTTAAAACAATTTGATTAACGTGATGGATATGATAAACACCAAAGCTGTATAAAGTTATAATGCTGCAAAAATAATTTTTTAAAACAATTTGATTAACGTGATGTATATGATGAACACCAAAGCTGTATAAAGTTATAATGCTGCAAAAATAATTTTTTTAAACAATTTGATTAACGTGATGTATATGATGAACACCAAAGCTGTATAAAGTTATAATGCTGCAAAAATAATTTTTTTTAATAATGTGATTAACGTGATGTATATGATGAACATCAAAGCTGTATAAAGTTATAATGCTGCAAAAATAATTTTTTTAAACAATTTGATTAACGTGATGTATATGATGAACACCAAAGCTGTATAAAGTTATAATGCTGCAAAAATAATTTTTTAAAACAATGTGATTAACGTGATGTATATGATGAACACCAAAGCTGTATAAAGTTATAATGCTGCAAAAATAATTTTTTAAAACAATTTGATTAACGTGATGTATATGATGAACACCAAAGCTGTATAAAGTTATAATGCTGCAAAAATAATTTTTTAAAACAATTTGATTAAAGTGATGTATATGATCAACGCCAAAGCTATATAAAGTTATAATGCTGCAAAAATAATTTTTAAAACAATTTGATTAACGTGATGTATATGAACACCAAAGCTGTATAAAGTTATAATGCTGCAAAAATAATTTTTAAAACAATGTGATTAACGTGATGGATATGATCAACACCAAAGCTGTATAAAGTTATAATGCTGCAAAAATAATTTTTTAAAACAATTTGATTAACGTGATGTATATGATCAACACCAAAGCTGTATAAAGTTATAATGCTGCAAAAATAATTTTTTAAAACAATTTGATTAACGTGATGTATATGATGAACACCAAAGCTGTATAAAGTTATAATGCTGCAAAAATAATTTTTTAAAACCATTTGATTAACGTGATGTATATGATCAACACCAAAGCTGTATAAAGTTATAATGCTGCAAAAATAATTTTTTAAAACAATGTGATTAACGTGATGTATATGAACACCAAAGCTGTATAAAGTTATAATGCTGCAAAAATAATTTTTTAAAACAATTTGATTAACGTGATGTATATGAACACCAAAGCTGTATAAAGTTATAATGCTGCAAAAATAATTTTTTAAAACAATTTGATAAACGTGATGTATATGATGAACACCAAAGCTGTATAAAGTTATAATGCTGCAAAAATAATTTTTTAAAACAATATGATTAACGTGATGTATATGATGAACACCAAAGCTGTATAAAGTTATAATGCTGCAAAAATAATTTTTTAAACAATTTGATTAACGTGATGTATATGATCAACTCCGAAGCTGTATAAAGTTATAATGCTGCAAAAATAATTTTAAAAGATTTACATTGATTTTTCCTAGTTTAATATTGTAATGTTCAAGTTTATTTTCTTTCCTTGTTTTCTCTTGTTTATGTGTTTTGTACATGTCTTCTGGTTCCATTACCTGCTCTTTGATCTCTTCATACTGGATATTTGACAGACCTGTGGACATTTCATTTTCGATTCTCTTTTACCTGCTCTCTCACTATTTCTTATTGTTATTTTCCTATTCTCATTTGCTCATTGTTTTTATATACGTAATTTGCAAATTAATTTTGCGTTCTGATTTTTAAAACATTTTAAAAAATCTAAATGAATAAAAGCAGAAATGGGGCCCATTTTTCGCACAGACGGTAAAGTCAAAATGCCTGATTTCAAGTTAATTCAATTTTACACAACAGACACACTATCTTTTTTATATACTGCGTATGTATGTGATATCAGTTGCAAAGTTAACTTATTTGCATATTGGTTTTGAAAAAGGACATTTTATTGATCGAGTATTTTTTTTTTTTTAATTCAATAATTGTTCTGTTTCGCAATATTTTTTTTTTCCTGGACAGCTATTTAACATTTGTATTCACATGTTCCTTTCGTTAAAGGGACCGACTTGATTTTCAACAAGGTGCGATCTATTTCTAAATTGCAAGTGAAAAGGCAAATTGATTTCTTCTTTTTCCTTTCTTTGCTGTCACATTTAAAATATAAATTTGTATAAAAATTACCAAAATGTTAGTGCTTATCTATCTATAGGAATAAATGAGAAAGATGTTATTTCGTGTTTACAGCAAAGATATCAATGAAATGTTTATTTTAAATTAATACTTCAAGCAGCAAAATGATAGTGAAAAGCCATACTAAAAATGAGAATAGAAAATGAATTTGGAAATTAAATACATTTCAAAATAGTCTAACTAGTTCATGAGACAGCTAAGTTAAAAAAAAAAATTAACATTCAAAAGAACATTTAGCTGATAATTATTTTTAGAGTAAGAGACTATTTTCGAAAGATTTAAATTGCTACAATAAATAAAAGTGTAATACGTTTGTTTTATTTATTTAAAAATATATTAAGTGACAAGAGATGGTAGTTAAACCACCGTGGAATTTCCAGTCTTCTTAGTGTTGATATTTTATTAATTTTCCTATTTAAAAAAAAAAATCTATAATTAGAAAGAAATGCAAAATTAAATTTGAGAGATTCCATGTCAAAAATCAACAAATATTTTAGACAGAAATACCTTGAATGACAGATTTTTTTTCAAAAGTTGTGCTGTTTTAGTTATGATCTTTGCCAAAAATATGAATTTTAACTAGTATTGACAAAGTTTTAAATTTAATATCTCCGATGTTTTTGCGCCCCAAAAGCTTGTGTGTATATATACCATTTAAAAGTGCTTGGATGGATCTAAAATATACCATATGTATGTATTTTTTTTTACAGGTCAAATAAGACCAGTTGACCTTGACCTTCATTTTCTTAGCCACATAATTTGTCTTATGATATGTGCAAAAGATTCATGGTGGGCAAACTAGAACTTTTGCTAAGTGTTTTACTGAAATTAATTCAGTATCTGCTATTATGTCCAAATTTTTATATCTCCTAATATGGTTAAGTTGTATATCTTTATAAACCTCCTTTAATGTTGAATAACATTTATATAACTACAGATTTCTTATTTGTGATTAAACGAAAAAAAAACAAACAAACTCAGATATTCTTGGGTTTTGTTACATTTTTTAATATAACAAACATTGTATTATGAAAAAAAAAAGTGATATAATGAAAATACATATTAAAAAAATTATTTAAAATCATGTTTATATTTTATCAGACGACAATGAAAGAATATGCAACATTTCATGTCGGTGATCAACATCATTCAATCGCTCTTTAAATTCGTACATTAAATCCTCAATGATACTTTTTATCAAATCTTTTATGTATATCAAAGATTTGATATAAAAAAAGTGATATGCTTCAGTGAATGTATAGAAGTGTTCTTAATGTGCTGATATTCAATCCAAAGTTGTTTATTTTTTAACGTCTGGTCTACATTGTTACAGTCGAAAGAAGTTTAACAGGCTTTTACTAGAAATTCATTAATCTTTTGTTGGCATCCAACCACATTATTTTATTATAAACTACATTTAGGCAAGGTAAAATTCACAAGATCATAAAAATAAAATATTTTACTAGATTACAGTTGAAAAATTTATTATCAGGGATTGCCATCCTTAAGTCTGGACCCAGTCACTTTATTTGGAATTTCAAAAAGAAATGGTAGTGTGGATTCTTCACCAACACACAAGAAAATCGAGAACATTGTGGTAATTCTTAATTTTGATTCAAAGTGTTGCAACAAAATCTGACATTTGACAAAAACAAAACAAAATGGGCAATAAAAACATAAGTTGTATGTGCAGAGACCCGACATGTCTTTCTCTCTCATCAAATCTTTCTTGGAGTTCATACATTAAACCCATTGCTCTTTCTGCTTCTCCTAAAGTCGGTTCTCTCTATCACTCCAAACACTTTCTCACATCTGAGGCTATTCTCTATCTAGCAATACACATCGACCAGAAAATGGTTTGGATAATCAGATTTCAGGGTAGTTCTATTAAAATAGTCATATCTTAAAAACTAAAGCACTTTAAGTGCTCAAAATACCATCATTTTGTTAGGAAATGAATACCATTTCATGTGCATTCATGAATAATAATATACTATTATACATAGTTTTGAGCAAATAAAGGCCAAAAAATGTTAACGCTATTTTCAGCAATTTACGTCACTTTTTTTTTTTTTTACCCCCGCATCGTTTAAAGTCTCGTACCAACCCTCTGTGCGGAATTTCGTCCTGAAAAATGATGGATTTTGAGTCTCATGGAGCCCTAACGGCTATTTTTGGCCTGCACCTTCTGAATTTTGCAAAATTTTCAAAATGTTTGATTGTTTAGTGTTATTTATATATAAATGAACACAAAAAAATACTACTCGCATGAATCTGAAATTTTCACCCATTACGTCCCACCCCTAATATTACTCAATGGATGAATGGATAAATGAAGCAGACATTTTTTTTAAAGATAGATTTGATAATTCTACCACAATTATAGGAACTCAAAAATTACATTCTTTTATTTCTGTGTCTCGGACATGGTGGAAATAAAAACTGTCAACTCGATATGAAGGAAAAATAGTTAGGGTTACTAAACATGCAATTTAAAGACATTAAAGGATTTCTCCACTTTTTTTTTTTTTTTTTTCCTTTTTAGAAAAGGCCAAATCGCTAGAGCTTTCCTTCCTTTTGACTCAATTTTATTTCTTTTTTTCCTCTTGTGCTTTATCTTTCCTTCTCTACAAAGACCCTCCCCGACTCTAATTTTTTCTTTCCTTGTACTGAATTGTATCGGCAAAAATGATTTTAAAAACTGAATCGACCAAACAATTAGTTTTTTTTTCTCTTCTTTTGGTATTTAAGATGCTGCGAGTGTATTGGACTTCAGGGTGGGTATCACCGGGCATTTTTTACGCCTGCGGTCCGATCCAAAGGGTTGATATAAGTCATGTTGCATGCAGTCAAACAACTTCTTACACATGTTAAGACTGGTATTATATATTTTCGGAATGAAATACCTACTCAGGTTAAAAAAATAAAACTCGTAAATAATTTTAATAAACTGGATTCATTCAGAAATAATGGTAAAAAAATTAACGAAGCACATTTTTTTTAGCTTTTCTAATGAAATATTTCAGATTTAATCTGTATAATTTCTATTATATAATCTATGAGATTGTAAGTATATTTGTATATGTGTATAGGTATAATAATTCTTTTCTTCATTTACAGTTGAAATAAAAGATTGATGTTCTAAGAGGAATAAATAAGTACCATCAAAACTGGTGGTTTCGTCTGTCATATTTAATGTTGATTTTTATTGGTCCTTTTTCAAAAAATTTTTTAAAAGATTTTTTCTCAAAACAATGTATATTTATTTGTTTGTATTTTAAATTTATTATAGATTTCCCCTTAGGAATGAAGCCCCATGATACTGGAACCAAGAAGCTCATGCAAGGTAAATATTGTAAGATTTGGACAAAATATACTTATCAGCAGTCTAAACATATTTTTCACATTTTATGTTAAAAAAAAAAAAAGAAGATACTTTGATATTGATATACAAAATCCTAATAGAGAAATTTTTTATTATCTCCCAACTTTTTAACATTTTACTTTTGTTTTTCTCTAAAGCTATAGTTTGTCTTATGAATTCCTTTCAGTATGTGGAGATATTAGCTTGTCTCAAATTCCTTCTACACTGACCACAAGAAATAAAAATTGTTTTTTATGTGGTAATATTTCTGGTTTCTAATTAGGTATTGTTTGATTAAAATGAGTTAATTTCAAACTTGACAGCTGTTAAGTTTGAATCTCAAACTTTTTATTTTCTCTTTTTGGGGTGGGGTCATTTCAAGGTCACCAATGTAAGCAATGCTGTAGCCTACAAAACTAAATGGATGATTAAAATGAAATAAGCGAACATAATATGGAAAGAAAAGCACTCGAAATCGCTTATACAAATTAATAGTAACTGCTATCTATCATCAAGGATGTGAGATTTACGTTTTTTTAGTGGAATTTTGCCTTTTTGTCATTCAGAAAAGGCGTAATTCCGCTTTATATATATATATATATATATATATATATATATATATATATATATATATATATATATATACAGAAAACAGGATTTCCATTTAAATCGTTTTTTTTTTTTTAGTTTGATTTTTGTCATGACTCGATTTTATTTCTCCTTCTCACTTTATTTTATCTTTCCCTGTTTTTTCTCTCTTCCTCTTTCCATCTTGTCGTATTTTATCTTACTTCTCTTTCCCCACTCTGGAAATGTTTATTTTGCCATATTTCAAACGATTCACGGTGGCATGGGGAGGTAGAAGACTTCTGTTTCATCAAAGGATTACTTATGTGTGAACACCCTAAAAACCTTGAAAGAAACAAACAATTATTTTAGAATTTAGAGTGAGTGATCAGTTTCGCATAGAATTTAACGTAAAATGATCTTCCATTTCTCGGGCCATTCTAGCATTTTAGGCCAGTTAACCAATTTTATTGGGGAGGGTGGGGTGGGGGAGGCTATGAGAGATAAACTCTGTTCATTTTTTGGAGGGGTCAGGAAATTCATCTTGATTTCAGATTTTTTTTTTTGCCATTGGCCACTTACATCCCCGCGTTATTGTACTCATCAAGGCGGGTTCGTTGGTCACTACAATATCACTTATTTGTAATTTATCCGCGTTCTTTGAAAGCCGTTTTCATCGTGTGTTGATCGATCCAAGCTTTTGACTTATTTATATCATCATCAGGGTTAAAACTATCTTGTTGGCTGATCTGTGTTATTTTTAACTTTTAAATAACTTTATTTTAATAAAAGAATTGATTGGCTTTCAAATCAATAAGTTTAACTCACAATTTCTTATCCAATCTTTATTTTTCTTTTTATATCATGTGAAAGAGAATATGTAATTCTTGTAGGAATTAAAATTTTATCCATTGAATTATTTCTATATAGCCATAACTAACACGTTACTAAATAAGTCTCTGGCCTAACTAATAAAACAACAACTTTTAGGCAAATTTCGACTTTATTCATCAACATAGTCTTATTCTAGAGTTATACACTGATTCCAACGCTTCTCTAACAATTAAATGCCTTTTTGTATAACAATTTGTCTTTGGCTTCAAAATATGTCTCCGTTTCCGATATCACTTCTTCATTGGAGCCAAATCCTTTTCCATGGAGCATTCTTTTGAGGTCTCCAAACAGTCAGTAGTCATTAGGAGCCAGATCTGAAAAATAGCGTGCGTGCAGACACAATTCAAGTGCAATTCATGTAGTTTTGCAACTGATTTGTAACACTGCATTATCTTGGTGAAAGAGCATGTTTTTCTTCATTTGTGGCATTTTTTTTTTTTTTTTGAATTTTTTTATTTAAACATTTTTTTTTTTTTTTTTTTGACAACTTCTTCCTTCAAATGAACCAATAAAGCTATATAATGTTCATTATTGATGGCTTTTCCTTTCTCAAGGTGTAATTCCGCTTTATATATATATATATATATATACAGAAAACAGGAATTCCATTTAAATCGTTTTTTTTTTTTAGTTTGATTTGTGTCATGACTCGATTTTATTTCTCCTTCAAATGAACCAATAAAGCTATATATATTTGCGCCAAAAACTGTTGATTTTGATTTTTAAACATTTTTAACAAAATACTGAGACCTGCTGATGTTTACGTCTTTGGTCGCTTTGAATGGCTTTCACCTGCTGCTGTCCATTCAGCTGACTGCTAATTTGACTCCAGAGTGAAGCAGTGTATCCATGTTTCATCCATTGTCACATATTTATGCAAGAACTCCCTTTTATTGCATTGAAACAGTTGCAAACAATGCTCTGAAGCGTCGATACATTGTTCTTGATCAACTGCAAACGTGGCACCCACTTTAAACGCATCTTTCTCATGGACAAATGTTCATGCAGAATAGTGAATACACTGCTTTCTTATATCTTCAACTGCTACTTCAATTTATGATCGGCCAAAATGAGTTTGTGGACTTTTTTGATGTTTTCCGAGACAACTACTGTATTTCGGCAATCTGGTTGTTCCGTATCATTTTTGTCTGTACAATTGTGTTTAAAGTCAGTGTACCACCTCTTAACTGTTGTTTCTGACAGGGCAGAATGCGAATAACACTTATGAAGCCATTGCTTTGCTTGCATAGTATTTTTTCCCATCAGAAAGCAATGTTTTATCAACACACAAAATTCAGTCACGGTAAAACAGAAAAAGTGGAATTCAGGAAAAGCGCATTTTTTCTTTTTTTTTAAAGCAAAGACTGATTTCTGCTGAAATGCTGAATCGCGAGATCTTTACGTCTTTATTTTGTGTTATTTGGCTTGATTTTATTTCTTTTACTTACTTTATCTTTATCTTTTCCTTTTCTTCTTTTTTCTCTCTCTCTTTGCCTCGGCTTGATTTGCTCTGCTTTGCCCCACGCCATACTTCAAACGATTCACAGGTAGGGCAAGGTAGACGATTTTCTCTTTTCTTTCATCAAAGTATCAGTCGTTACTGTCGGTATAAAAATATATTGTAGATTAACACCTTTTGGGATGGTCTACTGTTTTAGGTGATTAGATATGGTTTTACAATTTAAAAAAATTTTTTGGGGAATGGGGCACTCAAATTTAGTGGTAGGGTTAAGGAAGGTTTGGGGGGGCTAGCCACTCGAACATAGGGTTAATGGTAAGGTTAAGAAAAGGGTTTTTGATGTGGGCGTACCATGGGCATACTAGGGTTAGTTGTATGGTAAGTAATTATAATTTTTTTTACTATCTCCCCCCCCCCCCCAACTGTTGATTTTGATTTTTAAACATTTTTATTTTCATTTGCAGCTCGCTTACCCTTCAAACCTCTTACTCAGAAAGTTGGCAAACCTGCGGTTGGCAATCTTAAGAAAAGGAAATTAAATGAACAGGATAACGGCCCTTCTAAATTTCAAAAGTTTGTAAAGACGCCAACTGAAAATAAAAGCAAGCTTCATACTAGCCATGACAACAGTGACATGGAAGTGTGTGACGAAGAAGTTATATCGAGCTCGGAGTCTGGAAATGCTTCAGTTACTTCACAGCGAACAGTCAAGTCACACACCTTGGATAAATTTTTTGCGCCAAAACATGTTCAGGATGAGATCATTTCCAGTTCTACGAATGATTATGTTGACCTGACAAAATCTGACTCTGAAGAGGACGTCCAAGGCAAGGATAAAGAAGAAGAAAGTTCCGAAAAGGAAAAGGAAAATAAACTCTCGGACACATTTAATGAAGATGCTAATTTTTCTTGCCAGCTGGAGAACAATGCAAAGACGAACTCCAACAACAAACCTGTTCTCAGCAACAAGGTTTTAAAAGAGAAGTATGATAAAACAGCCTCACCCCAGAATAAATTAATGGCTGAGGTGAGAGTGGTCCTTCAAGATGTTGCATTCTGTGGTATCACAGGATGTTCCACCCCTATATCTTATAAAAAATGTCATGTTAATAATAACAATAATTCATTAGAATTGTCAAAATCCATAGAGTTAGCGAGTCCGATTAAAACAAAGGATGATGACAGTTCAGAGCTTGATACTTCTATTTTGTGTGTGACTCCAGACAATGAATTACGCGAGACGTTGTCCACTTCTATAAGTAGTATTAATTCAGAAGTTGGTCTTTCAACACAGTCTCCTCATGCATCGGAGCCTTCAGGAAAATCCCAGACTATTCCAGTTAAATCTAAGGTAAGAGAAGCAATTATGAAATTTCAAAAATTACCTAAACAAATAAACTTGGGTTTTCTGCCATTGTATTGTACTGATAGTATGCAGTTTACTGTCAATCTTTTTATTACAGAATTTTTTATCATAGATATCTACTGCCAATGTTTTTATTACAGAATCTTTGGTGTTTATATAGATGAGGTCACATATGGAAAATACAATTCCAAATAAAAACTCTTGTTTATACGTACATATTAGGCAATAATTATTATACACAGAAAAAACTAGGAAAAATTATTGAGTAGATTTTTAATTTACAAAATTAATCAGTTTTATCGTATTTTGCTGACTGCTATTGATTTATTATGTGTTAATATGACACTGATTTCCGTGTTTTTCGCTGTAATCAATGGCAGATCCATAATATATGCTAAGACTGATTTTTATTTTTAATTAAAATTTTACTTGGTCATTTTTGGTGTAGATATCTATTTTTATCTGATACATAAGTATATCAAAGAGTATTCCGGTTAATGTATTTGGAACTGCGATTTTCATATGTCACCTAATCTATATAAACCAAATTTTTTTATTATAAAAAAAATTTATTATGCTGTTCGCTATCAATTTTTTTTATTAAACTCTCTACTGTCCATTTATTATATGCAGTCTTGCTATCAGTTTATTATATGGTCTTGCTGTCAAATTTTTTTTTTTTATGCACCCACATTGCTTGACCAGACTTCACCAAAATATTGGTCATGGTCTGACTTAAAACTGATTTAATTTTGGTCAAAAGTCATGGAAAGGTGAAAGTCACACTATTGGTGATGATTTGGGTTTTCTTCATCTTATACTCTCTACCTGGCCCATATTGCAGCCATTGAAGTCTCGCATAGTGTATAACTTTGACTTAAAAAAATTGATAAAGATGGTAATTTTGACGGAATTTAAACTTACAAGTTTTTCCAAATTTTATGCATGGATCTGATGCTCTTTGATAACAGTAACCACGATGCAGAATTTCAGCCTGATCAGATAAATAGTTTTTGAATTATCGATGTTTCTATGGCATAACATTGGGAATCCTTCATACGATATAGAGAAGTTACGCCTAAATGAACTTTGGTTCATCCTTACGTAGTCAGGCAGAGGTATGCAGTCTCGCGACTGACTTATGCTCTTATAATTATTAAAGTGTCCGATGTTATCTCAGCAGTTGATGTGAAGAAAAGCGGAAATGCAAGGACACATAGTGCAACGGATAAAAGTGCTAAGTGTATTTTCAATTCTAAGTGACAGTTTTCTGGCGGTTGAAGGTTCAATCTTCAGCATGGGCAATACTAAAAATACAATTACGAATTACTTAACACTTCTATCCTGTCATGGCTGACGGAATGAGAGCAAGTTACCCCGTGGATTAAATAAAGGGTTCTGTTCGAAATTCCATACTAATTCCTAAGTTCGAAAAGACACCTGAAGAAGGTCGGGATTTGCATCTGCCGAGACGTGGGAATAACATCCAAGATGAGAACGGTAATTAGAATACAAACCTTTCAACAGCAACAGCAAATATTTTTTAAAAGGTTTAATAATTTGTCCTTTTTTATTAAATCACTTTAATTAATTGCTGTTAACATCGACAAAGATATTGCATATATATATGGAAAAATCATAGAACAATAAAATTACGAATGAATAACACCAAACATTAATTTATTATGAACTATTAGAAAAATTGCTATGCAAATGAGCCATCCAAAGCTCTGTCTTTAGTCCGTTTGTCTCTACGATATATACAATATTTAGCATTCCCAGCCTGTCGGCCATTATTGTGCGACATTGACAAATTTGTACCATAATTTGTTCAACTCGCAATCTCTCGCTTATGTCTGGGCCAATTATTTTAAATATATATATATATGGTTGAAAATAAAATATTCTTTCCGAACATGTAATTTGTCTATTTTTATCCATTGAATTATTTTTTACAGACGAGAATGCGAAATATGAACATTTTTTCTTTTTCAAGACTAAATTTTACACGTTAGTTTATTTTTCAAAGTTAATGCAGTCAATCTTTATCAATATTCTTGAAATGGTAAACCCAATCGGAACACACCTTAAATTACAAAGAGAAACTTTTATTTTTCTTCTTTGATCATTTGAAGAGGAAATACGACCGATTAAACTTAACAGAAATTCCATCATAAATCATAAGGTACGCAAAAAAAAAAAAAACCACTAATTATAAATAGAAAATAGTCTCAGAATTATTTTGATATATAATATGTGAAATTTTACTTCAGTTAAGGGTGTGAAACTTTAAATTTTGGAAAAAAACAAACTTAAAGTTACAAATTTTTAAAAGTAAACAAATGTCAGCCACAACAAAAATAGAAGAGAAAAATGTTAGTGCCTGCCTACCCCTCTTGTTCGCTTGTCTTTTAAAAGTTTTCTACCCCCCCCCAAATAAATTTTTTTTTAACGTCTGTCATTTAATGTTATGTAACATAACAGTTTACACTAGTTCTGTATCAAACTAAAAAAACGGTTTAAAATAAATTAAAACAAAAACTTATCCATGTAGGTAGAAAAGTAACTTATCTTGCCTTTGGTAACATTTATTTGTTCTATATTTGTTTTTTTCACCCCTTTTTTGTTTTGTTGGTTCTTGTTAAAAATGTCAGTATTTCTCTCCAAATTCATTTCACCTAGTCGTCGAGTTTTCAACTTGCTTTCTCCCTTCCCCTAAAAACTTGAAATCATTCCGTATGGCAAGTCTTTTACTTCCATAACGGAATGGAGAGAGAAATGCATTTACTTGCGTGACAGGAAGGATGTACATCTTATATATTTCTCTTAGAAATTAATTAAGTATCTCGTAAAAACAGACAATGATGTTTAAACACAAAAGTGATGTTCAGATCGCCTCCCTGACAAGTTCTCTCAAGTTTAAATCTTAAATGTCTAAGTGCTTGGATGACCCATCGATGACTAGTGAAAAGACCCGGTCAACAGGAAGAAGGAGACCGGAGGGGCAAGAGGTGGCCAACTGGGCATGACAGGACGTTTGAGGTTTGCTGGGAAGGTTGTCGATCAGTTGAAGCTGGGTGCTCTTCGAGGCCACGTGGGCCCAGTTGGGTCTCTTAGCTAAAGGGTTGTGCTGGGATATATTTTATTTCACCGGGATAAAGAAATCTCATTTTCAAGTCTGACATTCAACTTCGAAACACGAGTATCATTTATAACATCCAGCAAATAAATTTGTTACTTGTTGATAAACTGGGCTCATGGTTTTTACTTGGCATCAGAGTCTTTGTTCAGCACGGAGACGAGATCGCACAACAACCTTTGGACCGGCACAATCTGTGGAGACAGTTACGGCCAGTGCTGTGAACGCACGAACAAACACATGCATATATACATGTTCACAGGGACTTTTTTTAATAGCAAATGTAATATTTATCTTCATAATCATCAGCAGCAGCATCATTGTTGCTGTCGTCGTCAACAACAAAAAACTGAAAGTTATCTTTCGAATTTCAAATGAATGATTTTAAATGTTACTTTCCTATACTGATGAGAGCAATTAGCTTGAAATGCTAGCGTCTGTAGGTATTAATAATTTAATATTTATATATATATATACACATACACACACACACACACACATTGGTCTTTATTATAGAGCAGATTATTTTTATTATTCTTATATAGATTTATTATTTTGCCATCTAATTTACATACGTGTTTGTGGTGTGTACACACATTATATAAATTAGATGACCTATGCTGAAAAAAAATGATCCTGTCTCTAAATGCTCTCGGAGATATAAAAAAATATTAGAGAGTGGTTGAATCAACATGAGAGGGATGAAGGAAAATACATAGATAGCTAAAAGAAAGATGAGTGATTTGTTCAGTTAATTATAAATTACAGCTATGTTAGTATTTACCTCCTTCCCACCGTGAGAAGATGTGACACAAGGTTGGAAGGTGGGGATTGAAAAGCCAGTGCCTAATAGGCAGAGCATTCTGGTTTACAAAATGTCTGAGCAACTCTGTCAGCATTCTCCAGTAGGGGTACTTCAGGCAATTAGCAATAAACTAACCTTCTCAAAGAGAGAGGATAAGGCCTGGGAAGGTGGACTTCCTAGAACTGCACAGAACCCTACCTCAGCTCGAGAGAAAAAAGGCTACCTAACTCTAATGGTCAAGACTATCGGACTGATTGTCGAGGATGTATCCTTGACTTGGTATGAAAAACAACATCACCCTTAAGGTTTTAATGAATGACGTTATCCTTTTATTACTTCAGCCTCTATTACGTCCATACAAGATCTCTTCCTGATATCTTCAACCTTTTTTACTGGATGATGCCATCTCTTTGTGATGTTATAAAGGATATGACTGGTTTCTTCCAACCTTTGTGTGCAGAGACAAACATATGATAACAAACAACGTCCACAGTTTTAATAGTGTGTATGTATGTGTGTGTATATATATATATATATAAGTATAGAACTAAAAGCAAACTTTTAGGAAAGGTAAAACCTATTGTGAAAAGTATACAGCTCAATATACTGGATAGAGCAGATATATATATGTGTGTGTGTGTCACGTGTTTATCTATCCCTTCATTTCTTAAAAAAAACAACACTTATATCTGTACCTTTTATTCTTTAAATAATAGGTTACATATAATGTTGAGGAGTCGTTTAAAAAAATTTTGTCTGAATTTTTGTAATGCTCGACCGAGGGTGATTATTAAAAGGATAACTTGATGGTTACTTACAAATCTAAAAAGGTTTATAAACAAGAACATATAATAAATGTATTTGCATGAAATAGTAGTACAAGTTGTTAAACCGATTCATTCAAATTAATACCGTAAATGATTATATACACTCTGGAATAGTCCATTGTAAGAGAGGTGTTAGTTGCTCTCTACAACAATTATTAAATTAAGGTCTCTGATGAGCAGCGTGTGGCACTAAAGACTTCATTTTTGTTTACACGTGAAACGTTCATAAGACGATAAAAATATAAGCATTTGCAAAATTTAAAAAAAATATGATTGTAGACTGACGTTTTATCTTGGTCACTGGAATTTAACCAACCAACCAATCAATATATATAACCCTGATCTCACACCTCTAACCCACCTGGCCTCCCTATCGAACAATTTCAACTTAACTTTGGGTCGGAGTTTAAACATTCAAACCCATGCCACTCCCGCTACTGCAAATAATGCACATAATGCAATAACAACCCCATATAAAATACACACCTACATTGAGGCCAGTGCTTTTCCCATTAAAACCCGGATATCTAACCATATCTACTCCTTCAAAAGCAATAACGGACATACTACTGGTACCTCCCTTTCTAATTTAATCAAAAACTTTAAGTGTAAAACCACTCGCTACTCCCTACATTGGTCAATATTGAAAAGGTCTAGGTCCTATACTCCAGAATCTGGATTTTTGCCAACTATGTACTTTAGAAACAGTCATGATACTTACAGCTGCCAAAAGTAAAAATATCATTAATTCTAAAAAACAATTTCCTTCGACTTGCAGACATAAAAGAAAATTTAAATATATCAATTTCATTGCCCCCCCCCCCCCATCCCACACCGATACCCCCTTCTCCAGCCAATAACTAACCCACCCCTTTACTAACAATAGACTAACTTTATAACTAATCACCCCAATAACATAACACTTCCCGTACATCTAATTACCTCTTTAACCCATATTTTTTACCACATATAGAAAACTTACTGCACTCTTAAACCTTTAATCCTCCTCCACCAAATTTAAAACCTACCTTCAATGATTAGCCAACCTCCCCTTACACCTTACTCACTACCTTTTATTTCTCTTACCTTTTTAGAGCACAATCCACTAATTTTCATAGCTTTCTCATAGTTTTATTTTTTTAAACCACATTTTCCAGTCACCATTTTAATCGGTTCTCTTCATTCAATTTACATTATGTTCGATTATTTACGCATAATCTGCCTAGACCCTGTATTTTTATTCCCCTAACTTAAGCATACCAATTCCTCCCCTTACCTTAACATTAGTAATATCTTAAGGTACTTTACTTGGTCATTCCCCCTCACCCCTTTAACTTGGCTCCTAATCGATTAAATTCCATATACCTGAATATTTCGACTTTTAACACTTGACTATAATTTAACTTGTTTTAATCGACTATGAAGTCCTGATACCTCTGGAGTTGGAAAATAGTGTTTTAATGATTTTCCTTGAACATGTCAACCCCCATCCATTTAAGCCTCCAATCTTTAACTAACTGTAAAGTTTAAACTCTTTAAACCTTTTAAAATATAAAAAAAATAGTTTGAATAGTACTACTTAAATGCGTAAATTTCCAAATCTCTAATCACTTGATTTCTAATCAACTATGAACCCGTTAAACCTTATAGTATTACTTAAAAAGGTTACCTTCCAGATCTTTACACTTTTAAATGTACTCCCATCTTCACCCTATAATATCTAACACTTTAAGTTAAATTTTCAATTTCTAGTCCTCCACTTTTCAAAATGACTAATATCTCTACATTCTCACTTAAAGTTAGTCATGCTTATTACTAGTTATTTAGCCCCCCCCCCCCCCGGTAACCATTTACTGATATTCCTCCCTGCTTTGCCAAATCTCTTAAAGCAGCAGCTATTAAAGTCTATTTTTTCTTCCTAACGGTGAACTGTATCAAAGTACCCCCCATTTCAACTTATCTCTCCTTCAACTCTTCCCTTCCACATCTCCTCCTACCCCATCCCTAACCTTCACCGGTTTTGAATTTCTAGTTTCAGCTAATGATTTCATTCCCTTTTCTGAAGCCGTTGGATTAATATCTACACATTCACGGACTTGCTTGATTTTGAAAACTACCTAAATTTCTACATTATCTTGGACTCAAATCCTTAAAAATTTATTTGCAAAGGTCCATGGAAGACTTTAAAATGTCCTTAAAATCCCAGCCTATATCCTAATCAATCTTTTCTATGGCAGAATCACTTATTATTCTGATGGATTAATTCCTCCTTAAACTACAATATTTTAACCCATTGATGCATTCATCATGAACCATCCAACTGTGAATCTTTGTTTTTCCATTTTCAACCTTTTTTCACTGGACACTTTTTGCATTTTTGACACACTTACATCTACATTTTATTCAAATTATGACTTGGTTTATCCCTCGCCAACTTATCTATCTATTTGCATTCCTCTGATGATAAGAATCCATTCTTTGAAAAGAATTTACTTTGTTTTGAAGATGTAATAGGTTTGTCATTGTCACATTTTTTATTTCTCTTTCATTTGTCTATATAATTGCTCTATCCTGTATATTGAGCTTTAAACACTTCACGATAGGTTCAAATTTTGAAAGTATACGTTCTACTTTTAGTTTCATACCTTTATATATATATATATAGAGAGAGAGAGATTAGTTGAATTCCATTGACCAAGATAAAACGTCAGTCTACAATCATATATATAATAATAATAATCCAGGTAAAACATTCACAGGGTAGTAATCCAAAGAATTTCAACCGGGTTTATGCTCAATATCAAATAGAGCTTTTATATATGATTATTTTTATTTACAGACATGTACAAAATCTGCGACACTGGCATGTTGATGTTATCGATCAACAGCTATTATAAACTGAGATCTCATCAGGCAGAGTTAGAATCTGATTTTGTACATGTCTGTGTAAATAAAAATAATCATATATATATATATATATATATATATATATTATACTCACACACACAATGATTATGATAGCTTTTTAATTTAGTGAGTCTTGGAAACCATGAATTTGATTTTAATGGGTCTCGATTTATGTTATGACTCCTGGAATGGTCCCCGTTTATGGAATAAGCAGGAATGTGATACCTCCGCTTCCATTTTTTTAAAACTCTGAAGAGAGCTTTCCGCTTAAATCTCCTTTTTTTTTCTTTTTTCTTTTTTTATAAAGAAGTCTGATTTCTGTCTTGACTCAATTTTATTTCTCTTTCTATCTCTCTTCCTCTTCCTTTCACTGGAAATGTTAATTTTTCCAAACTTCAAACAATTCATGATGGGAAGGGTAAGGGAGGTGAAAAACTTGATTCATCCCCCCTCACATACGCACTTGGGTCTTTCTCTTGCTAATGGCCATGTTTTTTTCTTTTATCTGAAAAAAAAAAATCCGCACAGAATTTATCTGCTATAGCAAAATATTTTCTGGTTAACAGCTCTAAAATGCTAGAATGGCCCAGAAATGGAGAAATCATTCTACATCAAATTTCACGTGTCCGTCTTGGTGGTTGCGCAACAGGTACACCATTATCGTCTATTCGAATCTTGAGTTGGAAATTTTTCATCCTTCCTAATCCTTTCAATGAGGGTAGATGTCGATCTAGAATTTTTGTTGTTGTTTTCAAGATTCTTTTTGTTGTAATCGATTTCACCTGTGGGGTGGTGATAAACCCTAGTTCGATACTGGCCCGCTTACCTTATGTTACAACCTCGGTATGCCTTTGTAACAAATACTTTGTGGACTTCTTCTGAAACCATTCGTCAGTGTTGCGAATAATTCTCTTAGTCGTATTTGAATATTCCCATAAGCTTTTGGGTTACAATTTGTTTCTTTTAATGTTAATTTTGGCTGTAATTTAAGAATTTCTTTGAATGATTGTGTTACCGCCTATAAGGTTAATGTCTGCTCCAAAATCTATTAATATTCCAACTCGTACGTCGTCAATATGGACTATTTCACTATCCGTTGAACTAATAGGGTTCACTCGGAAAACGAATGCCTGACTGTCTGAATTATTCCGATTTGTTGATACTGGTTGTACGTAATTGTTGCCGTTTGGCATTTTCGTTTTCCCTTTTCCTCTGTTACGTTTTTTTAAGCATGTTTTTTCAAAGTGATTTATTATTCCGAAGTAATTACATGTTTTCCTAAATGCTAGACATTTTGTTTGACTGTATGTGTATGTAGTTAGAGCCATTACACCCGTAGCATTTTGTAACTAGTTTTAATAGTCCCTTGATTGTTTACTATATTCATCCTTATATCGTTGTTGCTATTTATAATTAGTTGTAATTTTGTGGATCTTTGAATGTTCTCCTTCATCCTCTTCTATTTGCGTAGCTTGTGTTTCAGTGGATTCAAATATGAATGCTCTTTGAAGTGCTTCATCTACTGATAAATCTGTTTCTTTCAAATACGCATGGCGTAATTTGCTTGACGAGCATTTTTCTATTAATTGGTCCACTATAGCCATATCAGGTTGTATTCGCCGAAGTTGCATTTTGCGCCTGGGATGCGTAGACGAGTGACGTAATTGTGTGTTAATTCCCCGTTTTCTTGACTAAGCATCCTGAATTTATGTCGTTCTAAGACTTTGTTTTCCGGTTAAAGTATTTGTCCAGCGCTATTTTTGTTGTTTTGTATGTGGGCTCTACTTGACCTAGTGTTAAGGTTTTAATGATATCTTTGAGTTTCTTTCCCCCGTAAAATCGAAAGAGTGAAAAGACCCACACAGTGGGTCTCCCGTCAGTAGCAGTACCGAAACCAAACGGAGACATTAAGATATGTACTGACTTACGTGTGGCAAACAAAGCAGCGAAACACACTCGCTATCAAATACAGCGTCCAACAATTACTGAATGAAATAAGCAACTCAAACACACTCGCTATCAAATACAGCATCCAACAATTACTGAATGAAATAGGCAACGCAAACATTTTCTCAAAATTGTTGACATAGTGTAATTTTCTTTTTTTAATTTTTTATCTTTTTGTGAAATAACTTTTTGTTAAATCTGATTCATGTTGTTGAATTCCAGTTTTTTTTCTGAAACTAACCTGTCGCAATTTTGTTAAAAGAAACATTTTAGTGCAGTGTAATGCTTTAAAAAATGGTTTTGTTCTTGAGTTACACAATTTCTTTAAAAGAAATATTAATAGTGCCATTACTGGTATACAGGCACTATGTAGTGACTTAGAAAAAAAATTTAAAGCTGTATTTAAATACCTCACAATCTGTATGATACAATGTGCGAGTTTTAAACACTTTAAAATTTACACATTTTAATTTATAATTCATGGTTTAAGGTAAAAAGATACATAAAATCTGACTGTATAATCAGAAAGAGTACATAATTTTACATAAGAATACCAAGTTTCATAAAAATAGCTTATAAAATAAATAAATGATGGAGAAATTACCGAATTTCTTGAAATGATGAGGTCCGTATTTTGGCCCACTGTTTTTAAAGGATTTATTACAGAAAAATCTCCAAGAAAAAACACAAATTTCGGCACTATAAATTCTTATAACTTTTGAACCACTGATGGTATTTGCATAATTCAAACGGTTTTGAATTTCTTTTACACAGCTCTATTCACCAAAGTTGATAAAATAACAATTAGTTAAAAAGAAAGAAAAAAATCAACTTGTATTGCTACTCTGCTCCTGCGCACAAGCCAAGATGACCCAGGCGTGGCTGCTTAACAATGTTCCTCATCACTGGTTGTCGGAATTGTGGCCACCCTCCTCACCCGATTGCAACCCCCTTGACTATTTTTTCTATGGCGTGATCGAGGCCAAGACCAACAAGCATACTCACAACACGGTTGACTCTCTGAAGGGTGCCATCATGGAGGCGTTTGCCGCTATGGATAAAGACATGGTCACCAAAGCGTCTGATTCATTTCGCGCCTGCATTGAGATGGCCGTCTCCTCGACGGTGGTTATATTGAAAAATTATGTAGCATGTAGCAGTAACTGTTGTTAAATAAACTGTCGGATTTTTATTGCTTATTTTGTTTTCTTTTTGTCAAGTGTCGTATTTTACTGCAACACCCTGTATTTAGAGAGAACAAATGAAATGGTCAATTGGCTGCTAACTTGTGCGTGCTAGAATTGATAATTCAAAGTTTTTATTTAAAAGTTTTGCATAGTTTAGAAGTTTAACAAAATTTCACACTTTATAAGATGTCAAAATATGTCAAAAATATGTCAAAAGATGTCAAAATATAAGATATCAAAATAATTCTGTGATAATCTTCTCTTTTTGCTTGCCGTATAATTTTTTAAGGAAACTTCAACTTTGTGCAGTTGTATTTTGAAGGTGTTAGAGAAGTAAAAATACCTTCCCAGATGTGTCTTCTGATTGATTATAAAGTTTCAACAAAAATTGATAAAGATTGGCCACTTTGATTTTGCAAAATAAAGGAATGTGTAAAAATAATGTTTCGGAATTTTTTTAGATAAGGATTGATAATTTGGATTATCTTGGATGTTATCTCACAACATTTCAGCAGATGTAACCTCCAACCTTTTTCAGGTGTGTCTTGGGGAATTTGTATGGAATTTCAAACTGAGCCCTTTATTTAATCCACGTTGCTCTCATTTTGTCAGCCATTACCCGGTAGAAGCTTTAAGTAATTCTTAATTAGATCCCTGAGTTTGACAAGACTCCCCTGAAGAAAGTCAGAGCTTACATTTGCCGAACCGTTGTGAAAATAACATCCAAGATGAGAACAGTAGTCTGAATAATCCAAATAAGTGTGAAGATAAGTCTTAAAAAAAAAAATTATATTTCACATTTTTTGCTGTTTGAAGCAAAATAACAAATGACATATTTAGAAAGATTGTTTTTTCTTTCCAACCATATAAATATTTTTTTTAGAATATTTGACCAGAAATATGCAAGAAATTGCAAGTTGAACGAATTAAATGTCGAAACAGACGATTGGCTGGGAAAATTTAACTTAGGAAAAAAAGAAAGTTAAAAAAAAAAATTTGATAAAATAAATATTTGTGCTTTTTCAAAAAAATTTTTCACTGTTTTAAATTTATTAAAAAACAAAAAAAAACTTGTTTTGTCAATTTAAGTAATTTCGAAAGGATTAAAATTCTTCTTCGATAGAGAATAAGAATGTGACAAGAATGTATTATTATATGTGCATTTCAACTTTAATTAGTTATCACAGTCAGGTTTTTCATCGTATTAATAATTTCTATAGCAACAATTGCATCATGACAATACATGTAATGACTTTTTTTCTGAAATTTTATCCAGTAAATTTTATTTAAAAATGAAAAAAATTACTATTTATGAATACATAATTTAAAAAACTTTTTTCTTCACTTTAATATTTTTCAGTCCACAAAACAGATTTCAAACACTACTTAGTAAAAAAAGAAATAAAATTAGAAAATCTTTCATCACAAAAAAATATAATTTATTATAAAATATTGTATAAGGCAGAAAGTGAATAGTAATAATATACAGTTAATAACCATAATTTCTCTTTGATGATCATTCCAAGTTCCTTTTTATTTTTCTGAAGGTTTCTTCTTTGAAAAAAGGCCAACGTGATGCGATGCGGCACAAAGTAAAGGAAGAACGAGAGCGAGAACGTTTGGAGAGAAAGCAGCAGAAAGAAGCAGAAAGGCTCGAGAAACTTGAACAGAGAAAGAAAGAAAAGGTATTCAATAAAAAATTAGTCTGTGGATAGTTTTGTGGAGTTTTTAAGGTGTATGAATGCTGTAGAATTTCAATTTATCTGAGTGAATTGTGAATATCTTTTTGGTCAAATTTTCCCTTTGCCTCCACACTCACAACAAAATAAAAGCGAAAGTCTTTTTTTTTTCTTTTTTTATATAACTTAGTTCACCCCAAGCAAATCAAGTTGCCACTGTAGACATAGGGCCTACTGAGAATTAGGGTGAAAGTTTAGGGGGTCATCCTAAATTGTGAGCTGTGCAGCAGATGCTTGTTCACATTAGTTTTAAATTTCTTCATGTTGATACAGTCAAGGGAGCAGGAAGGGAGATTCCAAAGGCCACCAGCACAAGGAAAGAAGCTATTGGAGTAGAAGGCTCTCCAGCATCTGGGGACCTCCACAGTGAATTGATGGGATTTAGCTGATTGTCGGGTTCGTTGAGTTTATTTATGTCGAGAGGGGTGGGGGGGGGCATGAGAGCAGCAAGTTCATCAGAGCACATACCATTGAATTACTTGTAAAACAAGCACAAGGTTGCAACATTGCGGCGATAGAGACGGGCTGGAGCTTGGTGGATAATAAGGGACCTATTAGATTAGACTCTTTTTTTTATCTTGTCTAAGAGGGAGAAACTAGTGGATGGTGCACTAGCCCAGATGTGACAACAATACTCCATGCATGGGCAGATGATGGCTTTGTAAAGATATAGGATACTATCAGGTGTGAAAAGTTTTCTAGCACGATAGAGGGAGCCCACTTTCTTTGCAGCAGCCGAGGAGTTTGAACGTTGGACTCTCAGGTAAGGTGTTATTTGCCATGGAATCAGTGATTGAAGAGGTTTCTTATAGTTGTTGAAGGAAAGGAGTTTTGTCTTTGCAGCGTTAAATGTTACCATCCATTTATGACCCCATTCCACTACAGACTGGAGGTCATTTCTAAGGATTCAGCTATTGCCTCGAATATGTGCGCGCCCGTTTTACCCACATGACGAAAGTAGAGCGTGGTGTCGTCAGCAAATATACCCATTTCAGACACAATGTCATCAGGGTAGTCATTTATGAAAATCAGGCGCAATAAAAAAATTTTTCGTGTGATTGCAGGTCGGCGGTCTATCCTGCATAGATTTAAAAAAAAATAGACTTTAGAGTGGAGGTTTATTTTGATATATAAAATTAACATAAAATTATCATCCAGTGTTTTACTACATAACATAGAACAGAACGAGTAACCACTTTTTGTATTTCTAAAATAGCAACTACTTGAAAAATAAAAAAGTCAAAACTATGAGTATATTTTAGATTTTCTTTCTTATATTGCCAACATAATTTTTATTTATTGCCATCCTGGACTTCAGGTTAATGTTAGTGAAAGTGATTTTTTTTTGTCTTGATTCTGGGTTAGCAATAATGGAATAAAATCTTAAATATGCTTTTTTTTTTTTTTAATAGTGCTATTTTGGAAATAAGAAAAAGTAGTTACTTGATCTATGTGGTCAAGAAGTGAGTGATCATTTTACGTTAGATTTATATAGTAATGAAACCTCTACTCTTAAGTCTAAATTTTTTTTTCCAGGTATAGTGTAATTACTCAAAATACAAAGAAAATGAAAGAAAAAGAATCTTATTTTTATTTTCCCATTGACAGCATGGGAGGCAAAAGATAGAATTTTAATAAACAAATCAAATTTGAACATAAAATATATCTTATAATCACAATTACTCTAGAAACAATCTATATCTCTCTTTGATGTAAAAATTTAGAAAAATTCTGTGTGATACATATTGAATGAATTGCTTATTTCTTTTACTGAAATCATCGCCATCATATTCAGTTTAACGTACGTTTTATATGCTGGCAATGGCATGTGTTTCAAACTAATCTATATCTGCCGGGTCTTTATTTATCCCTCTTTCTCTCTAATCCCCCCTCCCCTTCAATTGTATTTCTCATATAATGTACATGAAACTTCAAAACTATTTTGTATGCTATACCATGTTATATGTTTGTGTTTTTTTTAAATCTTAGACCCAAAGTTTTATATTTTTCATTCATATTATATTAAAGATGTAAGGCTGTTATATATTTCTTTTTAGAACAATGTTTAGTATCTGTACCCCTTCTGAGTTGTAATTAGACTTTCTGAGCAACAAAATTGCTCATATTAAGGTGTTACTACATATAGGTATATCTGAAAATATCTTAATACTTGCTTGTATGTTTTCTTTTTCTATTCTATAAAGTGTGTGTGTGTTCAGTTAAAAGTAAAAAAAAACTACGAACACCCACAAAGTTGTTATATTCTTGATCAACGTTGCCCTGGCGAATAATATCTTAAATTAAAAAAATATACATTCTTTGAAAGTCAAATGTGCCAAGTTTCGCCAGGGGAGGTAGTCGGTTTTTCAGACATTTCTAATGTTATCTTCTATACTATAAAGGAGATGTGAATGACTATCATTTTTTTTCAATACATTAAAACAAGAACGAGGAGAAGGCTGAGGGAAAGAGGGGGGGGGGGAAAGAAAAAGATAGACGGATTGAGAAAAGTAGAGAGATAGGAGTTTTAATGTAAGATGTTACACTTTTTAACCTCTTCTATTTTTTTTTTTTATGGTCCTGGACAACGTCGGGTAGCCCTGCTAGTTTATTAATAAAACAAAAAATGTGAAAAATTTTGAATGGTCAATAAATATCCCTAAATAGTAAAGTTTAATAAAAAGAAAAGGTAAAAAAAAACCATTTATTCTGTGTTTGCTTATTTTCGATTGCATAAATATCTAATATCATTAATAAGTAATATTGTATCTCTAAATTATGATTGAAATTATTGGAGGATTTTTTATTATGATTTACCTATTTTAACTTCCTTATCTTTTTATTCAAGGAAATGAAAGACCACGAAAAGAACCAAATGAAAGAATTGAAGGAAAAGGAAAGGCTGGAAAAAAAAGAAATATTGGAGAAAGAACGGCTGGATAAAGAAAAGATTAAAGAAGACCAACGTAGAAAGAAACAAGAACTTATTGAGTGAATATTCATTTTCTTACATTAGTTTCAATCTTATTCACATTGTAAGTAGTTTTAGTATTATTGAGTGAATATTCATTTTCTTACATTTGTTTCAATCTTATTCAAGTTGTAATTAGTTTTAGTATTATTGAGTGAATATAATGGAATCATCATCATCTTCATCAGTTTACTGCCTGTTCAGATGCTGGCATGTGTTTGGAAGGCTTTTAGAAATTGTCTTCCAAAATAACCTAGTCTTTATTTATCTTTTTTCTTTCAAATTTATTCTTATTACTTCTTTCCATGTTTTCCTTGGTCTTCCATTTCCAACTGACCCTGCTACCTGAACTGTTTTACATCAAGTAACCGAAGAACTCTCACTCATTCTTTCAATGTGACCAGACAAACAAAGTCTCCTGTTCTGTACACATCTCTCTATATTATCCAGATTTAATCTTCTTCTGAAGTTTGATGTAAAAATTCAAGACTTTACAGACACGATCCCAGTTTCGAAAAGATTAACTTGAAGAAGTCGAAACGTTAATATAACAAACTAAATGAGAATAATAGTTTAAATAATACTCCAAAAATATATTTTGTTTAATTTCTCTTGGCCAATTTTAGGATATAATGGGTTGAGTGTTTGCTAATGAACTGAGAGACCGGGGTTCAATCCTCTGTCAAGTCATACAAAAAACTCAAAAAATGATACTTGATGCCAGCTTAGCTAAACACTCATGGGTAAGTGGAGTAATCCTGAGATAGGAGGAACGCTTTCCTCTACATCTCGTTATACTAGCCAATGAAAAGGGAGCCTTTGGGTCACCCATGGCTATATTTATACTACAAGCTGAAACTCGGCGTATATTGCCAACATTGTATTTGTGAAGTTAACTCTTCGTTTTTCTTTTTTTAATTAAACTTTTTTCACAAACAAATTTAACCACAAAGCATTTACATGTTTTAATGTGAAAAATCAGCTCCATGTTAAATTTAAAAAAAAAATTATTCCTTGCGTACAGTTTAAAAGACAATTGCCTGCCTTACATTTGATTGGTTCTAAAGTCAGGGTCCTGTGCTTGGTTTTAAAATTGATTAATGCCATGAACAGAGGGTGCACATTAGTCCCAATCTTTTTTAATAGAAACTCAACATAAGTTTTGAAAATGAAT
Source organism: Sepiola atlantica (assembly GCA_963556195.1). NCBI lineage: Eukaryota > Metazoa > Mollusca > Cephalopoda > Sepiida > Sepiolidae > Sepiola > Sepiola atlantica. The sequence continues at coordinate 55,842,366 of OY744527.1, forward strand.
CTTGAAAGCACAAATGTGTTCGCTGCTTCATTCTAAATTATTTTTTTCCTATTTCTTCTCTTTCAGAGCCAAGCAAGAAGAGAAACGGAAAAAGGAAGAAGAGAAGAAATTAAAAGAAGAAGAAAAACTGAAAGAGGAAGAAGAAAAGGTAAGTGGCTTTGTTATATAACCAACGTAGGAGTTAGGCGACCGTGAAGTTTAAGGGAACTTGCGTGATTGTGACATCACATGAAAATTAGGAGATATCCTCCCCTTTTTTTTTCCTACTTTATTTTTCAAGCATTAACTCCCTTGTTTTATTAATCTAATTGTGAATTGTTGGTCAGAATTCCTGTCACCAGCAGCAAGTTTGTGGGCTCACGTCAAAATTCTAATCGGTAAATTATGCTTTGATTCTTTTTGCATACTATCTGGTACAGCCACCCTAAAGAGTTCATAATGTAAAAACATCGTTGAACAAATAAAATCAAATTTATTCGCAAAAAATAGCAAAGTACAATAAGCCAAGGGAACGAAAAGATATATACATCTAAACATCGTGTGTATGTTTTGTCCAAGGTGACCGCAGTCCTGGATACAATAGACATCATTATCACCTCTGGTAGGCTGTCCCACAAAGCATAAATGTGGACAGAGAATGCTGCCCCTCTCCCAATGAGGCAAAAGCAACCATGGTACATCCTCTGCTGGGTTCTGTGAAGACCATGTTCTGAGGTTTATCCCTCCCCCCCCATCCCGAAAGGTACACCCAAATTCTGGTTGATGTTTTACGTCAGAAATGCACCCGCATGCATCCTCTGCTGCCCAAGAGAGGGACAATCCTCAAAAGATTAGCAGCCACGATGCATCCAACGCCGACTTAAATTGTTTTGTCGTCTGCAGGCTGACCACGGATTCTGGCAGCCTGTTTGTTCCACAGTGCAGCGACCCGAACCGAAAAAGACGCCTTCTAGCGATTTAGTTGAAATCGTCTTTGGTACAGCTTCTCTGAGTTTCCACGAACCCCTCTCTGTGTAGCTGGTGTGAAAAAGAGGTTGTGGAGTCCACGGACCATCCGTGTCGCAAGTTTCTGAACCCGCTCTTGCTGGATATCCTGAACGTAATATGGGGATGAAGCTCGGATGCCATATTCTAGAATGGGTCGCACCTGAGATATAGCGGTAGGAAGATGTCAGCTGTCACAGTGTCAAAGGAAAAATGAAAAAGAGCACACTGTGGGCCTTATTTGCCGCCTGAATGCATTGGGCAGTGGGAGTAAAGGAGGAATCGACAACACTTTAATAAGTGCAACAGATTGAACCCAAATATACTTCAAAGCAATCAAAAAATAGTATTACAGTAGAGCTTACACAACTGAAGTTATGGGTTCGAAAAGTGTTACTTAAGTGGAGGTGTTTATGTGACTCTTCTGGTCAAAACGTTATGTCCATTTTCATTCCTTTTTAAGTTCTTGCTGCCCTCTATTGAGGTCAAATCAATTTCATCTTCCAACTTAGCGCTTAATATAATAATATGCTTTCTATTGGATTTAGTATCTATTTTTATAAATAATTTTTTGTCTTATGGAAATCACTCCAGACAAGGCATGAAGCCACTTTATGTAAGGAGCTAAAAAAAAAATACTTCAAGGTAAAAAACTAACCAACGATAAGTGTTAGATGGATAGATTCCACCCAGAAAACAGCATTTCTGAGAAACATCGCTCATGGAATGTGAGGGCGAAGGGACAAAATAAGGGAAGCAAGTTACGAGGCTGTCGAAAGTAAATCCAAGGTCCACTTTCTATTCTCCTTTGTATATAATACTGGGGGGGGGGGGGGATAATTCAATGTATATTTAAGCGAGCACAATAATCATAAGCAGTTGACTGAAGTATTAATATTGCTTCTAATGTAGACAAGAAAACTTTTTTTTTTTTTCAAATTATTTTAAGTGTAGGAGATGCATGGAATTGACGGTCATCCCCACAAAGAGATGGCACTAGATGACGATACCCTAGAGGTAGTAGACTCTTTCTGCTATCTAGGAGATATGTTGAGTGCAGGTGGTGGATGTGAACTCAGTACAGCCACAAGAGTGAAGGCAGCTTGGGCGAAGTTTTGTGAGTTGTTGCCTCTAATAACATTCCATGATAAATGCCAGTATACTGAAATCATATGCCCTTAAATTCATATACACTAAATGTACAAAAGCAAGGAAATTCCCAAATTTTTACACTTTTATTGTCATTAAGGGTATGCGAGCACAACAGGGCTATGTATTTTACTGGTACAAATTTTTCTTCAGCACACCTCACACACTTCATCCACTCATGCATACAGATTTATACTGTAATGATGTGATAATGAAATGGTTTGGTTGATATGTAGTCATACCCTTAATGACAATAAAAGTGTAAAAATTTGGGAATTTCCTTGCTTTTGTACATTTAGTGTATATGAATTTTCATCTAAACCCTATTAAGGGCATATGATTTCAGTATACTGGCATTTATCATGGAATGTCACTACTTTTGTAAAGGCTATGCCTCAAGACAATGGTAATTTTTAAGTTTTTTTTTTATTCTCTGGAAAACTAAGGTATATGGTAAACTGAAATTAAAATGCCATCAACTAGACCCTAGAACCTCTATCTCTGCCAAAAATCAGCTGAATCCATCAAATAGTTGATGAGATACAGGGTGGCACACACGTACGTACGTACGTACACACGGATAACACAAAATCACTCCTGACCTTTCTGGATCTCTGGGTTGCCTTGACTAATGATGCTGAAATTCTACACACTTATAGAACCTATCAAATGAAAATTTTGTGCAAAGTTTTAACTAATTTGGTTTATTGGTTTTTGAGTTATGACTGATCAAAGAAATGAGATTTCTAGCATAGGTCGTTTTTGAAGTCTATTAAGGGATAGAGCGCTCTCGCGCCTCCCTTGATTACATGCGTTCCTTCTCTACATCTGGGGTAAGTTGTATAGCAGCTGTGTCAGGAGCGTCGTGATATATGCCAGTGAATGCTGGGCCCTTGCCCAGTCCTCTTTTGCCTGTCTGCAGCACAATGACAGATCCATGATCAGATGGATCTGCAATGTGAAATTTAACCAAACCCAACACATCAGGTCAGAAGATTTGCTGAAAGCACTACACTTGCCCAGCATGGAAGTTATCCTAAGGATGGATCCATTACGCTAGTATGGTCATGTGGGACGTTTATCCTCTTGGATAAACCGTTGCAGAAGCATGAATGTCCTAAATCGCAGGAAGGTGGACTGGCCAAGGAAAACTTGGAAGCAAGTGATTGGACAAGACCGTACAGAGTGGAATTTGGAAACTGCTGAACAGTGAGAAGTGGAGAGTGAGTTTGCGTAATACCAGAAAACGTCTGAACCCGAGCAAGAAAAAAGGGGCGTTAAATGAATAGAAGAAGAAAGAAGTTTTTGTAAGTCGGGAACCCAAATTTATACAGGAAATTGAAGTTTTATTTTACAATATTTACAAAATGGTAACGATTAGATAATGTTTTATTTATCAGTTAATTTTTCTATAATGCACGGACAATGCTGGGTTACCCTTCTAACATAAATGTGCATTGTAATAGAAATTCAGGGTTTGATAAAAATTGAGATCTTTAATATTTAGACTTTCTATCATTTTAATCATTATTTTTAATTTTTAGCTTCGCAAACAAGCAAGGACCAAAGCTGCTTTCCAGAACTTCTTCTTCCAGAAACCAAAAGACGTGACAAATGTTAAGGTTGGTATAATCCAGTATGCATTGTTTAATTTATGAAAATAAGACTTTTATACTTGCGGATGGCCCGAATAGCGTAGATTTTTTTTCTCCATTTCTACCAACCATGTCTAATAGAATATAGGTGTAGAATATAAACTAGATTTAAATAAGTGAAACTAGGATAAGCATTCGTAAATTTGTTAAATAGAAAAATACGGTGAAATATTGATAAGAACCAGAAGGACTTTTTTGGCGCAATTCTTTTGCCACCACCACTTCCTCTGCTGCTCTTATGTTTTCTTCTTCTCTCTCGCACATTTCAATGATTAAATCTTTTTCAATGCAATAAATGTGATTTTTGTTAACCCATTTGGAATGAAACAGTTCTGCGTCTTTTAGTTTCATTCTGTTTTCCTCTATCTCAGAACATTTTCTCCTCTTCCTTTATGTCATACGTACCTCACCTGCTCTATGGCAGGGGCGGGCAACCTTTTCAGAGTGAGGGCCAGATGAGACTTTTGGAATGGGGTCCGCGGGCCGGAGTGAAAGACGAAATCTCAGAATTACTATATTTTGTTTACATGAATAAATTGTAGAAAAATTGCATTGGACACTCTACAAATCTGATATTTTTTCTCAGGAGACTTCTGTATGTTATGTTATAAAAGGCGCCGACGAAGAGCCATTTTAGAATCATAAAAAATAATGACGGGGGAAGTAGCAAGTTGATCCAGCATTCTTTTTGACACACCTCACATAGGTTCTCTATTTCATGCCCTTTCCTTGTCTCTCGTTTCCTCTTTGCTTTTCTCTTTCTCTTTTTCTATTTTTATCTCAGGCCAAGGATTTGCAATTAATAGTTAAAGAAAAATGAAATATACATGCATCATCGCTCGCTGATATTTATGCATTTTTATCCCACTGTAAATCTTAATCGAAACCTACTTTTACGTCTATGTCACAAAATGATATGAGATTTACTGGGAGGTCCGCGGGCCGAATTGCAATAATAAAGCATAGCAGGGTGGCGGGCCGGAGGTTGCCCGCCCCTGTCCTATGGACTACTCTTGCAAATAGTACATATTTAGAATCCGCATAATAACAAAAGTGGTTCTATTCTACTTAAATCTATCAGCCTATGGTGTAAATCACCACCGGATTTTTATGACTTGAAAAATAAAAACTAAGAAGTATAGCAATGAGGGCGATGCTTCATTGACCTAATGGATACTATCATAGCTTGGCCGATGTAATCAGCTATTCTGAGCCCCCCCCCTCGCTATTTGTGTTTAAGTGTTTGAAGTGAAACTTTTAGAATAGGTATTGTTTCAGCATTAAATAACTCAAAAGGACTTGATCTATCATAAAAGACCAACTAAATCTAGCAGAAGTATATAGAGAAAAAAATCCATATTAGTTGGAAATTATATTAAACTTATTCATCAGTTCAATAAGAAGTAATAAAATATTTTAGAATTCTCTTAGCATTTACATTTCAGCACTCTTTATATCTGTTTGGGTCTTTGACCCCGTTTAACAATTATCATTAAAAAAACAAAATGAATGTTGTCTTGCATCTTTTTTATAAGTTACCATCCTTTTCTTTTATTATGGAAGAGCCTAATAATCTTATACATTTCTCCAGCTCTCCTGAATACTAACCCAATTTCATAATACTAAACCAACAGTGACTATGGTGTTTTATATGTATTCTCTTAGTGTCGTCCTATCATAGACTTTTTCATTTGTTCCTTTTTCAATGATTTTCTCTTCGTTCATTCTTCTGCTGACTTCTTGACATAGATTTTTCCTTCTGTTTTTCTAACTCAATTACAAACACCAATGTTACTTATTCAAATCAATATTCATACTCTATGCCTCTTGTGAATGCTTGTTTAATTTTATTACAATTAGCTAGTGTTCTTAGAGAAAGATTGTAGTTTTGTGAGATATCCGTAACTATAAATGTCTGATTTTTATAAATGTACGGTTCATCAATTTTGCCATTTTACTTTCTCCATATAAATTAAACTAAGAGTCTGGTGGGAGGGCTTATCAATATAAGAGAGTAAAGAAATATTCTTGCGTACAAAATAGGTAGTATACTTCCATATTATGTTAAAAACACAGATTCCCGTTCGATCATAGCAGTCAAGCAATATTGAACCCTGTCAGTAGTTTCTATGGATGACCTCTTTGGAATACCAAGTATCGTTAGCTGAAAAGGGGCCATCATGGTCAAGGAATTAGAACACTGGACTTTAATCCTGATGTCTTGGTTTCAAACCTCGATGGTGCAATCCTTGGAAAAACACTTTATTACTTGATTCTGATGCATAAACAAGTACCAACCTTTCTGGAGTTAAAACCAGTGACAGATTTGAGCCATGTCATGGAGTTGGTATATGCCATCGTTAGCTATGCTAACTGGTGATAAGGACTGGCATTATGAGCTTGCTAGCTGACAAGAAAACTTGTTTTAACTTAGAAAATAGGTATTTTTAATGGCATTTACTTGTAATTAAACCACGTCTATTTTTTTTTTTCTTTTTTTTTGGTAGTACCCAGTTTGGCATTATATAATTTTGCAGTTGATGGATAAAAATTAATTTTCTTGAAATTTTAGTTCAAAAGTAATAAAAAAAATAAAAAAATGAAGTGGCAAATAATTATAGCAAACAATTTAAATGTAAATTTGTTTTTATTGTCTTTAATGAATTAATAAAAAACGTGTAATTTTAAAGATCATATTTATAACGTTTGACTTTGCTATATCGATGTGTAGTAAAGCTCCTTTCTAAGCATAAAGGCTTGTACAACCAGTTTGATAGCGTTAAGCGAACGAATCAGTGACAGGATGTTAGTCTGTCGTCAGTCATACTCAGCATTTATATACCTTAGTAGATTGTTTGCTTATGGCATCTAATATTCCCTCAAATGGTTACTCATCTAAATATCGCTTAACTTTAGTGATCTGACAAAAAATGGTGTGTCATTGTGGTTTAGTGGCAACAATATTAATCAATTATAATAGCATGACAGAACGTTTATTAAAAAATACACAATTATGTCGAATTATTGTTCACTATTTTTTAATTTTATGTTTTCCTCTAACAGCCGAAAGAACATTCTGGTTTATTTATGCCATTTGAAGTGAAAAATGACATGCGAATGGCACCATCCCGCAGAAGAACAACTGCAACAGAATTGACAGAAAACTTAGACACATTAATGAACAACCAGGTTTGTCGCATTTTTTATTTATTTTATTTTTAATAAAAACAATTTATATTTCTCTATTTAACAAAACTCTTACATGACTAAACCACTATTTATTAAAAGTATCACGTTGATTTAAAGCTGATAGTTTCTCTCCATTTTTTCCCTCCAAAGATGAATAATCAGATATAATCAGATTGTCATCATCAGCAACTTAAACATTTCCATCAATACTTCTATTACTCAACTTGTTTGTCGGTGAAAATAAGACTTTCTTTATAATTGCCATATTAATTGGCCTTATTCCAAAATCAAACATTCAACCAAATACATCAAATTCTCGGCTGTGCTGCTCTATGGTTTTGAGACTTGCCCAGTTCGCAAGGAAGATTTACGGTGACTGGAATTATTTGACTATCACTGTCTTTGTTGCATTCTAAGAATACACTACTCCCAACTGGTCTTCAATGCCACTGGACACACTGCCAATAATCTGCCGTTCAGATGTCGGTGTTCTTTTGACCATGAAGCAAAAGAGAAGGTATACAGAGATAACCAGAAAACGCATTGAATCACAGAAACTAGGTACTCATTAATTCTGAAAAATCTTCAATAGTGTGGTGAATAATGGGCAATCAACAATTCCCCCGCTATCCAACCACAATGATGTTGTTTGCACGGTGACTAATAAGGCTGAAATACTTACCCAGCGTTTCGCCTTAAACTCCACTTTAAACTCTGCAAACTGCTCTCTCCCAAATTCCCATTGCGGACTGAAGCCACACTTGATGGCCTGACCATCACCCCATCAGGGACATCATAAAAAACCTTGACACCTCCAAAGTATGTGGGCCTGATCTTATACCAGTAATAGTAATAAAGAAATGCTCTGCTGAGCTGGCCCCTGTCCTCTCCAAACTATACAACAAATACCTTGCTGAATCTTGTTTCCTTGATAGTTGGAAAATTGACCTTGTGGTACCAGTATTCAATAATTCTGGGGATAGAACTGATCCTCTAAACTACTGCTCAATCAGTCTATTCTTGCTCTTAGTTAAAATCTTTGAATCCTTAATCAATCTAGCGATAATCCGTCACATCGTTAATGCTAAACTTCTTTCTGACCATGAGTATGGATTTAAGTAAGCACAGTCTACTGCAAATATCCTAACGGTCATCTCTGAACACATAACATACACTGGACTAGGATAGTAGCGCTTGCTATATCCAAAGCCTTTGACAAGGTCTGGCATAAAGATCTTTTCATAAAAATTAATTCATATGGAATTACTGGACAAATATTTAATATAATTAGATCCTTCCTACCCTTCCCCCCAAAAAAAATCCAGGTTGTCCTCGATGGCTGTTCATCCAAACATGACAGGAATGCAGGTTACTCCTTCGACCTTTATTGTTCCTGATTTTTCTAAATAACCTCCCTGATGACATTGTGTCTGAGATAAGTATATTTGCTGATGACACCATGCTCTAAGTCATGTGGGTAAAACGGACGCGCATATATCCGAGGCAATGGCTGGATCCTTAGATAATGACCCCCCAGTCTGTAGTGGAATGGGGTCATAAATGGATGGTAACATTTAATGCTGCTAATACAAATCTCTTTTCCTTCAACAACTACAAGAAACCTCCTCAACCACCGATTGCCATGGCAAATAACACCTTACCTGAGAGTCCAACGTTCAAACTCTTTGGCCTATCATTCACAGGTAACATGAATTGGGACAAATACATAGAAGACATTGCCAAGGCTGCTGCAAAGAAAGTGGGCTCCTTCAAGCGTGCTAGAAAACTTCTTACACCTGACAGTATCCTATATCTCTACAAAGCCACCATCCGTCCGTTCATGGAATATTGTTGTCACATCTGGGTTGGTGCACCACCCACTAGTCTCTTACTCTTAGACAATTCACTGTGGAGGTCCCCAGATGCCAGAGAGCCTTCTACTCCAATGGCTTCTTTCCTCGAGCTGCCGGCCTTTGGAACTTCCTTTTTGCTCCCTGTTTCCCCGACTGTACCAACATGCAGAAATTTAAAACTAATGTGAACAAGCATCTCGCTGTACAGCTCCCAATTTAGGATGACCCCCTAAACTTTCACCGTAATTCTCAGTAGCCCCTTACGTCTACAGTGGCAACTTGATTTTTATGGGGTGAACTAAGTTTTAAAAAGAAAAAAGAAGATCAGTAAATCTCTCGATAGTCTTTGTTTCTAGGGCAATAGCTCTTGACATATCAAAAGATTTTGATAGTCTGGCACAAAGATGGCTTTACAAAATAGCTATGGAATATCTGACAATGTCATCTCAAACATCAAATGCTTTCTCTCTGATAGGTCTATAAAAGTATTTGTTTATGGGCAGAAATCTGAAGCACATAATATCAATGTGGGCATACCTCAAGGATCTATTCTGAACCCAACCCTCTCCATTATTTTCATTAATGATCTTCCATACCCAAGCTTCTCTCCTTTAACCACCAATGCTCAGATCCTTGTTTCGCTCCAACTGAAATGAATGATTCTCTTTGAGGAAGATCCTTGTTTTTATAAGGTCCTAGAACTGAATTTAACTCCAGATCTTAAATGGAAGACTTGTATTCAGTTTTTTGCTAAAGTTGCTGGAGCAATGATTGGATCATTCTACTACCACAGAAAGTACCTGTCTCTTAGTGTAACATTCTTCTACCTATATAATATTCTACCTGTATAATATTCTACCTGTATAATATTCTACCTGTATAATATTCTACCTGTATAATATTCTACCTATATAATATTCTACCTGTATAATATTCTACCTATATATTCTTCTACCTATATAAGAGTCAAATACATCCTAAGATGGATTATTTGGAGAAGTGTTGCTCCGAACATTTTCTTGCTTTAAAAAAAATTGACGTCACAATCTAGTGGAGGATGATCTTTTGTGTTCTCTACGGAACCATTCTCGTAGAAGATACATTGCTAGTCTTTTTCTACTCTATCGTTATTTCCATGGAAACAATCTCTGGTACCTCCTTGTAAGACATTCATAACAAGAACTCGTCTTAAAACAACTGCGAAGAATTTTCCTTTCTACCTCCGTGTGCCTAACATCAATGAACATGAACAGAGTTTCTTTCCATTTGTGGAACACATTACCGTGGGATTGCTTTGTAGCAGGTTACAACATGGTAGTTTTCAAATTCAATGTCAACAAATATTTGACATAAACAGAGGTCTCATAAGTAATCAAATTTTGTTCATTCTATTCATCATTTTCAATCCTCTCGTAATGTTATTCATTATTCAGCTGACAATCTATCCATCTCATTAACCCTTATCCTCAAGTAGCTTTCAACTTTGATGAAAAAAGGTGATTAATAATCAAATTAATTTAATGTTTATTAATAAATTAAAAAAAAAAGTTAATGTTTATTAATAAATTATGAAATATTTATTAAAAATGACAATTCAAACGTTCTCGTTTTTTTTTTTTTTCTTTTTTTTCTTACTAATATAAATCCTGTTAAAATATTGAATTCAAGTTGATATAAATAATTTTCTTTTATCAATAGCCTTTCTTGCTTTTTGTACTTCTAATTTACTTCTGAACTCATTCTTTTTTTTTTAATATTTTTTTTTCTTTTGTGCTTTTATTTTCAACAGAAACGTGACACCTTGTATCTGGATGAGCTTAGAGCTGGCATATTTACACGAAGAAAGTCTTTCAAAACTTGGCCAAGGTTAGTAAGATTTCTTCAAATTTAATCATTTTGATTATCATATTTGATGCTAGGAAGTATGTGTAAAACTTAAGTTAATTTAGCATTTTTCCCCAGAATTTTTTCTTTTTAAAAGCGTTGTTTCAATTTTTATTATCCATCATCACTATCGCATAGAAACAGTTATTCTTATGACTACTTATTTGTGACTTATTAGTTCTTGTCATAAGGTAATTTTTAATATTATTTATTATCAACTAAATGTATTTAACCATATGGAGACATTGCTTGGTGTTGATGGCTTAGAGAAAAATCATTAAAAATGTAGTCATGTTTACATTTTTTTTATAATAGAATTTAAAAAAATTGTATTAGTTTTTTCTTATTTTATTTTTTTATTTCAATAAATATTTGATTAATAGTAAATAACAAAAAATGTATTCATCAAAGTTATGTAATATAGGCTAGAAACATGCAATAGTTTTATAAATACAGAGCTTTTTGTAAAAACTTAATGTTACGATTAAATTCAGTCCATGTGATTTAATAATTTACTAAAATTCTGAAAAATATACACATTTATTTTATTGGTGTCTTTATCTACAAAAGCTTATTGCTTGTATTATGGGGCATTTTCTTGCTTTCAGATGGCTCAAATAAAACAAAGCTAGCTTTTTATCTGAATGAGTCTTTTTTTACAGTAACTGGGAAGCAGTGCAAACCAAATACTATGAATCCTAGATTGTAGTTGGAGAATAATCATTTTGGTCGGTTAAGCAAAATTTAATTTTAAAAAAAAATCTAATCATGAACTTGTTTTGAATTGTCAGTCAATGTTCTTTGAGAATGTAATTTTGACGTACATGTCTAAACAAAATGTATGTTATGGCCTATTTTTATAACAGTATTTTTAATAATAGAGAATAAATTGTTAATGTAATTTTGGTAAACAAAATGCTTTATAAAACTAACTAGCTGACTTTGCCAGTGCACTATCGCTTCGCAAAACCAAAATTTTAAATAAACATTTCATTCATAAGTTTCTTGTAAACACGAGACAAAACCATTCGCTTTAATTCATATAAATAGATAAATATTAACATTTTGGTTATTTTGATACGAATTTATTTATCTTTTAAATAAAATTGTAAAGCAATGGAAAGAAAGAAGAAATACAATTCGCCATAGCGATCGTGACTGAGAGAAAGAAAGAAAGCAGTCACCTTCTCTCTTCTCTATGAAATCTTTCTTTTTAGCCAGTGATGTTTAATTTAAATTACCTCCCTTGAAAATTCATGAACAAATATTTTAAGAAAGGTTTTCTTAATTTATCTTTTTTATTATTAAGTAGCTTTTATTACTGTTAATATCGACAAAACTATTGCATATATATAGAAAAAATAGGACAATAAAATTACAAATGAATAGCACCAAAAATTTATAATAAACTGTTTAAAAAATAGTTATACAAAGTAGTTATTCTAATGACTCTCTTCAGGCGTTTCTTCTGTGCTATATATACAGCATTTGAAAATACCAAGTTGTATAATTGCTTTAAATAATAGTAAACCATTTTGATTGTTGATGTGACCGTGTCGGTTATTAAATGATCCATGAGTGGGTGTAACTTTAAATATGGAAATGTGCGTTAAACAAAAATATGAGAAAGAATTTGACTGTGGAAACTTAGTATGGTTAAGAATTAATTATTTATTTACATTTTACAATTGGAAGAAGAGGATTTACTAATTAAGTTATTGTGGGAGCTGATAACAGCATACGTCTTTAGAAAATGTGTCGCTGTTCTAAGCCAAGGGGACGTAACTCTGCAAATTCTAAAGGGGGATAAACTCTGACAAGTTATCTCCTTTTAATATGTGTATTTTATTTTCTTCGGTAGAAATGCTTTCTACTTAACAACGGTGATAAAGGAGTGATAAATGAAACAAACTTTAGCATTTATTCATTTAGATTAATTATTTAATGTGTATTAATTAATATGAAATACATTTGCCTGTGAAGTTCTTTTAGTTTATATATATCTATATATTTTGACAATTTAAATCATTTTCAAATCATATTCCAAATAGAGCATACACAAAGGTATCGTAGTTGCTTACAACTGTTTCAAGGCAGTGTTTATTTTAAGTAATACAATGAAACATAACATTTTTTTCAACACCGGATCATCTTCAAAACATAATTTTCGTATGTACCCAGCAAAAAACTCCAATCAATAACAATGTCCAAAAAAGTTCCAATTTCCACCAAAAACAAAACAAAAATCACAAGAAAGAGATTAATTGTCAAATTTCAGTTCATTAGACTTCTGAACTTCAAAACTATTAAGCGTATTATTAGATTTTTTAAAATTTACTAATTAATCATCAATTATCAAGACTTAAAGACACTTGAGGATAAGTGTTAATGAGATGGATAGATTGTCAGTTGAATGAAGAATATTATATTTAGCTGAATGAACTAAAGAAAAGCATATGTTAAAAAAAATGCATTGGAAGCAGAGAACTAAGATTACATTTATATAATCCCAAGATATCAGATTAGATAACACAATTCACCTATCCCTCTTTTGCCCATAGCTAACACAGCACACCTAGTCCTGTTTTCAGACCAACTTCATATATTAATATTTTTTAACTGAAAAAGTTTCTCTCTTAAATTTAAATAACATTGAAATGATTTGAAAAATGTAATTCCCAAACTTTGAGCAAATTTCAATCATTTTAAAATAACTTGACAAACAAACATTTTCTAAAACCATAACCAAGATCTATTTTTACAATAGCAGTTGATGTTTCTGGTTGCTTTCAAGTATTTTTGTTTTTCTTATTACTTCTGTTAAGGAGGTTATGTTTCCAGTCAAGTGTGTTTGTCACTATGTTTATTTGCTTGTGTACAGCGTAATGCTCACATAGCTTGACCAATCATCACCAAGCATGGTCTGACTTGGGACTGATTTAATTTTGGGATAAGTAGGTCAAATGTCAAGGTCACAGAAAATGTAGAAGTCCCTTTTGGCGATAAATTTTGATTTTGTTCATCGTAGTGACTCCTCAGTCCATTATAGCTAATGAACTCTCGTATCTTATATCACCTTGACTGTGAAAAATTTGCTCAGGGTCGGAATTTGTTACGTAATTTCAACTTCCGATTTTTCCAAATTTAACGTATGAATCTTGTGCTCTTTGATAAGAGTAACCATCATGCCACATTTCTGCCTGATCAGATAAATAGTTTCTGAAAGTTAAATTAAATTATTACAATATCATTTGGCCATAGTCAAGCTGATGATGATGTGATTATTTTCAGTACCAGTTGCACAACCTGCAGAATAATAGGTAGCTAGTCAACATGAAGTTCCGTGCGTCATGAGGACGAATTTCCCTCTAATTTTGGATGTGTTTCCATTGAAGGCTATGTCATGCTGCCCCACCTCTTTGAAAAGGGACTCAGACTCCATTCAGATGGCTATATAGAGTTGCTATCCGCTGTCATCAAGTTCTGGGTGGAGAGGGTGGCTGTGGAAAGGCCATATGTGTGGCAGGAGAATTCCGCTCCATGTCGCACTTCCGCAAAAACCCATAAGTGGTTGTCTGAAAATTTCCATGACTTTGCCAGTTTCAACATCTGTCTCAACTCAACTGATTGCATCCCATTTGACTTATGTGTGGAGCGCATTTGTGAAAGACACCAACCATACCGCCTGCAACATCAAGGACGCGCTGATTGCCAGAATCAAACTGGTGTTCAGGCGTCTCTCGAAGGACACTGAAGACCTTATACTCTCGATTCAAGTTCCATCTGGAGGCTGTGGTGCAAACACAGGTCGATTTCTTTGAGTGAGCCGTATTCAGCAAAAAATCCTCTAAAAGATGCCATTTGCATTTTGAGAATACATCAATTATTGGCCAAGATATGACTTTCTTCTCTTTTCCTTTTCAAAAAATGTCAAATTTGACTAATAAACTTGTATATAATGTTTCTCATATTCGGTTTAACATCCGTTTTACATTTCTGTTCTTCATAAATAAAGGATTAGATTCAAGATTTCTGGAAGGTTACTGACAATAATAGAATTCATAGATCTCACCCTCGTCGCCAATTATTAAGTCTGCACCATTTACTGCCGTGTCAAGACTGAACCAAGTGCCGATCTGTTGAAGTCTCTTCTTTTTATAATCAACACAACAACAACAATTACAACAAAGGCTGTAACTTGATACATTACACATCCGAGGAACGTTGGTGAGTGTTATATATCATTATGATGATAGCGGTCTGATTGTCCAGTTGGTGTGGGGCTGAATGTCTATGAATTCTGGACTATGAAAAAACTGATGACTTCTTGTTGGCTGAAATAAAACTTTGCTGTTAATTTCAATTACCCTGGAGGAGTCATATTAACAACTTGAACTTTTATTTATGTTCTTAATCGTTGTAATGACAACATTGGGTTGTGAAGAAAGATAACGGGTGTGGGAGGGAAGAGAGACAACCTCAGTGTGCTTCAACTCATCATTTTAAATCCTTATTTTGTACTCAACTTCTAATCGATTTCTCACTTACAGAAATTTTCCGTAACTTTGCCGATAGCGTGTTTCCTACTCGCGCTTTCTCCACTCACGTGCTTGTCAAACCTAAAACAGCCATTTGCTATGACTATTCTTGCTTCAAAGCCTTCACAGCTTATCCTTCCTGATATGCAACATAAAAACAGCAAAAAACATTCTGTATATAAAAATCATGATGACGATAAACGGTTTGAATAATCTTATGAGAACTTTGGTCAGGTCTTGTGTGAAATGAAACTTTGATTTAAAAAAAAAAAAAAATGTCCAATTTGTATTGTTTTTGTTTTCTAGAGAAGAGGAACCGGATGATGTTTCGCATGAGGAGGATGTTGTAAAAAAAGTTACATACAGAGTAAAACTTCTTCAGTTCCACACAAACTACCGTCCACCCTATTATGGTACATGGAGAAAAAAGAGTTCAGTGCTCACACCCAAATTTCCTTGGAAACAGGATACTGTGAGTTTCTTTTCTTTTTGGTATTTAATGATGAATTGTTCTGATGTTTAATTAAACTAGTGCGACCCAATGGAACTGCCATGGTTGTTTTCTTCGTTAATCTGTTTAACTTACTGTTAATAATATTTCGCTAAATACTTATTATGATGCTTAAATAAAGCCCCAACTGCCCTCTGTAAAGGATTGTTAGACGGGTCAATATACTGATTGACCCCCCAAAAATCACAATATTTTATTTTTTGGTGGTTTTGTGCTAGGTTGGGTCTAGTCTACAACATACTAAAAGTTGGACAAGATCCAAGTATGAGAAAGTTTTGAATTTCGAATATGACTTTTTTTGGTTTACAAGTCATTTTCCATTTACATGTGAAGCACTAACTCCGTCAGTTTTCATGATAAATCAATACATCTTGGATTTTTACCCAAGTTTTCAGGGTCAATCTTTCACATGAAAGGGTTACCAGTGATGCCAAATAAACCCTTATACAATATCAATGGGTACCCCTACATCCATTACCCTCGTTGTATCCACCCTGATTCACTTACGTCACAGTGCTTTTTCAAAACTTTTAACTCTTCATCATCTTCCACTGGATCATTTTTCATGTTGTCACAATTTCCGTCTTGGCAATGTCCACATGTACTTGTACATTCTAGTCCATGCATCCTGTAGGAACACCTTAGGTTACTGCATCCTTCTAAACAGTTGCAATGAATTATCTTAATCAGTGCATCTGGAGCAGGACTTTTGTCTGTCATCACTGGAACAAGTTTGCTCCCTTCCACCTTTCACCCCCACTCAGATGGCACCATTTTATCACTACATCCCATCCACTCCATAATTTCAACATAATTTCTGAGAGCTGCGGTTTGTCTGCTTGATGTAAGATGCGCTTTCCTTCAAACAAAAACATCGGGTAGAGACAGAGTTCATAGGACATGAGATCATCCAGCCGTAGATCACCCATCTGTGAGACCACGAGAAAACTTTGGAATAAAAGTACTTGGTCAATGCTACGATCTGCAGAAACCTTGACATTTTTGCTCGATGCTAAAGTCTTTGCTTTCAAACTCCGTTTGTGAGAGGAGGAGAAAACTGATTGTCCATCCATCTTCTGTACAATGTCTTTTCCGATTTCGAAAAGGTCCTGAACATTCACATTCTCCTTAGCAGTAATCCCTGTGATAATATTGCATAACGATTCATCGCCTGAAAACGGCTTAACGCTGTCTAGTTGCTCTGCAACTTTCCCGAGGTCTGTCTCATCTCTTCTCACCCGAGAGGCAGACAACTCCTTATGTTGTTCACTTGTTGTGTAACTTTGTGCGGTAAGTTATTGCATGGCGAGGTTGTAAGCAGATGACATAGTGGACGACATGGTCCAAACTGTTCTCTGGTGCTCGGACATCCCACTACCGCATGGCTTTGACCTATTAAATACTCTTTTTTGGAACTTGTCTAAGAGGGAGAGACTGATGGATGGTGCACCAGCCCAGATGTGACACCAATACTTCATTCATGGGCAGATGGTGGCTTTGTAGAGATATAGGATACTATCAGGTGTGAGAAGTTTTCTAGCACGGTAGAGGGAGGCCACTTTCTTTGCAGCACTATTTTCAATGAATCATTTACTATAGGTATGTTGTGTTTTGACTTTAAATGACCCACAAAAGTATTTATATACTTTACCACACACCAAACCATAGCATGATTTACTATTTCTTGTACTCTGTGTTTTAAATCTTGAAACAAACACCCAATCTTTATTATAATAAACATTGTATGTATAAGATTTAAATGTAAATGTTTTATATTTTTGACAGAAATTATTTGATTATGAAATTGACAGTGATGATGAATGGGAAGAGGAAGAGCCTGGAGAAAGTATATCTTGTTCAGAGGTAAAAATAAATTGTTTTTGTATTTTATCAATAAGTCAAAATTTTGAAAATGTTTAAAACTTTATCCCTATTTATTACATGACGATTTCATATTTACGTTTTCGTATATGGTTAGTATTTTTTTTATTTTGTATTCATTTTTGGTCCACACTTAAATAACTTGTTTCAATGAGTCACCACTGGAATTTTTCAGCAATTATTTTTGCCCTGTCGGCTGGAGCTTTAAAATATGCCGACTACACCTCTCCAAAGGTGTACCCCCCACACACACACATACACACCGGCCACTTGTTTGCTGTGGGTGGTGTTATGGACAGGTTATGACATGTTACGTAAGGAAACGCATTATTGCCGGGTGTAAATGGGAATAAAAGAAAGATTTTTAAAAATTAAAAAAAAAGACTGTCCGTTCCCGAACTCCACTTTAGGTTTCAGAGAAGTTGACAATCAACACAACACGCTGTAAAACCAACAATAACACAGGAGATTGTATAAAAATAGGTTGTTTATTGGCTGGCGATTTGAACGAAATAAAACAATAGGGAACAAACAAGATAATTTCGGAAAAGAAATTTCCCATATCTTAGGTGATTTTCTTCACTTAGTTAAAGTATTTCTCACTCGCATACATTGCAACTATGCAACCCAGTTTACAAGGATTTTGTGGGAATTGAAACAACTCAAAGATTACTTTGGTAAGATATGTTGTGATTGATTTGGAAATTGACGTTCCTTCGATTGAGGAGGAGATAAAATGCTTTTCGTATATGCGTTGTCGGAAGAATGAAGATGTTTTAGCAAATGTATTTTTCTTGAATCATGGTTCCAGTCTTTGGTTGAAAAAAAATGTGCAGTTTGTCTGAGATGAGAATATTCGGGAAATTGATGGAAGATGTTTTTTTATAGGAGGGGGTTTGAAAAGATAACTCTTTACAGTGAAACTGGACTTGTCGGGCAAAAAAACTCTTAACTGTCAATTCATCTGAATATATAAGCAACGTCGGGAGAACCTGCTGATTTCTTGTCTAAAAGGAGTTCTGATATCTTGAGTGTTTAGGGATGAGCAGAAAAAATGTTAATCATCTTTCTTTCAAACAGATTTTTGGGTAATTTTATATCTTGTCAAGGGGAGGGGGAATATGTATCTATTTCTTAAAGAATAAGTTTAATTATAGGATTGAACTATAGAAATCCTATTTCTATAAAATTTTCAGTATGTGACAGCGGCGACCTGTGACATTCGAGGATGAAATTTTGGCGGCTGAGCAGCTAGTTACTATAAAATTGCTTCAAAACTCATTTTGTACCTATCACTCCGAGCAAATTGAACCAGCTTCCTCCAAAGGAGGAAGTTTCATGGGAGTATAAAATTCACAAGTGACCCCCAGTTGCATGTATATCCTCGTTATGGAGAGTTTTTGCAGTTCTTGCACGGAGGTGTCGACGTCCTCCTACATACAGCGCATGGTATTCCCAAATGCTCACCCGTCTGGTACTGATCAGGCTCAATGTTGCTTAACTTCGATGATCTAACGAGAACCGGTGTGTGAATATGATTATACTGTATACACTCACTCACTTTGGTCTTTACTTGAACTCTTCTGAGATCATTTGTTGACATCTATGTAGATGATACAACTTTATCGCAGCAGTTTGAAATGCATAAATGATCAAGATCTTGCTCATTCTCTCTTTTCCAACAAGCAAGTGATGCAATGGGGGAAAGGTTGTTACTTTTAACACTTTTAAACAGCACTAAAAACAATGACCAACCCACAAACTATAAAACTATTCAACAATAAACATTTTAATAAAATCAAATCATAATCTGTATCTGTGGTAATGACAGCAACAAAAGAATCAATAACACAAAGGCAAACATTGACCTGAAAGAAAAAAAACATTAAATAAAATATATCTTTTGAATCTCTGCCAAAATAACAAATTAGATTCCATCAAACTTTTCCTGTGAAAATGGAAACTAGACCCCCCCCCCCCCCCAAAAAAAAAACTGTAAAGAATGGATGACTGTGCCCTGATAGCATATTGATCATACAAAACTAACCGACTGTTTTATTCTAAAAACCAAAACAACTATCTCAATGCTCAGCTTGTCAGACCAAATATGCAAACACATTTTGATAGAATAGAGTGATTTTGCCCTCATCAAGCAAAACTATGAGCACGATATAAAAAATATGAAAAAAAAATATTTGAGCAAGTGAAAACAGACATTATAAACAACATCATAGATTTCCTCACAAAAATATATCGATATCAGAAAATATAGCGAGCTAAAAATATCAAGCACGAAACAAATTCCAAAACTCTTGCACATAAAACTTTATATAATAAAAGAATACCTACATTATATAAAGTACATTTTTAATTCCCTAAAAACATTGCAATACCCCACACATTTTATATTAAATGCCAAGAAAAAAGCCTTCCAAATATTCTCCAGAAACACCACACAAAAAAATCAAACTCTTAACATCTCTCTCATAGACAGACCCCTTCTCCTACCCACGCATTCCAATAACACATCCATATGCAACACGCTTAACAAACTAGGCATTCCAACAGTACAAACCACATCTCAATCCATAAAACAAACTTTAAACACATCCAGACATTTCCAAAAAACTCCCACATCCCATGCCGGCTTATATACTGTCCCTTGCAATGATTGCCATCAATTTTACGTGGGAGAAACACAACGTGAATTAAAGAAACGATTAAATGAACACAAAAGGGACATAAAAAACAACAACCCTCTCAGTGTACTTTTCTCCCATGCACTAGAACATGGTCATGCGTTCAAATTTGAACAAGCCAAAATCACTAAATACATCCACAACAAATCTCGGCGAAGATTATTGGAAACTGTCCTCATCACCGCCTCCACCACCATCAAGCAACGAAATGGTTTCTTTAACCTATCACCCTTAATAAGCAAGATCATCCTCACAGAACAAAGACTCTTGCCTGATCATAGATAACTTTTATTTTCTTCTCTAACCTTTATGACACTCTTCCATTTACTCACACCCTTCCTTTTTCTCCTTGAATCTTCACTTTCTCCTTACTCTTTCCGTTTTTCCCTCACATTTTTAACACTGCAGTCCAAATAAACTTTCTCATGTTCCAAATATTTCAAATATTCCATACCCACCCTTTCAATTACCACCCTCCTCCACCCCTCCACTCCCTCACTCATTGCTATCATTTTCCAAATATTTCAAATATTTCATACCCTATCACAACAAATCCTCCCTCTCCCCCTCACCCATTCCCCCTCTCAACTATTTTCTCCCATACCCTCACTTTTCCATACCCCCTTCTTAAATTCCCTCATTTTCTCAAAACGCTCTCTAAGACCATAACTTTCGCATCCACCAAAATCACAGCCCTCCCCCCCACCCCCACTTCTCTACCCATCCTCCTTTCCCTGCATACCCCCCCCCCCCCCCCCACACACACAAACATTCCAACTTACTTTTTCCCTTTCAATCTTGACCGCAGCCATCTGGTCAAACACTTCCCTCCTCCCCCACTCCCTCTCTGCCATCCACTTTACCCCTGCTCATCCCCCACCTCTTTCTCTTACCACCAGCCACAGTAGTCCTTGCTCACCCCATCTTTTCATTTCTCCCCCACTCATTTTCTTCAACATTCATTTTTATTCTCCAACAAGTACGGACGTCCACCCAGTAGTGGCCATTATTTTATTTTATTTTATTTTTCCTCCCAATATGTCTACCCTACATGTATCTGTACTTGTATGACATTTTTTCTCTATATTATCATCCTGATGAAGTCTTATAAATAAAGACGAAACGTTGATGTACACATAAAAAACATCCATTTTTTGGTTTTCCTTTTTCATTTTCCCATTATATAATATGTACATTATATAATATGTACATTATATAATATCTACCTAACACAAACTTTTAACATACTAGCCTTTAAACGACTAAATGAGATCCCATTAAACCAAATCAATCGATCTACAAACTCCTCTACAAAAAAAAGATTTTATAATAAATAAGTAAAATGACCCATTAGAGATTGACGTGCCATAAAACCCGACAATCAATCTATCACCAATGTTTTTTACTGAATATCATTTAAAATTGTTAAATACTTGTTTGGTCCAACTTATTGCATGTTCTTAAAGTCTTTTTTTATTTCCAAAGACCTATATAAAGAAAGAAACTATTTTTTTTTTTTAAGGGTGAAGAAGAAAAAGAAGAGAAAGAAGAGGAGGAAGAGGAAGAAGATGGTTGGATGGTGCCTCATGGATATCTTTCAGAAGGAGAAGGTTGTGAAGAAGACGAGGAGGTGAATTACTTTTTCTTATTGAACTATTTTTATCTGCTCTTTAAGAAAAAAACACTTTTTCTCTTTTCAAGTAAATGTTTATGATTGTTATATGTAGTAGTAGTAGTAATAGTAAAAAAATGTTTTGATTAGTGAAATTCCCTGAAACGAACTTAATCAAATCGAAACAACTACTACACTTTTTGCACTTTTGTTTATCACTTCGGTTGCAGTGTTTCACTTGGAACCCTGCAATGTGTCTGGCCTTGGCCGTCTCTATAACTTTGTTCACATTTCAAATATGGATTGTTTTTACCAAAAGATATCTAAATAAAACAAAGATTGAATTAAAAATCAGTCAGCAGATGTTATAATAAAAACAAATCTCTTTATGAAAAACTTGCTATATTTACTCAGCGTTGAAGTAGGGGGCAAATAATTCAAAATATAGTCATGTTTACAATTTTAAATAAATAGGATTTAAAAAAATTTGTTTTAGTTTTCCCACATTTTATTTTTGATTTCAATAAATATCCTATTAATAGTAAATAAAAAAAATAAAAAAATTTAAAATGCATTTTTCAAAGTTACATATAGGTGAAAAACACACATGATCTTGTCTGATTATTTTATTAATACAGATATACTAAATACTCCTTAGTTGCTAAGACCCGGAGTGATAGTTCCTGTCAGGGTACCATCTATGGGTTACATAGAATCTATTTACTGACTCGTCATCATATTAAGTTGAATGTTTCAATGTGACCAAACCAACGAAGTCTCCTTTTCTGCATCACCTTGTCAGCTACAGCTGTAGAATATGCCGACTGCACCTCTGAAGAGGGGTAAGACCTGCCCCGAATGAACCTACCTTTTAGGCTGTGAGTGGTGACCCGTAATGCCTGAGGATGGGATTCTAATGGCTGAGCAGTATATGTCCTGTTTGCCGGAATGGTCACGTGATATGCGACACTCAACATTGGCCTTTACTTGGGTTAGACAAGAGGTCTGAGAAGATCAATTCGATCAAGCGCCTGGTCACGACATGCCCCAGCAAAAAACGTAATTCTGACTATTACTCAACTTGATCTTTCTTCGATCACACATCTGTCTCCTCTGTAACTTTTAAATGTTAGAAGGTGGGTTAAAGAAATAGAAGGCTTGATCACTGTCATATGTTCATAAATATTAGTTTTGGTGGTACTAAATCTAAAACTAGCAGTGACTTATAACTGTACTCGCTGCGAGTATACTCGTTGTGTATCTCTGTCTCAACCAAGGCGATTAAAATTTCCCATTGTTGCATTTCCAATGGAACTTGGACTCTGATTGGTGGCGGAGTACAAAACCAGTAAAAGAAATATCTTTTATGGAAAACCAAATAAAAAAACAAAAAAGAAGAAATCACTGATTCAGATATTAAACCTGAAACTGCAGCTGAATTAGTAATAATGCGAAAAAGGGTGTTTTTTTTTTTTTCTTTTTTTTTTTACAAAACGTTTTAATAAACAAACGAAACATCAAAGCGTCCAAAATTCTCGTTTTACAATGACTTCATTTAGCGTCTCAAATTCACTTATCGTTATTCGATTTAAGATGTAGAAACAAAATAAATGTATTGAAAATGAGTAATCTTGAGTAAATCCTTCCAGACTGAGGCAATCTTAATTTTTGTCTCAATCCAGAGTGCCCCATTTTGGGGGAACTGGATTTTCCCTACATTAAAAACTGACCATAGAAATTTATAAAATAATACAATTTTAATTAAAAAAAGTTGTAGACCAAAATGCATTCCTCTTGTCTTGGCATTTTTCTGGGGTCCTTAAAACCTAATTGATCCTAAAGGTGTTACTAAATGTGCTGTTAATTCTAACATGACTTTGAGCATTTCTGTACATTGCTTGAACAACCTTCACCAATCACTCGCTTGCCCCTAATTTATGCAAAACCCACCAAGCAACGTCTCTTGGCACTCTGTCAAAAGCTTTCTCCAGATCCACAAAAGCAAAATATTGACGTTCTTCTTACCAAGATACTTTTCTAGAATTTGTCTCTGGATAAATATTGCATCAGTGGTATAAAAACAAACTGCATTTCATCTCTGCTTATCTGACTTCTTATTTGCTGCTCAATTATTCTCTCAACCACTTTCACGACTTGATCCATCAATTTTGAAATCCAACTCCCAAGGAAACAGATTGTTTCAGGTGTCGAATGAGTCAATAAATTCACCTACCATGCAACACCATTGAGTTCAATGGCTGAACTGACACGACTATAAGACAATGTATATCCGCCGCATGGAGAGTTTTCAGGCAGCTGTCGACAATTTTACAAAACGCAAGAATCCCATAATATGCAGAAGTGACTAGCATTCCCAGTTGATTTTTTTATTTTAAATTATTGTTATTTAATCGCAATAGTTATTAAGAGCTCAGTAAATGGAGTTCAAAACTGTTTGAATTATGCAAATATCCCTAGTGGTTCAAAAGTTATGAGAATTTAAAGGTCTAAAATTTGGGGTTAAAAGTTGACGCACAAATTACTTGAAATCACGGACCAATTCATAACAATAAATTCAGTAACTTTGTCATAGTTTCTTTATTCCTGGAGCAATTTTGATAAAACTTGGCATTATTATGTAAAATTGTATGTTCTTTCAGATTATACACTCAGATTTTATGTATCTCTATGTTGTAACCCATTATTTAGAGAATAAAGGTACGAATATTAGCGCTTTTTTTTTTACTTATTACTTTATCACAAGATTATTCAACATTTTTATTTAAACATATGAGATTCAACCTTTCTTCTAGGCAATTACATGTGAACACTGAAAAACTTGGCAGAAAGAAACAAAAACAATTATTTTAGAATTTAGAGTGAGGATTAGTTTCACATAAATTTAATGTAGAATAATCCCATCTTTCAGAGCCATTATAGCGTTTTAGGGCAGTTAATCATTTTTTTTCTATAAGAGATGAATCCTGTGCGTTTCTCTTGGGGGGAGTCTCTCCTTTGTTTTCTTTTGGGTGGGATTATTTGTAGTTTCAAGAGGGTCTTTATGGAAGGAAGAGGGGCTTGCCACTCGGACTTAGTGTTAGTGGTAGGGTCAGGGGCAATTACGTGTGAACACCTTGAAAACTAAGCAGAAAGAAAAAACAATTTAGAATTTAGAGTGGGGGATTAGTTTCCCATAAATTTAATGTAAAATAATTCAACATTTTTGCGCCATTCTAGCGTTTTAGGACAGTTAATCAATTTTTTTTCCATGGGAAATAAATTCTGTGCATCTTTCTTTATGGGGGGGGGGGGTCTGCTTTTTTTGTTTAAGACTGTGTGGATTTAATGGGCTTTTTGTAGAATTGGGGGCTTGCCACTAGGACTTAGGATTAGTTTCAATATATATTAACTATTCATCTTCAAGGGAAAAATACATAAAATGATAAAAAACATCATAAAATTACATTATTTTGTTGCCGTATGAATTGGTTTTGAGACTCATTCACGCAAATAAAAATTCATTCAAAGTAAAAATAACTTACAAATTTAAGTATAGACTTTATTTTTCGAAAATATAAAGCAGAAAACTTTTCATAAAAATCTTGAACATTTTCATGGCATGGAATTTTCCATAATCTCCCAGAACTTAAGCATTCTGGGAACAAACCAATTTTCAGAATAAATTGTGTGCACATCATCTCTGTCTGGCCAAAAATAAATCCTAATAATATAATATAATAATATACCACGAGTATGTTTACATTCGGCATAATATACGAACTCATAATTTTGCAGTCCGTTTTTTTTTTGTTTTAACTAAAGTTTCATAAACCTTTCTGACGTTAAAATGTCGCATTCTTAATATTTACGTATAGCATGGAAATGAAAAATACACTCGTGACGGCCACGAGTATGTTTACATTCGGCATAATATACGAACTCATAATTTTGCAGTCCGTTTTTTTTTTAAACTAAAGTTTCATAAACTTTTCTGCCGTTAAAATGTCGCATTCTTAATATTTATGTATAACGTGAAAATGAAAATGTCATGAAAAATACTCGCGAAGGCTGCGTGTTTGTTTACACTCGGCCGAGTATAATGCATAATTTTTCAGTCCGTTTTTTTCCAAAACTAAAAGTTCAACAAACTTTCCGGCTATTTAAATATTATTCAAATTTCACATATTATATATCAAAATAATTCTAAATCTATTTTCTATTTAAAAATATTTGCGAATAAGATGCGTACCTTATAATTTTTGAAGAAATGTCGGTTGAGTTTACTCTATCGTATTTCGCCTTCAAATGCTCTAAGAAAAAAAATATAACTACCTAGTTGTAATTTAAGGTGTGTTCTGATTAGTTGTAGAATTTTAAGAATATTGATGAATATTAGCTGCTTTAACTTTGAAAAGCAAACGAACGTGTAAAATTGAGTCTAAAAAAAAAAAGCTCATATTTTTGATTTTCGGCTGTTTTAAGTAAAAACCGTTTTAACTCGCTGTAAAAAATAATTCCATGAATAAAAGCACACACAAATTACATATTCGGAAAGATTTTTTTATTTTCTTTCCAACCATATATATATTTTTAAAATTGGACCAGAAATAAGCGAGAAATTGCGATTTGAACGCATTAAGGTATGAAATCACAAATGTCGTACGATATCGGCAGCAGGCTGGGAATGCTAAAGTGACACCATACAACACTTATCTGACCAGTACTCTTGTATAACTGCGAGATGTTGTCTATGACAAAACGTCAAAACGACACGATTCTGGCTGCAGCACATCGGATGGAGAAAATTGCCAGTCTCACTGTAAAGGCTTCCATTAGAAATTGCATTGCACAGCACCGTCTGAATTAATACGGCCATGTCACCTGCCGTCAGTCATCCAAAACACTCCGATGTGTGTCCCACATCGATACTGATGGCTCAAAGCCATGCGGTATGCCGCTTAAGACACAATGATATCAGTTTATTATTATCTGATCGCAGCCGCACAAACGAAATGGCAATAGACAGGAGAATTTTGAAATCATTCATGAAATGTCTAACAAAAACATGAAATATAACTTTTACCCTAAAATGTACACCTAAGCACAGGGATCACTTCTACAATTCTGTTTTAAAAACCTGACGCTACAATATTGCATGAAACTAAAATCTCTGCTAATTAATCCAGCCAATGATTGTATTTTATACTCCAAATACAGACATTTATTTAACCTTTCACCCCTTCAGTTTGTCAGCTTTGCTATGGTGAATTTTGCAAGCTTTGTTCTCAACATGCGCTCATATGGTTGAGGTTGGGCTGTAAGATCATGTGCTACTCCTCTCGTCGATCGGCGACCCCCAACGTTTGTGTGCCGTGGTTTTCTTTTCATCTTCGTCTTTCGTTCTGGCCATGTCGTCATTCGCTCTGGCAGCCGCCGATGGCAGAATCACTGTTATACAAGTATACAAAATCAGTTGTTCTCTGTGTGATACTGTGAGCGCAGAAAAAGGACCCCCAAACGTCTGTTGGTAGCTGTCTGTTGAGGCATCATTGTCGTTCGGTTGATCAGCTCATCTCATCGTTTGCTCGGCCCGATCTCAACGAGCCGCCAAACTGTCTAGAACTGCTGCAAACAACTCTGACTACTCAATATATGAACATTGACCGGAAATCCTAAATGACTGGTTTTTGCCTTAGAGTAACTGATAAGCGGAAAATGACTCACCCTCTCAGCCGCTCCCAGCTGAAAACCCAGTAATCAGCCACCAGCTGTGAGGCATCCTCACAGGGTCTTGGCTGGGGGAGGGGGAAGTCCATAGTATAACAGGGTGACTGGTAGCCAGAAATCCTTCAGCCACCGATTCATGTTTGACCTCAACCGCACTTGCATGACTTTGGACATGTGTGCCGAAGCACCATTCTGCTGAAACATGTAGTCTGTAACCTTGTTTATTTTTCTCACCCAAGACAGAACTTTCATGGCCAAGGTGTCCTTGTAAGTCTGCAACGGTTAACCTGTATTAGGTGTCGAACCACACAGGTGGCATCTTTCCATTTGAGCCCACAATGCTAACCATGAACAAGGTGGTCGGGTGCTTGGTTGTTGACATATAGTTGACCTAGTTAATGTGATCGTTCTGCTTGATTTATCATGAAGGTTTTCTAATCTTAAAAAGTGATGATGCCGTTCTCAGGATCTTCAAATCGTTAAGACAACAACCAATCTCTTGACGTTACTCTTACATGCAAACAGTTAGTAGAGAGTCTTTTCATGTGACTCCAGCTCTTTCTTCTTTATATTCCTAATAGCCTTGGACACTGGGCCCATAGAGGGTTTTTCCTTTTAGCAATCTCAGTCATTTTAAGCCTCAGATTATTGGTCCCCCGATTTATAAAATCGGGGGACCTATGTTTTGAGGCATTTCCGTCCGTCCGGATTTTTCTCTGCAACCATCCATTGAATTTCTCTGAAATTTTGCATGAAGTTGTAACTTTGGTCAGGTTAGAAAGTGACATTCTCTGATTTTTGAAAAAAAATCTGGTTAGCCCCCCAGGGGGTCAAAAGGCCCCCGAAATGGCAAAAAATGACATTTTTTGCCCCATAACTTTTCATCCATCCATTCAATTTCTCTGAAACTTGGCCAAAATGTGGAGGCAATTATTCCTAATAGAAAATAAGTATCGCTGACCTTGGAAAAAATCTTGTTCGCGCCCCCAGGCGGTCAAAAGCCCCCTAAAATGGCAAAAAATGCCCCTTTTCTCCCATTACGTTTGATCCATCCATTCAATTTTTCTGAAACTTGGCCAAAATGTAGAGGCAATTGTTCTGGATATAAAATGAGCATCCTTGACCTAAGAAAAAATTCTGGTTCGCGCACTTAGGGGGGTCAAAAATGCCTCAAATTGCCCAAATTTATTGCATTTTACACTCGTCACATACAGAGGGGGACCACACATGTGCGGCTTGTTTTCAATGGCTTTCCTAACACGAGGTCAATACTTTGGGGTTTCACGGTTCTTCAACATAACTGCAACTTTGTGGATGGTCATTCGACTGACTTATAGCAGATATCTCAATTCTTTATCTTTTCCTTCCATTGTGGTGTACATGCACTTTACCACAACCACATGCTATAATCACCTGAAAAGGATAAATTGTAAGTTTGTGCCACAAAAATGATTTTTACTATTGAAATTTATCCCAAGGATTTAAATATGACTGGGTTTTGTTTTATATCAGTATTTGCAATTCCTTACTATCTGTATCTACCTTGCATCGTGTAGTTGTTTCACTTCCATTTTTTTTAACACCCAAAATATTAAGAAAAAAAAAAAAGGAAAAAAAAAAAAAGAAGATTTTGAAAGTTAAATTTAATTATTACGTTATCGTTTGGTCATTAAATTATGAATTGAACCAAATTGTTATAACACTATAACTAATTATTATTGTTGTTATGGTAAAATTGTTTTAATCTCTATTCATAAAATTATAGGATTTAAATAGATTTTCAAACTTTTAATTTTGACGATTAGCTAAGAATTTTAAAGCCATAAATAACTTTCTATTTAAAAATTTCAAAGAGTCACAGATTTTTTTCAACTATTTTTTTAACGATTAACAAAATGTTAAAATGGCTGACATGTTTACAAAAAAACAAATGCATTATGGTGGATTTAATTTTTTAACTAAATTATTTTTTAAATAGGATCTTAAAAATTGTTTTATTTTACATTCTTTTTTGATTTCAGTAAATAATCAAATAAAAAAAATTCAATGTGTAATTATCAAAGCTACATTGATGCAAGAAATAAATAGTTTCAAGAAATAATCAATTAATAAAAAAAAATTAAAAAATTATCCAAGTTGACGCAAGTAAAATTCATATACGCACACATAAAATTGTCTAATAATTTTTAATAATATAGAGATGACATTTATCCCCTATCAACAAAATGTCTTGCCCGTTACCTATGTATCCCTGAGTAAAACCTGAAATTAGGGTTAGGGTTAATAAAGGACATGTATTCATCCACGGAAATTCCCGAAATGTTTTTTCTTTTCTTTAGGATTACCAGATTACTTCCCTTCCCAATAAAAAAAAAAAATAGATCCCTTCTCCGCTTTAACATCTCTCCCATCCTATCTGTTTCGGAAGTGGATGATCATTAACACTTTCTGGTCAGGAAGTGGTTGATCATTCTATCTAAATTTTATAGAGCCTGTACTATAAAGTGTAAGTTGTTCATTTTTAGTTTCAATTTCTAATGTGATCTATCCAGTTTTAGTGTTCAGTGAATTTTTCTCAAGTTTATCGTAGAATTATTATTTTCAATTTATAATTTCCTCTGATTCCAGGTCACTCCAGAAATGTTGAAGGCTCGCCAAGCTGCAAAAGTCGAAAGTTGGGAACGTCAAAGGAAGCAACAATGTTTGCCGCACAAAGCAGAACATATTGGCTGTGTTTGGGAAGGTGATCAACGGGAGACTTTTGTTCTCAATAAACTTTCGGAATTCAAGGTATCTATCTTTTGCTAATTATAAAGTTTTGACGAAAGCTTTATTTAAAACTGAAATTCACTAAGTTTTTTTATGTTATCCCAATGTTAGAATCTTGTTACAAATGTCATAACTAGTTTTATAAAATGTATAATATATATGTATGTATAATATATGTGTATGTATAATATATGTGTATGTATAATATATGTGTATGTATAATATATGTGTATGTATAATATATGTGTATGTATAATATATGTGTATGTATAATATATGTGTATGTATAATATATGTATGTATAATATATGTATGTATAATATATGTATGTATAATATATGTGTATGTATAATATATGTGTATGTATGTATGAATTTGATTATTATTCCACATATGCTCCTAGAGAAATATTTTATAGATGATTGCTGGTTCATGAAGCATTAAAAACGATGTTGTTGTTTTTTTAAATTGTTTCTATTTCGATATTTCGGGTTAGTAAAGGTTCTCTTTACTAACCGAGGAAACGTTATGCGTGAACCATCGCACGCGTCATGACAAAAAAACTAACGCCGCACAATTTGAGATTACAGTTTGCCCAATAATCCTCAGTTTTCTTCATTTTTTGACAAAGACCAGAGGACTGGTCGAAATATCAAAATAGAAACAATTTAAAAGAACAACATCGTTTTTAATGCTTCATATACCACCAATCATCTATAAAATATATGTATGTATAATTGATATGAGGATAAAATCTGACTGAATGTATTGAAAAATGAAAATGGACAAATGACAAAATATCAATCGACCAAATCAGAAAATGATCTTTTGATTGATATTCTGATAAAGTTTCTGTTAATAAAATAAATAAAATATCTGTTGATGGTTTTCTGGCGTGATTTTCTCTTGCATATTTGATGGTATTATACTTACATATTTGATGGTATTATACTTACATATTTGATGGTATTATAGACTAGCAGGACCTGTGTCATGGCGTTGCCCAAGAAAATTGAGGAAACCAAGTATTGTAGCCCCCAGAAGTAAATTGACTAGAAAGGACGGCAATTTGTGACTTTCATACTTTTGTTTTCACTCAGCAGCAAATGACACCGTTTGTCATATACGGATGGCCAGAAATTATTAAAAAAAACTTTCTCCACAATTAATACCAATTTCAGACTTGCCCAACGAATGTATTACTTTTATTTCATAATAAACAAATAATTAATAGAATACTGGATCCATTTTTTTAATAATTTATTTGTTTTTTATTTTATGAATTTGAACACTTTTTTTATTGTTTTCTCAAATTGTTTTTGGTTTAAAATGACCCTACAATTCACAAGTTTAAATTTAGGGCCATGCATGGGACTAGCAAGGGAAATTTCCAGAGTCACCTGCACAAATTCTTTCGCCAATATTTTGTATTAGATACAAAAATTTTATGAGGTTAAAACCTCATAAAATTTTTTAATTTAAATTTTTAAAATTTAATACAAAAAAACAATTTGTGTAAAACATAAAAAAAACCAATAATATTATGTCTGTATTAAGAATTTTAACCGAAAACAATAAAAAAAGTGTTCAAAACAATAAAAAAAAAAAAAAATTATAAAAAAAATGGATCCAGTATTCTGTTAATTATTTGTTACGAAATAAAAGTAATACATTCGTTGGACAAGTCTGAAATTGGTATTAATTGTGGAGAAAGTTTTCTTTATCATTTCTGGCCATCCGTATATGACAAACGGCATCATTTGCTGGTGAGTAAAAACAAAAGTATGAAAGTCACAAATCGCCGAAAGGACTGAGAAGACGCTTTTCACCGAAAATGCTAAGCCTTTATCCATGATAAAAAAAACAAAAAAACTGTTCAGCTGGGGTGGGTGGGATGTGATACTCACTGGTTTCTTTGCTTTGCAGCTGGGTGGGGGTGTTGTTGGGAATCTAGTTTTAATTTACAGTATAACAAAAGAATGAAACGACTGACTGGTGTACGAATGCATTATGATGGAATCTAATTTTTGTTTGCTTTGCCATGGTGTGTATGTTATGTTGAGGAAGGGCATCACAAATACAGACAGACAGGCACACATTTTATTATATAAGCCTAAAACCTTTACTGAGAGGTCATGAGTCTACATGCCAATTTTCAAGCAATTCTGTCCAGCTATTTGGGTGAAAATAAGACACAAAGATCAGGCGAACATACACATACACTATTTTATATATATATATATATATATATATATAAGCTTAATACAATAAATGATATAAGAGGCAACTAATATCTTTAATTAGTGAACATCCGGATAAAAATAAAGCTCAATATACTGGATAGAGCATTAATAGCAATAGATAAAGTGAAAGAATAGAATAAGGTGCGAATCAAATTTTATTGCAGTTCAATGTTCAGGCAAAGTTCTTTAAAGTCCTTAACTCATGAGTTTTCAAAAAAAATCTTCTCCTCAGAGGACCATTACCGCAATGACATTACTGCAGGTAATAAAAATTAAACTTTGAAAATATATAAAAAATATATATATATAAATACATAAAGGTATATAAAACATCAAATATATCGGCCCAAAACATACTTTTTTGTAAACCTATACAGTTCATCCACGTCAACAAGCTTAAAATAGCTCCAGGCCAGACATCAAAGAGGTTGATTAAGAAATAATCCAAATGGTGAGTGGTGGTCCAAAAATGCAAAAAGTTATCCAGGTGGGAAATTCGTTTGCTATCGATGCAGTAGATAGCAGTGAAAAGTGTATTTAAGGTGTATGCAAATTAATAAAACGATAAGAAAACGATAGGGAAAACAAATCATATGAAAAGTTCAGAAAACTCACTTGGTGTTGAATATTATAATGTCCAAATTCCGGGTTATTAAGAGCTAATAGGAGTCATGTAAACATAACTTCCTGGTTGTATGCAAGCTCTGCTAAATCCAATTCGAATAAAATTAAACTGACCTGAATGTATTCGGCCATTTTTTCTTCCGGGTCCGATAAAAATTACTCCAAAGAAAAAAAAATTATATTCAAAGGTAATTAAGCTCACGCAAGCCCAGTAGACAACATAAGAACTCCGAAGACGATTTCTTACGTTGTCTACTGGGCTTGCGCGAGCTTAATTACCTTTGAATATAATTTTTTTTCTTTGGAGTAATTTTTATCGGACCCGGAAGAAAAAATGGCCGAATACATCGGGTCAGAACTTTTAAAAAAGTATATTGTAACATATATTAATGCACTCTGTATCCTCTTGGGTTTGAACGCTGATCAACATTCATGCATCTATATGAATTACTTACTGCTAATTAATTGTGTTACTTATTGTATTTTTGTTTGAAAACTCACAACCTGTATTTTAGGTCATTCATCCTCCACAGTATTTCATAATGTTCTTGTTTCAAAGTTCACATACTGTTGTCTACATGTTTTAGTATGTTTATTCTGATTACCTGTAAAATGTGTAATTATTTCAGGTATGCATAATTGATGGAGAGTTTCCAGTTACCACATCCTATAATGGAGTTCCTAAAGATTTAGAACAGACAGAAACACGTTCTGCCAGTTATCTCAAGAAACGTTCGGTTCCCGAAGAAGGTTTGAACATTTTTAGTTTTGCAAAACTTTGGTTTTAAAGTATTTCTGTTCAAAATATATTTTTAAACGTTTTTTTTTTTTTTTAATTAACAAAAAAAAAAATTTTTTTTTTTTTAATTCTTGTGGGAGTGATTTCCACCCTTTTTTGTTTCTTAATTTAAATTTGGTTTTATTTGGAAAATAATTAACTTAATCTATTTTTGCTTTAATTAAATTTAGGACCTCCCCTCCTCCAAAACAATGGACCTTACATGCATTTAGCAGCATTAATTAATTAGAAACCTAAATTTAATTAAACCAGAAAATAAGTTAATTATTTTCAAAAATGCGAAAACAAATAAAAACAAATTTAAATTAAGGAACAGAAAAGGTGGAAATTTTGTTTTGATCAAATTCTTTAAAGATCAAATTTGATTGTGAGCAAAGAAAAAATGTGACGTGCATCAGTTCTCATATTTCATAATGAAATATTTTCGCTGTTACTGACATAAACTCATACGCAATGATTATTGTGAGTTTTAAAAAGAATATAAAGATAATTTAAAATATACTTTTGTTTTAATCTGATAAAAATTCCTATTTGTGATCAGTGAAAATTGATTGCCAAAACTTTATGGCCACCAATTTGCACTGATCACAGAATCATGTGTCTGGAATTTTAAAACTATTTAAAAAGTTATTCGGGTTTTTATGTCATGCATTGGCATGGTAAGGAGGGAGATACAACCTCAATTTGTTTTAACTAATATTTCAGACCGCATTTTTTTAATATCTACTTCGACTCATTTTCAAGTTGGTTTCTCTTAGAAAATCTAACTTTTTTGATGACGTCACTCCTCACGTAATTAACTCTTTTCTTTCTTCCTGTTTTTCTGTTCACACGTTTTGTCACAACTAACCTCCTGAACTCGCCTGACAATTTCTTTCTCCTGGTATTCTTCTGAAGACATTCAAATGGAAAATAACAATTACACTATCTTAAATAAGTAACATTCCCTTTTACTGATCCTTCCCAGTCTTATTACTCCTCACGAAAAATAAAGAATTCATTAAAACTTTTTGGCTGATTGTTACTTAATCCACCATCATCAGTAATATAATGGGTAATATTACAATTGTTTTTATATGAATGTTTGAAATTGAGAAATGTTTCCTTTTTTTTTTTTTTATTTCTGTTCCTTGTTTTAAATCCACCACAATGATTAATACTTAAAAATTTTGTTTTTGTTTTTCAGCAATGCCCGACTTAATCAAATTCATCCATGGAAACCGTGCGGGCATTAAGAAGCTTGTGATAGAATTCCAGTTAATTTGGAATTCAAAGAATTCGGATACTTCGAACAAGGCTTCCCAAGGAGAAAATACAAAGTCTGAATTGAATGCTGACTCTACTCCTGGCACCCCATCAGAGAAAACTGATTCTACCAAACAAAACCAGACTCCAAACACCTCAATTACTGAACCTGATGCCCCAGAAGAGACTTTCAGTATATCCAAACGTCAGTTAGAGAAGAAGATTACAGCCATTGCTGTCCGCGCTAAGCGTCCAGATTTCCCCAAGATCTGCTGGTATGTCCATCAGGAAATCTTAAAACAATATGGATTGGAGAATCATCCTTTGCGAGAGAAAGTTCCGGAAGGAAAGCCATCTGAAGAAAGTCCATCAGGTGCATCCATACCATCCAAGACTTGCACAACACCAAACCAGGCCAATATACCAGAACCAAAAACACCTGTGGGCAAAACTAATGAAAAGGTGAATAAAACTCCCTCAAGAGACCAAATGTCGATTCTTAGTTTTG
The DNA here is from genome assembly GCA_963556195.1 of Sepiola atlantica. Taxonomy (NCBI): domain Eukaryota; kingdom Metazoa; phylum Mollusca; class Cephalopoda; order Sepiida; family Sepiolidae; genus Sepiola; species Sepiola atlantica. Next base: position 55,878,236 of record OY744527.1, read on the forward strand.
CCCAAGCTGCAGATAAAATAAATGCCAACAAAACGGATGGAGATGTCGATATGAAATCGCCGACGAACAAGCAGGCACCTCGAGATCAGATGTCTATCTTAAGCTTTACACGAGCCCCCGCTGCTGCCGAGAAAGATCTGATACTGGTCAGTGTAGAGTTCCCAAACAATGATATGAAGAAAGTAAATACAACTGTTGAACCCACTCTAACCAACAATGATATGAAGAAAGTAAATACAACTGTTGAACCCACTCTAACCAACAATGATATGAAGAAAGTAAATACAACTGTTGAACCCACTCTAACCAACAATGATATGAAGAAAGTAAATACAACTGTTGAACACACTCTAACCAACAATGATATGAAGAAAGTAAATACAACTGTTGAACATACTCTAACCAACACGGAGTCTGGTCATTCAACGGCTTCTACTGCTGATAAGAAAACTGATATCTGTATAAAAGATGAGACCAAGAAGATGGCTGATGAAAATTGTTTATTAGCTGAAAATGATCGTAAAATGGAATTGGAAAAAGATGCTTCTACCGATTGTCAGCCGTCTGCAGATGTAATGGAAATTGATCCTCCAGGAAAACTTCTGGAAACCAAATCTATTAGTGTAGCTGATACCCCAGCTAATAATACCCCAGCTAATTATACCTCCCCAAATCAGAATTCAGCTATTACTGATTCTGATAATTCCAAAGAAAACAAACTTGTCTCTGACAAGAGTAAACCTTGATTCTTCCATCATTTATTTTTTTCCCTTCTCTCTGAATGATTTGAATTGTACATTGCCTTTTTGTTTCGTAAAACTGAGGGATGGCATCGTCATAATTTACTCATTTCCTTTCTCATGTAATCTCTCATAACTTGCAACCTAATATCATCGTACGAAAGGATTTGTGACCGTACAAGTATGCAACCACAGATTATGAATATATATATATATATATAACTGTGTCAGCTGTCTCTCTCACTCGCACTCTCTTTCTCTCTGTAAGTTAAACCTTAGGTACTGTATATATATATAACATCTTGAGAAGAAACAAAGAAAGGCGTGAAAATTAGTAGAATTTGTAATGATACTACTTTTTTGTCATATTTTTAATAATTCATATTTAGTTGATGGGACAGTTGAGTGTGATCGTTCAAAATTAACAACTGTGGTTTTTAACAATGATAAAACCTGTTGTTAACATGGAATGAACTTTAAAAAAAAAAAAAAAAATCATTGCTGTAATTAATATAATCTATTCAGTGTCTGCTTTATTTGTGTTTTTTTTTCCCCCCGATCATTTTTCCCTAATAAATTATATCTACTCTAATATAAAGTATGATTTTGTTAAAATTTCTTGTTTTACTTGGATCTTTTCAGCAAAAGCTTTTGAAAATGCAAAACTTCAACTTTTTTTAGTGGTTTTATAGCACTTATTCAGCCGGCTAATCTAACATATGCTGGGAGCCACCATTCGGGGTCGTTGTTTCTACAAACACAAAATCTCCAAGTTAGAAAGGTGATAGTATCTAGACTCCGAATAGGTCAAACATCTAACCCTTCCACTCAGGGTGTTGGGAAGTTCTAAATTTTGCATCGTACCAGATGCATAGATTGTAAGTAAAAAGTGTTGTTAAGGGAGAAAGGAGCACCAGTGGAAGAGTAAAGAAACAATCGAATTTTGATATTTACATATTTTTTATTACGTTGTAAAGATAGATCATTTTCTTTTTGTGTTCATTGTCGTGTATATTCAACATGTGTGAATGTACATTCTGAAGTAGTTATGTTGTTGGTTAGTTGTTTAAGAACTTGCTGGTGTCCTTAGCATTCTTTTGTGTCAATGCTTTTGTGCTGTCTTTTAGTAAGCCAGCTGTTTCTTTTATCTAAGTTTTGAGGCTTTCAGACTTGTGATAAATTGTGCAAGAAGCGTTTTGATTGGTTAATCAATATTAGATTACTTTTTAAATGTGAATTTGTCATATGCCCTTTCTCGGCCTTTTGGCCAAGATCAAAGTGTAGTGTCTGTTCCGATGGATGCTGCACCCCATAGACCGGTATTGTCTTGGTCTTCGGGGCTTGATTTACACCGGTCTATGGGTCTGTCCTGTGCAGTTCTAGGAGGTCCGCCCGCCCAGGCTTTGCCTCCCCTCTTTGGGGAGGAGTAAGTTTATTGCTTACTGCCTGAGGCACCCCTACCGGGGAATGCCGACGAGACTGCCCAGGCATTTTTTGTAGGCCAGAGTGCTCACCTTCTCAGGCGCTGGATTTTCAAATCCCACTTTCCCGACCTTGTGTCACATCTTACCTTGTGGGAGGAAGATAAATAACTTGTCATATGCCCTTGTTTTGCAGACATAATTGTACAGGGTGTCCACAAAGTCTGGGTACATGGTACAGGAAGATGAGGGGGGGGGGGCTTAAACATAGACATGGCCATTTCTGAGTTATAAGAATGAATTATGGAAAGTAATACTAATGAGGATATATTTTTTTTTGTTGTTGAATTGAATTCTGTTGGAGGGGGGGGGGGCGAAGTCATGCCCAGTCTCAACACACCTAATTCTCAATAAAAGGAAAGTGGAACAGACATTCAGAGACTTCATTTTGCTTGCCACCAGGGTCCACGTTGTACAGCAACCTTTTCTGCAAACAGATACCGAGTGACCAACCAAAAAGCAGGAACGGACAACTTCAGGGACGTCACGAGAGGCTGGGGTATATTTTAATGTCACTGCGACCAGGAGTGCTGCATTTTAATGGTGCCCCACAGAAGAAGGTAAAGTTTAGTGATACTATGCAGGAGTGGGGTACAATATTAGCCGTTGTGAGGTGTCACTTTATTCTTTTGTAATGCATGTTCACTAAGGGTGCATAGATGTTAAACGGCAGGCCTGCAATGGGGGAAAATATCTGGCCCAGAATTTGGTTTCTCCACTTGGAAAAAGTAATTGCTTCTTAAAAGCAGGGGCACATGCTGAGGAGGCAAGCCACTTGAGATTCTATAGAAGTTAGGTTTACTTCAGCTAATAAACACCCTGGTCAGTCAGTTTTTATGTCTAAACTCAAGTGGTCTCGCGGTGTGGTTCTGTTGAACTATGCCTGCACCCTCAATCGACTGTCTTACCCAAAGTGCATGTGGCGTGGTTCTTTTATTTCGTCTTCATCTTATTGGCCGTCTCAGGATTCTAGTGTTGTTGGTGGCGGAGTGTTAAGTCAGTCAAGAATTTACATGCATGATAAAAACAATATACAGATACAAAGATTGTATAAAAACAACTTGTGGACATACATGTGTCATTGGTGTCGCGTCGTTAGTCTCTACATCTGAGCCATGGCTCCCATCTCTCAAATTCAGGATCTCAGCTCAGACTTATTCTGAACTTTCACGTTGCAGCCCTTTTCCGCCAGGCTATGTCACCAATCTTCCACAGTAGTCAGTTTCCCCCCAAACTAAGAGAAATCCGATACATCTGGTTTTCCCTCAACTTACTTTTGTGAACATGTATTTATGCGTGTTTGTTTGTGCATGCACTGGCCGTAATCGCCCCACGCGTTGTGCCGGTCCAAAGATGTTGTTCGATCTCGTTTCAGTGCTGTAACAAAGACTCGTGCCAAGTAAAAAACAAGAGTCCAATTTATCAACAAGTAACAAATTTATTTGCTGAATGTTATAAAAGATACTCGTGTTTCCCTAGGCTGAATGGCAGACTTGTAAATGAGATTTCTTTCTCAGTGAAATAAAACATAAGTCCAGCACAACCCTTCAGCTGAGAGACTCAGATAGGCCATCCTGCCTCCAAGATCACTCAACTTCAACTCTCCCAAAAATCCCAACTTCCTGTCATGCCCAATGAGCTAGATCTCCCCTCCCATCTCTTCCTTCCTGGCAGGGTCTTTCTCACAGGTCATAAACCACCCAGGCACTGACCACGTGAGATATCTCCGACGATAAATGTCAGACAGAATTATCATGGTGATAATCCATGACTTAATTCATCTCAAAGGGAAACAAACTTCTGGGGACTCTCCGAATCAACCAAAAAAAGATGACAGCATGAGGCAACTCTTTAACCAAAATTACAGCTGAGATGTCACTGGAAAAGAACAACGGAATAGTAGGTTGAAAACGATTGATTTTTCTTCAGACCTTTCTTTTATTTTGTCTTGTTTCTGCTCTAGATCTGTTTTTGGTTTTGGAAATTCCATATATTGTTGTAGAAATAGTCATATCAATCTAAATCTAAACCCTGCCTGGGGTGGGATGAAAGCTGAGGTGAGAAGCCAGAACCCATCAGAGAGAAGGTTATTTCCTTGATGCAGGCTAACTCTGTTGTAAATTGTTTGGAATAAATAAAGTGATTGAAATAGGATAGAATTTAATTTTTCCAATTTCAATGTTACTTTATATTACATATTAGATGAGGGAATAAAGATAGAATGTTTAAAAAGAATTATAAATAATTGCAACATTTTTTCTTTTTTTTCTCTGTCTTTTTTTATGTGAAGTGGATATGAGCTGCTGAGTGCCAAGGTGATGACAATGATAGGTCATGGATAATGATTTAAAACCAGGGGGGGGGGGGGGGGCGTTACAAACAATTAAAATTTTTTTAAGTTTCATGAATTTTCACTATTGTAGAATTGATTACTCGGCAGCAGAACAGATGACGTTTTCATGCAAATAGGTCACAAACAGCAAGAGAAAAAAATCTGCTACAAAGGAATAAAAAAAAAAAAAAAAAAATAGCTCACAAGTGGTTACTATGAAACTAATACTTATTTCTTGAAACTTCAATCATTTCTTTTCTATTTTCCACAGCCAAGACACCAGCTCCGTGCGAAATATAAAAGAATTATTCAACTTAAAAAATAACTATTAGAGTATCACTTATCAAGAAAAAATAACAAAAGGAATCCACTGTCAGTAATTTACGTGACTCAAATAGGAATTACAGTGCTTGAAAGAAATTTACAGTAAATCTTTACTATCACACCCGATGTAGTTTAATCCCTCAAAAAAAATTTTTTTTTTGCCGATTACATGTAAGCAGCCTAAAAAAAATATCAGCAAAACAGGAAATAAAAAATTTTATATTTTAAGGTGGGGGATCACTTTCCTATATATAAATTTAATGAGTAATGAACACACACTTCCTGGCCAGTTAAATTGACATGTATAACTGAATGGTTTCTCAATTTTGGGACGACAAAATTTGGGTGGGCATTTAAAAAAAATTTTTTTTTTTTATACTCATCCAAATTATTTTTTTACTGTTTTAAAATAGAAAGGAGGGGGGATGAGCTTTTTAAAATTTTCGATTTTTTAGACCTTGTGTGTGTGTGTGTGTGTGTGGGGGGGGGGATACAAATTATGAAATTAGCGACCACTTCACACAATGGAAAATACTCATGCTTGGCTAAATCAAAGTGACAATAATGAACTTCACCGAACAATCTACACAATACGAACCAAACTTTTTTGTTTTTTAAAATAATTTTTACCCTAACCTAAGTTTTAATTTGCAAAATCGCTTTAGTTCGGTTTGTATTGTGTAGAAGCATCAGAACTTGATTTGGCTTTCTCCAGAAAGTCAGACCTGCTTATGTCACGGCTGCAAATTTCTGGATACATAATCTCCCCAGGACCAAAACCAGGGACGCAGACAGTAATGCAAAGGACTGGGACTATGAGGGATGGAGGGAACCACATAATTCCAAAGAATCTTATGTCTGGAGATTCTAGAACAATCCGAGATGTTACTAGATGCACGTTCCTGTATGTGCATAGGACTGAGACTTAAATAGTCCCCTGTTGTCATGTAATGTCCTGTGGAATTGCTCTAGATCGATGACATATATGAGGGTATTGTTGATTCTTCAGAGGTCCTATCTAGCTAAATGATTGTTATAGATTATGTTTATGAGAATTACAAAAAATTATGAAGGAAACCATTACTTTGTACAATTTATGCTTTATGGGGAGTTGATATCAGTTGTGGTGAACAGTTTACCCTGCACATGTGTGCCCACTAAAAACTGGAAGCACCGGTTCCATTTATATAGTTTTAGAGACTTGGTTGGAGAAATTTTATAATGGTCAAGTTATGGAAGAAGTTGTTGAGGAGTTTCTGCAAGTGTGCAGAAGAATTTTTTAAAATAGAATTATGAAAAAGGGTTTTGGAAGAATTTTTGCAGGTTTACAGAAGATATTTGAGGAAATATGAGATAGATTTTCGGATAGTGTCCTTGCCAGAAATGTGATGGATATATGGAGCGCTCCCCTCAGAAGCATGGAGGTTAAATAGTTTAATTGGGAAGAGCTGTGCTGAGAATGTGCACAAATTCGGAATGGGTGTTGTTCACTTCTGTTTGTGTAAAAGATTTTAAAAAGAGATTAATTCATTGTACAGTGTTTATGAAAAAAGTGGCAAAAGAAAAGGGAATATTTTGTTGATTAGTTCCAAATTCCTGTGTGGATCGTAATAATGAAAATAAGTGATAATCTATTTGTTGTAAACCATGTAATTTAGGTTATAATAATTAATAACTCGTAAAACAAAATGGATGACTTTTCAACAGAAAGGTTTAACAGATTTATTAAAAGTGAAATTAGAATGAAATGAGTTATTTAGCCGCTGTAACGCGAGATGAAATATGAGACAGTCTGATCCGTGGTCAATGTTTACTTTTCACTCCGGCCAGACACTATCGACAAAAGGCGATAACTCTTAACCTTACCGAATGATGCAGATAAGTCGTTTCGTTAGTTATTCCTAACACTATTACTTATGGAGATTTGGTATCTGCCTGTCTGAAGTCAAAGCTATATTGTTACTTCTATGGACAAATTGCCAACTTTCACTTTTAAAAGGAAGGTCAACATTACTCTATGCCCCAGTGATATTCAAACTCAAGAACCCTAGTTTAGAAGATCAATGAGCTGAACCATGCGCTATAGAGTCAGGACTTTTACACGTTCGTTTACAACAATGACTTTTTAAGACTTTATTCTAGCTGCAGTAAAACGGCCGCCAGTGTTATGTGTTACTAATGGAGATTTGGTATCTGTCTGAAGTCAAAACTATACTAGAGAGGGTAATGTATCTGTTCTATTGTCATGAGACCATCCTTCCAGGCATTACTGCCTTCTTTGTGAGTAGTGTAGTATTTATTTGTTTGGGGGAGTGTGGGGGGTTACATACATCAACAAGAAATTGTCACGATCAGTTGTTTCTGAGCAAACTCAACAAGTCCATTATATATACTAGCAAAACTATGTCAGAGAAGACTCCAACAACAATGAGTAGATATATTCAGAATTAAATTAAGTGAGGGGGAGAGGCTTGGAACCAATTGAGATCCCGAAGATGCATGATGGTGGGAGAATGGGGTTGACCTGAAGGTGAAAGCCCTTCCCAGTTGTTTACTTTCCACATAAATAAAAATATGGATGGAGGAATTTAAAAAGCTGAACCATATGGTTATTAAAAAAAAACTACTGTAAACTTAAAAAACAAAAAACGAAAAAGTTTTTTTAAGAAAAATGATGAATGAACTTTATTGATAAACTAGTAATTTGCAAATGAACTTTTTTTTTTATTCTTGTTTTCCGAAATGATTTTGTTAGTTTTGCTGAAATAGAACATCTGAGTGAAATACTGCAAGAGGCAGCATTTCCTGGATGAGGGATGTAAATATGTAAAATCATGCATGTTCTGTGAGAGTGCATAGATGCGTGTTAAAAACAGCAGATCTGCAATGGGAAAAACATCTGGCTCAGAATTTGACAAAAGCAGATGCACATGCTGAGAAGACAAGCCACTCTAAATTCTATAGAAGTGATGTCCCCTTCAGCTAATAGACACCTTAGTTAGCCAATTTTTATATCTATAGATTAACAGCTGATAAATCTTAAGTGGTCTTGCAGTGTGGTCCAATTGATATCTATATATATTCAGAGAAAGACCAGTAGATTTTGATTTGTCAGTTTCAGAGGCCCAGCTGACAGTCTGTGTTTGATTGGAGGAGAATTTGATTCTGTCCGGATTTCAAGCGGTCTTGTTTGGTAAAGAAACCAAATATCAAAATAAAACACTGTTTAAAACTCAGAGTTGTAATTTTATTTGGAAGAAAAATCCATTTGTTAGAGCAGTGACCAAGACCATATAATTTATTGTTTGTAAAAGCTAATTCCCTTCTATAAATAATCTATATCCAGACATATTTGAATCTTCTAGGATGTTGAAATGTTTTACCCATTCCAATTCTGAGTTCTTTGATCCAGTCAAAGTTATAAGATTTACAGAGTTTTGTAAAGTTAAAATTACTTACAACCTGTACCTATGAAAAACTTCAAATAATCTTTTATAAAACCATCATTTACAAATCACATTTACATTCTCAAAATATTAAGTTAAAAAAAATATTCATGTAAAGCTAATTTTAATTCAGGTAAAAAAGAAATGTAGAACAGCTCATTGGTAGCTTTAGTTGTGTCATTGATACAATGTAACACAGTTAGGTAGGCATATGGTACTAGCTCGTTAATATATAGATTTTTTATTCTTAAATCTCTTAAAGTTGAATAAAGGGTCCACTTTAAAATAACCTAAAAGTGATTTTAAGAAGGCTGTGACAACCAAAATGCAAATAACAGCCCAAAGTACTAAACAGAAAACTTTCAGAAACATTGACAGATGTAAATGTATATTACTGGTTTCAGCTGTAGTGTTAAGCTAATGATGATTGATGTGTTAGATGTATCAAATAAGTTGAATGCTTTCATTTGAAATTTTATTTTCATTGCCAAATGTGCAATCGACATATCTTAAGAATACACGTTCTTATCATTTTTAAAGAAAAAGACATTTTAGAATTTTTTATTTTTGAAACTTTGAGAGAAAAAAACCAGACGATCTTATAGCATCACAAAGAATTCAAATGGGTTAATGAGATGTTCTTTCATGCTTAAAATTGTTTTTAACAATTGTATACATCTAAGTGAACAAAAATTATTTCTTAATAGAGTAATAATATAAATGATATATGCTCAATATTGCAAAAAAGTGCAAACATGTTTAGAAACATCCTCAGTTGTTCTCAAGTCTTTGGGCAAACAGGTAATCTTCTCTCCAAGCAACTTTGCATCTTCAACAATCATATTTACATCTGTGAATTTTTTTTACTCATAGGACTGTGTGGCCATCAAAATATTTGTAAGCCTTAAAATTGCCCAACTTTTTGCCATCTTCATCGTAATGCAAGGAACGGAAACATACATCACAGAAGAAAGAGGTGCTTTCTAATGCGTGTTCACTCTCCACTGTCCTCCACCTACAAAGAAATAATAGAAACAGATTACATTCAGCTGGAGATTAAGAAGTCATAATTACGGTTAGAAGAAAAAAAACAAAAAAAAACTTAGGTGTTTGTGCTGATGAGCGGCCGTACGAAAAAATTATTTTTTTATAAAAACAATATATACTTATTCAGCGCTATATTCTTACTCACTATAAAATTATAGTAGAAAAAATTATCCACTAGAACTTCAATTACAAGTATTTTTCCATTCTTCGTATCATAACAGTGATTCGTTCAGTAAGCGTACATCTTTTTTCTTAAAAATAATTCAGGGGCAGATAATTCGCAAGGGAGATAATCATGCTATTAAGAAAAAAAACTACATATATAAAAATTAAATTTATTCCAATAAAACATTTCGTTATAATGCAATAAATTAATTTAATTTCGTTTATTTACTTTCATTTTGTTTTATTGAATAAATTTAATTTTTATATATGTAGTTGTTTTTTTTTAATTGCATGATTATCTCCCTTGCGAATTATCTGCCCTTGAATTATTTTTAAGAAAAAAGCTAGCCGCTTACTGAACGGATCGCTGTTATGATACGAAGAATGGAAAAATACTTGTAATTAAAGTTCTAGTGGATCATTTTTTCTACTTTTTTGTACAGTGAGTAAGAATATAATGCTGAATAAGTATATAATATTGTTTTTATAAAAAATAATTTTTTTGTACGGACGCTTTTCAGCACAAGCACCAAAACTTAACTTAGACTTTTACATGAAAATTTTAGTCACTTGCATAATACAGGGTCAGCGCTTCCCAGAATTCCTCCTTTGTGTCGTCTCATGGGGTCGTTACTTACCAAGGTAATTAAATCAGAAATAAAGTGTTAGGGAAACCTAACAAAACAGAATAGAGTTATTTCCCTTGAATCAAAAGAAAGAGTTTATCGCCCTTGGATAAAAGAAGTTGTCTGCCATGACAGTTGAAAAGTAAACAGAACGGCTCACAATCAACAAGCATCTCGCGTTCAGCAATTTCTACATTTCATTTAATCGGTGTTTTTGTTAAAGGTTCTACTTCGTTCTTTCTTCATTTTTGAGTTATTATTAAACCGATAACAACGTGTAACCATCAGACGTAACAAAGATAAATATCTTAGATACTAATGATGGGTAAGGTAAGATGTTGCTTTACGGCACATCAACCTTAAGGGTCATTTCGTGCCATGAGTGTGGAAGGGAGTGTCCTTCATTTGACTCTTAAGTCAGTGATATTTTAAATTGTTTAAGGTTAATGCATCTTATTGCCCCTGTTTTAGGGCCTAAAATTCAATTTTGGCTATTTCGTTTGTTTTGTATATAATCTTTAGATGAGTTCCAAAAGGTTTATTTTCTTTAGAAAATGCAATATTTTGTAAGGTGTTACTTTGTCAAATAATGTTTTTAGGGTTTGTTCATTAAAGTATTTTCTACGGGTATTTTCATATTTTTTGCAATCCATTAATATGTGTTTTATGGTTAGTTGATGATCACGTTCTGCATTGAGGTGCATTTTCTGCTTTTAAAACGATATTCATGAGTTAGTTTTGTATGACCAACTCGGATTCTGGTGAATTTAGTATCTAAATTTCGTTTTGATAATATTTCTTTATCTTGCCCAACATTTGGGGGAATGTCTCGAAGTTTGTTGTTTTGTTGTTCGTCCCATAACTTTTGCCATTTGGTTTTAATATACAAGTTGATTTTGTTTTTCCTATCTGTGTATGGGATTTTTATATTTATTGACATCAGATTTGTTGCATCTTTAGCCAGTTTGTCAGCTTCTGAATTTCCTCTTATGTCAACGTGGCTGGGCTAATGATTGGAGATAAATTAAATCTGAATAAACATCAGCACAAAAAACAACTAATTCAGTGATTTGTAGGAAATCAACCTCTGACCCCCATAAAAGGCCACTCAGTCATATTTGGTATTCATTCAATAAAGTACCGAGACTGCTAAGCGAGATGACATTAGCTCTTGGCCGGGCTCAATGGAATAGGAAGTCTGCTGTAAATGACTCCATGTTTTAAGTGTAAGAAGCTGTCAGGGAGAAGTTTAGATTTCTCATGTTTCCTTTTCATTCACACGTGATAGCTACGAAAGATTTAATGAATGACGGTATCCTTTTATTACTTCAACCTCTATTACGTCCATACAGGATCTCTTCCTGATATCTTCAGCCTGTTTTACTGGATGATGTCATCCTTTTGACATTATAAAGGATTTGCCTGGTTTCTTCCAACTTCATTTAGCGACGTCATCTATTGTGCACAGAGACAAACAAACATACAAGATAACAAATAACGTCCAGTTTTAGTAGTAGTGTGTGAATATATATATATATATATATATATATATATACTCGTGCTGGTCAAAAAAATAGAACATATGCATAAAACTGTGAAAATCATTCCGTTTGAGATAATTTTCGGCTTTTAAATTGTGTAGGCGAAATATTCTATATGTAAATAACAATTATGACTATTTTTAATCATTTGTCATATTTGCATATGTCAGACTTTATTGTCACAGAGTAGTTTATTGTCACATTGGGAAATTCAACGTTTCAATTTAATAGAACATTATTCGTTGAGTAATCTTAAACTCAAAAAATGTCTGTGTTTAAAAAGTTTTTGCAAGTAATTTAATCATAATCTCTTATTAATCATTCTTATTGAGGGCAATCTGTGAGATGTAATTGGTGCTAAAATATTCCTATCATGCTAAACTAATTGAAATAGTTGTTTTACGAGAGAAACTTTTTTTTCATATCAATTGCAATTCAGTTTTTCAATATTTTGCGTTTCAAAATAATAGAACAAGACAGCTAAGAACACAAAATAGTTTTTTTTTATTAACTTAAATACAAATAAAAATTAATCAATATTAAGTAGCAGCACCTTTTGCCTTGATAACAGCATCAATTTGCCGGGGCATGGAATCAACAAGCTTCTCGCAATCCTGTGTTGACACCGAATCCCATGTGTTCTGTATTGCAATCTTCATGGCTGCAAGGGTAGTAGGTTTTTCTTCGCGAAGCTTCCTTTTCATCTGATCCCACAAGGCTTCAATAACGTTCAAATCTGGCGAGTTCGCCGGCCATTCAAGAACAGGGATCTATCGTTCTCGGAGCCAGGAAGTTGTGGACTTGGCAGAGTGTGCCGCTGCCAAGTCCTGTTGAAAAATGATGTCTGTGGCGTCACTGTCAAACTGATTATCAAGCACTTGCAGTAAATTAGCTTCCAGGATATCTTGGTACACTGTTGCGTTTACATTTCTTTTGATGAAGCAAAGATTACCAACACCCTTAGCACTCATACAGCCCCAAACCATGCAAGACTGCGGGAACTTCGCAGACTTCTTGGCGCATTCTGTGGATCTTCGCCAAACACGTGGCCCTTGGTCGCCGAAGGAGATACAAAATCGAGACTCATCTGAAAAGATCACACGCCGCCATTCGTCTGTAGTCAAGGTTTGATGAGCAGTTGCCCATCGTAGCCTCTTCAACATCTGTTTTTTGTTAAGGAGCGGTTTGGTGGCAGCTATACGATGTTGGTATCCCAGTTGCCGGAGCCTTCGGTAGGTAGTGCTTCTTGAAACGTCGGCACCAGAAGCCTGTTTCCACTCTTTAGTAATGTGGCTTGTTGACTGGAATCGACTTTTCTTTGCCACCTTGTCCAGTGCCCGGTCTTGTCTTTCAGTCGTGCTTTTCTTTCGTCTGCATTTCTTGCGATTGCTGTTGGAAACACCCTTAACATCTTTCTGGAGCACTTTGGTCACTACCGATCTTGAACATCCGACCTTGGTTACGATTTCCATGTTCGTCTTTCTTACTTCCCGCAAATCGAAGATTCGCTGCTTCTCAGGCAAAGATATGTATTTAGAGCGACCCATAATGAGAGATTATGATTAAATTACTTGCAAAATCTTTGTAAACACAGACATTTTTTGAGTTTAAGATTACTCAACGAATAATGTTCTATTAAATTGAAACGTTGAATTTCCCAATGTGACAATAAAGTCTGACATATGCAAATATGACAAATGATTAAAAATAGTTGTAATTGTTATTTACATATAGAATATTTCGCCTACACAATTTAAAAGCCGAAAATTATCTCAAACGGAATGATTTTTACAGTTTTATACATATATTCTATTTTTTTGACCGGCACGAGTATATATATATATATAATATATGTGTGAAAAAAAAAAAGATAAACAGAGAAAAACAAGAGATTTGATGTTCGTATTAACGAACGTCTTCAGAAAATATGAATGAAACCGGTCAAATCTTTTTTTTTTCTTCTGCATTTTAACCTGTTTTCCGTCCGTCTGTCCCCCCCCCCCACACATTTTGTCTACCACGGCATTTCATTTTCATGATTTATCGTGTACCTTACCCCATACACTATGTATACGTCACATGTTTATCTGTCGCTTCATTTCTTAAAAAAAAAAAATCCTGGTGATATCTGTACCTCTTATTCTCTAAATAATGGGTTACAGCATAGCGATACATACAATTTTACATAAGAATGTCAAACAAGATGGGAGATGACAGATGTTCCATTGCACAATACATGGAACTCAAAGAGCAACGAACATTGAAAGAAAATGATAAATCTTTGCAACTAATAAAAAGGAAATCTCATTTCATCTTTCCGTGCTTCCCACTTATACCCCTATTAGAAATACCCCTATTAGAATTAAGTAAACAACAGTAAACTGACCTCGCAGAAGTATATGCACAAACATTACAAATAGTTCTCTTCTTATGTGAACGTTGGAGCAGGATAGGATATTCTTCAATGCTTAGATTATCATGTGGATGGACCATTCTGAAATAAAATTAAAAGAGTTTTTAGAAAAACATGGAAACAAAGACATAATACAAATAACTTTGGGATTTTTCGGTTAAATGTGACGATAAAGTATCATGCCCAAGTAGATGAGAAAACAATTATTGAAATAAAAAAAATACACTAAAATCATATAATTAAAAAAACAAACTATCTATTGAAAGTCCAAACACTGTTATAAGCATGGAAATAAATGAAAAAGGTTTAACGATCAATAAAACAACGTTATGAAAAAAAGGAAATATTAAGTAGTGATGGGATGTTAAAAGTATTTAATAAGTCATGTTTTGAAGAATCATCCCTATATTAATAGCTACCAACATATATATACTTTTTAGTTGCATTCCAATGACAAGGAAAAATCATGGAAACAAAGACACAGAACTGAAAGACACAGAACTGAAAGACACAGAACTGAAAGACAAGATAATTAAAGCAGGCCGAGTAATACCTCCTTATGACAGACATACAGGGAGGGTAACTCAACTATTTGAAAGCCGACACTGCAATGAATATATATTAGTTCCAAAATTAAGTAATAGCTGTCATTTCTCTAGAGTCAGGCATGTGAGACGCTTCTTACTCATCTATTATAGATTTTACCCTTGGTAATAATTATTTTAGCTTGGGATGTTAGGATTGGGAGAAGTTCTCTGAACTTTCTCCAAGCTGTCTTGACTGATGGTCGAATTTAGTTTGCAGCTTCTTGATTTATCAAAGAACTCATGATGCACAGGAATCTAATTGGTCTGTACTGAGATGCAGAAGACCGATCTCCAGTATTTTTAAAAACTGGACAGACTGACAAAGTTTTCCAAGTTGATGGGAAGCATTTTTCCTTTAAGCAACGATTGAACAGCTTTGTAAGAATAGGAGCTAGTTCCAGTTGCAGCTTTTTAAGTACTCTGATTGGAATGTTGTCAGGACCAGTTGCTTTGCTGGCATCAAGGTTCTTGATAAGTTTGGCAACATCCTGAACAGATATATAAATGTTGCTTAGAGTATTTATGGTCGTAAGGGGAAATTCTGGAGGTAGGTGGCCCTGGTTGCAAAGGGTGGAATTTGATGCAAAGTTTTTTGAGAAAAGTTTAGCTTTATTAAATGCTGAGGAAATCACCTCTGTTCCATTGATGATGATTGGAATAGAGGTCTTACATCTGTTCAGGACCCCTTTTTGTTATTCGCCAAAACTCATGGGAACGACTCTAAATTTATGCATATGTAAGCATACTGATAGCAAATTTAAAATTAGTGTAAGTTGAGTCACTGACAAAAAGTGCAAAATCCTTTCTTTGATAGACATTAGTATCCTACTGGCAAAAGTAACTAACGTACTTAGTTCTTAGAAAGTCATCAGGTGCTGATATGAAGAGTTGTGTTTGGCATCAGCTCGAGAAAATTTCTTTAACTTAATATAATTAAACAAGTTCTCAGCAAATTTGGACTTGTGTCTATTTCTCTTGAAGTTTTATTGCCGTATGCAATTCTCACTGAACTAACCACATTACATTAGGGTCAAATGCTGTAAGCAAACAAAGAGGGTATATCACACAGGATTCCAGATTTGGTTTCATATCTGTTAATTTGCTGGGAGGAGGAGGGGGGGGGGTCTTTTCTTTTTTTAAAGAGATGAATTGATAAACGATATTCCACTTTACCAAATAAAGAATATCATTTATTATCTGTGGTAACGGCGTGGAGAGGCCAAGAGATAAGCGGCTATGACTAGCATGCCCCCGAATCAAGGAAACAGTGGCCGCACGCAGGAGAGAACCTGGTACTGTTTGATTTCAAGGCAATGGTGGTGATTATGCACAATAGGCGCTTTTGACAGTCCAAAAGGACTGAATAAAAAAGGAGTGGCATTTTTGCTTGAGGCAGAGACCTTTTTTTGGACGCCACACAGTTAACATTGTTCGCATGTATTGTCGGCAACATTACTGTCGTTTTGGGTTGCGACTTAGTTGAATTCGGGCGAGTACTGCTAAGAATTACTGTCTTACCTTTTGTTGGGGGAGAGAAGAAAGAAAATAATCTGGATCAGAAAAAAGTGACTGAAATAATAATTAATTAACTAAGTATAATTTTCATTATCATCGCCAGGACTGAAACAGGTAACATCTGTGGCTGTGTATGCCCATTTTGTTTTAAAAACTGGGCAGCACTCCTTCGAGATGCCATCTGGAACAGGGCAGGACTCTGCGCAAACCTTCTTGGGTGATAGCCGACACATGTACGAGTGTAATGTTGCACAAGTCTGAGAAAATTCCATGCGCTTTATAAGCCTGCGATTCTAACAATAATCGACATTCTATCACAAACTCTATTCACACAGATTTAGCCATTTTGAAAATGGCCAAAGGTAAATTGTAAACTTTGAAGAACTTACCTGATGTCACTAAAGACTATAAGATGCTCACAATTTCCTTGATGAAGGTAGAGATATGGACAACCAATTCGCACGGAAAGTTCGTTAAACGTTGTATTTTCCATCACTTTACATTCATAATGAATTCCGGATTCAGCCGCCCATTCGACAATTTCTCTATAAAAGATGATAAATGTAATAAGAGCAAGAAATACTTTTGATCAAAACAACTGGAATATTAAGAAAAGTCCTAGAGTGTGAGAACCAACCAACATAATCAGGTGACACTGACCAACCGCAGGGAAATTGAAATAAAAGGACAATGGTCAAACACAAAAAAAAAAAAATATAGACAAACTAAAGCGAGCTAAGATTAATTATGCAGTGGCACCAACAGTGGAAAATACGTGTAGATGATCTGAGAAGATTTGAAGACTAAGAAGAGTTAGGCACCATCCAGCCCTTAGATGGGAAGGAATTGAGGAGGTTTACTGCCACTGAAATTCAAGAGAAAACTACCAGCGGCCGTTATCTGTGAGAGTAGAGCTGGTTGCAGAGTTGATAAGGACACTGCAATATAATGGGACTATGGAAGAAAAGCAAGAGACCTGAGCGCTACTTAACATTGCTAGAATTGAATACTGAATGACAGGCATGAAGGAATCAACGTACAAGAACTAGCAGAATATGGCCTGTCTGTGATAAACAAAACCAAAATACCAGGAAAATACAAAGTCTGGGGCATTTAATTGCGCCTTTTCCAACGTTGCATGGCCACTAACACTTTACGAAGTAGCTCTCACTAGAGTTGAACGTCTTGAGCAATGTTGCAACGTCTATATCAGGAACTGGCTAGGACTTCCTAAAATGATAACAGCTAACAGTTTATATAAAAATGGGGGCCCACTTGACCTTCCAATCCCTTCTATTGTAGAAGTGTACAAATGCGGAAAAGTAAGAACAACCCTAATGTTGAGGTACTCAAATGATGACATTATCCACTCTTGACTAACTAACCTCAGAACTTGATAAAAATGGCGAGCCGCAGAAGAAACAGATAAACTTGTTGCAATGCTTCGACATGGTGATATGGTTGATGCTGTGCAGGATGATACAGGTGGTCTGGGAAACTGCAAATTCAGAGTTTTTAAAGACATGACCGACAAAGAACAACAGTTGTGAGCCAGGTCAGAAATGAGGAAAGTGAACAACTGATTTGTTCAGAGCAGTCAACAGGGCCAATGTATTTCCTGGCAAGACAAATCTGTGGAAAGAAGTATCAAATGAAGTGACCTGTGGGCTTAGGAGGCCGCAAGGATTAGTTTCCTAATTAGATCTGTTTATGATATGCTATGCAGAAAAGTGATTATGACGACACATATTTTAACTTTTTAATTGTTTTAAAGTATTTTATGGTCTACCCAACAAGGTTGTCTCCTTATCATTAACTCAGGATGGATATTCCTGCTAGGAGATGGATACTTGTACTCTAAAAATATCGGACAAAAACTCATTCACCGATAAGAGAGATTGCATCATTTTCAAATGGTTCAGAGAAGTTTATATAAACTGAAATGCAATTGAGGAATTCTGAGTTTGCCACACTTCGTTGATAACAGATATGTTGCTGTTATTAGCCAGACATGAGGTTTAAAAAAAATGTTCCTCTGCTAAGCTGCTGCCAATCTATGGATATAAAAAACCTACTGTCTCCCTCTCTAGGACGTAGCAATTACTGATAGAAAGTTGAAAAATAAAACGCAAAGATTTCCCATGTGTAGTTGTTTCACAATTTAAATGACCAATTCAATTGTTTAAGAAACACATTGTTGGGTTGTAAGTAAAAGTAAGTAAAGTGGTCGGCAATAGTCAAGGGCAACACAAAGGCTCCCATTTCATTAGCTACTACACTGAGATGTAGGGGAGGGCGCCACTCCTTGCTCAGGATTATTCCACTTACCCTTTATTCTCACCTTATAATGCTGAGTGTTTAACAAGGGGGCATCAAGTACCATTTTTATTTAGTCTTTGGTAGGACTCGACCGAAGATTGAACTCCGGTCTCCCGGTCCATTAACAAACACTTACCATTATGCCAAATGGGTCATTTTTCGGTTGTAACAAAGTTTATTGCTGATTTAAACGTTCTCTGCTGCAGCGTTGATTGGAAGACAGTGAAGAGGACACAATAAAAAAAAGCTTACACTGTCCTTTGCAATCGGCACCTTTGGAAGTTACGCAAGGGATAATTAACAATGTCCAACCATCAGAAAACAACATACTGTAAAAATAAAGCTTACACAACTGAAGTTATGGTCTTAGAAGAATTCTAATTTTGTGTAGTTTAAATTTCCATTTTAAACTTTGTTCAAATTTAGTGAATCTGTAGAATTTTGTGTGAGATTTACTCATGTGTTTTATCTCATTAAAATCACAGGTAAAAAATATGTCATGTTCTCTCAGAGACCTGATTATCTGAAAACAGAAAAAAATATATATTTTTTAATTTTTTTTTTTAACATAGTTCACCCCAAACAAGGCAGGCCGCCACTGTAGACGTAAGGGACTACTGAGAAAAAAGAAAAGGGAGAAGGTTGGGAGGTCAACCTAAATTGGGATCTGCGCAGCGAGATGTCTGTTTACATTAGTTTTAAATTTCTGCATGTCAGTACTGTCAGGGAAACAGGGGGCAGGGAGGGAGTTCCAGAGGCCAGCAGTAGATAGAAGGATTATTTTTCCCAAATTTCGTATTCCTATGTTGAACAGCATAGAAATAGTTGGTATGCATACAAACAAGTGCAGATAATGTATTCTAAGTGTATAGCATCACAAATTATCGATTGGATTATTACACCTTAAACACAGAAAATGACCACTGGGAAATGTTTTATATGTCCTGAGAAAATCTTATAATGCTTGAAAAAGAAGAAAGAAGTCACTTACTTGCTATATTTTAGATTCTCAGGTTGCCGTGTATCATCATAAAGGACGTTTTCAATAAAGAATGTCCCCGATTTAAAAACATCCTACAAATATAAAGATCAAGATTGAGCAATTAAAATCAGAGAGCAATTAACTTAATATTAATCCCTTGTATAAAAATGAAACTGTAGGAGGGCAATCTAAGTAAATTCATTATATATATCTTTTTTTGGTTCATTTTACTTCCGTTGAAGTTCTCAGAAATCCTTCCTCGGGCTAACACTTGATCTCTATAGGAGATACATAGATATTCCAATATTCCATTAAAGTTCTCCTTTACCTGTCAAACGTTGAGTTTGTAAAGAAGTTAAGAATATTAATTTTCGACCAGCTAATATGTTATAGTATATCTTTCTTGCGGTCTTTTATTCCTCGTATTAGCCAGTGTTGGTTAGCCATACCGAGGGGATCTTATTTGGGCTTCGAATACTATGTTATTTTGAATATTTAGTAAGGGTTTACTTGTAGGAGGAAGTATTCTCAGGTTAGGTTGTCCTGAAAAACCCCTGTACAGAGAGACATTCTCTCCCAGATATATATATATATAACTAATAATAAAACTATAAATACGGCTCTTAGTAACAATAAGAGACAGCCTCCTGAAGACGGTCGAGAGACCGAAAGCGCTAGAGGAATGACCCACGACACATCGCTAGGTGCCATACTCCACCGGTTAACACCCGAAAACCGAAGAATCGCTTGCTGCATCGAGAAATTGACAAGAAAGATCGTGAAGAGAGAGAACTCCGTGGTCTTTAATGACACTTGCATAAAAAATGACTTGCTGCCGAACTATAAATATATATGTGTGTGTGTGTGTGTGTGGAAGTGGTGTAATCGTTACCCGTGTGGACTTTGCATGTTAAGTTCCATCCTAATTGTAAAGACATACTCATGAGAAAGGTATGAATCCATCTCTTCCCCTTCCAGTTGTGGGTAAAATAAAAGGTATATTACATTCAAGCCTTGATAGAGCAAATAGTCTTAGAGAAGGAAAAGTCCGAAATATATCCAGTCCTTATCCACTTATCGCAGTTGCTTACAATCATCTTGGATATCTCCTTGTCATTGGACTTGAACAATGTTGGGTCAGTAGAAGTTCAGTTGGAGATTATACAACCCTTGCTTCACTATAAGCTCAAAATTGCACTAGAACTCTTTCAGAAAATATCCATTGTATCTCCAGACAGAAAGAGGCCAACAATACCTATCTTCTCTAAATAATAAACTTGTACGTTCATGTTTGTTCACAAAATCCTCCTAGGTTTTTGGTGATAGCCATAAAAATTCTAAAACTATATTACTTAGGGTATTTGTGTAAGTATATTTCATTTTGATCAAAGTGGGTACAAAATTATCGTGGGGTTTGCATTTGTGCTCGACAGTCAAAAAAAGAAAAAGAAATTATAGACTATAGGAAAGTAGAAAGTGGACGTTGGGTTTGCTTTCGGCAGTCTCGTAACTCTCGCTTCCCTTATTTTGTCCTTTAGTCTTCACATTCCATGAGCGATGTTTCTGACAAAGAGGGAAGAATTGCTGTTTTCTGGGTCGGAATCTATCTAACATTTATCGTTGGCTAGTTTTTGATCTTGAAGTAGTATTTCTTTTTTTAGCTCCTTACATCAAGTGGCTGCGTGCTTTGTCTGGAACGATTTCCATAAAGAAGAAAATACAGAAGTTACCAGCCGAGTAGAGATTACAAAGGTTATAAGTGATGAACACCGTCTCCTTCATAGATGTGAATCAACGGTCCAACAAATGAAATCAAGGAGAAGCTTCCTCAGCCATATCGAAGCCCTAACAACATCTCAAGAAGAGACCAGACTACAGCTGTGGACCAGACGGCCAGAGAATTGCCCCCCCCCCCCCCACACACACTGATATGGGAATCCCTCCTTCTGAAGTCCTCCTTCCCGGTTCAAAAGCACCCTGACTCCAGTGGAAAACACTCAAACGCCTGAGAACAGAAATAAGGCGATCAAAAGTTGTTATGACTAGATGGGGCTACAAAACTGACCCAACCATCTGCGAATGTAGAGAGGAGGACCATATGATGCACCACTGTCTTGTTTGCCCTCTACTGCCCAACTAGTGCAGCTTGAAAGATCTTGCAGAGTACAACAATAATGCAAATAGCTACATAAAAAAAAGTGGGAAACTGACCACATTCTTCAAAGACACGCAAAGAATAGAAATAGAAAAATAAAAGTTAATAAGGGGTTCAGGGAATGGAGCATAAGTGCATAGGGGGGCGTCACCGATGTTTAGTGCAATTAATGTCACTGTACTTACACTTCCTCCCACCCAATCAATTCTGAGTACATCCTTCGGAGCCATATAAAAATTGAATATTATAAATCGATTGATGGGAAAGAATGCAAATGTTTTAGATTGGAAATAAAAAGGGAACAGATGGTGTTGATATTTTTATTGCCAAGAGATGGGTAGATAAACTGATTGAAGTTAATCATGTAAGTGATTAAATTATATTGTTAAAGTTAATGGTTGGTGAGATAAATCTTCACAGCCCTCTTTTATGCACCACAATGTGTGTCAAGTGAAGATGTGAAAGATGAGTTTTATGACAGTGTAAGAAAACATGGGATCCCGCGGAGAATTGTGAAAAATTGGCACGAATTTGTGAATTTGTGTAGGGTACAACGAGGCAAAGAACCAGAGTATAAAAAAGTGAAAACAATATTGTTTTTAATTTTCTGAGATAAGGCAGACGATGAGAAGGTTAGAGGTTGTCCCCGCTCTGTGACAGTCAAGCTTTTGAAAGGTGACGCATCAGATAATCGAGGCAAATTTAGTGCAAAAATTATTTCAATTTTGGAGCTTAGATTTGGAGTTCAGAATTAGAATTCGGAGCTCAATTTCTCAAGTTAGAGAAATTACTGCCGTTGTTTGTCACCCCGAGAGAATTGCTTTTCTTTCCCCCGTCCATCTAAAAACCTGAACCACAGACTGTCCAGTAAACTTAACGAGTCGAAGTTGGAACCCAAACTCAGTCCAGAAGCACAGAGGTATTAATCCCAACCTGCGAAAGACTGTCATTGTAACTACAAGTTTTACGGAAATATATATTCTTTTTAAATTAAGAATATTTGTTTGAGTTATCGATACCATTGCTGGTCTGTTTTTTATGGACTTCTCATCCCTAGGTTGATGACTAATTCTCTGAGTGATCCCAGTCTGGACTTCTGATTAATTAAGACAACATGGGGGAGGTACAGCCTGGTCGATGAAGACAATTTGACACCACCAGTCTGCTTCAGGCGAGCGGAAACTTCATCAACACTGGTGTCCAGAGAATACGTCCAAAGTCGGCGATACCACATCAACCAACACCAGAAATATTAGCCAGTTATGCGAGTGGAAGCAACAGAGCGTGAGAGCAGCATTATTGATTGCTTATCACAGTAACTAGTAAGTACTTCATAAGAAGGAAGTAATTGACGAGGCAGAAGATTTGAATGGTCATGTTGGAAAGATGCCTGGTGATCTTGAGGATGTACATGGAGGAAATGGATATGGTGATAGAAATGCAGAAGGAGAAACAACTTTAGAATTTGGTCTAGCCATGGATATCTTGGTTGCAAACACTGTCTTCAGGAAAAGGGAAAGCCATCTTGTTACAACAAAGACTTAAGTAGATTATCTGTTGGTGAGGAAAAAGGATAAATCTCTTGAGTAATGTGAAAGTAATACCTGCCGAAGAAATTGTGGTACAGCATGAACAGGTTATTTGCGATTGTATGCTGAAGAAAGCTTGTAAGGTAAAGAGACAGTTTATCTCCAGGAGAAAGGTGT
The DNA here is from genome assembly GCA_963556195.1 of Sepiola atlantica. Lineage (NCBI taxonomy): Eukaryota > Metazoa > Mollusca > Cephalopoda > Sepiida > Sepiolidae > Sepiola > Sepiola atlantica. The sequence goes on from OY744527.1 coordinate 55,901,615, forward strand.
AGAGGTTGAATGAAGAACATGAAAAATGTGAGTTTAGAGACCAACTGATAAAGTGTTCAGTTACCAGATCCACTTGTGTGGAAGAAGTTTAAGGTTACAGACCAGACTTGTGGGTGGACGAAACGACCCCCAAGGCATAGGGTGACAGGGTGGTGTAATAAAGTTGAGAATTGTATCAAAGAAAAGTGAAAACGATGGAGTAAGTGGATAAAAGGTTTAGCGAATAAGGATATGCATCTGGTGACAAAGAGGACAGCAAGATAAAACAATATACAAAGTTAAGGAGGCTGAGAAAGAAAGGTTTCCAGATATATTACGAAGGGATAACCAGAAGAATGAAGTTTTCAGGATAGCTAAAAAGATGGCAAAGACAAATATGCATATTGTTGGAGAGAAGTGTCAGCAACAAATTTTCAAATTCTTGTTGAGCCGTCCTCTTAAATAGTCACTTTCTGACTAGTTTCTACCATTTAACCCTAACCTCCTCGGTGTTTCACTGTCTACTTGTCAAACTCAATAATTCTTTTCCTCGGGTGCCCTGTGGGCATTGATAAGCGGGGACTCGTTTGTAAAAAAAAGAAAAGAAACGGTTATCCTCTTTCAATCTACCAGTAATTCCACTGCACTTCTTATGTACCAGAGGAATAAAGTATCTGGGAAAACAGATGGCAAAGACTACTATGGATATTGTTGGAAAGAAGTGCATTAGAAATGCTAGCAACAAATGAATAGGACAAGAAAGATGCTTGGAAATACTATTATGAAAGATTGTTGAATAGTGAGTTTTCATGAGATCAAGAAAATCTAGAAGTTGCAGAAGCAGTATCTAGTCTAGTTATAATAATTGAAAAAGAAACAGGCACTGAGATGATCAGAAACTTGACAAATTAGGTCATAAAAGAAGAGTTTGTCCCGAAATACTAGGATCTTAGTACAATTGTGAACTGTTACAAGGTGAAGGAGGAGCTCTAGATAGAGATAATTAAAGTTAACGAATAAGATCCTGAAAGTGGTCGAGAGAATAATTGAGTAGCAAATAATAAGTCAAATAAGCATAGATAAAATGCAATTCGGTTTTATGCCTGGCAAAGTACCACCGGTGCTATATTTATCCTGAAACAAATGCAAGAGAAGTATCTTGGTGGTAAGAAGAACCTGTATTTTGCTTTTGTGGATCTGGAGAAAGCTTTTGACAGAGTTCCAAGAGATATTGTCTGGTGGGCTTTGCGTAAAAGGGAGCAAACAAGTGGTTGGTGAAGATTGTTCAACAGAAATGCTCAAATTGTGTTAGAACTAGCATCACATTTAGTGACAGCTTTAGTATTTATCAGGGTTCTGTACAGAGTCCGTTGTGTTCATTTGTGTCTTAGAAGCGTTGTTCACAGAGTTTTGTACGGATTATCCAGAAGAGATGCTTATGATTTAGTACTTGCCTATGAAACAATGAAAGCTTTACTTGTTAAGTTAACAGCATGGAAGGAAGTGATAAGTTTGAACTTGAGAGAAAGAGAGATAAATAAAGACCTGGCCAGAGATAGGTTAGTTTGGTGAAAAAGAAATGTTCTTGATTGAGGGTATTTTTATTTTTGTCCCAATCCAGTGCTCCTTTTTAGGAATCTGGATTTACCCCACATTAAAAACCAAACTTGTGTCTAACTCTGCCCTTGTGGGGAGGCAAGTAGATAAAGACAGGATCTTGTCCAATTTTTTCAGAGGTTCGATAGTAACTCCATCAGTAAGGAGACAATAGAGGTAAAAGATGAAAGAGGTGCTGTGAACAAGTGCAATATGGAAAAACATAAAGGGCAACTCAGGGTCTTCATTTCAGATGTCCCTACCATATGGAAAACCATGATGAAAGCACATATTCCATGTTCTTGGTGATCTTCAAGGTCGTGTTTATGTTAGATAACGAAGGGGGTGCCGAAGGGAGAGGGTCCTAAAAGGTGCGTGTGTGTGTGTATAGGGGGGGAAGGAGCTAAAAGCAGAAATCAGGAAAATTTAACTCATTTCCGTTTGGAGAGAGGTCTGTCTCTTGAGCCTGCGACCAGTCGACATGACAGACACGAGAAACGGATGGCCTCTGCCAGCCGTCAGGAGAGTCAGAGAGGTAGAGTGCAGTGTAGCTCAAAATGCCCTGACTGATATGTTAAGGGTTCCTCTCTCTCTCTCGTACACATGCAGTTAATTTCTGTCTTTTTGTCATGTTAAATAAACTCTTAAAAAAACTAAATCCGGCATCCATGTGGTTATCAATTAACGGCTGAGGAAAACAAGCCAGCAGCGACAAAACCTGGGTATACACTCACGAAGGTAAACAGTATCTAACATTTAGAGGCCATGTTTAAAAAACCTGGAATCTAGTTGAAGTCATTGATAGAAATTGATGAGTCAGAATTGGTCTCAAGTAAATTGATTTCAATACAGACCCCTAATGTTGGAAAAAGAAGACCTGGTATTAGGGATTCACATAGAAGTTGAGGTACTGAGGTTACACTTATTTTTTTGTTTAAGGACTTTTCATGTTGGAAATGGAAATGTGGAAGAAGTCAGTAGAGGAGTTAAAAGCGGAAACAGAGAGAGAATGAGTAAATCATTGAGGAAAGAAAATCTGTAACAATTCCCACTAATATGGCATCAAGAGGCCCCGATCGAAAACTACTGCATGGTCCAAACTCGATTCACCAAATGGCAATAGAGCAGCCATGGTATTATACACTTGCTGATAGGACAGTCTCCTTGGGAGTTACTCCACAGTTTGGGTCCCTAAACTATCTGGCTGATAACATCAGCTCAAGTAAAACGTTTGTCTCCTGCATCCTTATTAGTGACATGGCAAAACGAAAAAGAAAAAAAAAAAAAAGAAAAAAAAAAAGAAGAAAAGTACAGCAAGCATCTCCTCATTTCACTCACTCTAAATTGCCAACTGGATAAAAACAGAACTCATGGAATGCAAGTACTAAAGGACAAAGTAAGGAGAAGCAAGAGTTACGAGGCTGCCAAATGTAATCCATGCTGCATTTTCTACTCTCAATCAGTATCGATGTACATATAGATACCCATGTTGTGTGTTGTACGACACGCACATCATGGTGGTCTGCTTCTACAATGCCTGGTTTCAGTGATAAGCCGAGGCAGGTTTTACAGAGTTTCCTTCTCATAGATCGATGAGAGGGCAAGATTTACAAATCCATCTCGCGGAGTAATTTAAGCCTATGTCTGAGTACTATACTAGGTATTTCTAAGTTCTCGCCTGGTTAAAAACAAAAAATTAAATTAGATTAAAATAAATAAATTAAAGAAACAAAAATGCACATATATTTTTTACTTAAAATCAATTTTTCATGTCTCTTCCAGAAAAATTAAAGATATGTTCCCCTCCCATGTCTTAATTTTATCATGATAATTAAACAGCGGCGGAGACCATGAAAAACAAGCTAATACTGAAGGATTCAAGAGGAAAATACAAAAATAGAGCTTACCAAAGCATGATAGTCCTTGCACGGATGCGGGGCATTTATTCTTAGATTCTATTTATATATAAGCTAGATATTTTAAATTTCTACCCTAGAAACATGTGAAATAACCCAGAAAATGGCCGACCCACAGCAAAGATTAAAATCACTTTTTAACAGAGGAAATGGAATTTAAAAGAGAAAGAAATGACCATAGTCAATAGAACTCAACGCCCATTTTCTTCTATAAATAGTGTTAAATTAGTCCTTATAGATTGTGAGTCTATGAAAATTCAATGCAGACAGAAAATAAAGGCAAAAATTTAATATATTTCAACAATGGAAACAGGACTCACTCAGGCATAAAGCCAAACTGCATTTCATCTATGTTTATCTCGCTACTTATTTGCTGCTCAATCACTATAAGACATAATGGTACTAATATCGATCCCGAACCAGCTTTCGTGACGTTCGACTCAGAATCGTTTGGCTGTCCTACGCAAACGGCCGAGTGTTGACAAGCCGATTGGTGGAGAGATACTGAGTGATTAGCCAAGCTGTGCTCAGCACAAAAGAAAACATGGAACAGTGAGCAAGTAAAAAGAAATAATAAAAGTAAAAAAATATTTTTTTTTTTTGTTTCTTCCAAAAAATTACTTGTAAATAAAAATACAGTATTCATTTTATAACAGTAACCTCGCTATGTTTTTTTTTCCTGTTGTTTCTTTCAAACAAATTTATGTAAATATGTTTAATTTTCTTTGTTGTTTCTTTAAAAAATTCCTAACCCTAAACCCTAACCGTAACAAACGAACAAACAAAAAAAAAAAACAAGCAAAACATTATTTTCATAGGATGCAGCACTGTATCAAAATTGTCGTCTGGTACAAATCGGCTCGTCAACACTCGGCCGTTTGCGTAGGACAGCCGAATGCTTCAGAGTCGAACGTCACGAAAGCTGGTTCGGGATCGATAAGAGCACCGACATGATCCATAAACTTTAAGCCTCTAACGTTTCTCCTTTACCCTTGTAACAATTCACGATTGTACTAAGATTCCAGTCTTTTGGGACAATCTCTTCCTTTATGATCTCATTTGTCATGTCTATGATCTGTTTCACAGCGCATAAGTCTTTCTCATCTTGCTCACAGATTCATATACTATTTCTTTCAAAATTCTTATGGCTGGTCCAGATACTGCTTCTCCAACTTCTAGATTTTATTCGGTCCCAGTGTTCAACAATCTCACACAATAGCATTTCCAAGCATCCGTCTTGTCCTGTTCATTCGTTGTTAGTACTTCATGGTTATTTCGAAGGCATTTCTCTCCAACAATATCCATATTTGTCTTTGCCATCTGTTTTCCTCGAATACTTTATTCCTCTGGTACACAAGAAGTGCAGTGGAATTACTGGTAGGTTGAAACAGGATAACCAATTTGTGTGCAAGAAGTGTAACACAATGGAGATGGATGAGAAGTCAGATGTGGAGAAAGTATATCTGGATGACAAATCTATTGAGAATGTCGAAAAGTTTTGTTAGCTTTGGAGCACAGGGTAGAGAAGGTGCTCGTATGATTGCAAGAATTAGGAGTGGGTGGAGTAAGTTCAGGGAACTTATGCCATTACTAACCAACAGAGCATTACCACTGTCGACCAAGAAAAGAGTCTGTTAGGCATGTGTACGCAGTGTGATGATGTATGGAAGTAAAATCTGGCCAGTGAGGGTTGAGGACACGCATTGCATGGAGAGAAATTACATGAGAATAACGATGGTTGTATAATGTGAGTCTTAAAAACAGTCTTAGCTCTGATGACCTCAGAGGAAGATTAAATCTGGACAGTATAGGGAGATGTGTACAGAAGAGTAGACTTTGATTGTATCGTCACGTTGAAAGAATAGATGAAAGATACTGAACATACTGGTTTCCTGACCCAAAATGTACCAAACATTGATGTTTGTGTTTTTTTTCCTTTCCCTTTGCAAAACTCAATCATGTTCTGCAAAGCCATAAACAAAAACAACAATTTTCTTCTACAAAATAACCAAACAACATGAAGAAATATTTGAAGATATATAGAACTTGAAGCATAAAAACTTTTACCAAAATGACTGGATTCGGCATTAAATAACCCAAAAAGGGTTGATATGCTGTAAAACAAAACAACCAATCTTCAACAGTATCAGTCAACTTCTTCCAGTCCGCTGTTCTTCACAATTCCCGTAACTGAACATTCATTGGTTTCTACTTTATCTTTACTTCATGAGTTTTTTTTAACCTCATAAATCACCGGTTTATGCGGGGTCACAATTTTTTCACCAGGTATTACTTTCACATCACTAAAAAGCTTCCTATCTCTTCTGATAATAAGTAGGCTGACTAGGAAATTTGTTAGACTGGGGCCATCTTTAGGTTATGACCTAAGCAGAACCAGTCGCTTGCGATATTGATGAGTATTTCCTACGCTTCTCCATCCGTGTCTAACTTCAAATTTATTGTTGATATGAAGAATTTTTTTTGATTCAGGTAAATAATTATATTTAAAAATAAACAATTATTAGCCTATTTAATTTTTAAGGAAATATTTATTTTGACAGCACTTACAAAATAGGTGTGACGTCTCCTGATATGATTATAAAGGTTTCCAATCTTGCAGAAAATTCATATATTTTTGCACCTTTTTTACTAATATTATTTAACTATTATTTATTAATGATTAATATATTAATGTATTAGTAGTATTTACTATTATTACTTAAATTTGCTGCTGATAACAAAGATGACATCCATCTGAAAAATATTCCTAGACAGATCAAGTATTTTTTGAAAGGAATGAAATCGAATTAAATTTTATTGTTCTTAACAACATGGACAATCCAAAGTTTATGAAAAAGCGTTGAATCCTAGTGGAATACACTGCTTACTATTTCTCTTTTTCTTTTCACTCATTTGCTGGGGACGGGGCATTCTTCCAAATGCCATACGATCACCAGCTCTTTTCAGGATTCTGGCTGTTCCCTTGAGTGCAGTTGTTTGGATTTCTCTTGCACTTGGTTCACCAGGTATACTTGCTAAATACTTTTTCAAGTTCTTCTTCATGAGTCCAGTGGCTCCTTCAGTATGTAACAATGTATGTTTCAATAATTTTAATATAACCAGCAGTAATAACTGTAAGAGCCACATGGAAAAAAATAGGGTGGCACTCAACATTGAGGCTTACAACTCCTCAAATTTAATAATTTATTTGAATATTAATAACAATTAACAATAGATTAATAAATGTTAATACTTTTCTATAAGTTTAATCCCAACAAATCAATTGAATTACTGGCCCTGCAAAAACTGTTTTGTGCAAATTGTTTGCTTTGGTTGTGTTCTTTTACAGCATATCAACCCTTTTCGGCTTTTTTAATGTCAAAATCCTGTCATTTTGGTAAAAGTTTTTATGCTTCAATATCTTCAAAGATTTATTTATGGTGTTTGGTTTGACTGTTTTGTAGAGAAAAATTGTTTTTGTTTTTGTTTTTGCGGAACATGATTGAGTTTTGCAAAGGGAAAGTAAAAAAAACAATAACATCAATGTTTGGTGCATTTTAGGTCAGAAGTCAGTATTTTCAGACAGCCTGAACTGGTAGCACCAGGTGCAAATAGTGTGCTAATTAGAAATAGAAATATATTTTGTAAACATAATTTAAGGGGAGTGGGGTAAAAAAAAACAACTTACCCAGGCACAAACACTCATGTTGAGGTCCGGATTTTCGCTATAGTCTCCCGTAACAAGAACGTCATTCACACAACGGATCCGGTCTTTCAATTCAGTGAGGTTTTGTTGTCCAAGAACAGCATACACATATTCCAGAGCAGCCTGATATAACATTTAAAAAAAAACAATAAAAATAAGTTAACATTTCTTTTCTAGTCATCCAAAAATAAAATGTTCAGTCAACAATTGATGCAGCCGAGATACTCTTTACTTTGATGTCAGCTGAAATTTGAGAACTAAAGATTTTGGGATAAGATAAAAATGTACTTGTCCAGATTAGGACCCAAGCTAAAATCAACTTAGTGTTGGTAATTTCCCGATGTTTACGTAGACGGTTGGAAAAAGCCAAATGAAAAATCGGTTGCCTGCATCCCAAAAATCCAAAACAAGACTGGATGTACAACTGGAAAATGTTTGTTTTTTTGTTTTTTTTATACGTAAAATTTTTTTTTAAAGAAAAATATCACTGAACAAGGGTAAAAACGATGTTAGGGTTTGGATTCATTAAAATTCATTATCGCTTTGATCAATTTTTATTTCCAATTAGTGAATTTCGTGATTCAATCAATTTAAATGTTAACTTGTCGTTTACTTATTTTCTTGCATTCTGATTGGATAAGCGCTTCGGCATTTTCCGTCCGTCTACGTAATCAGGAAACTATCGATGCCAAGTTGATTTTAGCTTGGGTCCTAATCTAGACAAGTACCGATGAAAAATATGGGAGAAAAGAGAGCTGGTCTGAGAAGAAGCTAACTAGCAAGCAGTCAGTGAGTTGTTGACTTTTGGGCTGGACGAATTGTAGGGCTCGAAGGAGAGGACAGTAATGATCACTGTTAGTAGAGGTCCACATTTTTTTGTACTGCTAATCAAATGACAAAAGATTGATTTCTCACTAATAACTTTTTATGTATAAAAAGACAAAGTATGGATTGCGCCAAGAAATGTTGACTCCAACAATAAAACTTGTTAATTGTTTGGTTTGGTTGTTTTGTTTTACGGCATATCAACCCTTTTCAGGTTATTTAATGCCGAATGCAGTCATTTTGGTGAAAGTTTTTATGCTTCAAGTTGTTTATATCTTCAAATATTTATTCATGGTGCCTAGTTTGGTTGTCCCGCTTTACGGCACATCAACCCCTTTCAGGCCACTCAATGCCGAATGCAGTCATCCTGGTGAAAGTTTTTATGTTCAAGTTCCTCACACGTTCAAATATTTATTGATGGTGTTTGGTTTGGTTGTTAAAGTATATTTGTTTTCTTCTCTTTTTTGTTTCTTTCCCCTTTTAATATCTGTTTCTATTTAACCCATAGTTGGGACCCTAACAGGTACTACCACTCCGGGTCAGGGTGGACCTGGGAGCAATGGTAATTAAGAGGAGGCTCCACATTCCCCAAAGTCCGTAAGCCGGATCTCACCATCGGATGTAGTTTAAGGTCATATCCAGGACCGAGAGTAGGGTAGGAAAAATAAAATAAAAAAGGGGAGGGAGAAAGGGAGAAGGGCTGTTGTTTTTGGTTTTGTAGAACATAATTAAGTTTTACAAAAAAACAAAAAAACAAACAAAAAAAAACGTCAATGTAGGTGAATTTCGTCTCAGGGAGCTACAGGGCAGCCTGATCTGGTATCACCAGTTGTTAATTGTTATAAAATACAGCACTGTCCCTTCATTTGGACGAAAGCCCCCCCCCCCCCCCCATTTTTTTTTTACTTTAATTTACCTCAAACAAGGCACATTGCCACTGAGACATAAGAGGTTACTGTGGATTAGGGGCCAAATTTATAGGGGCATCCTAAGTGAGGAGTTAAGCAGCAAGATGTTTGTTAACATTACATTTAAATTTCTGCATGTTGGTACAGTCAGGGAAACCGAGAGGGAATTCCAAAGACTAGCAGTTTGTGGAAAGAAGCTATTAGAGTAGAAAGTCCTCCGGCATCTGGGGACCTCCACAGGGAATGGATGGGATTTAGCTGATTGTCGGTGTATTTACGTCGAGGGGGCACCAGAGCAGGAAGTTTATCGGGCGAACATTTCATTGAAGTACTTGTAAAATAAGCACTGCGGTGATGAGACGGGAGCTGGAGCTTGGTAGATAGTGAGACCTATTAGATTACAGTATCTTTTTTGGACCATGTCTATTCCAGTTAACTAGATAAATCATCACAGCCTGTAGCTGTATCGAACATTTATTGATTTTGGACAGAACACACAACAAAGACAATCACGGTTCACACCCGAGAGCACAATGACTATCATCCGATTACATGTGGAGCGTGATGGCCATTATAGCATATCTATATTAATTAGTTTTAATAATTCTTAATAGTTTCCATTTTTTTCCCTTCTTTTTGTTGCTTTTTCAAGAGTACTTCATTTTGTGTTTAGTGTTCCCTTTCATTTACCATTAGTCACCGCAGATTTATTACACAATGAGATTAGACACAAGTTTATCTGGGAATGTGTTACATTATGAACGGCCCCATGCCAGAAAAGGGTAAACACAACTAGTATGAATTGTTTAAAAGTTTGCGCTTAGTGCAGGTCGAGCTGACTTTGGGGAAATTAATCTATTCCCAGAGAGTGAATCATCAGATAGGATGACTGTAGGTTCAAATCACAAAGAGGTTAAAGGGGTTGAAGACAAAGGGATATGTGTGGATATGACGATGACGTCATTTTTGGTCGTTGGGAATAAAGAAAGGTTTTTTTTAACGAGTCCTGACATGACAAAATTATGCTGTAAAACTTGGAAACAGTTAAAATGTGTAATTATAAACATGCGCACATGTATAAAGAGAACACTTCCACACCCGTTAAAAGAACCAAGATATGCTAGGATCGCATAAGTAGGAATGAAGAGAAAATCAAGTTTAAAGACTTTAGTAACGTTTTAAAAGTGAAAACGTTACAAACGTTTGCCAGTCATTTGGTCTTAATTGTAATAACCTTCTTATGAGATTTGGGTCAGATTTGTTTTCATTTATTTATATTTTTTTTATTTAGTCATAACAATATAATTCTTTTTTGAAGATTTTGTCTTTGATTTTCCTGACTTCTATTGAGTTAACCAAAAAGTTTGTTCGTGTTTTGAATGTCATCTTTCCAGACTACTAAAGATCGTTTTATATTCCTATTCTTCAAATCCTGTATTTAGTGTAGTGAGTACGTTGACGTCAGTGTGTAATAAGCCGCCGAGCAAAGCAGTTTTTTTAACTTGTATTTCAGGCCTTGAAATGGAAGATCAAGCAAAGCACTACCGACATCTGATGCTTTTTTTACTACAGAAATGAAAAGAAAACTAGAGAAACTTGCATAAAGATATGCAATGTATATGGGGAGAATGCTGTTACAGAACGGGGATGCCAGAAATGGTTTGCTCGATTCCGAAAAGGAAATTTTTCAGCGAGATGCTCATCGTTCTGGCCGGCCATAGATGACTGATAGTGACCAAGTGAAAGCCGTAGTTGAACAACATTTCCGTTTGACAAACAGACAAGACATTCTCAAAATTTCCAAATCGAGCATGGAAAATGAATTGCATTAATATCCACTTAAAAAAAAACGAACCAACTTTTTGGCTAACCCAATACAAAGGAGAGATTCTTTGTGTACTTCAACAAATTACATCCAGGATGAAAAGGATTCTCTGAGTATAACTGAAAGTGGGAATTCAGAAGTCTATGACTAGACTCCAAACGTTAACCCCAAAAAAACCCCAGTTCGGTTCAATTCCTGTAGAAGCACAAAAAACCCTCTGTGTAATTTTGAGCTACAATGAACGAAAAATAATTCGGCTCACCACAGAATCTCACTCCACACTCACTTCCTCTTCTCCTGATTTTCTTCTCTTTTTATTAGCAGATTTTCCTTCAGTTAATTCCGCTTAACCAATCAGAAAAAACATAATCTGCTGGCTCACTATTTGTCGTCAAGGCGAATCCACGTATTATTGTGCAGCAACCAATAGATTTGTTACTTCGAGGTTGTGAGTTCAATCCTCACTAGAAAACTAGTAAACCAAAACTTATTTCCTTTTCCATCTGCAAGCCAGGCAAAGGCGGACCCTCTCACTGCGGGGATGAAGTAAGTCCGGGCCATCTCCACCGCTCGATTCTGGCTCAAGATCATCAATTCCGCCACAATAACTTCTGTTCTTCTGAAGCAAAAGTGAGTGGAGATTTATTCCAAGGAGGTGATTTATTTTTTCAATGCTATTAATAACACTGGGGAGTGTTCCTGTCTGCAGTTGGGCATCTGGCATGCCAGACAGAAATGTTCTACATCAACGGAGCAATGGAACAAGGACCTCAAAATAGGCAACAAAAACATTGAAGCATTTATTAGAGAAATATTTCTATTTAGTAAGAACCAGTTTATAGTACTGAATACATGTTCTCTGCAGAAGATGAAAGAATCACGCAAACTCAATATTAGAAATAATTGAATTTATTTTCGTCTTCTTTTTAAAGTAGATCTTCGTTGGCACTAAAACTTCACAGCCCTGATCCTCACTCTATTTATCAAGACTGTGATAGGCCAACGTTTTATATTTTGTCGTTCTATACGACTCATTGCAACCTGGATGCATGGGTGTTTGGCTTGAATTACCTATGGGCCGGTCAAATGTCAGTTGATCTCAAAAGCTTTTATATAGGTTTGATGGCGAAATGTTTAGTTTCTATGTTTTTGTAAAAAATTAAATCACTTTTTTAATGTCAACCAAGCTAGCTAACCAGATGACCACTCATAGTTGGTATGTCTATCGAAATTAGATAAAGTCCATTTCTAATATAAAACAACTTTATTGGTCGTCTTCGTCAACATGTAAATAAAAGGAGAAATGAAAGAGAAGGGTGCTAGTGAATGAAGGTTAGAAAGTCCACGTTTGTAATAAAAGAGAAAGAGTCCCGTTAGTGGGGAAGAGGAAAGAGTTCATATATGAGGAATGTCCTGTTTGTAATAAAAGAGAAAGAGTTGAGATATGAAGAATGTTTGTACAGTACACAGGTGTGAAAGTTAAGCAATGTCGATGTATGTATGTGTGTAGCATTAAGTAGTCCAAATGTGTTAACAGAAGTAGCCATATCGAACCCCGGGCCAGAGGCTCCGGAAGATTTCTGTTGCATCCCAAGAAAAAAGTTGGGAGTTGGTCCGAGCAACGTTGAGTTTTCAGTTCCTGCACATATGAAAAAAAAGGAGAAGTGAAGAGGGAACTATCTGTTGTATAATGTCTTATCACATGCTCAGCTCACATGAGAGATAGCCCCTGATTGGGCAAGCTGGAAAGGAAGTTAAATGCCTACACCAATCAGTGCCAAGCTTATGAATTAAGCACAGATTCCAAAACATTATTCAGAAATAATCATAAAAAACAAATGGAATTAAGGGAGAATTTTTTGGGAGTTATTGAGTGAAATATTTAACAGAATTTGATCTGTGTATTAAAGTTGAATTAATGTTGTAAATCTCAGTGAAAACTTCTTTTCTTTTTTAGGGGTTGAATTGAAAAGATCGTTAAAAAGAAAGATGATTCCCAAAGGCACAATGAACAAACATTGTTAAAGAGTTTGATGAAAGAATATGTCAGGTCACATTAGATTCTTCTTTGCCTTTTCTAAAATACAACGTGGCCTCGCCTCCTTTTAATCAGACTGACAAAGTCTTTTAGAGATGCGAGCATGCATAAAAAAATAAATTATTCAAGTTATACTTACATTTTCTTGTGCCAAAGTTCGAGTAACACAATTTTTATATTTTGGTGTTGGTTTATACATCACCACTTGAAGAATGGCGCCAGGGGTCACGATTCTGTTTTCAGGCGATGGCTGCTTATAGACTGGAGACAACTAAGGTGGAACAAAAAAATAAAGAAAATAAGAGCAACTCAGAATTAAACATTTTCCTTAAATTTTTTGATATATCAAATATGACGATTTTTTTTTTTAAATGGAAATCACTCCAGACATGGTATGAAGCCACTTGATGTAAGGAGCTAACAAGAACGAAAGATGATTATTGCAAAGACAGGAGATGCCTATTGGCCATAGTATTGAAAAGACCATGGCTATAGGTTGGAGGAAAACAGTCACCAGGAAGAGAGTTCCACAAGTCTTTAGAAAGAAGCTACTGGAATAGGAAGCTGTATTACAATGAGGTATAAAAACAGCGAATTAATGGAGACCACTAGATCAACAGGTCAAACGAGGTGGAACAAAAGAAGCAGGGAATAGATCAGACAATTCTGAAGAACACATGCCATAGTATTTATAGAAAAGACTGAGACTAGCAACATCACGTCTGTGAGAGAGAGGATGCAGAGAAGAAGAAAGGGTGGGGGCCAATCAAATTACAGATACGTTTCTGCACCTTATCAAGAACCCTGAAATGGGACAGAGATTCACCAGCCCAAACATGACAACAGTACTCCATACATGGTCTGATAGTAGATTTGAAGAGATAGAGAATAGCCTCAGCTGGGAGAAAGTGTTTGGAGCGATAGTGAAAACCGACTTTACGAGAAGCAGAAAGAGCAATGGATCTAATGTATGAACTCTAAAAAACATTTGATGAGAGAGAAAGACCAAGAAGTTTTAAAGTCGATTTCTCCTCAAGAGCAGAGCCATCCATGAGAATCTCAGGAAGAAAAGGGACACGCCTACGATTGAAAGACACGAGCTGAGTCTGAACAGAATTAAACGAAACAAACCATTTCGTACCCCAATCCACAACTGAACCCAAGTGCAGCTGTATATTTCAACTGATCCAAGGAAGATGAGCGAGAAGCAACACCAGAATAGAGAGTGGTATCATCAGCATAGATGTTAATTTTCTGAATAATATTCTCTGGAAGATCCTTTATATAGAGAAGAAACAGTGTTGGGCCTAGAATAGAGCCCTGAGGAACACTAGCGTTGATAGGAAAAGAGAAAGAGACACCGTCCAGAATTACTCGCAAGCTTTAATCAGGAAGAAAAGACTTAATAATGTCAAGAACTTCACCACCAATACCATAACCCTGAAGTTTGTGAAGTAAATGATTAATAAAAATATTCACATCTTAAACGTGGTTTAGAAAGGCGTTTTGTCCGTTTTTTAAGTTTGAAATTTCTTAAAAGATACTTCTAAGGATTTTTGCCAATTTTATTGTAAGATTAAATGTTATAGAAAAACAGTGAATTTTGTAAAATGCAATAACAGAGTTATCTCCCTTGGTATCTTGTCCAACATTATGTTGGACAGAGTTATCTCCCTTGGTATCTTGTCCAACATTATGTTGGACAAGATACCAAGGGAGATAACTCTGAATTCCTTAGATGTGTTTTCATTGATGCTAAACAAATAATTTGTAATGTTTCTGAATTTTTGAGATGAGGATTGATAATATGCATTATTTGGATTGTTCGGACTACTGTTCTCATCTTGGGTGTTATTCTCACAACGTTTCAGTCGATGTAACCTTCGACCATTCTTTCAGCTGCTTATTGCCAATGGCTCTTATTGGTGAATGTCGGAAATAATTTTTTTGTTCTTTTTTTCCAACAAACTATAGTCGTTAGAATTCAAAATGTGTGATGTCTTCATGAAACATTTTTTCCAGGGAAACATTGTTTATGTATAAATATTAAAAAAAATATGAAATGAAACATATCAAATCGGTACGAATCCGAATCAATACAAAAATGGAAAAGACTCAACGCTCTTTCCGTTTCATAAAGACATTTTGAATTCTAACAACTACGGTTTGTTGGAAAAAACAAAACAAAAAAACATTCTTTCCACCGTTCACCAATGTCATGATACACCTGGAGAAGGTCGGAGGTTACATCGGCCGAAACGTTGTGAGAATAACACTCAAGATGAAAACAGTAGTCCGAATAATTTATAGTATGAAAGCATAAAGCTGTAATCCAAATATATCAAAATGGTTGCTAGTGATACCAAGCTTAACATTTTTTTTTAAAAGTCCCTTACAAAAATGTATTACTTTTATTTACTTAATGTGTATTTTCAAATAAATATTATTTTCTGTAAATGCACTAATAATTTTATTTTTATTACATTAAGTTACGATTACAACCAGACTTAGAAAATGTAGGATTAAATTGTTTCCGAAGAAAAACGATTTCAAGAGCTACTTTTCCAGGGAAACATTGCTTATGTACAAATATTAAAAAACATGAAATACAAACATTGTAAATTATTTTCAAACCAATTAAATAATTTAAATTGGAAGTTTGTTCAAATTTCTAAAAAAGAAAAACAAAAAAACCATGGAATTTATCTCTGTTAAGTGTTATTTTTTTGTGTATATAATAAACATTCAAAGTCAGGTAAATATGAGTAAGGCTTGTTTGATGAAAAGGGATACTGTTATAAGACAATCATTTTTAATATTTGTGATCAAAAAATACACGAGATAATAACTTCCAAAATTGTACCATAGTTTCAATTATAGACAAACACTAAATCTAGATTAATGGTCTCTTATAGATGACGCACCATGTTTCCGTTACTTCGCGTTGTCAACATTCGGGCAGGTCTCGGAAGCGGCTGAGAGTTGACGAAACTATTAACCAATCAGGTTGCAGCAGGCATTAGACATTCAGGCTACAGCAAGCAGCCGATAACTTTTGAAAGAAATTAATTGTGTTCAATACCCCAAAAATTAATTTCTATAATCTCTGTCAGCTCGTTGAATCTCCCGAAGGACTAATTGAGTTCTGCCAGCAAACAACTTTTGGACCAGTTGCAAAGAAGATTAGAAAAAAAACCAAAAAAACATTTGCTTATAAACAGTTTTTTAGTTAAAATAATAAAAAAAAATATATGCTTAAAAACAGTTGTTTCGGTGTTTATGTTAACGAGAAAATTTTTTTCAAAACCACGTAAATTTTTTTTAAAAAACATTAAAAAAAAATAAAAAACAAAAACATTTGCTTAAAAAAAAATCAAACAAAATCATCTTTTGAAACTTTCTGGTGCACAAACAAAAAACATTTTATTAATCATGGTTTGTTCCTTTAACAATAAAAAAACATCTTTGTTTAGCTATGGTTTTTTTCGTTCTTTATTTTTATATATGTATTTTAGTTTGATTTTCTTTGTCGTAATTTATCGGCTGCCAGTCTTCAATTTATCGTTTGGCAGTTTTCGCCTCGTCAACTCTAGGGCGCTTCCGTAACCTGCCCGGACGTTGACGATGCAGAGTCACGGATACCAGATTAATAGATGCATGTGTATTAACTTAATTGGATTATTTAATCAGTTGGTTAACCTAACACAAACTAATTTTGCCTTAACTATTATTGATTTATCTTGTTATTACAGAGCGATTGCTGTTTTTTTTCTTTTAATTTACTTTTCTTTTCAGTTTTACTGAATTAAACAGATATATATATAAGAAATGTTGTCCTTGTTTTAGAAATCATTGTTTATATGGTAATATTAATTATTAAAAATAATAATGAGCAATTAGAACGCCATACAATGCATTTTAGTTTTATTAACTTTTTTTTTTTCCAATTTAATTTTTGAAGATATACTTCATCAGAATTTCTGAATTTCAAAATAAAGATATATTAAAATACCTTTTTTTTTTCTTCATCTCGTTTTTGGTGTTATTGATTCGGTGTTGCTGAAACGCATATGGGATGAGAGTCTTGTTTGTTAAGGACGGCATGTGGCAGTGCAAATTGTAATAAGAAATGTTGTCCTTGTTTTAGAAAGCATTGTTTATATAGTAATATTAATTATTAAAAATAATAATGAGCAATTAGAATGCCATATTACAATTTGCACTGCCACTGATGATGAAGTATATCTTCGAAAATTAAATTGGAAAAAAAAAGAAGTTAATAAAACTAAAATCCATTGTATGGTGTTCTAATTGCTCATTATTATTTTTAATAATTAATATTAGATATATATATTTTTTTTTAACGTCTATCTTTGTTCTTTTGTGTAAGAGCTAAGACAAAACCAAAAGGAGACCTCCACTTCACTCTGCTTCGTGACCAGAGAGAAAAAAAAAGATAAATTCTAATTTTTCCTTTTTGTTGCTTTCATAGTTGCACTCCCGTCTGTCACTTGACTTTTAAATCAGTTTTTTTTTGGCGAGTGTACTCTGTGTTTTTATGTTTGTTTTAAGATCAATCTCATACCGTTTTCTTTTTCATTTCCACCTTTTCAAGACAAGGATGCTGGCTCAGAGCTCTCTCCTCAGTGTGTGCATTGCATAATGGTTGCATCATATGAAAGGCTATGGACATGCAACTAGAAACCACTCGTGAATTTAATATTCTCAAGAAATAGAGGAAACTGGCTCAACCCACCCAGGGTGCGTGTGCCATACTAGGACGAAGGGCTCTAGATAGCAAAACACTTGTCTCGTATCAAAGCCATTACAAGTTTTCTCAGAAGTGTGAATGAACGTGACAAAGTATGTATACAAAATCTTCATGAAATTAAAAACAGAAACAATAGATGAGTATTAAAGGCAATGATAATGTGATATTAGATTGAAGACACTGTTTAATAGAAAAAGATCATATAAGGCAAAGTAAATGGGTACCTGACTAAAACTCAGGGAAGGTTCAAGGCAGCGGAAGGAGAGGGATGGGCTCCGCCTTCCATATGCTATGTCCTAGACACAGTGATTCTTAACAAATCGCCGCCGCTATGGCCATGGGCAGTGTGCGATGTCGGCAACGACACTCGTGCACGTCCAGGCTATGCGACCTTTACCTTTTTAGATAGGACAGCAATATTGATGAATTCAATAATTTTTTATAGTCACCTAACATATTATATCGAATCAAAACTAGTATGGTGTCCGATGTTCAATTTTTTATCTTGAAAAACGCTATTCGAGTAGGAGATATTTTGGACATTTTTGAGAAGGAGATTAGTTTTGAAAAAAAAAAAAAAAAAAAAAAAAAATGGAACATGAAAGACCGTACTATCTTTGATTCAATACATTACATAAAAAATAACGAAATAATATTTAAACAGAGATGTCGCCAAGAGTAAGTCCAAATGGAAAAAAAAAAACGTCTCTCTCAACTGTATAAAAAAAAACGTCGTTCAGTTCAACATAAAAAAATCCAGCACTATTCTTTTCTTTTGTTCGCTTTACAATCCCACGTTCAGAACGATCTCCACATAACTGACTGAATCTTCACTTTCGCTCTCTTATTGAAAAAAAATGCGACGCATGCAAACTAACTTAATTTGCATAAATCTCTCACTCGACGCCGCTGCCCGGATTTTCAAATAAAAACCTTATTTGACTTTCTGCCGCCTTTCTCCTCCCACTCCTTTTTTTTTTGTCGTCAGCGAGCGTTTTCGGGTTCGCCTCACACACACAGCATACCAGACGCTGCCTCTTTGAACGGCGCCGACAAGTGTCTGCATCTACGTCAATCGGCCACTCTCCGTCACAGGTGACTATTTAATAAAAAGTATTGGATTCATCAATATTGCCGTCCTATGAATTTCTATCAAACAGTGTATTCAACCGGATATCGCAGTCGTTGCATTTGTTCCTCAAACTTTCTACAATCCTTCAAGCAAACTAAAACACTCTTTCAAATAAATGTTTTCTTTTTCTGCATTTAATATTTGTGCAACTCACCGTGTGAGTAAACAAAGCTCGGTTTCTCTCTTTGTTGGTCATGAGTTTTCTGTACAAATGATTGGTCCTCCTTTTCTCTGCGTTATGCTTTTGTAATCTGATTAAAAAAGAAAAAATACCACGCAACATATAGATTTATTAAAATTTTTTTAACAATAAAATAGTTTTGATATAAGACTGGCTTTGAGGTGGGAAGAAACATCACCCCTGATTAACTGATTACGCAGGCTATAGGGTCTCAGGGGAAGCCTCTCAGACTCAATATACTCATTTTCTAATAGTCATTAAACAGAAGATGATTTGGAATGGGAAAGAACAGTATTCTGGTCATTAAAATTTTCTGGCATTATTATTATTGCTAATAGAAATTGCAGTGCGTCTTTTTCCAACCATTTTTATCAGAATATCTTAAAAGAACATGTATTTTACGATATTGTCAATAGTTACAAATTGAATGAATATTTGCAAATTAAAATTGAAAATAAAATTGGAAAATATGATAGAGTAAAGTCAAATCCATCCATCTCATTAATTCTTATCGTCAATTGTTTTTTTTAGTTTTGACAAGTGGTGACTCACTCCAATTTCCAGGCATTTAGACTAGGATCAAAATGTAGCATCTGTTGTGTGTTCAGTCAGGAGAAATCCTTCTTGACTCGGGAAATTTTAATTTTTGTCTTTTTTTGGGGGGGGGGGGAGTTGGATACCTTCACATAAAAAAAAACTATTTGGTGTCTAATTTTCCCCTTATGTTAATAGGGACTCATTAGTAGAAAAACAACAAAAAACAAAATAACAACTGTGAAAATCAAAACAAATTATTAAGTCTATTGTAACATAAAGTTCATTTGTTTAAAATGTACACAAATTACAACAGTAATTATTAAAAACATTTTTTAAATAATCAAGTCTATTTTAATTGAAAATACAATAGATCTAATTATGTCTTTGTATTATTAAAGAAGCATTATTATTAAAATAGACAGATGGTTAAAGGGAATTAATTCGTCACGGTCCACAGGGGAATAATTACCATAATACAAATCAGACCAGATTTGTAAATCAGTATTTGTATTTTAAATCAAATATTTTAGAGCATTTCATTTGTAAACTCTTATTCGATTCATTGAGAACAGTATGGATATTGCAATTAAAAAAATCTATTATTAAATGTGCTTACTACATTTATTTTCTTCAAGGCCCACTTTTAATTTTACAAATTCATTTTCGGGTAACACCGAAATAATGACAGAATTTAACATTATTTTAATCTTTAAATTCATTTCCTCAAATAATGGCAAAGTTTTGAAGAAAAATATTTTGTGTGCTAATTTGCAGCTTTTGCAACATACTTCTTATTACAATTCCAAAATCGACTTGAATTAATGACCATACCAACTAAGTCTCCTGTTCTGTATATCTCCCTATACTATCCAGTTTTCATCTTCCTCTGAAGTCATCAGATTTAAGCCCATATTTAAGACTCACATTAGACATCCATCATATCATTCTCATATCATTTCTCACCATGCAACGCATGTCCTCAATCCTCACTGGCCAGATTTCTCTTCCATACATCAGTATACTTCATATAAAACTTTTCTCTTAGTCGATAGTGGTAACGCTCTCCTCGTTAATAATAACAGAAGTTCCCATAACTTACTCAATCTACTTCTAACTCTGGCAATCAAACTAGCACCAGCTCCTTCCCATACCCCAATAGTATCACCAAGGTAACTAAACTTCTGAACAACCTCAATAGTCTTGCCATCCAAATATACTTTCTCCAAAACCGAGTTATCATGTGTCTCCATTGTCTTACATTTCCTGCACATAAACTGGTTATGATCTCTCACGCTACCTGTAATTCCACTGCATTTCTTGTACACCCAATGCTCACAAGGACAAACAAAAAATTGATTTGCACCCAACTCCCTTCCCACAAACTGAGCAGGGTAACCCTCTTTCTGAGGGCTTTCCAACACTACAACCATTGATCATCACTTTGGTCTTGGTAACATTTACTCTCAAACCTTTACTTTCCATAACATTCTTCCAAGTCTTTAACTAAACAAGTAGACCTTCCACCATTTCACAGGTGAGTACTAAATCATCAGCATACAGCATCTGTTCCGGACAATCCGTACGAAACTGTCTGGACGCTTCTTTTGACACTGTCGAAAGCTTTTTCTAAATCCACAAAACGAAATACAGGTTCTTATCAAGGTATTTTTCTTGCATTTGTCTCAAGATAAATATAGCACAAGCATAAAACCAAACTGCATTTCATCTATGCTTACTCGACTTCTTATTTGCTGCTCAATTAGTCTCTCGATCACTTTCAGGACCTGATCTATCAACCTCTGTAATTACCTCTATCTAGAGCTCCACCTTTACCCTCGGAACAGTTCACAATTGTACTAAGATCCCAGCCTTTCAGAAAAACCTTGTGTGATCTGATGTCAAATTTGTGATCATCTCAATGTCTGTTTTACTCGCAGCCTTCAACATTTTTGCAACAAGCCCTGAGGGTCCTCCAGCCTTACCTTTCTTCATCTCACTCACAGTTTCTCATACCATTTCTTTCTCAATTCTCATCGATGAACCAGATACTGCTTCCTGGTTACATGAAAATTCAATTTTCAACAATTTCTCATAGTAACATTTCTAAGCATCCTTCTTGTCCTGTTCATTTGTTGCTAGCACTCCATTGTCATTTCAAATGCACTTCTCACCAGCATAATCCATATTTGTCTTTCCTATTTGTTTAACTATTCTGAATACTTCATTCTTCTGGTCATACCTTTGTAGTATATCTGGAAACTTAGCTGCTTACTCAGTTTCCACCTTAGCTGTGTATATTGCTGTCCTCTTTGCCACCAGATACATATCTTTATTCACTAAACCTTTTCACCACTCACTCCATCATTTCCACTTTGATGCACTTCTCAACTTCCTTATTCAACCACCATGTCACCCAATGTCTTGGACGCCCTTTTGTTCACCCACAGTCTTGTCTATTGGCTCCAACAGTGTATCCAACTACTTCCACTGTTCTTCCTGAAGTGGATCTGATGACCGAACACTTCATCACTTGGTCTCTAAACTCTTGTTTCATGCGTTCTTCATTCAAACCCCATAACTTTCTCCTTACCTCATGAGCTTTCTTCAGCATAAAATCACAAATAACCGTTTTGTGCCGAGTCACATTTTGTTTTCGCCAGGTATTACTTTCATATCACCCAGTGACTAGACATGGAAATATTGAAATTGGAAGATGTACAAAGAATGGTGACAAAATTAATAAGTACAGTAAAGGAGTGCAGTTACAGGGAGAGATTAGACAAATTGGCATTGACTATTTCCTGGAGAGAAGAATGAGAGGTGATATGATTGAGATTTTCAAGATAATTAATGGCAGTTTTTTTGCTAATATGTTTTTGGAATAAGTTGCCAGATCGGATTAAGAACAACAATAACATGGATCAGTTTAAGATGAGGTTGGATGAATTCAGAGAAAGTGGTAGGAGGGAGAAATTGAGGGGGCACTCTTGGGAGTTGTCAAATGAAATATTTAACAGAATTTGATCTGGATATCGATACTGTACTAACAGTTTAATTGTTTTTTTTTAACAGTTGAATTGAGAGGAGGCATAACAAACAAATAATAATAATAATAAAAAAAAAAAAGTTTTTTCCCCGTAACTAACATTTATTAATATTCATCATTTTAATATTAACCTATTTATTTCTTAATTATTTACTGTCACAAATATATGTGAACTATTTTGACTTATAACACTTACTTAAAATGCCATCTTCACGCAATGTTAGAAGTGGCCGCCATATCCATCTTGTACTCATTAAACCTGCATACTGGATCCTCTTATGGTAAGTCCAACTACAAACAAAGCAATTACAGTTCTCTTACATTTAACAAATGAAACATTTTCTTTTTTTCCACCCCAAACAAGGCACATTGCTACTGAGACGTAAGGGGCTACTGTGATTAGGGGCCATATTAATAGGGAGCATCCTAAGTGGGGAGTTGGGCAGCGAGATGTTTTTCCACATTACATTCAAATTTCTGCATGTTGGTACGGCCGGATAAACAGGGAGCAGACAAAGAATTCCAAAGACAAGTGGTCTGAGGAAAGAACGTTCTACTCTCGTCATGTGGATAAAACGGACGTGCACATATTCGAGGCAATAGCTGAATCCTTAGAAAGTGACCCCCAGTCTGTAGTGGAATGGAGTCATAAATGGATGGTAACATTTAATGCTGCTAAGGCAAATCTCCTTTCCTTCAACAACTACAAGAAACCTCTTTAACCACAGATTGCCATGACTAATAACACCTTACCTGAGAGTCCAACGTTCAAACCACTTGGCCTAACATTCACAGTAACATGAACTGGAACAAATACATAGAAGACATTGCCAAGGCTGCTGCAAAGAAAATGGGCTCCCTCTACTGTGCTAGAAAACTTCTCAAACCTGCCAGTATCCTATATCTCTACAAAGCCACCATCTGCCCAATGCATGGAGTATTGTTGTCACATCAGGGCTGGTGTAGTATCCACCAGTCTCTCCCCCTTAGACAAAATCCAAAAACAGGTATCTAATCTAATAGGTCCCTCACTATTAACCAAGCTCCAGCCCCATCTCTGAAATGTTGCATCCTTGTGCCTGTTTTACAAAGACTCCAATGAAATGTGCTCCGATAAACTTGCTGCTCTGGTTCCCCATTGACGTAAATACACTCGACCAACCCGACAATCAGCTAGATCCCCTCCATTCATTGTGGAGGTCCCCAGATGCTGGAGAGCCTTCTACTCCAATAGCTTCTTTCTTCGAGCCGCCAGCCTTCGGAACTCCCTCCCTGCTCCCTGTTTCCTCGACTTTGCCGACATGCAGAAATTTAAAACTAATGTGAACAAGCATCTCACTGCACAACTCCCAATTTAGGATGACCCCCTAAACTTTCACCCTAATTCTCAGTAGCCCCCTATGTCTACAAATGGCAATTTGCCTTGTTTGGGGTGAACTAAGTTAAAAATAAAAAATGGTGAGGGGTTACAAATGCAGTAAGTTTGTCGGAGCACATTCCATGCAACATTACGGCAATTAGACAAGGGCTGAAGCTTGGTAGATAGTGTTGAACTTATATGGTTAGAGACTCTTTTTTTGTACCCTGTCCAAGAGGGAGAGACTAGTGGATGGTGTACCAGCGCAGATGTGGCAACAATACTCCATGCATGGGCGAATAGTGACTTTATAGAAATATAGGATACTCGCATATGTGACTCCCCCCCCCCCACACTTATAAATAAAGTTATTTGTAAACCTACATTTTATTGTTTTTACACATTTTTCTTCAACATATTTTGGTTAATAACTTTCTTAGCTAAAACTTTTGTGATTAAAATTGGAAAAAGGAAATCAGTTGTCTGCTTCTTATTTGCACAGTCAAAAACATTTTAGTATTAATACTAAACAAGGAAACAGTTTTAATACTACGGTGTTGAATTTGGATAAATTATATTCTTTAATTTAACGCATGTATATTGGCAGGTCTCGCGAATGTTAGGAAGTACAATCAGAATTATTGGTTCTTCTGTATTATTGGGGACAGATGAAATTTTCATCTTTAATTTAGAAGAGTCAGTTGAAACTTTACTTCATTCAATTATGTATTTTTCATTTCAATTACGTATTTTTATTTTATGTGATGTTTAATTTATTTCAATAAATTTATTTTATTTTAACGTATCCTCTGAAGTTTTATTTGAGTTTGTATTAAAAACTCAGTGCTGAATAGCACCGAGCGTTGTGATTGATTGATTGATAAATAATCCTTTTACTTATCTTTTTAAAATTTATTTTCTTACTAATTCTCTGGATTTTCCTTATGGTTTATGGTTACAACGGCAAAAAAACAAAAACAAAAACAAAACAGGAAAAAAAAAACCCCTCCAAAAAACAGATTTAATAATCTAAACAGAAAACAATTATTTAAATTAAAAATAATGGTGCTGATCCATTTTTGGAGAAATCTGAATTGAGAAAACAATTTGAATTATCTCCCCTTTCAACTGACTCTTCTAAATAAAAGATGCAATTTCATCTGTCCCCAATAATACAGAAGCACCGAATTATTATATAGATGGGTTAGAGGTTATTTGCCTGCTTTCCGTAAATGCTTGTAGGGATTGAAGAATCGATTGTGAAGAGGAGAAATGGTAAAAGTTTATAAAATAGTCGACTTACTTGAGAGTCATCAGTTCAACATTTTCAGGAATATTATCAGGATACTGTGTTTTGAGCATCTTTGGTTTGCCGCAACAAAGATTTTCTACACTTGAAAAAGAAAAGAAATAAAAAATAGAGCATGAGTTGTCTCCCCCTGTGATCTCTACTTCTTGAATAATGTAGACAACCAATTAGAACTTTTGTCGGATTTTGGGGAATAAAACTGAGTGTATTTTAGATATTTGTGAAAAAAGTGCAATTTTTGCCAAATTGACGGTCAGCTGAGTGGACAGTAACAGATGAAAGACGTTCAAAACGACCAAAGACGCAAACATCAGCAGGGAAGGTTCTAGCGTGCATATTTTGGGATATGCAACGTATTTTGTTCATTGATCACCTTGAGAAAGATAGAACCAGCAATAGGGAATATAATGAAGCATTATTGGTTCGTTTGAAGGGAGAAATTTACCCCCAAACGGCCACAAATGAAGAAAAAGTGCTGTCACCAAGACAATGCACCATGTCACTAGTCGATCGCAAAACTACATGAATTGCACTTCTAATTGCTTCCACACCCACCCTATTCTTCAGATCTGGCCCCAACAACTACTGGCTGTTCACAAACCTCAAAAACAATGCTCCAGAGAAAGAGATTTAGCTCCAATGAAGAAGTGATATCGAAAAGTGAGGCGAATTTCGAGGCCAAAAACAAATCGTTCTACAAAAAATGCATCAAATTGTTAGAGAAGCACTGGAATCAGTGTATCACCCTGTTGATGAATAAAAAGACTATGTTGATGAATAAAATCAAATTTTGCCTAAAAGTTGTTGTCTTATTAGTTCGACCAGAGTGATGTGTTAGTTGAATTAAGTGTAAATAAATATTAAAAATGATGAATGAACAAAATTTGATTACTTATGAAGACGGTTAATGACATGTATTTGTTAACATTGGATTTGAAGAACGACCATGTTGTACCCCAAGGGAAGTAAGCCCATGGAAACGTGTTCCACGGATGGAAAGTTCCGAGTTATGCGCTGTTAAGGGAGATAAATAGTGTTTGCATACTTTTTTGGGTGGGTGGGGGGGCTTGTTTTTTTTTCAAAATGAAAAGTTTGTAATAAAAGTAATTACTTTTCATCCTTTAAAAAATTAGTTATTATTCACAAAAAGATTATTTTCAAGATGAAACTAAAATAAAACATTTAAAAAAGAACATAAAAAACACTTTAAAGAAAGAAAAAATATCCTGAAAAACTTTGCGAAAAAACAAACCCTTCCTTAAGTTTGGGTAGCAACAGCCCCCCCCCCCTTCCCATTAGAACATGGTTACATCTAAAATTTAATTAAAACTGTTACATGTCGTTCAAATATTATCTAGTCAGAAAGTGGGTGATCATTTTATACGTTAAATTTATATGCAGAAGTAATCCCCACTCTAAATTCTAAAATAAAATACATTTCGGTGGGGGGAACGGAAAAAAAAATTTAGAATTTAGAGTGGGGATCAGTTTTGCATATAAATTTAACATTAACCCTTATCCTAGAGTGGCTTTTAGCCTTGATAAGTAGTGACTCATTAGTATAAAAACAATAAAAATTAGTCGAGGATTCTCATCTACAATAATACCACAATTTCTTCTAATACAAATTTAACTTTATTTGACATTTGTTTTATATTATTATTTCTTATATATAAATATATATATACACATATATGCACACCCACCGGCAGGGTTACTTGCCATTTCCTAGGTTTATGTCAGATAACAGCATATGCAACAGTATAATAAGAACTAAGGAAGATTGATGGGTATATTTATTTTTAAAGAGTGGGTTCTATCCTCATTGAAACTCAAGAATGCTCAATGCCAAATTTGGTGCAATTTTGACAAATAGTTTTGAACTCTATACTTGTTACATTTTTAGTCTTAGTAGTAGTAGTGGTAGTAGTGGTGGTGGTATTAGTAGTAATAGTAGACCACCCCTACATGACATGTCGAGTAGTTTTGAACCCCATAAGTGTTTTTTTTTAAATCTTAACAGTAATAGTAGTGGTGGTATTATTATTATTGGTAGTAGTAATAGTAGACCCCCTTCCATAACCCACCTAGCAAATCAAAGATACTCCATGCAAAATTTGGTGCAATTCTGTAGAATAGTCTTGGAACCTATATTGTTTTGTAGTCTTGTGAGTTGTTTTTATAACGTACCTCATAGAAAGAAAGAAAATAAACAACAACGTTATAAGATTACGTTCAAGTAGGGGTTTGTGTGAATTTTATACCATTTTTTACTCCCTTGAAATTTTAGGAATCTCTGAATACTTATGGTTTAAATTTCATGCAAATTAGATATTTGAATTTTGTCCTTCCTTAACCCAAACACTATCCCTCAGTTTGTGATGACAGTACTATTTTAAGTAGTCGGGTTATTTGGCTAAATTCTGTGCAAGACAATGCATGTTGCTATTTCTTTGTGATTCTACATCCGGCTTCGTGGTGCAGCGGTTAAACAGAATCTGACCATTGTTTCTACTTAAAGCATGTTTTAATAAAACAAAAACTAACATTAAAAACACTAGGTTATAGCAAGTTTCATCAGACATGTGAAAAACCTTTTCAGGAAAAATATAGTCGCCATCTTTATACACAAGGATGATAATTTGAGCTCAAGGACAAGGAACCATTTTTTTTTAACTGGGAAAATATAAAAACAAAAAAAAAACATTACTTTACAATTTTTTTTTTTGGGGGGGGGGAGGGAGAGAGGAGAGAACCCCCCCCCCCAAGTTTTTTTTGTTAAAAATTGAAAAGATAAAATGGTTCCTTGCCACTTAACTAGAACATTATGAATGCAAGTTATCGTTCTTGAACTGGTTTATAAATATGGCGACTATCTTTCCTGCCAAGTTATCATTTTCGGGTTTCATGTGTACGATGAAACTCGCTGTTATGCCAGAATTATCTATCTTGGATTTATTTTGGTTAACGTTAGAGAATGTGCCTACCTGTCTGGAAGTCAAGAAAACTTGTTTTGCTCATATGTGGAAAATTAAGCACAAGCCTATTCTCTTTCTGGCATGTCTTTCAAAGTGAACTGACGTTTTCATTCAACTCCAAGAAGAATACTTTCCAAAACCCTAGCAGGTTGCATCTTCTGATAGCAGTTGCATAGACTTTCAGAAAAACACAACACAACGTAAAATTTACTTATTCATTGCTCATGCATCTCCGATCCTATCAACATATATTCTTTCTCACTGTATTTAGGAGAATAACATATTTATATTATTTGTTGGTTAAAACATTGAAAGTGGCTACTTTTTACTGATATAACATTTTCATTGTGTTACTTCGCGTTTTTTTCCTTTTTTTCTTTTTTTATTGTAATTAGTAGGTATTGGTAAAGTATAGGATAGTTTACAATCGAGAACTCGTAAACTTGGGAGATTACGTGTAGTTTTACAAGTTTTTTTGGGGGGGGGGGGGGCTTGCCACTCGAACTTAGGTTTAGTGGTAGGGTAAGTATTTTTTTTACTATCTTTACAGCATGAAGTTAAGTGATTACCTCGAAAATCTCGGCTGACATTTTTTTCGTGTGTCAATAGACAGCTTTTATCGAGTCAAAATCTGAAATAAAAAAATCTTACAGTTTCCACGTTGAAAGGATACGAGTCAGTAGAGAATTTAATTCTACTGCGTTTATTAGAAATTTTATTTTTGGCGATTGTGCAGTGTAGTTAACAGGAAAAAAATGAGTGGTGAAAGAAAACAAAAAATTATTTTACAGCTTTTACCAAACTCAAGAAAATGTTATCTTCTATCGAGGCTTGTAAAAAAAATAAAAAAATTAAGATAGCTGCCATAGATGGAAGATTCGATGTAGTATGTTTTACAACTAAAAAATCGAAAAATAAAATACAATAACTGTCACCAATTGGTTAGGAATTAAATTTTCGGCCTATTGGTGACATACGACATTGAATCTTCCATTCATGGCAGCCATCTTGATTTGATTTTTTTTTTTTACAAGCCTCGGAAGGCAACAGGGTACTGTTTTGGAGAAGGCAACCAAAGATTTACAGGAGTGATATAAGTACTACGAATGTTTACATTATCCAAAACAGTACCTTGTTCTAAAAGAAAAGGTACTGTTTCAGATAATGTAAACATAGATTTACAGATTTAGAAGCCATTATTAACATGGAGAGGGGAGGGGGTTCGGTAACATTCAGAAGGCATAACTTTCTTTGTCTTTTTCCGTTCACATTCGTAGTACATGTCATGCTTGCTTAATATTTTTCCGTTCGATTTTGTAGCATTCATTGTACAAACGTCATACCTACGGCACGACAGTTAATTTTTGGTTGCAATTTTTTAAACAGTACCGGCAAGGGTACAACCCCTAATAAAATAAAAATATAAAAATTAAAAGAAAGTTCCAAAACTCAAAGACTATGCATTTGGTAAATGTTATTTGTTGGAATTTTTTTCCCCACCCATTTTATTCTGTTAACTACACTGCCACGACCGTCGTATACCCAGGCCAGCGCACTGAATCAAGTTTTTCTGATGTGTTAGAAATTGCACCATTACATCATCACACTCGCCATCTCCTCATACCGAAAGGAGGAGTTGACCATAGGAATATATTTTGGCACCTTTTTTTAACATGTGCAGTGTCAGACAACCATCTTTTTGTTCAGTTGAGATTTCGCAAGGGAAGGGTCAACTTCATATCAACTAAATGGATGTAATATTGAATTTTTCCTATGAACATTAAAAGCATCTTTGTATCAGTTGACCTATTCGAGCAATGCAATAAACTTGTGGCAACTGAATGTAATTAACATCGAATTTTCCAAGAACTTCCAACTACGTGATAACTAAGCTAAAAGGCTACGCGGAACGAATCTTTCTGCAAGATGGAATCACAGTATCTGAGTTTCTACTAATTGCGTTCGGTTTCCCATAACCCTCTTCTGTGTGAGAAGAAATTCCCACAGGTTACATCATTGATAGTGGTTAGTAAGAACCACTATGAAGAGAATCAAAAGTGCCGAAGGCAATGAGGCGCATGTGCGAGAGTCCATCTTTTTTCAGCAAGTCATCAGGGCGAGCAGACTGACCCTTAAGGATTATTCATTCACTTGGAAATCATTGTTAACTTATTCCTTCCTTTGTGACTTTATTCTCTGTCTCGCTGAACCCGAAACGATACTCTTAGTTCTATTAATTGTATTGGTTTATTATACTACTTCAGACTAATTTACTATCTTTCAATGCTCAATTCAGAGGAGGGGGTAGTGTAGTATATGTTCTGTTGTCATGAGTCCATCTTCCTTGGCATCATCTTCTCCTTTTATAAATAAAATTAAAATACCTTATTTATGGATGTCAAGTGCGAACGCAGACCCCACTATATTTTTATAAATAAAATAAAAACCTATTTCCTTTTTATAGATGTGAAAATAAATGCAGACACCACAATTTTTTTGATAAATAAAATGAAGCCAAACGTATTTCATTTTGTCTCGGAGATAAAAATGTACCTGCTGCTGTTCACTTGCTTAAGTGTAAGGGCAGTACACATCGAGGTGGTTCCTGATATGAGCATCTTGTATTTTTTTCAGGTCCTAGTCGGATTCACTAATGTGCATGGTGTTCCGGAATAAATTCTCAATGATAATGGAAAGACCTTTCTGGGCAGTGGAAGACTGTTTAGCCGCGTTTGTCTCCTTCGAGACAAGTTTGGGTCTTGCAATATTAAGTGGAAAACAATTCCTGTTTTCCTCTTGGGTTGGAGGAGCTTGGGAATGTAACATGAAGACTTTAAAATCCTGCCTCTACAAGGTTATTGATAGGGGTAAGGTTGATTATTATGCCTTCCTGACTATTGTCTCTGATATTCAGAGGGCAGTGAACAACCGATTCCTCACTTATCAGGAGTCCTCTGAAAGGCAACTGACAGTTATCACCCCAAATATGTTTTTAAGACCTAACAAGAGCCTAGGCTTATTACTACATCGAAAAAGAAATGATTGCTCCACTTTGGTTCCTCTCAGCTAGCAAAGGTTGATTGAGACAATTGAACTACGGAACCAATGACTGACAAGGTTTAGAGAACTTTGGTACAATGAGTATCTCCTTGATCTTAGAGGAAGGTCTCCAGGAAGATCCCATTCCAGAACCGTATTCAAATTCAAAGGAACAATGTAGTACTGGTCAAGATCTCTCTAAAACCACAACTCTTTTGGATGTTGGGCACTATACTAGAGGTCTTCCCATGTCTAACAGGGTGATAGTCATGTGAAGGTTCACTCCCTCAAACATCTGTACCCGATGGAGATTTCGCAATCTTCTGAGAGTGTGAGCCTAATCATGCTGATTCTTCTTTGCCTGTCGCTTCAGGCAGAAGCAAAAACCTGGAACCCTCAGCTCAGGAAAAAGACGACACAATCTGGTTGTGCACTACTTGTA
Organism: Sepiola atlantica; assembly: GCA_963556195.1. Lineage (NCBI taxonomy): Eukaryota > Metazoa > Mollusca > Cephalopoda > Sepiida > Sepiolidae > Sepiola > Sepiola atlantica. The sequence continues at coordinate 55,933,200 of OY744527.1, forward strand.
ATAGACCTCAAGGGAGCTAGGACATAATATGCTGTGATTCTTGTGATGAGTGGTACGACTTTGAGTGTGTTGGCATTGAAATAGCTTCACCCGCAAAACAGAAGTGGTACTGCTGTGATTGTGCACCTCGAAGAAGATGGAGGGGTAGACCGAGTCTACTTCCTGCTCAATAATATCAGAGTCCTGGGTATGATGAAAACTACAACCGACAGCGGAGCTCCGGCTAAGGGACAGAATGAGGGTACTCTGAACCACTGTTACCTCCAGGTGGCCGCTGACTAAGGCCAAGCACCTGTCTGTCCCCCTGCAGCAGTGCAGCATCACAATTTTTTTGTTGTTGTTGTTGGGAGTGCGTACTAAATAGGAAGAGCGGTGCCTAACTAGAGTGTGGCTGCTGGCGACTGAGGATGTTCTTCCAACATTTAAGACGAAGGACGGTTATCACAGAGAATTTATATCAGTAGGGGACGGCGTTCAATTGTTATAAAATCTTCCTCGCTAACGGAGAGCGTTAGTCATCAATTTGTCACCACACTACGGCAGTTATTAGACCTAAGGAGAGGATCGCAAAGTAAGTTTTTATTTTTTTCAAAACCGCGCTCTTCGGCTAGCTTCACTTTTGGTTACCCTCTGATTTTTTCGACAGAATTTTGATGAGTTTTTAAGGGAAGGGAGGGGTGAAAATGCCCATAGTCTGTTCGACAGATCTCGTTTGCCACTCTATAGTATGACGTCACTTTCCAATGCACTGCTCTGGTTATTACGATGGTCGTGACACTGCACAATTGCTCATACACTTTATTTGTCCAATGTTGCATATTATCATACTGGACTTAGGGCTAGAAGTTGGAGGTTTGGGTAAATTTATAGAAGTGCACCTTTCGTATTTCGACCCCCAAAAAAAAAGTTTCTACTTTTTGGGGCAAATTACATATAAACAGCCTCAACAAATATCCGCTATGAAAAAAAATTATGAAAATTTTTATTATTTTCGATTTTAGGAGGGGGATCACTTTCCTATATAAGTTATACGTAAAGTGAGCACGCATTTGTTGGCCACCGAATCTCACCACTCGTATTTCGACCCCTAAAAAAAAAAAAAAGTTTCTACTTTTTTGGGACAAATTTTAATAATTTTTTTTCATAGCGGATATTCGTTATGGATGGCTGTTTGGTAGAAACTTTTTTTTTTTTTAGGGGTCGAAATACGAGTGGTGAGATTCGGTGGCCAAGAAATGCGTGCTCACTTTACGTATAACTTATTATAGGAAAGTGACCCCCGCCTTCCTAAAATCTAAAATAATAAAAATTTTCATTTTTTAGGGGTCGAAATACGAAAGGTGCACTTCTATAAATTTACCTTCAAATCTAACGATATTTTTAGTCACCTGGAGAAAATACGACAGGTAGAAAAACAATAATAAACTTTACTAATAACTACAATTAACTGTAAGATTACCTGCAACGTTGATCGAGAGTGTTTAAAGACTCGTCGTCCAAACTCATCATCGTCTTAATATGTTCATTCAACGTGCTATTATCACGAAAGTCAAAGTTCGACATTTCCGTCCATGAGTGAATAAATTCTGCCACATTGACGAGTTCATTGTAAAGAATTTTTTCTTCTTCGAACTTCTGACAATATAGAACAGACATTTTTTCCATGTTTTTCAATTAACACCGGTTTTTCACAGGCGAGTTTACGAAACTAAGCTTTAAGAAACGACACCGGTGAACGTCTGGCAGTCATCAATCTCTCTTAAGCCATAGTTTCGTAAACTTGTCTTCTTATTTATTTCCATAAAATTTGATTCATAAAAAATATTTTTTATTGAAGATTTGTTATATTTTCATAAAAAAAAAACTTATTTTATTATAATAAAAATACAATTCTAAATTTTCCGTTAAAAAAAAGTTTTTTATATTTTTTAATCATTTATGATCATCCGTACTTGAAATTTACTGCAGGATAAACCGGAAGTCAGCGCGGTCGTGAACCCTTCTGGAACGCCATTTTTTTAAGCAACAAGACCGAAGTAATTTTTTTTTTTTTACTTCGATCTAAAAAAATTAGCTCCGACAACTAGTTATTCTGTTTGGTTTGTCGTAGCGGTGACAAGTCAAATTAGTACAGCACTGTGTAAATTTTAATTGTCCTCTCTTTTTTTTTAAATGTCTTTTCGAAACTCGTCCTGTTTTTAGTAAATCTCTAGAATTAATTTTAAATGGACTATCTTGAAGATGTTAGCTCCCAAAGAGGCGGACATTTTCTAGTTTATTGAGTATTTAAGAAGAATTTAATTTGTTTTCTGATTTTTTCGGATTTCTTTTTTCTTTATAATTTTCATTTTGCAAATAACCCGAATTATCATACCCCCTCCGCTTAGTAATTTTTAAATTTATGCTGGCAAATGTTGACGAAGAAGGGAGATAACTTGGCGCATTTGTAAAATGTTTTCTCGGTGCTTCTGTTTCACAATGACTTTAAAATATTTAAAGAAATGTATAAACGTTGTCATGTGTTAGCTGAAAATAAGATTGTACAAAAAAAATTACGCAAATTCATCCAGTATTTATTAAATTATAAGAAACAGAAAAAAAAACAGTCCTTCATATTGGTAGACATTTCAGCTTACTGATTAGGCAAGGGAGATAACTTTAGGAAAAAAGTAAAAATATAAGAAAAATGGCGACATATAGATAAAATCGTTTTTTATTTTTAATTTAATAAAGACTGGATGAATTTGCGTAATTTTTGGTGTACAGTCTTTTCAGCTACCACGTAAGTACATAACAAAGTTTATACATTTCTTTAACTATTTTTTTGAAGAGAGACCTAACATTGTAAAACAGCAGAAGCACTGTTTTTTCTAATGTACTCCATTATATTTTTTCAAGTGATAACCAAAACAATCAGGATTCAGAGCACCATAAAAGTTGATATATATATACTCATTTATCATCTTGAGTCGTGCTCACTCGATATTCTATCTGAAAGTCTTAGAGGCGATCTATGTTCGTTTGAAAAAGCCCCCCCCCCCCTCTGTAAACAGAGAGAGTGTCTGTTAGGATTAGGCCTGATTAGTCTCTAAGACACATCCCCCATTGTATATATAACCTAATGCATTTTTATTTGAAATATATCAGTTTCTCTTTCTTCTCCCCTTTAAAATTCATCAATTCAGCTCTGTAGATTGAGGGTGAAACTGGTCGGCTGGCTTTGTCCCCTCTTTTACTCATGAACGAGCAAATATGTCTTCCTTTCATACTTGCAGCAATTAAATTCTGTGCGTCCAAAAATCATAAAGTATTTATATATATTACTCTACTTTTATTTATCCCAAACAAGTCATATTGCCACTGAGACGTAACGGGCTACTGTAAATTAGGGGCCAGATTTATAGTAAGATGTTTGTTCACATTACATTTAAATTTCTGCATGTTGGTACAGTCGGGGAAACGGGAAGAAGAGAGGGATCCCTGAGGCAAGCCATCTGAGGAAAGAAGCTATTAGAGTATAAAGTTTTCTGGCATCTGAGGACCACTACAGTGAAGGGGTGGGATTTTGCTGCTTCATATATTTCAATTCGTGAAAGGCTCCAGCATTATTAAATTTATGTCAGGCCTGGAAATTATCTCCTTGTATAGGCCTAGTCCTATTTTGAAATATAGAACATTTCCCATATTCTCATCAAATTACTCCTGTGCTTGGAAATTATCACTCTGTTATTTCTGAACTCGCCTATTAATAGCTTTAAAGAATCTATTAAGGTTGCCACAAGAGGACGAGTGAAAGTAGAAGAACTTATTGTAGTTCCATTAATTAACTTAAAGATGACTTTAAATGGCAGTTCATTTTGATGAAGTAAACAGTTATCATATGCAATTTCTTGTGTATTTTCTTCTGGAGAGCTGTGCTTCACAACACATGTTTGTACTGGCATTGTCCACCAGAAATGCCTTAACAGTATTTACAATGTTGTACTCATCTAGAACAGTGACAACATCCTCTGCGAAGAGAACACCAGTTGCAACATTGTTGGCTATCACTCAGTGAGTAAGATATTTACTATCAGTGCATATTTCTCTGGTGAATATTAAGTGGCGCTCTTGGAGCCTTGGTTTTCTTAAGCTTTTATTAACCATTTTCTTCCATAACCCCATTGTATTACAAAGTCTCCATATCAAACTCTGCAATCAACCCCAATGCAAATAAATTGATCATAGCCTTGGACATTTTTCTGATGGCTTTTCGATATCGATTAGTGACTGATCTATAACAATGTATTTTAAATTCAAGTTTTGATGAAGAAGGCTCAAATGTTTAAGGTCTGAGAGAAAGATATTAACTAGGCAAGCCTCAAGGTTGGATGATACATCACATCTAATGAATTCCATAGAAAATCTAGGAGTTTAAATAAGACTATAAGATCCCATAGACTGCCCCTAGAAATTTGAAGGAAATAACTGAACTGGATAACTTGTCATAAAGTTGGGAGTTCCGTTTTATGCAAAGGACAAGGTGAACCAGCAAATCTTTTGGGACTATTACTATAGATTAAAACTGAATGTTGTCCTTTTACAGACATTTCATCTGAAAAGAAAAATATATAGATATGTAATTATAAATCCAACTAGTTTAGACTATCTTCCGGTTTCATATATAAAAAAGGATTGATAACGAGCTATGAGTAACTTTAGAGACAGTGGGTTTGAGTTAGGGTTAGGGTTAGAGTTAGGGTTAGGGTTCACCTCGGTTTAAAATTTTGACAGCTAATTAAATATAAATCAGTGTTTACTTATCTAATGGACAAACTCTTATTTATGGCCTTTTCTCTCACCACCAATTCATCTGAGTTCAACATTGATGAGAAAATTTCCCCCAGAAACAAAGTAAATTCTTTAAACGTACTTGTAAATCACTTGACCACATGCATGTAAATCACTTGACCACATGCATGTAAATCACTTGACCACATGCCTGTAAATCACTTGACCACATGCCTGTCAATCACTTGACCACATGCCTGTAAATCACTTGACCACATGCATGTAAATCACTTGACCATATGCCTGTAAATCACTTGACCATATGCCTGTAAATCACTTGACCACATGCATGTAAGTTACTTCACCAGATGCATGTAAATCACTTGACCAGATGCCTGTAAATCACTTGACCACATGCATGTAAATCACTTGACCACATGCCTGTAAATCACTTGACCACATGCCTGTATATCACTTGACCACATGCCTGTAAATCACTTGACCAGATGCCTGTAAATCACTTGACCAGATGCATGTAAATCACTTGACCACATGCCTGTAAATCACTTGACCACATGCATGTAAATCACTTGACCACTTAAAAAGATCCTTATTTACTTTCACCCAAGGCCATAGGTATGCGTTTGCTTTCAGCCCATGAACCCTAACTCTAAAAATCTATATTTTACAAAGGCCAATATACCTAAAATACTTTCTCGTGGATCAAAAATACATATAGATTTCATACATATTTCACATTCCATAAATTTGTTTGTTTAGTAGTTCACGTTACGTTGATGCGGTGTCGGGCATGAAAATCTTACAATACAAGTAGGGTTCTCTCACATATTTCTTTCTATATTCGGGTGAGCTACACACATCTCTCCCCACAACAAAAATAAAGTGAAGTAGAGTTAAAATATTCAAAAATTCTCAGTGTTTAATATATAAAAAGCTATACATAATTTCAGTTTAGTTCCGAAAATTTAACAGCTCAAGGGAAATAACTCAATTATTTGATATAAGTTACCTCCCCTTTAAAACAAAATTATCACGAATTTTAAGCTTAGTATTGTTATATATATAAATATATATAATGGTATGATAAGGAGTTAAATATGAACTAGATTGTGCATGCGATTATTTAAAACAGAACAAAACAAAAAATATAAAATAATAATGTTACAAATACTATAATTATGTTAGTAGTAATGTAAAATGTGTATTTTTACTGTATATTATCGGCAGTTAAAGGGAGATAATTCAAGGACAAATTTATGCGAGTTATTTCCCGTTGATCACAAAAATCAATTATTATTACATAAAATTTAAAAAAATTATATCAGAAATACTTTCACTAACATTAGACGAGATCACACACTGAAAGTTTGCCACTTAGGGATTCCTTCCATTTTTCAACTGGCACATCTTCCCTATCGTCACACAAGTTGATCGTCTCCGACAATATAATCTTTTCTACCACAGAATCCATCAAGGTGACCTCCTCGGTGCACTACTATCTCTCCCACAAATGTTCTCGCTTTAAGAGACTATTCTTTCAATAAGAATTAATTAAGGTTATTTTATTTTTATCCGATGAAATGAAAAAAAAAATGATGATTTTAAAATATTTGCTTTTAAATTGCAAAATCAGTAAATATTGAAAATTTAGTGCCATTCTGTAACTTTTTTTGCTTGCATTGAGAATTATTGAACTCTTATTTGGATATTAATACTGTTCCCGCTATCTAATCACACAATGGGATATGTCACAATGTCTTCCAAAGTAAATTTGTTGAATTTCAGGCTGTGCAGTTTGAATGTTGTAAGCTTGCAAGGAAGGTCAGGAGAGATTGTTGAGGTTTTTGAGAGAAGACATATTGAGCTATGTCATGTCTAAAAAACATGATGAAGAATTACATCTGTCAGAATGATTGTGGGAAAATATGCAAGATATAGAGTGTTTGGGATTACAACTGAAAAGGAGACAGGTGGTGTTGACATTTTTATTGCAGAGAAATGGGTAGATAGTTGGTGAGAAAGTTTTCACAGCAAGATCTGTTTATACACTACAATGTGGCTTGAGTAAAAATGCGAAATATGAGTTTTATGACAGACTTATTGCAGTAAGTAGTAAAGTTGATGAGAAGGAAGTTGTTGTTGCTAGGAGATTTGAATGGTCATGTTGGAAAATATCTGGTGGTTTTGAGGGTGGTAGGAATACACCATAAGAAAGAATCTTAGAATTGGTCTTGCCATGGATATGTTGGTTGTAAATACGGTTTTTAAGAAAAGGAAAAGCCATCTTGTTGTGTATAAATCTGGAACTGCAAACACTTATCTATTGGTAAGGAAAAAAAGCACAAAGCTCTTGAGTGATGTTAAATTAATATCTGGTGAAGAAATTGTTACACAGCATAAACCAGTTATTTGTAACTTAAAGTAAAAGAAAGTTAATGAGGTAAAGATAAAGTTTACCACCCGGAGAAAGGTGTGAAGATTGATGGAAACATGTGAAACGCGAGTTTAGAGACTAAGTTAATGAGTGTTTGGTTACCAGATGCATTTCAAGAAGTTTAAGGATACACTGTTGAAAGTGATAGAGCAGACTTGTGGGTGGACGACAGGTCCCTCAATGTCTAGGGTGACATGGTGGGCAAATGCGGAAGCCAAGAAGTGTATCAAAGAGAAGCAGATGATGGAGTGAGTGGAGAAAAGGTTTAATGAATAAGGATATGCATATGGCAGCAAAGAGTGCAGTCAGAAGAGTAATCTATAAAGAAGGTCAGGCATGATTTTGTGTTATCCGTATGTACGTACGTATGTGCCACCCTGTACCTCATCAACTATTTGATGGATTCAGCTGATTTTTGGCAGAGATAGAGGTTCTACGGTCTAGTTGATGGAATTTTAATTTCAGTTTACCATATACCTTAGTTTTCCAGAAAATTCCAAAAAACCTTAAAAATGACCATTGTATTGAGGCATAGCCTTTACAAAAGTAGTGACATTCCATGAAAAATGCCAGTATACTGAAATCATATGCCCTTAATAGGGTTAAGATGAAAATTCATATACACTAAATGTACAAAAGCAAGGAAATTCGCAAATTTTTACACTTTTATTGTCATTAAGGGTATGCGAGCACAACAGGGCTATGTATTTTACTGGTAGGAATTTTTCTTCAGCGTACCTCACACACTTCATCCACTCATGCATAGAGATTTATACTGTAGTGATGTGATAATGAAAGGGTTTGGTTGATATGTAGTCATACCCTTAATTAATGACAATAAAAGTGTAAAAATTTGGAGACTGGGCAGTGGATCCAGATATACTACAAAGGGATAACCAGAAAAATAAAGTAGTTAGGAAAACTAAACAGATGGTAAAGGCAAATATGGATATTGTTGGAGAGAAAAGCATTCGAAATGATAATAGGTGTCATGAACAAATGAACAGGTCAAGAAGGAAACTGGGAATTCTATTATGAGAGATCGTTAAATACTGAGTTTTCATTGGACCAAGAAAATTTCAGTTACAGAAGTAGCATCTGGACCAGCCATAAAAATTGAGAAAGAAATTGGGAGACTGTGAATAAAATGGAGAAGAGTAAGGCTGCAGAATCCTCAGGTATTGCAGAAATGTTGAAGGCTGCAGGTGAAATAGGAATTAAAATGATCACAGACTTGATAAATCAGATCATAAAAGAATGGGTCGTTTTAAAAGACTGGGATCTTAGTACAATTGTGAACTGTTACAAGGGAAAAGGAAGAACTCTAAACATAGGTAAGTATAGAGGCTTAACATTGATGAATAAGGTCTTGAAAGCGATTTATTTTTTTAGGTTTTGAGTTGTTCCTATGCGTATAACTGGTATGATTTTTATTTGTTTGAGTTTTAAATGGAAATCTCTAAGCCTTCTACCAAGCCTGAATTTATGTTTCGAAGAACATGTAAGCATTAAATACGAATCTTTCTTTCTGAAGCTTGATTTAAATATATTTTAAACCCATTAAAATAATAAATAATAATTAATAGAAATTCGATTTGGTTTATTCCCACATTCTTAGTAACATACCTACAGAATTTTATCGAATTGTAAATAAGAACTTCATTCGTTACAGTAAATTAGCTAAAGCTATCAACAAAACATTGTTAAATTATCATTTTCAACTTCCAGTAACTAAGCATCAACTATTGTAGTTCTAATAATGCTAAAATAAACAAGATAATTAAGAATAATAGAAGCAATGTTCTTCAAAATCCTGATGCAGAATCTCAATGTAACTGTAGAAATGTCAATGTAAATGAATGCCCTTTGAATGGGAAATGTTTAATCTCGGATGTAGTGTATAAGTGCAGCGTTGTTGAAAGAAATAGGACTAGGACATACATTGGGTCCACTGGGTGCAATTTCCAAGATAGGTTTAGAAACCATACATTGCCTTTCAGAGTGCCTAACACCGATTTTAAGAAAACCTCAACTACTCTAGCTAAATATTTCAATGAATTATGTAGCAATAACACACAGTTCGAGTTAAAATGGTCCATATTGGACAGAGCAAAAGATACAAACCGAATAAATCCAAGGGATGCAATCTTTTCACCCTGGAATCCTATCCTATGATAGTATCAAATGATAATTTACTCAACAAGAGGCAGGCAGTCATCCAAAATTACTTGCACCGATCTAGATATGTGCTTTCTCGCCTCAGGCCAGATAGTTGATATGCAGTATAAATATACTATGAACAGAAGTTTGAATTACAGTGTCACAATTAGGGATTGTTGCAATCTTACATGTATAGAAATCCACGTTTTTAGGGTTAGATAGGGATATTAAATATCCGGGGTTTATTAACTAAACTTGGATGTCTTAAAGATATAATCTAGGGTCTGAGCATAGACAGGGATTGTAAGATGAATTACATCTGAAGATTTGAGTAGAGGGTAGATATGTGGAATTTGAGAGGAAGGTTGTAAGTTGGTTAACCATTTTCACAGAATTAGGAATAACAAATAGTTAGGATAAGTCTTTGTATATTTAAACTGTTTTCAGAAAAATAAATATTGTATTCTGAGAAGCAGTTTCGTAATTGAAGCGAAATAGCGAATCAATATAACCATGTTTTTGTGTTAATTTCGTCTAACTAGTTCTAACTAGTATTGTTATTTACTGATTATCTTATTTATATATACACCAACACATCTTGTCAGAAATTGTATTTTATCCCTTTATTTGAAACAAACTTCTACACACACATACGTGTATGTTTGGGCAGCATTTTCTTATCTAAACCCGTTTGGTAGTAGATAATCGACAACTGTTGTTGAATAATTTTTTTTGTGATCCTTTCCAAATTATAGTCTTAATTTCAGGCTTGAATTTGTTAATGAAGTGATCATATTGTTCTCAGACTTAAGTACTTTCGGACAGTTCACAGTTCATCTTTAGGAGGTTTGATATTAAGGGTGGATAGGAGTAGCATTTTACTTTTGCATAATTTTTATTATTATGAATATTCGTTAAGCATTATATATATATATATATATATATATATATATATATATATTGTACATGTATTGTATTAGTTTCTGTAGATGTAAATCCGTTGAAACTCAAGTGTTTATAAAAAGTGCTCAATAACAAGTAGAGATGTTTATAAGTATACATTTTTATTTATACACACATTATTGGTTACATATGCATACATGTTTCGGTTGCACTCTTCGCAGAAAGTCAACCTCATCAGACCAAGGATTCAGAGTAATGAGATGGGTTTGCAGATTTTTTCAGAATAAATCCTTGTTTGGGATTGGTTATTCTTTCTATTTCTTATGAATTGGTATCGGATTACCTATTTTACTTGTTGACCGTTCATCCTTTTTTACGACCTAACCATCCCTGTTTTTTATTGCACTCTTAGCGATAGCTACTTTCCAACCCTATTTGAATTCCCAAATCCTACAAACACATTTATCTTATCTATCAGTAAAATACACACATATAAACAGATTTAATAGGTACATAAGTACACATAAATAAACAGACATCAATATACACACACATCTAAACTTGAACACACACACGGATCCACTTTCAAGCAAAAAATATATTTAAACGCACGTACTTGCCTATGAATATACTGTTAGTATATAAAGCAGTTTCAATATATAAATTAATTTTTGATACAAGAAAAACATCCGCCTGTACAAGTAAATACCTAAGCACCACACCTATATACATAGATGAACACACATACACATAAATATAACATATATATACGTATACACATACACACATGTACATACACCCATGTACATACATACATGTATACATCCACAACGCGAATATATATATACATACACACATACACACATATATATATATATATATATATATATATATATATATATATATATACATACCATACCCATGTATACACACGCCTAGACCCCACACATCCATATACATACATATATGTATATATATATATATATATATAAAAATATTTATTATTGTTACTTTAATTTTATTTTTTATTTTTTACTGATTATTTTATTTTATTTTTAATTTACATAATTATTATCATTATTTAATTTAAAATTCTGATGCCTTTATAATTTTGAACCTACATCATCCAAATACTACTACACACCAACCTATAATAAGGTTTTCAGCGCATACGCATGGTTACCACGTATATATGTGTTTATGTATTTATAGAATTAACTAATGGAATCACATGCACTATATTTTATTGGCCTACTTATCCTTAGGGTATTTATCTTTAAATGTAAGTAATTTGAGCTGAGATAGATTGGATCAATAATAAATGGTTTTAATTACTGAATTATGGATGCTTGTGTACATGTGGTCATGTTTGGTGTACATGCATGCTAGTATTTGTGTAAACTCACATATGCGTGTGCAAGGTATCTGTAGGCATATATACTGATGTTATGTAATTTTATGTATTTTTATAATATATGGGTGGGAAGGTGTACGCGTATCTGTGAGGGTGTATAGGTATATAATTGTATGGTTTATGTAGGTATGTATATATGTATGTGTATGTATGTATACATGCGTGATCTGATTGAACTATATGTGTATGTATGGGTATTGATACCTTACTGATATCTTATTTGTCCAAGTATGTTTAAACTGATAAAGAATTTTAATTTTATTTTTAGATTCATATTTTATTTGCATTCTATATTCATTCCTTGTGTACGTATAGGTAGGTAATAGGTATATTTATTCATTTGCCTATATGTCTGCTGTATATACGTTTATAGATGTGTATGTATGTATGTGTATATGTATCTATGCATTGTGAATGTATGTTATGTGTATCCAGCTATGGATATACGCGTATATATTTGTGTTTAGTCTTTATATTTGGATAATCGGGGTGATATATTCTATGTACGTGCTTGTATATGTTGATGTATGATTGTGTATGTGTGTGTGTGTATGTATGTATATATATATATATATATGTATATATATATGTATATATATATGTATATATATATGTATATATATATATGTATATATATATGTATATATATATATGTGTATATATATATATATGTGTATATATATATATATATATAATAAAATGACGTAAGAAGCCCTTTTTAACAATGCGTGAAAGAATTTATTTCTTTTTTTTCTTTTTCCAATCAATTTCGAAGTCTACAAACTTCATCTTCAGGGATGTGTTTTTTTTTTTTATAAAATAAACAAACTTTTGTTTATAGGTAGCATCGAGATGGTGTGACGCTCTCCGCCAAGATGGAATGGGCGGAAGTGAAAATATTAAGAACGATTATGCCAGGGGCAGGCCGGGAGTTATAAAGATATTGTTCGTTCTTTTTTTTTTTTTTTAAGCATTGAATAAAATGTAATAAAATGACGTAAGAAGCCCTTTTTAACAATGCGTGAAAGAATTTATTTTTTTTTTCTTTTTCCAATCAATTTCGAAGTCTACAAACTTCATCTTCAGGGATGTGTTTTTTTTTTTTATAAAATAAACAAACTTTTGTTTATAGGTAGCATCGAGATGGTGTGACGCTCTCCGCCAAGATGGAATGGGCGGAAGTGAAAATATTAAGAACGATTATGCCAGGGGCAGGCCGGGAGTTATAAAGATATTGTTCGTTCTTTTTTTTTTTTTTTAAGCATTGAATAAAATGTAATAAAATGACGTAAGAAGCCCTTTTTAACAATGCGTGAAAGAATTTATTTCTTTTTTTTCTTTTTCCAATCAATTTCGAAGTCTACAAACTTCATCTTCAGGGATGTGTTTTTTTTTTTTATAAAATAAACAAACTTTTGTTTATAGGTAGCATCGAGATGGTGTGACGCTCTCCGCCAAGATGGAATGGGCGGAAGTGAAAATATTAAGAACGATTATGCCAGGGGCAGGCCGGGAGTTATAAAGATATTGTTCGTTCTTTTTTTTTTTTTTTAAGCATTGAATAAAATGTAATAAAATGACGTAAGAAGCCCTTTTTAACAATGCGTGAAAGAATTTATTTCTTTTTTTTCTTTTTCCAATCAATTTCGAAGTCTACAAACTTCATCTTCAGGGATGTGTTTTTTTTTTTTATAAAATAAACAAACTTTTGTTTATAGGTAGCATCGAGATGGTGCGACGCTCTCCGCCAAGATGGAATGGGCGGAAGTGAAAATATTAAGAACGATTATGCCAGGGGCAGGCCGGGAGTTATAAAGATATTGTTCGTTCTTTTTTTTTTTTTTAAGCATTGAATAAAATGTAATAAAATGACGTAAGAAGCCCTTTTTAACAATGCGTGAAAGAATTTATTTCTTTTTTTTTCTTTTTCCAATCAATTTCGAAGTCTACAAACTTCATCTTCAGGGATGTGTTTTTTTTTTTTATAAAATAAACAAACTTTTGTTTATAGGTAGCATCGAGATGGTGTGACGCTCTCCGCCAAGATGGAATGGGCGGAAGTGAAAATATTAAGAACGATTATGCCAGGGGCAGGCCGGGAGTTATAAAGATATTGTTCGTTCTTTTTTTTTTTTTTTAAGCATTGAATAAAATGTAATAAAATGACGTAAGAAGCCCTTTTTAACAATGCGTGAAAGAATTTATTTCTTTTTTTTCTTTTTCCAATCAATTTCGAAGTCTACAAACTTCATCTTCAGGGATGTGTTTTTTTTTTTTATAAAATAAACAAACTTTTGTTTATAGGTAGCATCGAGATGGTGTGACGCTCTCCGCCAAGATGGAATGGGCGGAAGTGAAAATATTAAGAACGATTATGCCAGGGGCAGGCCGGGAGTTATAAAGATATTGTTCGTTCTTTTTTTTTTTTTTTTAAGCATTGAATAAAATGTAATAAAATGACGTAAGAAGCCCTTTTTAACAATGCGTGAAAGAATTTATTTCTTTTTTTTCTTTTTCCAATCAATTTCGAAGTCTACAAACTTCACACCATCTCGATGCTACCTATAAACAAAAGTTTGTTTATTTTATAAAAAAAAAAAACACATCCCTGAAGATGAAGTTTGTAGACTTCGAAATTGATTGGAAAAAGAAAAAAAAGAAATAAATTCTTTCACGCATTGTTAAAAAGGGCTTCTTACGTCATTTTATTACATTTTATTCAATGCTTAAAAAAAGAAAAAAAAGAACGAACAATATCTTTATAACTCCCGGCCTGCCCCTGGCATAATCGTTCTTAATATTTTCACTTCCGCCCATTCCATCTTGGCGGAGAGCGTCACACCATCTCGATGCTACCTATAAACAAAAGTTTGTTTATTTTATAAAAAAAAAAACACATCCCTGAAGATGAAGTTTGTAGACTTCGAAATTGATTGGAAAAAGAAAAAAAAGAAATAAATTCTTTCACGCATTGTTAAAAAGGGCTTCTTACGTCATTTTATTACATTTTATTCAATGCTTAAAAAAAAAAAAAAAAAAGAACGAACAATATCTTTATAACTCCCGGCCTGCCCCTGGCATAATCGTTCTTAATATTTTCACTTCCGCCCATTCCATCTTGGCGGAGAGCGTCACACCATCTCGATGCTACCTATAAACAAAAGTTTGTTTATTTTATAAAAAAAAAAAACACATCCCTGAAGATGAAGTTTGTAGACTTCGAAATTGATTGGAAAAAGAAAAAAAAGAAATAAATTCTTTCACGCATTGTTAAAAAGGGCTTCTTACGTCATTTTATTACATTTTATTCAATGCTTAAAAAAAAAAAAAAAGAACGAACAATATCTTTATAACTCCCGGCCTGCCCCTGGCATAATCGTTCTTAATATTTTCACTTCCGCCCATTCCATCTTGGCGGAGAGCGTCACACCATCTCGATGCTACCTATAAACAAAAGTTTGTTTATTTTATAAAAAAAAAAAACACATCCCTGAAGATGAAGTTTGTAGACTTCGAAATTGATTGGAAAAAGAAAAAAAAGAAATAAATTCTTTCACGCATTGTTAAAAAGGGCTTCTTACGTCATTTTATTACATTTTATTCAATGCTTAAAAAAAAAAAAAAAGAACGAACAATATCTTTATAACTCCCGGCCTGCCCCTGGCATAATCGTTCTTAATATTTTCACTTCCGCCCATTCCATCTTGGCGGAGAGCGTCACACCATCTCGATGCTACCTATAAACAAAAGTTTGTTTATTTTATAAAAAAAAAAAACACATCCCTGAAGATGAAGTTTGTAGACTTCGAAATTGATTGGAAAAAGAAAAAAAAGAAATAAATTCTTTCACGCATTGTTAAAAAGGGCTTCTTACGTCATTTTATTACATTTTATTCAATGCTTAAAAAAAAAAAAAAAAGAACGAACAATATCTTTATAACTCCCGGCCTGCCCCTGGCATAATCGTTCTTAATATTTTCACTTCCGCCCATTCCATCTTGGCGGAGAGCGTCACACCATCTCGATGCTACCTATAAACAAAAGTTTGTTTATTTTATAAAAAAAAAAAACACATCCCTGAAGATGAAGTTTGTAGACTTCGAAATTGATTGGAAAAAGAAAAAAAAGAAATAAATTCTTTCACGCATTGTTAAAAAGGGCTTCTTACGTCATTTTATTACATTTTATTCAATGCTTAAAAAAAAAAAAAAAAGAACGAACAATATCTTTATAACTCCCGGCCTGCCCCTGGCATAATCGTTCTTAATATTTTCACTTCCGCCCATTCCATCTTGGCGGAGAGCGTCACACCATCTCGATGCTACCTATAAACAAAAGTTTGTTTATTTTATAAAAAAAAAAACACATCCCTGAAGATGAAGTTTGTAGACTTCGAAATTGATTGGAAAAAGAAAAAAAAGAAATAAATTCTTTCACGCATTGTTAAAAAGGGCTTCTTACGTCATTTTATTACATTTTATTCAATGCTTAAAAAAAAAAAAAAGAACGAACAATATCTTTATATATATATATATATATATATGTATGTATATGGGTGTGTGGGGTCTATGCGTGTGTATACATGGGTATGGTATGTAGATATATATGTATATGTGTGTGTGTATGTGTGTATGTATATATATATATTCGCGTTGTGGATGTATACATGTATGTATGTACATGGGTGTATGTACATGTGTGTATGTGTATACGTATATATATGTTATATTTATGTGTATGTGTGTTCATGTATGTATATAGGTGTGGTGCTTAGGTATTTACTTGTACAGGCGGATGTTTTTCTTGTATCAAAAATTAATTTATATATTGAAACTGCTTTATATACTAAAAGTATATTCATAGGCAAGTACGTGCGTTTAAATATATTTTTTGCTTGAAAGTGGATCTGTGTGTGTGTTCATGTTTAGATGTCTGTGTATATTGATGTCTGTTTATTTATGTGTACTTATGTACCTATTAAATCTGTTTATATGTGTGTATTTTACTGATAGATAAGATAAATGTGTTTGTAGGATTTGGGAATTCAAATAGGGTTGAAAAGTAGCCATCGCTAAGAGGGCAATAAAAACAGGGATGGTTAGGTCGTAAAAAAGGATGAACGGTCAACAAGTAAAATAGGTAATCCGATACCAATTCATAAGAAATAGAAAGAATAACCAATCCCAAACAAGGAGTTATTCTGAAAAAATCTGCAAACCCATCTCATTACTCTGAATCCTTGGTCTGATGAGGTTGACTCTCTGCGAAGAGTGCAACCGAAACATGTATGCACATATGAACCAATAATGTTTATATAAATAAAAATTTATACTTATATATATATATATATATATATATATATATATATATATATATATATATATATATATATATATATATATATAATATTTATAAATAAATATTAAATTATAATTTCCTACAGACGACGTCGTTTCGAAGAGTGCAACCGAAACATGTATGCACATATGAACCAATAATGTTTGTATAAATAAAAATTTATACTTATATATATATATATGTATATATATATATATATATATATATATATATATATATCTATAATATTTATAAATAAATATTAAATTATAATTTCCTACAGACGACGTCGTTTCGAGATTTTGCTCTCACCATTGCAGGGAAGTGATAATTTCAAACGGTCATGCGGCGTGAACCCGGTACACAAAGCTACCTTTAACTCCACATGCTTTCACTCTATCCTCACGACCATAGGAAATTATCACGTGATACGGAGAAATTAATTTATATTTATGCCGATTACAGCGTAAACATCAAGACAGACTAGAGGACTCAACGAACTACTCGGAGCCTTGCTTTGTAGCTTAAGTGAATGTCTATGTTTTAATATCTCCTAACAGTGCTTAACTTTAATTTTCTTAAAGGGGCTTTATAATAATATTTATAAATAAATATTAAATTATATTTACCTTCAGACGACGTCGTTTCGAGCTTTTGCTCTTTTCAGTTTTTTTGATTTTATTTTTTTTTTAAAAACTTAGTTCCCCCCAAACAAGGCAAGTTGTCACTATAAACGTAAGGGGCTACTGAGAATTAGTGTGAACGTTTAGGGGGTCATCTTAAATTGGAGCTGCATGTCGATAAGTTGGGGAAACAGGGAGCAGAGAAGGAGTTCTAAAGGCAGGCAGCTCGAGGAAAGAAGCTATTGGAATAGAAAGCTCTCCGGCATCTGAGGACCTCTACAGTTAATGGATGGGATTTAACTGATTGTCGGGTTGGTAGAGTGTATTTACGTCAAGGGGGCACCAGGACAGCAAGTTCATCGGAGCACATTCCATTGAAGTACTTGTAAAACAAGCACAAGGATGCAACATAGCGGCGATGGGACAGGGGCTGGAGCTTGGTGGATAGTGAGGGACCTATGAGATTAGATACTCTTTTTTGAACCTTGTCTAAGAGGGAGAGATTAGTGGATGGTACACCAGCCCAGATGTGGCAACAATACTCCATGTATGGGCGGATGGTGGCTTTGATACTGTCAGGTGTGAGAAGTTTTCTAGTACGATAGAGTGAATCCAATTTCTTTGCAGCAGCCCTGGAAATGTCTTCTATGTATTTGTTCCAATTCATGTTACTTATGAATGTTAGGCCGAGAAGTTTGAACGTTGGACTCTCAGGGTGTTATTGGCCATGGCAATCGGTGGTTGAAGACGGGTTCTTGTCGTTGAAGGAAAAGAGCTTTGTCTTAGCAGCATTACATGTTACCATCCATTTATGACCCCATTCCACTACAGATTGGAGGTCATTTTCTAAGGATTCAGCCATTGCTTTGGATATGTGCGCGTCCGTTTTACCCACATAACGAGAGTAGAACATGGTGTCGTCAGCAAATATACCCATCTCAGATACAATGTCATTAGGGAGGTCGTTTATGAAAATCAGGAACAATAAAGGTCCAAGGATCGATCCCTGGGGTACACCTGCATTTATGCCATGTTATTTGAATGAACGGCCATCAAAGACAACATGGATCTTTCTATTGGATAGGAAGGATCTAATTATATTAAATATTCGTCCAGTAATACCATATGAATTAATTTTTATGAGAAGACCTTTATGCCAGATGCTGTCAAATGCCCTGCATCAGTGCAATGATAATTTTAGACGGTCATGAGGCGCGAACCCGGTTCACAGAGCCACCTTTGACTCCGCACGCTTTCACTCTATCCTCCCAGTTATAGGACATTATCACATGATATGGAGAAATTAAGTTATATTTATGCCGATTACAGCGTAAACATCAAGATAGACTAGAGGACTCAACGAACTACTCGAGTATTTAATAAATAAGCTGACCTGTAACTCTAACAATTACTTATAGATGTTTATGATATTGTGGATTAGATATGCTGTCCCTCGGTGTCTTTATTTATTCACACAATACTAGTATTGTATATTTAAATACAAATGAATATTCTTCTTAGTAAGGAGCTGTCACCGCAAAAAGATGTTTGCGATGAAGAGGCATTTTACTTTAAAAATTCTACACTTTGTGGCATTAAGAATATCTTCTTAGATTAAGATAGCAAATCCGTAATTTTAATATGTCAATAAAGTTGATGAGGAAGTTTTCATAAAAAATACAATAAATACAAGGACTTTTAGGGCTAGGATGGATTGCAGTAGGTTATAGTAGGAAGTGTAAATTTAGAATTTTATTTTTGTTGTTGCAACAAAAAGATGCAATATTCTGTATTGAACAACAGAAGAGCGGAAGTGCAGTTCCTTTACTGAAAAGTAAACGAGTTATTGAAGAATTGTGAAAAATACAGAAGAAACGAAGAATATTTTTGTAATGTAATCTTTAGAATACGACTACAAAAATCCCTACTTGGTCTTTTGGCTAAGATCAAAGTATAGTATCTGTTCTGATGGATACTACACCCTATAGACCGGTATTGTCCGGGCCTTTGGGTTTTGATTTACGCCGGTCTATCGGTTGTCCGTCCTGTGCAGTTCTAGGAGGTCCACCCTCCCAGGCTTTGCCTTCTCACCCTTTGAGACAGGGTTAGTTTATTGCTAATCGCCTGAGGCGCCCCTACCGGGGAATGCCGACGGGGCTGCCCAGGCATTTTTTGTAGACCAGAGTGCTCACCTTCTCGGGCGCTGGCTTTTCAAATCCCACTTTCCCGACCTTGTGTCACATCTTACCTTGTGGGAAGAAGATACATAAAACGACTACTCAATTCTAAGTTGAGTTTATTTCAAACGAATGGAACATATTACCTTTTTTTTTTTAGTTTTTCAGCATACGAAAATATATGGGTTGTCTTGCTACGTTTGTTCTTAATTAACGAACACATTCTCGTAGTTGTTTGTTTCTATTTAATAAACAATGTGAGAAACACATACAATATTACAAACATCTGGACATTGTGGTCTTGCTGGTCACGGTAGCGCCCGATATCGTTTGTGTCCTGTTCAGAATCAATAGACTTCCGATCTCGGTATAAGCCATGGCATCAACCCCCCCCCCCCCCGATAAGCAGGAATAAAAGAGATCACCTTTGAATCAATCAACAACTTCTACAACACGATGTGACAGAAGATGTAATTTAATCATAAAGTTTCCTGACGAAGAAAAGAAAAGTCGAAAGAATAAAATAAAAAGGCGAATCGTTTTGTTAAAGAATAAGGCGATTGTGTTATAAATCTTTGATGATACTACTGAAGGAGCGCAATTGTCTCCCTTGGGGAGATAATTAGTTTAGACGCTAGGTGTGTTGATCATATGTTTGGTTCTTTAGTAGGTCACGTGATCGTTACCAGGAAAATTTTTTCCTCTTTCAGTGTCAGTTCTTGTCGGGGACAATTGTATTTCTCCAACTCACACAATGCTGTTTCTAACAAGTATCCTTCCCTTTGTGCTTAGCATCCCGTCTTGTATGTCGTGTACTGTTAGTACCATGTGACACCATGTGCATTGAACTCGTATTGAGACATTTATATTATAGCGTTGTTGTATTAACCCTTAAATGCTTTTTGTTTCAAATATGACATTTAATATAATATTCAACGAAAATGTGTCAAACTGCAACTTGTTTCACATCTGTAACGAGCCTGTTGGCAAGTGTGAGTAGGTATTAGTATGATGTTGTATCAGCACATCAGTATCATCAATGTCACGGGCGAGTGTCATTGGTGTGTCATCTGTCTACTTCAAGAGTCTAAACTTTTAAATCTGGTCATTATAATGGTAAGTAAAAACATATTTAATGATTCTCTACTGTATTATGATTATTTAGATGCATATATTTTAGTGTTTTTTTATACATGTAAAATTTTATGCCATTTGTTTCACATTTGCAACATCATTTATTTTTGTTCAATAAATATATATTTTATTCCCAAAATAATTTATACGACTTTATATTACCCTTATAGATTTTTTTCATTTTTTTTCAAATCAATATAAAAAATAAAGCATTACCATTCTTATAGTTTGTATATAAAATGTTAGTATTGTGAAACCGTCGCAATCTGCACTTTAGGGTGCACTGGCATGCATATCGGCAATGGTTAGGACCCTACAGAGAATTGAGACTAGTAGATATTCACACGGAAAGTCTATAAAAACAAGCTGGAAAGGTGGTGCCGGCTGTCTGAGAAAGCCATGAGAGATTGTCAATTGCATTTAAATCTTACACGGGCCGAGTTTAAACAGATGTGCCGGGTTTTGGCCAAATCTTTTTTTATCGCCAACGAAAAACATACGTGTGTCAGTACTATGTGGGTGGGCACGCGAGGCCGGAGTGGAAATCGCCCCTTAGGCTGTCATCGTTAATTAGGGCAAAAGTCTGAGAGAGAGAGAATAATGGTCTTCTTTGATGTAGATAAAATCTGAGGGCTTGAGCGAAGAATTTCAATTGTCGTGCCGCTCGGCCCCAACCCGCCAGGACATTGAGAAGGGACTCAGAGAGAGAGAGAGAGAGAGAGAGAAGGAGAGAGAGAGAGAGAGAGAGAGAGAGAGAGAGAGAGAGAGAATAAGCCTTAAAACTGGGAATTGTCGTGTCGTCCGTACCGCCTCTTCCCAAACCACCCGGAGATGAAGAAAGACACAGAGAAAGAGAGAGTGCTACAATATGCCTTTTTGGGAAGAAAGGATTTTGTTTTGAGTGGACAGTCAGTTAGATTTGGGGTTTCGACCCGTGCAGGTCGCAGAACCTCGCGGGCTCGTGTTAGCCGGACCTGAGACTCGAGCGGCCGACCAGGCGGGAGCGTTGCGCGAACATCGCTCTCGTTTGGGATGGCATTGCCCATAGTATTCCCCCCCACCGTTTTCAGCAGACAAGTTACAACTTAATTAACAACTTGGAAATCGTAAATAGAGTTTCACGCACAGAGAGAAGGACGACGACTAGTTTAGTAAACAGAGACCATTTATCAAAATAAGAGACTCTAAAATTCAAGTGTGAAATTAATCCTTCCTTTTGATTGTTTTTAATAATTAATTGGATACAAAAGGAAACCGCTGAGTTTGTTGAATTATTCCTGTTGTCTGTTTGCTCTGCTTGTGTAACTTTGCCTTCACAGAATCAAGCTATCACCATCATCCGACTGAGAGGAGTTTCGACCCATCTTTCTTTTTCTGCCGCTACGACATCACGAGCCAAAGAGGGTGTTCACAGTCTAGAAGGATTCCTGCGCCGAGGACCAGACGTGTGAGTACCGAGATAGAAACACGAGTGGACCACCTATGTTACAAGTAGTTCAGTGACACCGGATCAAAGTGTGAGGTCTTATGTTTACATTTGATGCCGTCACCCGGATCAGAGTGAGGTATCTGTTTTACTCGGCACTGCGACGTTTGTTCATAGTATTTCTATTATTGTTATCGACTATTTCCTCTTTATTCGATCCACAGTACATTTTGTGTAAATGTACCATGGATACACCAATGTTAATATTGTAGCAAGCGGTGATTAAGAAATACTACCTCTCGATGCTCATATATACCACCATTGAATTCCATTGTATAATTTCACTCAAGAAAAGTTGCATTTTTTTTTGTTATAGGGCATTGGTTTTGATTGCATCCTAGGAAAGGGAGATAGAAATACAGAGACACCCCATTTTATATCATAGATTTTCTTGCTTTGTTTAAATTTACATCCAGTATCAAAAGTTTTTATTATAAATTTTCACCATCCTTTCTCCATCTTTTATTGTTTCAAAGAATTCTCTCTATTCTAACACTTCGCTATTTGTTTTATATTTGTTTTATATTCATATTTCAATCAATTTCTAAATGCTCTGGCTCTCAACGATTCAATCAGGCCATGATTCAAAACATCCGGGGGAGAAATACGATTCATAATACAGATAGTCGTTAGCATAAAATCTTCCCAATATTCTGAACTTATTCTGTAATTCACACATTCTAACCCACTTCTATTCTAGAACACACTTATTCTAGGACTCTTAACGATTCGATCACTCAACGATGCTTACATTTTGTTAAGTGAACAAACTTACACACAATAAACTCTCATAAAAAATTCTAGTGAAATGAATTGATAAAGAAAATATCTTTTAAAAAAGAGAAAGAAGAAAAGGAAATGTACACGCATGCGCACAAACGATATTGAAAAATGTGTGTGAATGTGGAGGTTATATACGATACGTTTGTTGAAAGCTTATGAGTCTGGCTACATTGTTAAAACTCCTGCCAATAACGATAATCGGTACCAAAACCTAATAAGTCAGTCTGTAATAAGCTATGTGGGGTTTACAAATTCTAAATTCTAACAAAGTTATGGCAGCTTTGTTTTCGAATTTTTTAGCAGTCTTGAAGCAGAGAAGGTTGCTAATAGAAACAGTGACAGAAAACAAGAAAATTAAGACTTGGTAAATATTCGAGTGCCGATTTTTATTTAACCTAAAATAACTTTATACACGGCGTATAATACGTGCAGTCGTAGTAATGAGAACACATTTATTTCATAGTGAAATGGCGGTTATGCAGTTCTTGAGAAGAACTTTGAATTTAGTAGTTTGGTTAGTCTCTGCTACTAAACTCATTCGGTTGAGGATAATCTCTATGCTAGCTGCTACTGGTGGCAGTCGGCTCCGGAGTATCTATTAGCTAGCATTCGGATTGTTTTTATTTTTACAAACGAACCACCGCTTATAAAAGCCCGAGGGTCACTCGAGGATAAGGGTTATTGAGTTTGACAGTGAAACATCGAAGGAATTAGTAACAATGGTTGTAATTAGTCAGAAGTTGACTATTTAAGAGAACGGCTCAACAAGAATTTGTTTACATTGTATATGAAAACAGCAATGTTATAGTTAGCCGGGAAGCTGCCCGTTGTACTGTGTACCACAGACGGGCAGTTTTAAAAAGGAAACTTGGATCATGGAAGTTTTTCTTAGTTCTAGGTACACAGATGGAGAAAACGAATTTATTGACAGTTGTTGTAGCTAGACGAGTTTTTGTTGTGAATGTTTTACAGGGAGGGCATAGATTGGAGCTCAGTTGAGCACCTACCATGGAAATAACGACAGAGTAGAGAAAGACTAGCAACCTTTCTTCTGTGATAAAGAGGCTGTAGGGTAGAAAAGAGGACATCGCCCACTAGATTTCGGAGTCGGTTTTGTACTCTGTCAAGGCAGGAAAAGGGTGCTCTGAGCGGCCCCTCCCCAGATGTGGCAACAGTACTCCATCTTGGGGCGTATTTGACTCTTATGCAGGTAGAGGATTGAGTCAGGAGTGAGATGCTTTTTGGAGTGTTAGAATGATCTAACCATTTTTCCAGCGACCTTGGCAACGGATTTGATATAAGTCTTCTATTTTAGGTCTGGAGTGAAGGTCAGTTTCAGAAGCTTATCAAAGCAAGGGTCTTTCTCAAGGTGAGAACCATTTATTTTAATTGGAGACAAAGTGAGGATCTCGGTAGAAAACGTTTTCATTAATTTTGTAGTTTGGCCAGTCATTTGAGCTGTCTGCAAATAGAGTCAGTCACTGATGTCAGATCAGTCCTGTGGGTCAGCTTGGTGTTGCTTATATACAACCTCACAACCTATGAATATAATACGCACTGTGTGCCTTTTTCTCATAGAATCTGTTTTTGTTTGTGCGTAACATTGAAAATATCCAATTATCAAGTATGGACTAAAATAAGACAAACATAAAAACACTGAGTGTCACATATTTTTTTCGAAAAACAAAATTAAAAAAATAAACCCGGATGAATAAACAGTATTTATACACGTGACCGCGAATTTCGCGCGTTTTTTTTAAAATTCATATATACTTGTGCAAGTTTATTTTTAGTGCAAGTTTTATTTTTTCTTTCTTTTGAATATTATTAGTTATTGTTGCTTTGTATACATTAGCTGTCAAAAATTGTTCATTAATGGACATTTATTCATTAATGGACATTTATTCATAGACATTGTTTTCATTGTTTTCATTGTTTTTATGAAGCTCTGCAACAAATACAGTAGATCTTTGACAAATAAAATGTACTTGGCTTGAACATTTAACTGCAGTTTCATGGTATCCCCGATGATCAGAAGCGCCTCCGACTGGCATCACTCAAAAAAAAAAAACCGTCTTCAATCGTTAGATTGAAAACGGTTTTGTTTTTCAAGTGATGCTAGAAAATTTCAGATTCAAGTCGTCGCATTCAATTAAGGAGAAAATTTCCTTACTTGTTGACAGGACTACGACCAGATTCAAAAGAGGAAAAATAAGGGCTTTTTTGATTCAGCCCGCCAAAATTAAGTGTCTGTTGATTGGTCAAGGAGAATTATTTAGGGAGAAAGGGAGGTAACCTTTTTTTTTTATAGAGACGACTAAATCGGCTACTTGAAGACGACGGAAAGTAGTTAGGAACCGATTGACTGCATAAGTATAGACTGTATAGGGCAGCCTCGTAACTCTCGCTTCCCTTATTTAGTCTTTTTATTCCATGAGCGATGTTTCTCACGAACGGGGGGGGGGAGAATTGCTGTTTTATGGGGTCAGAATCTATCCATTTAACACTTATCGTTGGCTAGTTTTTGACCTTGATGTAGTATTTTCTTTTAAGCTCCTCACATCAAGTGGCTTCATGCCTTGCCTGGAGCGATTTCCATAAAATATCTTTATGAATAAATTGGTTAATTATTTTGAGAGGGGTTAAATATAAAATCAAAGCATTTAGCTGAGCCCCCCTGTATTCCAAACCATCATATTGTTCTGGAATTATGTCGTTAGCCTTTATATCTCGAGAGACAACGGACACCCTCTGAGAAACTACGACGAGGAGTTTAAAGTGAAGAAAGGGTTGCGCAATCTGTAACCACATTTTCATGATCCGGCATTGTTTGAGTTCAATTGCAAGAAGAAAGCCAAGACGATTAGAAGCAATGCAGGAATAATTGAAGAAAGGTTGGAAAATTTTGGGAGATTTCCTTCTCCTAGAGTAGTTGCTCTACTATGACTTTCGAGTTTAGTCTACTCGATTATTGTACAAAAAACTAGAAGATAACGTATTAGAGGGAGTTACTTTATAACCACTTCCACTTTCAAACGGCACCTGGTATTCCCAAATGGTTACTCATGTAAGTACTAATCATTGGCCTTTTGGCTAGGATCAAAGTGTAGTATCTGTTCCGATGGATACTGCACCCCATAGACTGGTATTGTCTTGGCCTTCGGGGCTTGATTTACGCCGGTCTATGGGTCTGTCCTGTGCAGTTCTAGGAGGTCCACCCTCCCAGGCTTCGCCTCCCCTCTTTGGGGAGGAGTAAGTTTATTGCTTACTGCCTGAGGCGCACCTACCGGGGAATGCCGACGGGGCTGCCCAGGCAATTTTTAAACCCCACTTTCCCGACCCGACCTTGGGTCACATCTTACTTGTGGGAGTAAGATAAAAACTGGCCTTGTGCCTAACTCCTGGAGAGGAGTAAATCAATACTCATGTAAGTACTAACTATGATCAACGTTGCTTAACTTCAGTGATCCGATGAGACCAGCCATCACAATAATCCATCGCTTTGATTAGAAATTGACGCATGGACGAAAATCTCCGCTTTCATGTGTGTGTAGAAATGCTAGAATAATTTACCCATTTATATAAAAGACGAAACTTGTCTGATACCCGCTTTTTACGCTTTCCCCATATCCAAATACTAACACCCCCCCCAAAAAAATAACCCAGATCAGTTATAGCTCATCGTAACCTGAGAATTGTTTACAACAACAACAATAACGATTGAGACAACATTGCTTTCCGCCGTGGTATTGATTGATTTTCACTCTCAACAATAAAACCTGAGGTTGGGACCAACCAAACGTATGAGATTTAATTATCTCTTTTAAACCGTAAAACAAAAACATTGAATCATTTTTATTGAATAAATACTTTTTTTTATATATTAATATTTGTAAATTTACGTTACGATTCAATTTGATAGTAGAAAAAAAATGAACTTAATAAAATAATACACACTCAAGTTATTTATCTTGGAGATTTTCAAAATCTGCTCCTAATGACCCGAGGACTTTCATAGCTTGACTTTAAAGTTTAGAACCATTTGAGAGACCGTCGTAGACGTGTATTTAGCTAGTCCTATAGACGCAAGTGGGGATGATATTAACGTGAACTATTAAATAGCTTCACGTGTTTAAATGTGCAACTGTGTTAGTGTGAAGCATATGCAAGTGTACTTATGTGTGTGTTTAGTATGGAAGGCCGAGTGTATCAATTAGGCCTGCGCTTGTAAATGCACTGAAGGGCCCGTTCTTGTTGGCAAATACCAAAACCTTGTCTGTTTGTTCCGTCTCATGTTATTACATGCCCGTTTTTTCCGAATTTCCTTGGGCGCTGCCAATACGTGAATCTCGCGCGAGATTGACGAGACTTTTTAAAAGAGCGCGAAGATGGCGCTACAATCTTCTCCCCTCTCTCTCCCTCTCCCTCTCTGTTTATCTCTGTCTCGTTTTCTCCGTCTCTGTTTCTTTCTCTTTCTCTCCACCTCCATCATGTGAAGCGATGTTTTTTTTATTTTTTTTTAAAATTTTTTTTTTACATCGTCCCTTCTCCCACACCACCCTCAACCCGCGGGCGTGAACATAAAATTCCAGCAAACACACCAAAAACAAATATCTTTTTCGACCATTTATCAAACTTTTAATAAGAGCCTTTTTCAATATTGAAGCAATACGCGAGAAGAACCAGTGGAATCGTCTATTAAAGATAGACGACCGAAAAGAAACGCAGCAGAGGCAAAGCCCTGGGGCAATCGGATGCCATTATATATATATATATATATATATATATATATATATATATATATATATATATATATATATATATATATATATGTATATATATATATGTATATGTATATATATATATATATATGTATATGTATATATGTATATATGTATGTGTATATGTATATATATGTATATATGTATATGTATATATATATATATGTATATGTATATATATGTATATGTATATATATATATGTATATGTATATATATGTATATGTATATATATATATATATATGATGTGTGTTTATGTCTATATATGCATTCATTTGTGCCTGTTTCCTTCCCTCTCTCTTTCTCTCTCTGTATGTGCGCGAATAACCAAGGGAACGTGTGTTATTACTTCCGTGTATGCGTTTTCATTCTACATCTTTTTTTTTTACTCAGGATAAATTGTCCACCCTTGCCTCCACCCCCTTCTCTCGTTACACAGTCAATTGCAATTTGGCGGGAAATTAGGGTTCCGTGTTGGTTTTTGGCAGCAATGCAAGTGAATATTTTGATTTGATTCGCCGCACGCGAACGGCTATTTATGGACGCAAGGACGGTACTGACACGCTAATATTATCACGTGTCAGCGTTTCTGCGATTGCGTGTGTGCTCACGTGCGTGCATTGCAACCGTCTGCAACTCGACAGACCGAGTTCAGGTTCGAATGATCGAAGTACAAATTTTATGGGCGGCCCCCTCCTTCGAAATTTGGAATTTGAAAGATCCCCATGATATTTTATTTTTGGGGCCCACAAAGATGTTATAATCTTTTCTTCATTTTCGTTTTTTGATGTTCGTTTTTCTTAATTCTTACTTTCAAAAAATTTCATACGCATTTTCTCTCTATAAACGCAAACTCTTCGTTTAGGACACCAATAATGTAACCGTTAAGTTGGTCACGGAACACTAATAAAATGTTTCCCAATCTCTTGCTTTCAACATAAATAGCAAACATTGTAGATTGTGCCTGGAGAAGAAGCACTATTTTAAACATAAACACAAGCTTTTCAATAAAATAAACACTGATTTATAGTTAGGTGTAAACATCAAGATAAATATCTTCTTTGTCAGATTGAAACCGGGAAGCTGGTCACGCCACACCAATAATACAATGTACCACTATCCAAGCACACGAGACTAATAATAATGTGACCGTGAAGCTGGTCACGGCACACCAATAATGTAATCTCGATCTTCGGTTAGGGAACCAATAAAATATACGACAATCCCTTGCTTCCACCAATAATGTAGCCCTCATGCTCGGTCGCTTCCACTCGTGTTCGAGGCTAATGTTGGTTGATGTAATGTCGCCGCTTTGACCGTATTCTCGGGATGCCGGCTTTGATGAAAGTTTCTGCTTCCCCGAAGAAGACCGGTGGTGTCGTAGCGTCTTCGTTAACCGGCTGGACCTCCACCACGCTGTGTTGATTGATCAGAAGTTCAAATCATGGTCGATCAGAGAAATGGACGTAAATGAGGGATGAGAAATACATTTAAAACAAGCTAGGTATAGAAAACTTGATGAAATATTCTTCATATAAAAATGAAGATATATTTCCGCGAAACATGTAGTTATCAGAACAAAAGTATTTCGTTGATTGGGGTTAATACCTATTGTGTTTCTAGACTG
This sequence comes from Sepiola atlantica, assembly GCA_963556195.1. NCBI lineage: Eukaryota > Metazoa > Mollusca > Cephalopoda > Sepiida > Sepiolidae > Sepiola > Sepiola atlantica. The sequence goes on from OY744527.1 coordinate 55,962,849, forward strand.
GGGTTAAGCCCTAACTTTGTATCGCCAAGTTACTGGACAGTCATTGATTAACATTTTGGATGGACGGGGCTAGAAGCGCTTATTTCTCCGGGCGAAGCAAGACAATTGTTATCGGGCGGGTGAAGGCAGAAACACTCTCTTCTAAACTTCTCGAAACACTCTGAAAAACTGAATAAAATCAAATTTGTCGCGCATTATATTAATTGGCAAGGTTAATTGGCACTGCCCGGCCAAATTCCACCTACCTTACCTAGAACCATTTCCATTGGTTCCTTTCTTTACCGGTGTCCCGCATCTGACGTCTTTCTCCTGATAATCACGGATCTCTCATCTTCTGCAAGCCCGGTTACAACTTCCCCAATGATAGGCCAGAACCGTGACCCTCATAAAAAAGGACAATGCACTGAGATGTGATGTCATGCTAATAAGTAGCAAGCGTGATCTGTCGAATAGTCAGACTGTCGATAATGAATGAGAGCTCTTCAAAAAAAGCATTAGAAAACTTTAAAATGCATTTCAAAAAAGAAAAGAAGGCACACAATTCGATTGATACTGAAACTGAACTTTATTCAATATAAATAAAAATAAACAAGAATTCAAAATGAATAGTTAAGTTGTGTTATTGCTGCGTTAAAGTAAATAAACATCCCGTTGTTTCATGGACTTTTATTTAATATTTCTATTTATTTGCCTCCCCACGAGGACAGGACAGAGTTAAATAGAAATTAGGTTTTTAATGTGAGGAAAATTAAGCTTCCAAAAAGGAACACTCTGGATTGGGACAAAAATTGAAATTACCTCAGTTTAGAAGAATTTCCCATTCACCTTTACTGTCAACAGATATTAAAGCACATAATAACACACAATTCATGCTGAAAATATTTAATACTAAACTGTAAGAATTGAAGTCACATTCTTCGGATAACCATTTGGAGGTTAAAGAGAGAAACTTTAGGGTTCCAGAGTTGAAATCAGAAAGGTTTCAACTCAAAGAGGTTTCAATAGTGCTAAAGACTATAAAAAGTAAGATGACCTATCTTGAAGATGAATGTCAAAGCAAAAAACACATTGGTCTCCTCTGGGATTTGGGTGGCAATAAGCCTCCCCAATGTCGCAGTACTCTCCGCACTCTTCCAATGGAGGTCTAGTTAGTGCTCTCCCTCCTCGATCTCCCCGTCCTTCTTGACCCTTCACAACTATTTTGTGTGGTGTCAGCCGAGGCTGGTACAATCACTTTTTTTATAAGATCTCTTGAAGATCCTCGGTTCGTGTGGTGGTGTTCTTCCTGTGCTTTTTTCTACTCTAACTTCCATGTGACTGGTTACAATTCGTTGCTTATGCGGGTTAGTTTCCGCATTCCAGTATTTTCCTTTATATTACACCTGTTATGATTATAGCCGTCCTTTGTATGGTCTTAGTGATTCCTTTGATTCAAATTTCTCCCAGTCTTTTCTCCATTTTTCTTGGGGGAGGGGACTATTCCTAGTGCTCATACGATTATTCGTATTATATTGACTGTGTATATGCTCAACTTCCTCCTCCTCCTCCTCCTCCTATTATTATTATTATTATTATTATTATTATTATTATTATTATTATTATTATTATTATTATTATTATTATTTTTTTGTTTTTCTTTTTTTTTTCTTTTTTTTCTTTCTTTTAATTTTGAAATTATACGTTAGATACTCTATATTTTCAAATGAAAGAAAGGACGCTTCCTCTACCTACACTTTTTTCTTAGGCGCGTTTTGATTGAACAATCAAAATAATTTCTATTACAGTTTCACAATGCCTGCATTAGGTATTGTTACTTACTAGAATAAAAGAATAATAGATTTAAACTTATCGAACACTATCGTTCTTTCTATTATTATCTGTCTGTTTGGGTATCTCAAATTCCAGATTAACAGATTTACGCTTATTGAACACAATTTCTGTTTTTTTCATCTAATAGCTTGAATTCTTATTTTTTTCGTAACGTATAATTGCCAATTATGCTTAACTTACGAATTGACAAAACAAAAACAACATTGCTTAAAAAGACTGAATTTCTTACAGCGTTAATAAATAATATTTGAATATTTGCGTGACAAAAGTCACGCATTCCTTTTCTTACAACCAGTATTCGGCAGTGTTTTCACTAGATACACGTCTAAATATTTCAGTCACCTAACACTTTCTTTTATTCACAACAAGTATTCAAAACAGCCTTTAACTGAAACACGCTTCTATAATTTTACATGCAACACGATATTTTAATAATACATTGTTTTTATGTGAAATACGATGATATAATCGTAACATAAATTCAACACTTTAATCGTTGGCGGCTATAGTGTCTTGAATCAATTTATGTGCAATAGGTGAGGTATTCCAACGATCCTATATTACAATTGAACCGTTTTTAAAGATTTTTTTTGGCCAACTAAAATACTCCTGGGCAACGCCAGATAAAGACTGCTAGTAAATAACTGAAATTATTTTCTAATTTTTTAATAATTTATCGCTAGTTAGTTTTAAGTATTGAATTGTTTAATATACCCTTTTTAGTTGAATATGCTCTATCCTTCTGCTCTATGCTACTCATGCATATTTGGCCTTTTGGCTAAGATCAAAGTGTAGTGTCTGTTCCGATGAATGCTGCACCCCATAGACCGGTATTGTCTTGGCCTTCGGGACTTGATTTGCGCCTGTCTGTGGGTCGGTCCTGTGCAGTTCTGGGAGGTCCGCCCTCCCAGGCTTCGCCTCCCCTCTTTGGGGAGGAGTGGGTTTATTGCTTGCTGCCTGAGGCGCCCCTGCCGGGGAATGCCGCCGGGGATGCCCAGGCAATTTTTAAACCCCACTTTCCCGACCCGACCTTGGGTCACATCTTACTTGTGGGAGTAAGATAAAAACTGGTCCTGTGCCTAATTCCTGGAGAGGAGTAAATCAATACTCATGCATACTTGGCCTTTTGGCTAAGATCAAAGTGTAGTATCTGTTCCGATGGATACTGCACCCTATAGACCGGTATTGTCTTGGCCTTCGGGGCTTGATTCCGCCGGTCTATGGGTCTGTCCTGTGCAGTTCTAGGAGGTCCACCCTCCCAGGCTTCGCCTCCCCTCTTTGGGGAGGAGTAAGTTTATTGCTTACTGCCTGAGGCGCCCCTACCGGGGAATGCCGACGGGGCTGCCCAGGCAATTTTTAATGGCCAGAGTGCTCACCTTCTCGGGCGCTGGCTTTTCAAATCCCACTTTCCCGACTCGAGCTTGGGTCACATCTTACTTGTGGGAGTAAGATAAAACTGGCCTTGTGCCTAACTCCTATAGCGGAGTAAATAAAATTCTCTATTCTTCTGAAATAAATGAGATATTTGTATGCCCATTCTCTCAAATGAGTTGTTTATTTTTCTTAATATATATATATATATATATATATATATATATATATATATATATATATATATATATATATATATATATATATATATATATATTCAAACCTTTTTAAACCTCCCTTACACTAAATTTAAACAAACATACATAACACTCTAAGCAAATAACGCGTCCTAACGAGAGTGAAACGTGACTTCACATTTCCGAAACAGATGACAACAGAAGCTAAAGAGAGCCGGATGGCTAAGTCCTTGTGTGCTTGAAACCGACGGTACGAATGTTGTACTATTTTTTCTGTACCAATATATATATATATATATATATATATATATATATATATATATATATATATATATATATATATATATATCCACCCCAAACAAGCACATTTTGCCATTGAGACACAAGGGGATACTGTGAATAAGAGGACAGATTAATTGTGCAGCGAGATGTTTGTTAACATTAAATTTAAATTTTTGCATGTTCATACAGCCAGGAAAATAGGAAGCATGGAGGGAATTCCAAGGGCAAACAGCTATTAGAGAAGAAAGAGTTTCAGTATCCTCTATATTGAAAGGGGAGGGATTTAGCTGATCTTCGAGTTGATTGAGGGTATTTATGTTGAGGGTGCATAAGTGCAGCAAGTTTTTTGGAGGACATTCCATTGATGTACTTGTAAAACAAGCACAGGGACGCAATATTGCGGTGATGGGACAGAGACTGGAGCTTGGTAGACAGTGTGGGATTTATTAGAGGCTTTTTTTTTTACCCGGTCTAAAAGGGAAAGACTAGCAGTTGGTGCACTAGTCAAGATGTGGCAACAATACTCAATGTATGGGCGAATAGTGTCTTTATAGATATATAGAATACTGACATATGAGAGAGGTTTTCTAACCCGGTAGAAGGAAGCCCATCTTCCTGGCAACAGACTTGGCAGTATCTTCTATGTATTTGTTCCGATCCATATTACATGTGAATATACATCTTGTAAGAACTCGGACCATCTACTTGCTTTATTTTTTAGAGGTGTCATCACATTTCTACGAGACACGTCATCTTTCGGTATATGACCCTATAGATTAAATAGCATTTGTATCGCTAAATGAAGCGATTGAGCGCGAACATACATCGTGTATAAGAGATTCCGTTCACCCGTCAGTCTTGAAATAGCATTTTCGTTGGTCTGTCATGTTTTAGTTTTCAATCGGATTTCCGTCAGGTTGAAATTGCATTTCTGTTGTTTTGTCATATTTTAGTTTTAAATAGAATTTTCGTTCGTTTGTCACGTTTTAGTTTAAAATAGCATTTGTGTCAGTTTTTCACGTTTTACTTTAAAATACCATTTCCGTTGGATTGCCACGTTTTAGTTTGACATAGCATTTCCGTTCGTTTACCATGTTTTAGCATGAAATACAAATTTCTATTTGTTTGTCACGTTTTAATTCGCAATCGCATTTCCGTCAAGTTTAGGTTTAATATTGCATTTTCGTTGTTTTGTCACGTTTACTTTGAAATAACATTTCCGTTGCTTTGTCACGTTTTAGTATTAAATAGCCTTTCTGTTGGTTCGTCACGTTTTAGTTTGAAATAGAATTTTCGTCAGTTTTACACGTTTTCCTTTAAAATAGCATTTCCGTTGTATTGTCAGGTTCTAGTTTTAAATAGCATTTGTGTTGGTCTGTCATGTTTTAGTTTGAAATATAATTTCCGCTGGTTTATCACGTTTTAGTTTGAAATAGCAGTTCCGTTTGTTTGTCACGTTTTAGAATGAAATATAATTTCCGTTTATTTGCCACTTTTTAGTAATAAAATAGCATTTATATGAGTTTTGTGTTGGTCTGTCACGTTTTAGTATGAAAGAGCATTTCTGTTGCTTAACACTGTTTTAGCATGAAATAGCAGTTACAAATTAAATAGCAGTTACAAAGTTTCAAATCACATTTCCGTTGGTTGATAACGTTTTAGTATGAAACAGTATTGTTGTTAGGCGTGTGACGTTTTAGTTTTAAAAAGATTTTCTGTAGATTTGTCACGCTTCAGTATTAATATCATTCCTTTGGTTTGTTACGGTTTAGTTTGAAATAGCATTTCCGTTGGTTCTTCACGTTTTAGCATAAAATGGCATTTCCGTTGTTTGTCGCATTTTAGTGTGAAATAGATTTTTCGCTGGTTTGTAACGTTTTAGTTAGAAATAGAATTTTCGTCGGTTTGTCAGGTTTAAGTTTTAAATAGCTTTTTTGTTGGTTTGTAACGTTTTAGTTAGAAATAGCATTTTCGTCGGTTTGTCAGGTTTAAGTTTTAAATAGCTTTTTTGTTGGTTTGTAACGTTTTAGTTAGAAATAGCATTTTCGTCGGTTTGTCAGGTTTAAGTTTTAAATAGCTTTTTTGTTGGTTTGTAACGTTTTAGTTAGAAATAGCATTTTCGTCGGTTTGTCAGGTTTAAGTTTTAAATAGCTTTTTTGTTGGTTTGTAACGTTTTAGTTAGAAATAGCATTTTCGTCGGTTTGTCAGGTTTAAGTTTTAAATAGCTTTTTTGTTGGTTTGTAACGTTTTAGTTAGAAATAGCATTTTCGTCGGTTTGTCAGGTTTAAGTTTTAATTATTTTTTTTGTTGGTTTGTAACGTTTTAGTTAGAAATAGCATTTTCGTCGGTTTGTCAGGTTTAAGTTTTAAATAGCTTTTTTGTTGGTTTGTAACGTTTTAGTTAGAAATAGCATTTTCGTCGGTTTGTCAGGTTTAAGTTTTAAATAGCTTTTTTGTTGGTTTGTAACGTTTTAGTTAGAAATAGCATTTTCGTCGGTTTGTCAGGTTTAAGTTTTAAATAGCTTTTTTGTTGGTTTGTAACGTTTTAGTTAGAAATAGCATTTTCGTCGGTTTGTCAGGTTTAAGTTTTAAATAGCTTTTTTGTTGGTTTGTAACGTTTTAGTTAGAAATAGCATTTTCGTCGGTTTGTCAGGTTTAAGTTTTAAATAGCTTTTTTGTTGGTTTGTAACGTTTTAGTTAGAAATAGCATTTTCGTCGGTTTGTCAGGTTTAAGTTTTAAATAGCTTTTTTGTTGGTTTGTAACGTTTTAGTTAGAAATAGCATTTTCGTCGGTTTGTCAGGTTTAAGTTTTAAATAGCTTTTTTGTTGGTTTGTAACGTTTTAGTTAGAAATAGCATTTTCGTCGGTTTGTCAGGTTTAAGTTTTAATTATTTTTTTTGTTGGTTTGTAACGTTTTAGTTAGAAATAGCATTTTCGTCGGTTTGTCAGGTTTAAGTTTTAAATAGCTTTTTTGTTGGTTTGTAACGTTTTAGTTAGAAATAGCATTTTCGTCGGTTTGTCAGGTTTAAGTTTTAAATAGCTTTTTTGTTGGTTTGTAACGTTTTAGTATGAAATAGCATTTCTGTTGGTTTGTCACGTCTTAGTTTTAAATAGCATTACTGTTGGTCTGTACCATTTCGTTTGAAATAGCATTTCCGCTGGTTTGTCACGTTTTAGTCTTAAATAGCATTTCCGCTGGTTTGTCACGTTTTATTTCAAAATTGCATTGGATTGTTACGTTTTAGTTTGAAAAAGAATTTCTGTTTGTTTGTAATTTTAGTTTGAAATAGCATTTCCATTGGATTGCCACGTTTTAGTTTTAAATAGAAATTTTCTTTGGTCTCTAACGTTTTAGTTTAAAATAGAATTTCCGTTGCATTGTAACATTTTAGTTTGGAATATCATTTCCGTTGGTGTGTCACGTTTTTGTTTGAAATAATATTTCTCTTGGTTTGTAACGTTTTTGTATAAAATAGCATTTCTGTTGGTTTGTGACGTTTTAGTTTGAAATAGCATTTCTGTTGGTTTGTCACGTATTGGTATGAAATAGCATTTACGTTAGTTTTTTACGTCTTAGTTTGGAATAGCTTTTTTGTACATTTGTCACGTTTTGGTATGAAATAGCATTTTATTTTGGTTTGTCACGTTTTAGTTTTAAATAGCATTTCGGTTGGGTTGTCACTTTGATTTTGGAATAGCATTTCTGTTGATTTGTCACGTTTAAGTCTAAAATAGCACTTCTGTTGTTTTGTCACGTTTTCGTTCAAAATAACATTTCCGTTGTTTGACACGATTTAGTTTCAACTAGCAATTTCTGTTGGTTTGTCACGTTTTTTATGTAATAACATTTCCGTGGATTTGTCACGTATTAGTTTGAAATAGCATTTCCGTTCGTTTGTCATGTTTTTGTTTGAAATAGCATTTCCGTTCGTTTGTCATGTTTTAGTTTGAAATAGCATTTCCGTTCGTTTGTCATGTTTTTGTTTGAAATAGCATTTCCGTTCGTTTGTCATGTTTTTGTTTAAAATAGCATTTCCGTTCGTTTGTCACGTTTTAGTTTGAAATAGCATTTCCGTTCGTTTGTCATGTTTTAGTTAAAATAGTATTTCTTATAGTTTTTGCCGTTTTGGTTTGAAATAGTATTTCTGTTGGTTTGTCACGTTTTAGTTTTAAATAGCATTTTAGTTTATCTGTCACGTTTCAGTTTTAAATAGCATTTTCGTTGGTTTTACATGTTTTTGTTTAAAATAGCATTCCCCTTGGTTTGTCATGTTTTAGTCTTAAATAGTATTATTGTTGGCGTATCACTTTTTAGTTTTAAATAGCATTTTCTTAGTTTGTCACGTTTTCGTTATAAATAGCAATACCATTATTTCGTCACGTTTCAGTTTAGAATAGCATTTTCGTTCGTTTGTCACGTTTTAGTTTAAAATAGCATTTCTGTAGGTTCGTCACGTTTTAGTTTGAAATAGCATTACTGTTTGTTTGTCACGTTTAAGCTTGAAATAACATTTCTGTTTTTTTTTTGTCGCGCTTAAAGTTTCATTGCTAAACGCGCAGATAGACTGAACACATCTAAAGAATACGATGTTTTAGTTCTATTTCTGTTATTCTGGTTCATACCTAATGGCAACAGAGAGCGCAACGTGCGTAAGCATACACACTTTTTGCCTTTTGTTTCTCCCCTCTTTTTTACCTGTTTCACTCTTCTCTTTCACACTCGTACAAACGCGCGTGCGCACACGCACCCTCCCCCCCACATATATATATATATATATATATATATATATATATATATATATATATATATATATATATATATATATATATATATATATATATATAGTCTCGCATGTATCTATGATGTTACGCTTCCATAGAATCCATAACAATTTACACAGCTGCTGTTACATGGATCCATCTTTATTCCCAATTCCCTATTTTCGTCGGGTTTGGCATGACTGGACAATGGACAATAGCAAAAGACAAAACAGGAACCCCAACCGGAACGCTTTATTTTATCATCTCGGAAAGAACTGAGGAGGTTGCTGATGATGCTGACGACGACGATGATGCTGATTATGATAGCCGGACGACGGTCACCTGGCAATGGCAGTCGTTGCTGACTCCCTGTTGCGTCCTGTTTGGACCACTCGCTGCGTGAACATTCACTGGCGTAATTGGTCACTTAGATCTGATTCGGACTCAGCGGGACTGGATACACTTGTCCACAAATTGAATCAACTTAATTAATCACACAAGATGCGTTAAATTTGTTATTTTTTTTTTAGCTTCTTTTCTATATATTTTTGTTTACTTAAAAAAATTATTATTAAACTAAAGATAATTAACAGAGTTGATGCGTAAAAAGAGAAGCCATCTTGTCACGTTCAGCGTTTTGTAAGACTCTGTGCGGAAGGCGGGAAAGTAAGAATACGGAGGATCACGGGAAATTAAGCTTGAATACAAAGAAAGGAAATTGGCAATTAGACCAGAACTCAGCCATGTTGTTTTTTTTTTTTTTTTTGGTTTTAGATGCGTCAAAGTATCTTTATAGACACTAGCTGTTGTTCGGCCTGTCATGCTTAAGTTAGAATAGCATTTTCTTTTGTTTGTTACGTTTGTTTGAAATTCTATTAAGGATGCATCCACACATCTCTATAAAAAAAAACTGTGTCTGTCGTTCAGTCGATCCTTCGGTCTGTCACGCTTCAGTTTGAAATAGCATTTTAACCCTTAAACGCGCACATTGAATAACCGCATCTGATATTAAATGCGTACATGCATCTTTATGAGGCTCTTTATGTTTCTATTGATTTACCTCCCCACGAGGACAGAGTTAGACACAATGTCAAGTTATAGGTAGACCCAATCTTACACGGAATTACTTCATCAATTTCATGCATCAGGTTAAAATATTTGGAAAGAAGAAAAATAGGATTACACACAAGTGCATGGAATGTGCATCTCTACCAGTATTCATTTTTGTATTGGACGGAAACTCTACTGCTGCCTTTTTGGTTTACTTTTTGGGTTGTCGGAAATTTTTAATATTGGTTTTTATACATAAACACTAGAAGGAAGATACTATTTTATAAGATTAAATATATTTGTAAATGAAGTAAATTTTCTAAATAATATTTGTAAGTTAGAGCAGCATTTAATTAAAATAGTAAACGAATATTTAGTGCAAGGGCCGCCTCGAGATTCAATAAATAAATAAAATATAAAGTAGATTTAAATGAAAAATAAAAATAAATATAAATTAGATTTATAAATAAAAACGAACAGTTAAACGATAGTATTATATCATAAGGTACGTAGGTATGGGCGATGATCTCGGTTTCTCGCTCGGCGACTAAACTTGACCCACTTTCTATGTAAACGGACATATTGGAAACGATATTTTCTTCACCATTTTACTCTGTTTGGGATTATGTTATATTTAATAATTTGTTATAGATACAATAGCATATATTTGTGTAAGGGTTGTTTTTGTTATATGCTTGATTATAGTGCATCACATATCAAGTATGTTTCTCTATTTACAAAATACAAACGCGACAGTAATTATACTGAAAACCGAATCACTCATGTGTGATCAACTAAAGTAAAAAAAATAGTGCATACTTTTTAGTAGGTTATAGATTAAAACAAAAAATGGTTTATTTTGCTAGGTATATTCTAAAAATTTATTCGAGAAATATTTTTTTGTATCATTTTTTATCAGAAAACGAAAATTTCTTTTTTTCTATTAGCCGCTCAATCTTTAGCGTAGTAAGTAATACGAAGTTATCTAACGTACGGTATATTACAAAAAAGTAACCGTAGCTAGGTGTATACCGTATTTCTTTTACGGTGTTATCAAAGGATGAGGTCTTATTACTGGTGATGGATTAGTCACTTCTACTCCCACGCTGAATTTAATAAGCAAAGACAAAACAGATGATAGGATAAAATATAAGAATCGTTGAATTCAAACGAAACTAAATTTTCTAAATAAAAACACGTACCAATACTTAGACGGAATCGCATACGAAGCAGATTTTTATATATAACATTTGTTTAGTAATCTGTACCGGCCAATCAAATAGAGAAAATTTCACTTTATTTAAGATTTGTTTAGTAAGCTATACTGGTCAATCGAATAAGAGAAAATCACATGTGACTTTATATGTAAGATATAAGAAGAGGCAAATGAAAACTTTCTTCAGGAGTAAGGTCTTATATATTATTTACCTCGTCGACGTGTCGCTAATTTTGTAGGTGTTCGCGAAATAATATAGAAATATATTGGCTCCTATTAATTGCGGGTAAAATGATCATAACAATTATTGCAATAATCCACACACATCTCTATTTATATACAGTTAGGTATATATATATATATATATATATATATATATATATATATATATATATATATATATATATATATATATATATATAAGGTAGATGAAAGAAAAGGGATAAACATGTACGAATGACAGATTTATTTCAACTTCGATTGTTCAATGCAAGGTATACTCGGTAATAAAATTATGTTTATTATTCTTTCCTTAAGCCAAGGCTTTTCAAAGATCAAAATCTTATCATCAGAGGAATTACATAGATAGATAAGTTGGCGGTGGAAAAGCCAAAATTCAAAATTTGAAAAAATATTAAGTAATGGAGAGTGAAAAAAGTTCGTGTAAAAAAGATATGGGGAAAGTCCAGTTGGTAATTGTCCGTGTGATGAGGTGTCCAATGAAAGGAGATTTACAGATGGAAAAGGAAGGTTTTCGTGAAGGCAGCATGGAAAAGAGTTCAAGAATGAAGTAAATCCAATAGTGAGATGTTGAGTTCAAATCGTAGGTGGAGCGCACTTATTCGGAATTAATATTGAGAATTCGGGCCATTTAAAAAATACTTCCGTAAGATTTTGATCTTTGAAAAACCTTGACTTAAGGAAAGAATAATAAACATAATTTTATTACCGAGTATACCTTGCATTGAACAATCGAAGTTGAAATAAATTTGTCATTCGTACATGTTTATCCCTCTTCTTTCATCTATCTTTATAATTGCTCTATCTCGTATATTAAGCTTAAATTATTTCACTGTAGATTCTATCTACTAAAAGTGCACTTTTAGTTTCATATTTGATTATATATATATATTTGTATGTACAAGATTCACTCCTAAACCAATTAATTAGACAACAATTAATAAATATTGTCCAAATGTCAGTTTCTTTGGAGTATATTGAAGGGTTTTTAGGGGGAATAATATGGGTACAACCTCCTATTTGAAAATTCAAATATTTCAAATTGATATTGAATTTGATTCATACTAATTAACCATCAATTAAGAAAGCTTAAATTTGAGACATTTTCTACGTGCTCTCTCTCTCTCTCTCTCTCTCTCTCTCTCTCTCTCTATATATATATATATATATATATATATATATATATATATATATATAATAAAAGAGAACACCTCTCTGTCTGTGTGCATGTCTTTCGCTAAAAACAAAGACATACTCGGGAGGTTACCTTAAATATAAGTGCATTCACGTGTTTGGAGTTAAATTACCTTCCCTGATTTTACAGAGTTCCTCAGGTGTTTTCTAGTCAAGTTTGCATTTAATGATTGTTAATTTCGAGAATCATGTGATGAATATTAATCTCCTGCAACATGAAAATATGTTTTTGTTCTTTTCTGCACCCATAGGTATTCTAAAGTTGAAAATTATTTACTATTTAAATTATTAGTCTTTTCATAACAAATTAAGCTTCATTGATTAAAATATGATTTTTGATAGAACTTTGTATAAACTTGCACTATTTACTTCTTTCAAAAATGAAACATTCTTAAAAAATATATACATTTGAGTTTTAATCCAATCATTATAGTTTGTCATAAAAAAAAAAAAGAAAATAAGGTTTCTGGATTTTGTTGATTATTTTTGTGTTATAAGTTTTTGATCATTTAACAATTCCATTCTTAGTTTTGCCTGTCGATGAAGAATATTTTGTGTTGAAGATGAGATTACAGATAATAAAAGATTTCTGAAACATGTACACAATCATATTTATTGATGTTAAATTTACAAAATATTAGTTATAAAATACATTTTATATTCTACTGAAGTTATATATATATAGAGAGATAAATATATATATATATATATATATATATATATATATATATATATATATATATATATATATATATATATATATATATTGGACTATTTCTTCTCTGTACCAGTGTTTTGGTTTGTGGGTGCCATTGTGTTCTTCCCCCTCCTATGCTGCTAACATATCAACCGGTGGCTCTTTCTGTCAGTAGATGTTTCTCTACGACGAGCATTTTGATTTTTTCTTTGATTTTCTGCAAAACGTGTTGCTAAAGGCGCTGATGAAGAGACGTTTTGGATTAGCTTTATTAATTTATAAAATAAAATAAAATAAAATAAAGTATTTCCAAAATGTTTTGGAAACGATCGTACACTATACTGGACTTCATGTTCTAATTCTTGGAACAATTGTAATGTTTTAATTCATTGAATGTTATATATATATATATATATATATATATATATATATATATATATATATATATATATATATATATATATATATGTATGTATGTATATATATGTATAAAAGAGAGTTGAACACATTTTTGAAAATTGTTTCGTAAGATTTCTCTTCTTTACAGAAATTAGAAACTACAAGCAATTAATTTTTCTTTGAATTAATAAAATTGATTTATTTATGAGCTTAGACTTTCGTTAAAGAAACTTGCCTTCAACAGAGCTAGACTTTATATATATATATATATATATATATAGATATATATATAGAGAGAGAGACAAGTAAAAGATAAAAATTGTAAAAGTACAATATCTATGACGTCATCAGTTGCTAAAACAAGGTATTTTCAAATAAAAGAAATTTATATTTCCCTCCTGGAAAGCCATGCTTAAGGAAGGGAAAATAAATTTATTTTATTTAAAACACCTTGTTTTGAGTAACTGATGACGTAATAGATATACTATTTTTACAATCTTTATTCGCATGTTTTTATAAATTGTCTTTATAATTGCGCTATCTCGTTTATTGTGTGTGTTTGTATTTAGTAAGGCTGTATGCAATGCGGAAAAAACCGGAACGGTGACAGAGGAGATGAACAACAACAAATAATTGAAGACAATATATACAATATTTTTCTTCAAAATAATTTTTTAGTCAATCTTTCAATGTTGTTAAAAGAATCTGGGATCTACTTTTACTAACTGTTAATACCAACCGATAAGTATAAGATTATTTCACTCGAATAAAGAATATTATAAATAGTTGTCTATGTTAATTCTCGACTCTTCTAATAAAGTGTTGCCATTAGTTTCTTCTTTTTGTTAAAGAATGAATACTATAAATACTTATCTATGTTTGTCCTAAAATATTCTAAGCTTTATACAGTTTAAAATATTCTAAGCTTTATACAGTTTAAAATATTCTAAGCTTGATACAGTTTAAAATATTCTAAGCTTTATACAGTTTAAAATATTCTAAGCTTGATACAGTTTAAAATATTCTAAGCTTTATACAGTTTAAAATATTCTAAGCTTTATACAGTTTAAAATATTCTACTCTTTATACAGTTTAAAATATTCTACTCTTTATACAGTTTAAAATATTCTAAGCTTTATACAGTTTAAAATATTCTAAGCTTTATACAGTTTAAAATATTCTAAGCTTTATACAGTTTAAAATATTCTACTCTTTATACAGTTTAAAATATTCTACTCTTTATACAGTTTAAAATATTCTAAGCTTTATACAGTTTAAAATATTCTAAGCTTTATACAGTTTAAAATATTCTACTCTTTATACAGTTTAAAATATTCTACTCTTTATACAGTTTAAAATATTCTAAGCTTTATACAGTTTAAAATATTCTAAGCTTTATACAGTTTAAAATATTCTAAGCTTTATACAGTTTAAAATATTCTAAGCTTTATACAGTTTAAAATATTCTACTCTTTATACAGTTTAAAATATTCTACTCTTTATACAGTTTAAAATATTCTAAGCTTTATACAGTTTAAAATATTCTAAGCTTTATACAGTTTAAAATATTCTAAGCTTTATACAGTTTAAAATATTCTACTCTTTATACAGTTTAAAATATTCTAAGCTTGATACAGTTTAAAATATTCTACTCTTTATACAGTTTAAAATATTCTAAGCTTGATACAGTTTAAAATATTCTAAGCTTTATACAGTTTAAAATATTCTACTCTTTATACAGTTTAAAATATTCTAAGCTTGATACAGTTTAAAATATTCTAAGCTTTATACAGTTTAAAATATTCTAAGCTTTATACAGTTTAAAATATTCTAAGCTTTATACAGTTTAAAATATTCTACTCTTTATACAGTTTAAAATATTCTACTCTTTATACAGTTTAAAATATTCTAAGCTTTATACAGTTTAAAATATTCTAAGCTTTATACAGTTTAAAATATTCTACTCTTTATACAGTTTAAAATATTCTAAGCTTTATACAGTTTAAAATATTCTACTCTTTATACAGTTTAAAATATTCTACTCTTTATACAGTTTAAAATATTCTAAGCTTTATACAGTTTAAAATATTCTAAGCTTTATACAGTTTAAAATATTCTACTCTTTATACAGTTTAAAATATTCTACTCTTTATACAGTTTAAAATATTCTAAGCTTTATACAGTTTAAAATATTCTAAGCTTTATACAGTTTAAAATATTCTAAGCTTTATACAGTTTAAAATATTCTAAGCTTTATACAGTTTAAAATATTCTACTCTTTATACAGTTTAAAATATTCTACTCTTTATACAGTTTAAAATATTCTAAGCTTTATACAGTTTAAAATATTCTAAGCTTTATACAGTTTAAAATATTCTAAGCTTTATACAGTTTAAAATATTCTAAGCTTTATACAGTTTAAAATATTCTAAGCTTGATACAGTTTAAAATATTCTAAGCTTTATACAGTTTAAAATATTCTAAGCTTTATACAGTTTAAAATATTCTACTCTTTATACAGTTTAAAATATTCTACTCTTTATACAGTTTAAAATATTCTAAGCTTTATACAGTTTAAAATATTCTAAGCTTTATACAGTTTAAAATATTCTAAGCTTTATACAGTTTAAAATATTCTACTCTATACAGTTTAAAATATTCTAAGCTTTATACAGTTTAAAATATTCTAAGCTTTATACAGTTTAAAATATTCTACTCTTTATACAGTTTAAAATATTCTAAGCTTTATACAGTTTAAAATATTCTAAGCTTGATACAGTTTAAAATATTCTACTCTTTATACAGTTTAAAATATTCTAAGCTTTATACAGTTTAAAATATTCTAAGCTTTATACAGTTTAAAATATTCTAAGCTTTATACAGTTTAAAATATTCTAAGCTTTATACAGTTTAAAATATTCTAAGCTTTACACAGTTTAAAATATTCTAAGCTTTATACAGTTTAAAATATTCTAAGCTTTATACAGTTTAAAATATTCTAAGCTTTATACAGTTTAAAATATTCTAAGCTTTATACAGTTTAAAATATTCTAAGCTTTATACAGTTTAAAATATTCTAAGCTTTATACAGTTTAAAATATTCTAAGCTTTATACAGTTTAAAATATTCTAAGCTTTATACAGTTTAA